>CM038676.1:108763928-109363928 GCA_021605205.1 Aegilops longissima
CTCATTACGGGCCGCCACCGCGGGCCGTTAATGGGTGTAAAGTAATACACCGCTCATTACGGGCCGCCAAAGACGGGCCGCTAATGGGCCAAGAGTTACAAAGGGCCTCATATGGGCCGAAGACGCCATGGGCCATACATGGGCCGGCGAAATGGGCCGAATCATATTGATGGCCCAGATGACGCCATCGGGCCTAATTCGCATAGGGCGAACGGGCCTTGGGTTAGCGGGTGTAAATGGGCTATATGCTAACATGCCGTTAACGGCTTTCCATGGCCTGCCTCCACCACCAAGTCAAACAGCCGCCTTTTCACGTGAATGGGCCATCGTTGTCGTACACGGTCGACATATCATAGGCGCTTCGCCCAAAGGAGTGGATGACATCTCGTCCCAATGATGAGCCGGCACATGTTTCCTCCAGCCAATGATGATTTTACACGGACAATCCCCATTGGTCGGGCCGTTAACGGGTTATCGGATCCAAAACCCGACCCGATAGCTTAACAGCCGTCTCGCTACGGTGGATGCCACGTGTTGGTCACCTTGACGAAAGCACTTCGCGGACGCGCGATTTATCGTCATGGAAGTGGACACTTCGTGATGATAATTTTGGTAATGTCATGGAACACTTCTACGACAAAGACAAGTATAACTATCTTGATTCTCGCATAAAATCGCCATGGATGTACATGCATGACAAAAACGCGACCTACTATGACAAACACGATCATCACGGAAGTGTATTTTTTTGTAGTGAGGCTTCTCTCAAGATAGGAATTATTACGGTGGGTGAACAAATTACTATCGAGCAATCGATAGAAAAGTGCAAAGTTATGAAGATATCTAAGGCAATGATCATGAATATAGGCATCATGTCCGTGTCAAGTAGACCGAAACGATTCTGCATCTATTACTATTACTCCACACATTGACCGCTATCCATCATGCATCTAGAGTATTAAGTTAATAATAAAGAACGGATTAACGCTTTAAGCCAGATGACATGATGTAGAGGAATTAACTCAGGCATTATGACGAAAACCCCATCTTTTTATCTTCGATGGCAACAATACAATACATGCCTTGTTGCCCCTACTGTCACTGGGAAAGGACACCGCAAGATTGAACCCAAAGCTAAGCACTTCTCCCATTGCAAGAAAAACCAATCTAGTTGGCCAAACCAAATTGATAGTTCGAAGAGACTTGCAAAGATACCAAATCATGCATATAAGAATTCAGAGAAGATTCAAATAATATTCATAGATAAGCTGATCATAAATCCACAATTCATCGGATCCTGGCAAACACACTGCCAAAGAGTATTACATCAAATAGATCTCCAAGAACACCGAGGAGAACTTTGTATTGAGAATCAAAGAGAGAGAGAAGAAGCCATCTAGCTACTAGCTATGGACCCGTAGGTCTGTGGTAAACTACTCATACTTCATCGGATAGGCAATGGTGTTGATGTAGAAGCCCTCCGTCAGAATCCCCCTCCGGCAGTGAAGGAAATATGCCCTAGAGGCAATAATAAAGTTGTTATTTATATTTCCTTATATCATGAAAAATGTTTATTATTCATGCTAGAATTATATTAACAGGAAACTTAGTACATGTGTGAATACATAGACAAAACA
Source organism: Aegilops longissima (assembly GCA_021605205.1). Classification (NCBI taxonomy): domain Eukaryota; kingdom Viridiplantae; phylum Streptophyta; class Magnoliopsida; order Poales; family Poaceae; genus Aegilops; species Aegilops longissima. The sequence continues at coordinate 108,765,566 of CM038676.1, forward strand.
GAGTATCCCAAGTATGCCTCTACTTGACTAGCTCGTTAATCAAAGATGGTTAAGTTTCCTAACCATAGACATGTGTTGTCATTTGATGAACGGGATGACATAATTAGAGAATGATGTGATGGGCAAGACCCATCTGTTAGCTTAGCATAATGATCGTTAAGTTTTATTGCTATTGGTTTCTTCATGACTTATACATATTCCTCTGACTATGAGATTATGCAACTCCGAATACCGAGGAACACCTTGTGTGCTATCAAACGTCACAACGAATCGGGTGATTATAAAGATGCTCTACAGTGTGTCTCTCAAGGTGTTTGTTGGGTTGGCATAGATCAAGATTAGGATTTGTCACTCCGAGTATTGAGAGGTATCTCTGGTCTCCTGTAATGCACACCACTATAAGCCTTGCAAGTAAAGTGACTAATGAGTTAGTTGTGAGGTGATGCATTACGGAACGAATAAAGAGACTTGACGGTAACGAGATTGAAAGTGCAAGTGGCACTTATACTATATTTTAGTGTGATGATAATGTGGTTTGTTGAATTAATATCGGTTACTAAAGTTTATCTCAGGATATTGGTTCCAAGTGCTCCGTGATGGAGATGTGCGACCCCCCAATTCAAAAAGGACAAAGGTGTGGTCTTCCGGCGCTTCGAAGGTTTAGTTTTTGGTTTGCTTCAAGTAATAGGAAAAACCGCACTATTAAGAGGGGTTTGGGTGGATGAACGTTGTGTGGGAATGCCATTGCCGAACCTTATACACATAGCTTACCCAATCTTACCACCTAAAATCCTAGTGTGTGTGCTTGTGGTACTCAGGAAGTTTGTGACTAAAGTTATTGGTACTTCTGCAAGACGGGTCTTTAGACCCCGCACACGGGTAATCGTAACTTCGAGTAATTCTACATGCGACGGGTCTTTGTCCCCGTAAGCACGGGTGCCGTGGTAAACTCCCTCGAGACCCTATGCGACGGGTCTTTGACCCCGCAAGCACGGGTGGTGTGAAACTCTCGAGTAACTCTGCAAGACGGGCTGACTTAGCCCATGCGCATGGGGTCCAATGGGCAGATTCCCCACCCGGCCAAGAACACTATAAAAGGTCTCTTCTTCCACCTCCAAACCCTAACCCTAATGTCTTGTTGAGGTCTACCTTTGCTACACCCCATTTTTCTCAATACTCTCAATCCCTCCACCCAAACTTGTCGAAACTTTGGGGATTAGGAGAGAAAGACCCGATCTACAACTTGACCGAACCAAATCGTGTTCCCCGCAACATTTCATCCCCATTGACTTGTTACACTTGGAGCTTGGGTTCCTAGGCATCTAGAGGTTCCTCCAGAAGCTTCCTTGCTTGTGGTGTGCTCCGGAGAAGTTTGTAAAGGTGTGGTGGTCGCCTTCAAGACCAACACCGAGTGATTCGAGGCTCATCCATTGGGGGTGACACGAAGGAGATTACGGTGACCCTTCGGTGGCGTTCTGCAAGCTTTGGCTCCGGCGCCGCTCCAAATGGAGAGTAGTTGAGGGAGTCCCGGACTAGGGGGTGTCCGGATAGCCGGACTATCGCCACGGCCGGACTCCAAGACTATGAAGATACAAGATTGAAGACTTCGCCCCGTGTCCGGATGGGACTTTCCTTGGCGTGAAGGCAAGCTTGGCGATACGGATATGTAGATCTCCTACCATCGTGAATCGACTGTAACCCTAACCTATCCGTGTCTATATAAACCGAGGGTTTTAGTCCGAGGACAAACAACAATCATACCATAGGCTAGCTTCTAGGGTTTAGCCTCCTTGATCTCGTGGTAGATCTACTCTTGTACTACCCATATCATCAATATTAATCAAGCAGGAGTAGGGCATTACCTCCATCGAGAGGGCCCGAACCTGGGTAAAAACATCGTGTCCCTTGTCTCCTGTTACCATCCGCCTAAACGCACAGTTCGGGACCCGCTATCCGAGATCCGCCGGTTTTGACACCGACATTGGTGCTTTCATTGAGAGTTCCTCCGTCGCCACCGATAGGCCCGATGGCTCCTTCGATCATCAACAACGACGCGTCCAGTGGTGAGACTTTTCTCCCGGACAGATCTTCGTGTTCGGGCGGCTTTGCATCATGGCCAATTCGCTTGGCCATCTGGAGCAGATCGAAACCTACGCCCCTGGCCATCAGGTCAGATTTGGAAGTTTAAACTATACGGCCGATATCCGCGGAGACTTGATCTTCGACGGATTCGAGCCGCAGCCAAGCGCCGCCGCACCGCCTCGGCGGGCATGATCTATCTCAGAGTCAACAGGCCTCGAGGCCGCATCAAAGATCCGCCCGACCCTTAATCCGAACCGGATTCCCGACGAGGACGCAGTGGTTGACACCGCCTCGGGGCTACAATCTCTACGGCGATCGAGCCAACTCCATCCCTGTCCTTTATGAAGACCTTGACCTGTGGTGTCGGACTCTCTCCATCTCAACCTCCGCGCCTTTGCCAATCGAATCCGATTACGCCTGCATGGAGTTCACGGTCACAGACATCTTTCAAAGACTCGCCTTTGGCAACATCCTGAATTCACTAAAGTCTCTCTTTATCCCGAGAGCCCTGGCCGACTACGGACAGAAGGTTGGGATGCGACGACGAAGAAATTCAACGCCCACCCACCACCCACTTGGTAGCCACTGTCTATGATTTAACCGACATGCTAGACTACGACTCCGAAGACATCGACGGTATGGACGACGATGCCGGAGACGACCAAGACCCAGCGCCTACATGGCACTGGAAGGCCACCTCCTCATATGACATATACATGGTGGACATCCCAAAAGATGGGAACGGCGATGGAACAACGGAGGATGACCCCTCCAAGAAATAGCCGAAGTGCCGACGTTAGCGGCGCCGCACTAAATCCCGCCACAATAAAAACGGTGATTCCGGCACGGAGATAATAACACCCCTGACAAGGTTGAAGAGAACCCTCCAGCAGGACTCAGCAGCAGAGGAGGTAGAAGTAAGTCCGCACAACAAGGCGGCAGAAAGAGAGGTCGAGGACGATAATTATGCGCCCTCCCAAGATGAGGCAAGCCTCGACGACGATTTAATTTTTCGCTCCTCGAGGATCCCGCCAACAGGAGCTGCTTTCAAACGCAGGCTTATAGCCACGGCAAGCAGCCTCAAGAAAATCAGCAACAGCTTATAGCTGATCAAGACCTGCTAGCTGACAGATGGATCAAGTCCTTGCAGCCAAGAGTATGAACTCGAACGCCTCCAAAAGCTACCCCAAACGCAGGCCGCTGCCTCAACTAGAGGAGGAAGCACCCAAGTCACCAACGCATGACATGGCAGACCGCCACCCTGCGGCCGGGACAGAAGCCTCTCGCCCTCCGCTTGCCACACCCCGACGCCGCCAAAAAGTACCAAGGCACGGAAAACGCTACGGACTTAAGTAGATATATTGAGGATAAGGCAAACATACAAGATCGATCACGGATCGCGGGGCGCCAAAGAATGCGGATGATTACCGTCACACGGATACAAAGAAAACCGCCGGGCCGAACACAAGAGACAAAGCTCATATGAGCTACGCCGTGATATAGCCCAATACAGAGGTGCCGCACACCCACTATGCTTCACAGATGAAGTAATGGATCATCAAATCCCCGAGGGCTTCAAGCCCGTAACATCGAATCATACGATGGTACCACAGATCCTGCGGTCTGGATCGAGGATTATCTCCTCCATATCCACATGGCCCGCGTGACGATCTACATGCCATCAAATACCTCCCACTCAAGCTTAAAGGACCAGCTCGACATTGGCTCAATAGCTTGCAAGCGTAATCAATTGTTTGTTGGGAGGACCCGAAGCCGCATTCCTTGATAACTTCCAGGCACATATGTGCGACCACCGACGCCGATGACCTTAGCCACATAATTCAGCAGCCGTAAGAATCGCCGCATAATTTTGGACTCGGTTCCTAACAAAGAAAAGTCAAATCGTTGACTGTCCGGATGCAGAGGCCCTAGCAGCCTTCAAACATAACATCCGCGATGAGTGGCTTGCCCGACACCTAGGACAGGAAAAGCCAAAATCTATGGCAGCCCTAACAACCCTCATGACTCGCCAGCGGGAGAGGACAGCTGGCTAGCTCGATGCAACAACTTGGCCAAACATCCCGATAGTCCGGATACCAAGGACAACAATGGCAGGTCGCGCAAGAATAAGAACAAGCGCCGATTAACGGCGATAATACTCAAGATACGGCCAATGCCGGATTCAGAGGCTCTAAACCCGTCAGCGGAAGAAACCATTCAAAAGAAATACCTGTGGCCCGCCCAACTTGGACCAGATACTGATCGCTGTGCCAAATACATGGCACCCCAAAAACCAGCCAATCACACCAACAGGATTGTTGGGTGTTCAAGCAAGCAGGCAAGTTAAGTGCCAACTAAATGACAAGGGCTGCATAGCGATGACGAGGAAGAGCCCCAAGGCCGAACAATAGAGGATGAAGGTTTTCCCACACAAGTGCGGATGGTGAACATGATATACGCAACCCACATACCCAAAAGGGAGCAGAACTGCACTACGGACGATATGCGATGGAGCCACCGCCCAAAGTTCAACCCATGGTCTTCCCGCCGATCACTTTTGATCGAGGGACCACCCTACTAGCATCTCACCACGGCGGCTTCGCCGCATTGGTTCTTGACCCAATTATTGACGGATTTCACCTCACCGTAGTCCCGATGGACGGCGGTAGCAGCCTGAGCCTGCTTTATCAGATACAATGCGAAAAATGGGCATAGACCCTCAAGGATTAAACCTACAAAGACGACCTTTAAAGGCGCTATACCGTGTAGAGGCCAATTGTACAGGCTCACCACACTCGGTGGTCTTCGATCTCCGGATAACTTCCAAACGAAGAGTTAATATTCGACATCGCCCCATTCCGCAGCGGTTAACATGCACCGCTTCGGACGAACCACATTTGCAAAGTTCAATGCGGTGCCGCACTACGATACCTCAAGCTCAAGATGCCAGCCCTCGAGGAGTAATCACGGTCAATGGAAACACCAACGCCTTCTCCGAACGGGAGCATACGGCGACCTCGCGCGGAGGCGCAGCAGCCTCTCACGGCATTTCTCGAGTCCGCCACTAAGCGCCCGGACACCGCCAAGCGCCCCGAGTAACCCGCAACAAGACCACTTGGCACAATTCAAGCACGAGTAGCAATCCGCCCCAACCCCAGCCCTCGCGAAATTGCGGTTAGTATTACGCTGCATATAATTACGCTGTGGAGATACCATGGGCATATGGGGAGGGCAAGACAACGCACGCCAAGAATGCGCTCGACCGCACCAAGGGCCCTGCTTGTGCCATTTCTTTTCCTTTTCCTTTTCTTCCTTTTTTACTTTCAGACTCGCCTTTGAGAAGTCATGTCCGCACTTGAATCGCCGAGCTCACGATGCAACAGCCAGGAAGCGGAAAGCCACGCCGAGTGTTCAGTGGTCTCTATTACAGCATTATACCTGTTTTACATCATTCAACAGCTTACCCTCGAGGGGGACATGTTAGATAGTCCCATCCCTTGCTTATCGTGACTATTTGTATCGCTCGCTTCCATTGCAGCATTTTTTGAATAAACAATACATAGCTTTTGCTTATTGCTCTATTTCCTTTATATATACATATGTTCATTTCACGACATGTTGCAACTCAGACACTTTGGTACGCTAATACACCAGGGCTTAAGTATCCCAAAATTATGGTGTGATAAGTCCGAATATCTACAAGTGCGGCACCTCAACTTGTAGCATTATATGAATTGGCTCAATCATGTCTTGGGTCAATAGTTGGTTTGCCTGCCCCGTGTTTTGGTACCTTACGCCCGCTTATATCGCTAAGGTAGCACTGGAGAACCATCGCGATTGTGCCCAGCTTATGCTGGGTCGAGCACCTCAAAGGAGAAAGCTAAACTGACCGCCATGATAGGGCGAGAGCCGGTCGCTGTTTGCAGGTTTTTGGGTCCCTAAAGACTTATGCCGCTTAGAGCGAGGAACCGAATTGTCCGCCAAGGCGTGATAGCGCCTCAACTCGGTCTTCCGAATACTAGGGGCTTCACTAAATTTAAAATTATAGAATTCTATGGCTAAGTGAGAGTGTTCAAGCATTATAAGTCCGTTGCCTTGTTCGCTGTGTTGAGCGCCCCTAGATGGACCCAAGAATGGGAACAAGAGTGCTCATGTTTATCCCTAACACCCTGTAACTCGTGGCATGGGGGCTGAAGCCAACGACTTGCCATCTCTCAAATTTGATAAACGGCCGCATGTAAGGTAATATTTTAAATTAATAAGCATTGCTTAGCGATATGAACAAGTTTTCAACATACAGTGATAACAAATGCGAAGTTTATTAAAAATTACATCCTTGGAGCACTCATCCACTATTCGGCGGGCGCCTTCAGAGGCCCTCATAGTACATTTCGGGCGCATGATGCTCATGGCCCTTCGGGGTCCGTCTGTCACAAGCCTCTCCGCATCCAGCTTGCCCCAAAGGAACTTTAGCACGGGCAAGGGCACGACGGACACCTTCAATGCAGACGGAGCGCTTGATGACCTCAAGCCGCGGACAGGCATCCACCAGCCACTGCACCAAGCCGAAGTAGCTCCCGCATGGCCTCCAATGGCCACAGCCCCGCAATAAGGCCCTTCATGGCCTGTTCGCAACCTTATGGAGCTCGACCAGCTGCTTCAGCTGGTCGCCAGCACTGATGGTCGGCCTCAGATACCGAGCCCGTAACACCTTTTCCGCCGAGCCCCCTCCGGGCGCGGTAGAATGCGGCAAGATCGACGACCACGGGCAAATCATGAATGCTCCCGGAGAGCTCCGAATCTGGGTAAGTAATGTGTAATTGAATTTACATTCTTGCTTTGCATAAAGAATGCCTTACCCGCCGCTATCTTCTTTAGTGCTTCAATTTCTTGAGGGCTTTTTGGGCCTCGGCCTTAGCAGCTTTGACACTCTCAAGAGCCGGCAAGCTCGACTCTCGGTTCGAGTCACGCCCAAACCCTCGTGTTTTTTCACGAGAATCTGAGCTCTTGCCGCACTCTCCGCCAGCGCGCCCCTTTCTTCTCGCCGTGTGTTCCGCAGCCGCTTGAGTTTTCGGCCACGGACACCGCTTCCTCGTGGTTGCCACCTCGCTCGTGGCCCCCGCAGCACTCTATGTTATTCATGTTATTTTTCGCAACCAAAACCTTTTCTATAAGGTATTTCTTTAATAAGGTATTACTTACCTTCCTTGTCCTCGAGCTCCTTCTTGGCTTGTCCGAGCTCGCTCGACCGCCGAGGTTCCGCTTCAATGCATTGACCTCCGCAGCAAGGCGGTAGAGGTCAGCAGAGCAGCCTGCATTCCCATATTGACATACTTATGTTAGACTCCTCACAGATATCTTTTAGATCCTTAGTCCGCTTTTCTTTCCAACACCAAACTAAGCATCAGGGCTACTGTCTATGCGGTTATATTTTTACATATTCTAAAACTTACCTCAAAGCCTGTTAGAAGGCTGGTAGAGCTGTCATCCGCTTTGGCGGATCGAATTGTCCGGATCACCGCACTCATGACAAAGGGGTGTTCTCCTGATGGAAGCGATGTTAAGCGCCTCAGAGCTATCCGTGCCTCCGTTGGACGGAGGACACCGGCGCCTTACCTTCTTGCGGCGATCCACTGTCTGACTTCGAACCGCTGATGGTTCCAGATGTAGTCCGGACGAGGGTCGGGCTTAGAGCCCCGGGGTCTCGCCTCAAGACTGGAGTCCGGAGGTCGCCTTGTGGCACCTCCTGTGCTACCTCCTTCTGACCAAGCCTTCGGCCCTCGCCACAAGGCCGTCTGCAGCGTGAGGCGAGGAGGCGGTCAAAGCAAGGTACTTCCATTTCCGACGAGCCTGTGGACCCGCCGATGAATCGGCGAACTCGCCTTGGGCGGCTGCATGGTTGTTCACATTAGAGAACACTGCAATAATAAAAGCCATGGGTATCCAGACACTTACGATCTCGCCAGGGCTTGGCCCTTGTAGGCCAATCTCCTCGCCGCCGACGCTGGTGGAGAAGTCCGAGGAAGGGTTCTTCCTTCTGATTCTCCGCCTCCCAACCGGGCGGCCTTCCTTTTTTTCTCCTCTTCACCGGGAGGAGCTTCTTCTTCTTCCTCCTCATCTTCGTGAGAAGATTCCGCTCGAATCGACAAGACCGTGTCGGAGCTCCTTCGAGTTCCCGTGGCCTCCTCTTGGTTTTCTTCTCCGCACCACATGGTGCCGAGCCAGCAGCCCCATCAATCGGGCGTCCGCTGGTCTTCGGCAAAGGAGCCGGACAGCTTAATCTGTCCGACATCTCCACCAGTCCTGCCAAAGATTAGGGAGTTTTAGATCCCACGAGAGTCAATCTATGAAAAAGAGTCCCGAAGGGTGAAATAAACTTACCTCGCCGGCTTGACGCTATGAAGCTGTATCCGCGATCTTTGGTAGCGGATGTCGGGCTTTGGCGCCTTTGAACAGACCTTCCAGCGCCCTCAGACGTAGTGTCAAGAGCCGCTCAAGGTTTGGTGTTGTGCCGGATCGAACTCAACAAGTTAAAGGCCCGTTGTTGGCATGGGAGAATCCGCGATGAGCATCACCGGATTACGCCGACAAGTCAAGATTCTTGGCCGCCAGTGTTTTGGACGATGTTTGAAGTCCAGATGTCTCGTCCAATTCCCCACGCCAGCCCGCTCTTTCCATGACGAGAGCCGTGGGGAAGCCAGATCTGAAATCGGGGTCGCCACCCATTTGGTGTTGCGGGCTCGATGATGTAGAACCACCCCGATTGCCACCCCTTTATTGTCTCCACGAAGGCGCCTTCGAGCCATGGGACTTTGGCCATCTTCCCAACCATGGCGCCCAAGACTGCTTGACGGCCGCCCACTACCTTCGGCTGACGCTGAAGATCTTCAGCCATAAGTCGGGCGGGGCTGGATGCAGAGGAAAGCCTCGCACACCGACGATAAATGCCGAGATGTTGAGGATGAAATTGGGCCAGGTCGTGGAAGTCCAGGCCGAGTAGAACATGAGCCCCTGACAAATGGGTGAAGTGGAAAACCTAGTCCGCGGAGGAAGTGGGGAGAAACACTACCTCTCATGGGGCCCGGGTTGAATAAGCTGCCCCGCCTGGGCAGCTCAGCAGCAATGTTGCCGGACAAGTATCCGGCCTCCCGTAGTCTTTTGATGTGCCCCTCCGTGACGGAGGAGGCCATCCACCTGCCTCCCGCTCCTGACATGGTTGGAGAGGGTTGAGGTGGGATGTGCGGACTTGGGCGCTGCAGCTCGAGTGCACGGAAATGGATAAGCAAAGGAGGAAGAAGGCGTAGGTGAAAAGGTGGATCCTTATCCCCTTATATAGATGGACGATGCTATGCGTCCCCCACCAGCCTGGTAAAACTCGCTTATTTCCCAAGCGCCGTAATCAATGGCGCGGATGGGTTACCCACGTCCGATTGATGAGAATCCTGAATAAGGGGGCACGATCTATGCTTTGATAAGACGTGTTAAGGAAACCGCCGCTAAACACGCTGAGGTGGAACAAGAAAACGATTCATATAAAGGCCTGGTCGTGGTGTGATGTCATGCCGCTGAATACGCCAAAGAGATCCGTGCAGAAATTATTCTCTACGGTGTTATGTGGAACTTGTTTTGCAGAGCCGACACTATCCTTGTGTTCAAAACCTTCTATGAAGTATACGGAGGAGGAACCCGCCGCAATGTCAAGACAATCAACGCTACCGGACTCATCATCATTGAAGCCTGGTTCAGGGCTACCGAGGAGTCCCGACTAGGGGTGTCCGGATAGCCGGACTATCGCCACGGCCGGACTCCAAGACTATGAAGATACAAGATTGAAGACTTCGCCCAAAGGTCCGGATGGGACTTTCCTTGGCGTGAAGGCAAGCTTGGCGATACGGATATGTAGATCTCCTACCATTGTAACCGACTCTGTAACCCTAACCTATTCGGTGTCTATATAAACCGGAGGGTTTTAGTCCATAGGACTAACAACAATCATACCATAGGCTAGCTTCTAGGTTTAGCCTCCTTGATCTCGTGGTAGATCTACTCTTGTACTACCCATATCATCAATATTAATCAAGCAGGAGTAGGGTATTACCTCCATCGAGAGGGCCCAACCTGGGTAAAACATCGTCCCTTGTCTCCTGTTACCATCCGCCTAGACGCACAGCTCGGGACCCCAGATTCGAGATCCGCCGGTTTTGACATCGACAAAGGGCTCTTCCCAAGGAAGAGTGAACTTCAGATAAAATCCGGCCCTCGCCTCACTTGTGATTAATCCTTTCCCGCACCTTACTTTCTGTTGTATGCTTGTTGGCTTGCTATTTAGTTTTCGCCTAGCATATTTATCTTGGAGCTTGCTTGTCATATAGGTTGCATTCACCTAGTTGCATATCTAGCGAACCCTATTTTTCCGCTAAGCCTTAAAATTGACAAGAAAGATTAAAATTTGTAGTCTCCTATTCACCCCTCTAGTCGAATCAGACGATCCTTCCAATTGGTATCGAGCCTCGTGTTTCAATATAAGGTTTTACAACCTTAGAGGATATGGTCGATCTAGGGAATGAGGGAGGTGGCGACCTGCTATGGGGATGGTCAAAACCTACCCCCTCCCCCACCCCCCACCCCCACCTTGTCCGAGGCACTTGGTGCCCCGGTCATTGCTCCCGCCGCTGCTACTGACCCGGGTGACCCCTTGACCGCGGCCGATATTCTTTCAATGTTTGCGGACCTCAAAGCCTCTATGTTGAAAGAGATTTGGTCCTCGGTCAAGGAGGAAATTGATGCTCGCTTGAAGCCATCATCATCCGCATCAAACTCGTTTGATCCAAATGTCGTTCAAGATGCGGATGACTCGAGGGGACCTCTTGCTTCTCCGGCTCGTACTCAAGTTCCCAAGTACAATGACGTGGAACCCTTTTACTCACATCAACCTTTGCAACATCCTCGCATTAGTCCTGTTGGGCCTCCGCCCCCTTTGAAAGCTAATGCGTTTGCTAAGTGGAAGGTAGATATGGAGTCTGACATGCAAAGGCTTCAACTCAACTGTGGTGGATTGTGGTCAATGGATTCAACCCCAAGGACCCAATGAATCTCACCTGTGGGAAGCGGATGATGACCAACTCAATGCAACCGACACAACATGTTGCTCACCGCAGTTCAAGACTATAGTGACTCCATTGCTCTTATCAAACCGCAAAGGAAATTTTGGATTGCCTTGAGGAGGCTCTCAAGGAGATGAAGCAATTCAAGATCTTGATTGGCTTTGCTCAAGCAAGAAGTCAATCTCTTTGTGAGGAATGAGGTGAGTCTCATGGAAGAGGTTCACCAAGGTTGAAGTCCCTTGTGCTCAACTTAAGAACCTTTGGGTGCACTTGGGCAAATGAGGACTTCATTAAGGACAAGTTCATAGATGCTATGGTTCTCACGAAACATACCATGGTCATGATGATACCTCAACATCCGGACTATCACAAGTTGACCGTGGCTCAAGTTGTTTCCACCTTCTCTCTCATGTTCTTTGGAAACCAAGACCAATAAAACCTTTGTAATAACTCAAGAAACCAAGATCTCCAATCTTGCTTTGAAGACCAAGAAAGTGATAAGCCAACCTCAAGGGAGGATGAAGTGAGTGAAAAGATATGTGAGGAGGACATTGACACCTCGTGTCTGCAAATGATTTTATGGAAGACTTGGCACTCTTAGTCAAGAAGTACTCCGGGACCATGGTAAACAAAGGAAAAATCTTCAAGGAAGATCTTTTGGACGAAGGAAATGCTACAATTGTGATAGCCCAAGACACTTTGTACATGATTGTCCGTATGAGAGACGTGAAGAAAAGTCCGAGAAGCTTGTGCTCAAGAAGAAGAAGTTCACCAAGTTTGCAAAGAGGAAGGATGACAAGGCTCTTGTTCATGAAGAATACATGTCCGGAGATGAAGATGACGGTGATGATGATCAAGTGGGCACGGCCACCATTGCCATGCATGCCGCTACCTCCTCCTCCACCACCGGCCTCTTCGACTCTCCAAACGAGGAAAAGCCTTTCACTCATCGGTGCCTCATGGCCAAAGAGGTAAAAACAAAGTTCAAATCCAAGAAAACCGACAACTACACTCCCAATGTCTCATGTGAGATAGTGGAGGATGAGTGTGATGAGGGCGTGGATAATGATGAGGAATGCTTAATGGCTTTCATGAAAACTCTTCTTGGTGAAGCTCGTGCTCATTTTAGCGATCTCCTTAAGTCACTTGCCGAATGCGATGACTTTATTGAGAATGTTGAAAACCTCCTTATAGAGGAAAAAGAGAGAGTTGATCTCCTCGAGCACGAACTTAATGAAGATAGTGTCATGAGAACATCACTTGAGGAAGCCTTATCGGCTCATCAAATTGACTTTGTTAAAACCAATGATGCTTTGCAACTTTCTCTTGAGAACAAAGATGCTCTTAACGTTAGAGTTGAAAAGCTTCTAGTTGATCACACGAGACTTATTGAGGAACATGAGTTCCTTGTGACTAGTTCCAAGGTTGTCAAAGGTGACCTCATTGCCCTCACCGAGTCTTATGCTCAACTAAAAGCTACACCCATTAAGGCTCTAACTTCCTGTAACATCCCAATTTTCCTAAATTAGGATGTTATTAGATCATTCATATGCATCTCATATTTTTCCATGCATTATTTATGTTTCCGAAATATTCTTTTCATTATGCAACTCAAGGCAATTTATTGGAGTGGGATAACATGACTTCTCCCCTGTTTTAAAAATGTTCATAATGTCCAGAATATTAATTCCAGTTCATTTGATATGTTCTGGTATTTTTCTTATTCTACAAAATATTTTAATTGTGTGTTATTTTACTGTTTGTGTGGCCTTTTGCATCAAAATAAATTTCTAAAATTGCATTAGGTGAGGAACTAGTGTTCCTGTAGTTTATATTTTACTGTGTGTATATATAATTTGTTTTAGTTTTTATACTGTTGTTTTTGTTTTAATTTTTACTGCTGCTGTTTGGGGGGAAGCAGCAGAAGGCAGCCCAGCTAGCCCGCGGCCCAGCAACCACCGGGCCGCCAGCCCAACCGTGATCGCTTGTCGAATTCAAGATCGCTTCAGCCGCCGACCATGGGCCCCATGCGCCTGCTCGCTTCCCGAGCCGAACATGGCACCGCACGTAGGTCGAGACCGACATGAGTCGGCACGCGCCGAGCCGCCCGAGCACGCCCGAAGGCTTACCTCGAGACCACGCCTCGATGAACCCTACCGCAGCCTTCCTCGCCTTTCTTCGACCACATGAAGTCCTGGGCAAGTCGGATCTCGCCGAGCTCCGCCGACCGCCGCCGCTCACCGTCCGAATCTGCCGCCGAAGGACGCCTCACCGCCCACTTGTCACCGCTCAAACCCTCTTGACGCCACTCTCGCTGACTCCTTCTCGTGTCCATAAACGCAGCAGAGGGAGAGGAACGAGCTCGACCGCCGCCGCCGGAGCCACCGCGTTCTGTCATCACCGCCGCCGCACAATCCGCCGCCGTCCGACACCACCACCGCCTCGCCACTGTCGCTGAACCCATCTGTCGGTGTCAAACCGCGGATCTCGGTAGGGGGTCCCGAATCGCGCGCCTAGGATCGATGGTAATAGGAGACGGGGACACAATGTTTACCTGTGTTCAGTGCCCTCTCTATGGAGGTAATACCCTACTTCATGCTTGATTGATCTTGATGAATATGAGTGTTACAAGAGTTGATCTATCACGAGATCGTAATGGCTAAACCCTAGAAGTCTAGCCTATGAGTATATGGTAATGAATCTGTCCTATCCGGACTATGCTCTCCGGTTTATATAGACACCGGAGAGATCTAGGGTTACATGAAGTCGGTTAAATAGGAGGGAATCTTCATAATAGGTCACCTAGCTTGCCTTCCACGCCAATTAGAGTCCTATTCGGACACGGGTATTGTCTTCAGCCTTCAGATCTTCATTAGCCCATCATTCCGCCCATGGATAATAGGCCGGACGCCTCGAGGACCCTTAGTCCAGACTCCTCAAGAGCTCCCTAACCTGGCTTCAATGACGAGGAGTCCGGCGCGAAAATTGTCTTCGGCATTGCAAGGCGGGTTCCCCTTCTTCCGAACTCCAAGATAGTCTTCGGATGTAGTAAATATATCTGGACCTATGTATGTAATTGCAGAAAATACAATACTCCACGAGTCCAATCTGCTGACAACGGATTATGACATTGTGTCATGCCCGCCCGGTTATTATTTCCAACCGCTCACATAGCCCGTCGCCCCACGCCCTCGGGAGTGGTTTTATTGGCACGTCTTGTCAAAGCAGAGATCGTGCCCCCCTATTCACGTGATTTTCAATAACGCAGGTGTGGGTAACCAAACCATCCCCAGGGTACAACTCTTTGAGGATAGGTAAGCTTCGAGACCCGGGAGGGGACACTCGATATTCTGGGCCTTTATATAGGGACCCAGACTTAGCTTTCTCTTCCGCGCTTGCTTCTTCCTCAACCCCAGCCACCTCGAAGTTCTCTCCTCGAGTTTCAATCACCACCATCTCCAATCATGTCCGGCCCGACTGCTCAGGCTGGTGGGTGGCCTCTTCAGTCACAGAGGAGGATATTGTGAAGCTCTGCGTGGCGAGGTATCTGACCCCAGAAATCCTTCGTCGGCTTCCTACTAAGGGGCAGGTTATTCCCACCCCCAAATCCGGCGAGAGGGTAGTATTTGTGTCAGACTTTCTCCATGGGTTAGTGTTCGCGCTTAACCCCTTCGTCCGGGGGCTCATGTTCTACTATGGGCTAGATTTTCACGATCTGGCCCCGGACTTCATCCTCCTCTTCTCGACATTTATCGTCAGATGAGGTTTTCTTCCGACTCCTCCAAGACTTTGGTTTGTGGCTCAAGACTTTCATGTGAGGCCACGGGTGACGGAGGAGGAGCAGCAGATCATGGAAGCGCTATAATAAGCAAGCTTGCTAGCACGGTTTGGTTTGAAGGGTCTTTCACCGAGTCTTCCGACCTATGGCAGCAGGGGTGGTTTTATGTCAACGAGCCGCGGGGCTCCAAGTGGGCAGCTGCGCCTGTTCCACCCGCCCTCCGACTCAGCTCGCTTCATGGATCAATAAGGATTAGACTAGGGTCCGCCAATGAAGTGCAAACTTTGCAAAGTCGCATCCGAAGCTTTACCGAGAAGGGCATCGGACTCGTGAACGTTGTTCAAGTAATGCTAGTCCGCCGGACCCTGCCATGTCAGCGGCGGCCTCTCCGCATGTGGGAGTTTAATCCAGAGGGGCGGGGGACTCTTCAGCACTTCTTCGGTGCTACACACAAAGGTATGTGGAGATTATATTTCAGGGAGCGAGAACAATGGTCGGACACCACTGAGGACGTTGGCCTTGACTGCAATCATCTGGACACTCCGGTAAGTATTCAATCTCCGAACACCTTTCATTCACGCATCTCTTGACAAGATACTGAACGACCCGTCCGTGTACAGGACTGGATAAAGAAAGCGGTGCTGTCACGCCCAAGATGCGACCCTATCCTAAAGGAACTCGAAGGTCCCACCAAGGATAGAAGCGCATCTTGAAGACGCTTTTGCAAGGTGGATATCATTACATCAACATTACATAATAGTGGGGATACCTCCAATACATACAATGTCACATGAATACATCAATACAACATACAAGATCAACACCACTACGGATGAAACATAAACAGTAAACTCAAACAATATCCACCCTGCTAGCCCAGTGCTGCCGACCGAACCTATCCCCGATCGACGAAGAAGAAGAAGGACTCCAAAACAAGCAAACATCGCTTCTCAAGGCCATGATCATCGCAAACATGTACCGCAACTGTTGGTGTAGTAATCTGGAGCCACGAGGACTCAGAATCCCATTACCATGGGTATCAAGACTAGCAAAGCCATCGAAAGGAAGGGTAAAGTGGTGAGGCTGCAGCAGCGACTAAGCAAGTATGGTGGCTAACATACGCAAATGAGAGTGAGAAGAGAAGCAAAGGAACGGTAGCCAACTAGTAATGATCAAGAAGTGATCCTGAACTCCCCGCCACGCCGACATAACCCGTAAACCATGTTCTCCTCTCAATCAACCCCAAAAGAGACACTCACTTACGCATTACGGTTGGTGTATTTTAGAAGAGTTTGCTTTAAGTTTACTACAACCGGATATTAACAAATTCCCATCTGCCACATAACCGCGGCACGGCTCTCGAAAGTTTATACCCGCAGGGTGTCCCAACTTAGCCCATGATAAGCTCTCGCGATCAACGAAGGATATTCTTCTCCCGAAGACCCGATCAGCCTCGAATCCTGCCACAAGACATTTTGACAGAATAAAACAAGACCAGCAAAGCCGCCTGATGCGCCGACAAATCCTGATAGGAGCTGCACATATCTCGCTCGTGGCAACACCGGATGAGACTAGCTACGAGTAAAACCAACCTCAAGTTGCCCCAAGGTGGCCCTGTGAGGGAGCTGTTCAGGCCAGCACTTAGAGGAGCACCGCCCGGGGCTAATAAAGATGACCTTGGGTTGGCCTACCCAAGGAAGGGTATAGGTGGTGGTGAGGCAAATGGTAAAACCAAGGTTGGGCCTTGCCGAGGAGTCTTATTCAAAGTGAACTGTCAAGGGGTCCCATAAACCACCCAACCGCGTTAGGGACGCAAAATCTGGGAACATAATACCGATATGACAGTAAACTAGGCGGCAAGAGGAACAAAACACTGCATAAGGCCGAGCCTTCCACCCTTTACCAAGTATATAGATGCATTAATAATATAAGAGATATTGTGATATCCCAACATAAACATAAACCAACATGGAGCAATCTTCATCTTCACCTGCAACTAGCAACGCTATAAGAGGGGCCGAGCAAAAGCGGTAACATAGCCAAACAACGGTTTGCTAGGAAGGGTGACAAAGGTTAGGGGCTATCATGCAATTTGGGAGGCTTGAGCAGCAAGTGGTAGGTAACGCAGCATAGCGATAGAACGAAGCAACTAGCATAGCAATGATAGTAGTGAGATCCAGGGTAGCGGTCATCTTGCCTGAAATCCCGCAAAGAAGAAGAACGAGTCCATGAAAAAGACGAACGTAAGTAGTCGAACGAATCCTCACAATCGCAACATTACCGGAACTGAGAAGCAACACCGGAAAGAAACAAACAACATGATAAATGCACAAG
Source organism: Aegilops longissima (assembly GCA_021605205.1). Classification (NCBI taxonomy): domain Eukaryota; kingdom Viridiplantae; phylum Streptophyta; class Magnoliopsida; order Poales; family Poaceae; genus Aegilops; species Aegilops longissima. The sequence goes on from CM038676.1 coordinate 108,782,864, forward strand.
CATAAACATGGCACGATGCACAATCAAGTATGATGCATGTCCGGTTTAATGAGGCATGGCATGGCAAGGTGCAACAAACAATACTACAGGTTAAGTGGACAAAACACCACATCAATTATTTAGTTTAATCTCGGTTATGTACCCAACAATATTAAATGTTGTTAAACATGGCAAGAGGTGAAGCAAAATTAAACTAACTATTTAGGCAAGTTTAAATGAGGCCGGAAATAAGAAACAACAATCCCGGAAAATCCTCATGTGCATATTTTGATTTGGTACTGTTCTGCTCTAAATCATATTTTAATGTTGTTAAACAGGAAAATAAAGTGCACCATGTTAAACTAGGCATTTTTCCACCCCATTTACATATAAAGTTTATTTAAAACCGAGCTACGGTTATTTAGTTATGAAATAAATCATTTTAGCATGGCATTTAGGCAAATTTAATCAAACAGAATTTTAAACATTTTTAAACATGGATGAAAGTCACACATTATTAATCTACACAAAATTCTAAGCATTTTACATATTTAAACCATTTTAATATGATGCACGGTTCATGAGTTATGATATGCATGAACATGAGGGTTTTTCAGAAACAAGAACTCGGGATAATTAGTAAATTCAGATCTGAAAACATGAATGGGCCAAATCGAGGCTGGCCCAAGAATGCATGTGGGCTGCTCACCGGCCTCATGGGCCGGCTCGGTGGGGAGGCTGGACGCAGGCTGGCCTTGGCGCAGCGCTGGGATGAGGCAGCCCACGCAGGAGGGCGACGGGTCAACGGCCATGGGCGAGCGGGACGAGCGGAGCCTCTCTGCTCGATGCAGAGCGAGCAGAGGCCGGCGGGACTCCGGCGGAGATGAACCAGGCGAGGCCGAGAGTGGAGGAAGCGGGGCGGCACAGGGTCCTGGACGGCGCGAGGCAAACGGCGGCGGGGACGGAGCTGCAGCTGGCTCCGGCGTGGTAGGGGACTTGCCGGAACTTGGGACGAGCTTGCTCCGGTGAGGGTGCAGAGGTCCAAGGTGCGGCTTCCGGCAACGTGGACGAGGCGAGGAGGAGCGGATCCGGGCGTCTTGTCCTCCTGCTCGGAGCAGAGGAGGACGAGGGACTTGGCGGGGCGACGGCTTGACGGCGGAGGCGACCGGCGCTAGCGATGCGGTGATGGCTCCGGGAACTGGAATCGGAGGCAGCGAGGAGAGCTGAGGAGGCCGGCATCGTTCTTGGGATGGTGGTGCGGCCCTTGCAGGAGAAACACAACGACGACGCGGTTAGCGGCAGCAGCAGGAGGTAACGAGAAACAGAGAGGAAACGCGCTGAGGAGGACTCTGGGTTTGAAAGGGCCGGGCGCCACCATGACGGAGGACTACGAGGGGGCGAAGGTTGAGGCAGGGGGCTCGGGATCGAGCTCTCCTCGATTTGGAGCGCGGAGGGAGCGGGAGACGCTCGGCTGCAGGCTCGGGAAGCTCGGGTGCGAGGGCAGCCGGATCTGTTCGGGAACGGGAAGGGGCGGCGACGGAGGAGCTCTGCTCCGGCGAGCTGGTGGTCGCCAAGCATAGCCACGGTCAGGATTTAGGAGAGCCGCTGCTTACTAGCGCACTCGAGGCAAGCCCCACGGCACAAAGGAGGGAGGAGGATGCACGGGATTGGACAGAGGGATCGTGTGAAGGCGCTAGCATCCGCGGAAAACAAGGAAGGTGGTCGGGAGGATTTGGATCGAGGAGAAGTGGTTGGTTGGTGGATTTTGGATCGGGAGCGATCCCAAGGAAGAGGGTGGCGCGCCGATCAAGGGGGGGAGGATTTGTTTGATGGGACGACATCTAGGGTTAGGTGTCTATATATATACGAAATGGGTAATGATTTGGATCCTCCGATCATGATCGGATGGTCCGGAATAAATGGGTTAGGGAGTTCAAATAAGAAAATGGAGATGTTTTGTAGATGTTAGGGGATGATCCGGATCCATCGGTAACGACAGCCCGGTTCGGGTTTGGAGCAGTTTACAGACGCGCGCGAGGGGGCTGCGAGCTAGCAAGAGAGGTTAAGTGGTCTGACAAGAGGGACTCGAAAACCCGATTGGTCTCGGAACGGTCAACGAAGGCGAGGGGGAACGCGGCAACTACGAACGGATGCAAGCTTTATGAAAACATGCAGATGCAATGCGCATGATGCTATGAGATGAGATGCAAGACATGAACAAAATGCAAAACAAAAGACAAAACCCAACCACGAAGGAAATAACATATCGCATCTCCGGAAAAGGCAAGAGTTGGAGTTACTTAATATGGAAAGTTGCATCCGGGCGCTATAACACTCCACCACTACGAGAGGATCTCGCCCCAGATCTAGGATGGCACCGGAGAGAAAAGAAAGAGGAAGAGAAGAGATAAAACTAAGTTGCTTCTTCGACAATGAGTGAAACCACGAACCTTGAGAGGGTGAGCAATTTAAAAGAAAGAGTACAACAGAGATGAACGAGATTGCAAACAATCCGGTAGAAAAGAGGAACAAGGAGTATTACGAGAACTTGAAGGTTGAAAGACATGGAAATAAGAGCTTCACAAACGAAAAGAATATGACCACCTCGGTATAATGAGATAGCCAAGGAACAAGAATGACATAATTCGGACAGCACTCCGGTAGAAAAGAGGAGAAAACTTGATGAGATGAAAAGATATTGACGAGATGATACAACACTCCGGTTAAATGGATAAGCAAGAAAAGAACACGATCCTCACAAAACGAGGTGATGAGTGAAGAGAGCAACATCACCATGCCTCCAGAAGAAAGAATAGAAGATAGGTCATTGAAATAAAAGAATGGAGAAGAAAATGCCAACTTCTGCCACAAATGGTCTTGAAAAGCATCCTTGCAAAGAAGAATTGAACGGAGTTGTTGGAAAATCAACAACGAAAAACACAAGCTTGTAGTGGGCTTATGGAAAAGACCTCAAAATTATGAGGTGAGCTTCTGCTACCAACGGAAACAAATGATTGGATTGATATCAACAAGGAGACGAGAAACTTATTTCACCAAGAGGACAAATGAAGAACTTGGGTCATTTATAAGCACCATAAATAGCAACAATCCTTAGGGAAAGCTTTAGGTGAAATATAACCCAAGATAACTCCAATGAAGAGATTGATGGATTTAAATACCTCATTCTTGACAACAAGTGAATCATGAAACACGAACTCAAATTGTCAAGAATGACATAACACCACCTCAAATGATAAGGTAGAAAGAATTGCACTTTGGAATGCACGATGAAGAATACTTGAACTCCTCAAAACAAAACATGTGTTGAACACCATGTTTATTTTAGAGTGTAGCTTATGGATCATGACTCCGAGAGAAAACTTGAAGAACAATTGAAGAATGAAAAGAGTCCTTGATGAACCACCATGTAGAGCCTCCAAGAAGCAAAAGGATGAAAAGAATAGGATCCAAGCCTAGAAATGATTTAGAAGGAGCTCACATGAGATAATGCCGAAAACTTGAACCCGAAAAGAAAAGATGAAAACACTTAACTAGAATTACTTCATCATGAACAATCTCCTAAGAAAAGAATTAATCAACTCGAGGAAATAAGAATAAGATTTATTGTATGCTTATCCTTCATCAAATTAAATTGATGACAAGCAATGGATTTGGCATACTACTTATTCCCATAGAAAGGATTAAGAAAGATATAGCGCAAACTTGAGAAGGTATTGATGGAACCACCGGTGGAATTTGGAAACAACGAATGAATTAATATGATAACGAAGGAAGTGAAATCTTGAACGAACCACCGTAGGAATTGAAAAATGAACGAATTAAAGAAACACCGGAAGAATTTGAAATGAATGAAGATACTTGAGGGGATTTAGATACAAGAGAATGAAGAGATCATCAACTGATTAGAGGATATTTGAACGATTCACCGGTAAGATTTGGATAACGAGAGCTGAAGGCTGGAATGAATGATTCTGAGATGATGTGCTCCGGAGAATCAAACTGAAAAGACTCCTGAATAGATCCGGTTGGGTGAAAAGAATTCTCACTATCGAAAATAATTATGAGAGGATGGCATCAAGCTAGAACCATGAATCTTGAAGAGAATGGAGCAAGATTTAAGAGAAACCTTCTTCGTCTTCAAATGTTGAGAATGACGATGAAAACATCACCATGAATTGTTGAGATACTCCGGGATGAAAATTAGAAAGGTTGAACCAACGATGAAAAGAATTTGAAAGATCTTGGAGAAAGACATATGACTGATGATAACCCATTCTTACGTCAAACTTTGAAATGAATTTGAGAATAGTTCCAGGAAAATTAGAGGAGTCAGGTAAGATCCTGGGAAAAGACCTGTGGGTTAGGGCCCACTCGAAAGAAACATCGTTGAAGGATTATAAAGAGAGGTTGCACCGGTTGAATTAAATGACTTGAATGAGATAATAATCTCCAAATAGCTTGAACAGATCTTGGAAGAAAAGATGAGCCTTCTGAGATATCTTCAGCACTCCAGGACAAATGAATAGCGAGAAGTGAATGATTAAGATGTGCATCGGCATGAGAAATCATTAGAAACGAGGAAAGGAATATGATGAATATCGAAAGCTTGAATTGGATCCACCGGAGAAGAAACAACAATGAAGGATGATGAACTTGAAACTGTTGAGCATCTTCATGGGAAATCACCGGATAAGAACATTGATTGAAAAGAGTGAAGAGGCTTCACATGAATAAATGGATACTTGATTAAAATATATAAGTCCTTAAGAAAATGGGTGGAGGGCGGAAAACAAAGGCAACTTGGGACGGATGAAATAACGTTAGAAGACTTTGAGTTGATCTTATGGATGGGAAAAAATGATAGGATCATCTTGAAGAGAATCGCACCGTTGGAAAGAATTGACATGACAATCTCGCTGATCAAGAAGGATTAGTATTCACATAGAAATATGAGAACACCGCTTGAAAGGTATGGAATCAACACTTGACATCAAGCAACTCAATACCACAAATAAAACAAAACAAAGGATTGGCTTGCGAAATAAGCCGAACAAATACATATGATAGAGATTTACCCAATCCCATATCATGCATCCACAAAAGATATTCTAGGAGCTACTTGAATTCCCACCTATAAACTCCCAAACTTTCTGGTTATGCAATCTGGTGTTGGGGATACAAGGACACAAAATATATCACCCAAACTAACAATACCTAGATCCAATTGTATCCATCCGTCAACACATAACCAAGAAAACTCCGAAATCGTACCTCAACCTTCAAAAGCATCCGTTATACGAAGTTATGGCAATACTCCCAACTCCCCAAGATCGGGTGACGCCGAGGTTATCTCACCAACAACTGCATAAAAGAGATTTTCGATGTCGGCAAAACTCGTGTATTCCGAATCTGCAACGATAAAATTGTGACGACAACACCTCGGAGCTCAACTCCCCGACACCGCCACAACCCCTAAATGTCGAGGCACCAAGAACAATGTTCTCGCCACAAGACTATCGGAACGATTCCAAGATACCCGCGTGATCCTAAAAAAAATTGTGAAATTTGAGGAGAGGAAAGACAAAACATCTACGGCAGAGGCCTCACCAGAGCGATTTAAGGACCGAGGAGTAAAAAGAATCCTACTCCGATATATATAATCCTAAGACTCAAAATAGTTTTCTTCTAGACTCAACAACGGCCAACAATCAAGGGGCTCTTATGGTCGGTCGAGGCTCGATACCAACTTGTCACGCCCAAGATGTGACCCTATCCTAAAGGAACTCAAGGTCCCACTAAGGATCAAGCGCATCTTGAAGACGCTTTTGCAAGGTGGATATCATTACATCAACATTACATAATAGTGGGGATACCTCCAATACATACAATGTCACATGAATACATCAATACAACATACAAGATCAACATCCCACTACGGATAAAACATAAATGTAAACTCAAACAATATCCACCCTGCTAGCCCAGCCCCGAACCGAACCTATCCCCGATCGACGAAGAAGAAGAAGGACTCCAAAACAAGCAAACATCGCCTCGGCCATGATCATCGCAAACCTGTACCTGCAACTGTTGGTGTAGTAATCAGAGCCACGAGGACTCAAAGAATCCCATTACCATGGGTATCAAGACTAGCAAAGCTTACTGGGAAAGGAAGGGGTAAAGTGGTGAGGCTGCAGCAGCGACTAAGCAAGTATGGTGTCTAACATACGCAAATGAGAGCGAGAAGAGAAGCAAAGGAACGGTCGCCAACTAGTAATGATCAAGAAGTGATCCTGAACTCCTGCTTACGTCAGACATAACCCAGAAACCGTGTTCTCCTCTCGATCAACCCCGAAAAGAGACACTCACGGTTACGCACACGGTTGGTGTATTTTAGAAGAGTTTGCTTTAAGTTACTACAACCGGATATTAACAAATTCCCATCTGCCACATAACCATGGGCACGGCTCTCGAAAGTTTATACCTCGCAGGGTGTCCCAACTTAGCCCATGATAAGCTCTCGCGATCAACGAAGGATATTCTTCTCCCGGAAGACCCGATCAGTCTCGAATCCTGCCACAAGACATTTCAACAGCAATAAAACAAGACCAGCAAAGCCGCCGATGCGCCGACAAATCCCGATAGGAGCTGCACATATCTCGCTCTCGTGGCAACACCGGATGAGACTAGCTACGAGTAAAACCAACCTCAAGTTGCCCCAAGGTGGCCCCCAGCAGTAGCTGTTCAGCCAGACTTAGAGAAGCACCGCCCGGGGCTAATAAAGATGACCCTTGGGTTGGCCACCCAAGGAAGGGTATAGGTGGTGGTGAGGCAAATGGTAAAACCAAGGTTGGGCCTTGCCGAGGAGTCTTATTCAAAGCGAACTGTCAAGGGGGTCCCATAAACCACCCAACCGCGTTAGGGACGCAAAATCCGGGAACATAATACCGATATGACGGAAACTAGGCGGCAAGAGTGGAACAAAACACCAGCATAAGGCCGAGCCTTCCACCCTTTACCAAGTATATAGATGCATTAATAATATAAGAGATATTGTGATATCCCAACATAAACATAAACCAACATGGAGCAATCTTCATCTTCACCGCAACTAGCAACGCTATAAGAGGGCCGAGCAAAGCGTAACATAGCCAAACAACGGTTTGCTAGGAAGGGTGACAAAGGTTAGGGCTATCATGCAATTTGGGAGGCTTGAGCAGCAAGTGGTAGGTAACGCAGCATAGCGATAGAACGAAGCAACTAGCATAGCAATGATAGTAGTGAGATCCAGGGTAGCGGTCATCTTGCCTGAAATCCCGCAAAGAAGAAGAACGAGTCCATGAAGAAGACAAACGGAAGTAGTCGAACGAATCCTCACAATCGCAACATTACCGGAACTGAGAAGCAACACCGGAAAGAAACAAACAACATGATAAATGCACAAGCATAAACATGGCACGATGCACAATCAAGTATGATGCATGTCCGGTTTAATGAGGCATGGCATGGCAAGGTGCAACAAACAATACTACAAGTTAAGTGGACAAAACACCACATCAATTATTTAGTTTAATCTCGGTTATGTACCCAACAATATTAAATGTTGTTAAACATGGCAAGAGGTGAAGCAAAATTAAACTAACTATTTAGGCAAGTTTAAATGAGGCCGGAAATAAGAAACAACAATCCCGGAAAATCCTCATGTGCATATTTTGATTTGGTAATGTTCTGCTCTAAATCATATTTTAATGTTGTTAAACAGGAAAATAGAGTGCACCATGTTAAACTAGGCATTTTTCCACCCCATTTACATATAAAGTTTATTTAAAACCGAGCTACGGTTATTTAGTTATGAAATAAATCATTTTAGCATGGCATTTAGGCAAATTTAATCAAACAGAATTTTAAACATTTTTAAACATGGATGAAAGTCACACATTATTAATCTACACAAAATTCTAAGCATTTTACATATTTAAACCATTTTAATATGATGCACGGTTCATGAGTTATGATATGCATGAACATGAGGGTTTTTCTGTAAAACAGTAAATCCTGGGATAATTAGTAAATTCGCAGATCTGAAAAAAACATGAATGGGCCGAATCAGAGGCTGGCCCAAGAATGCACAGGGGTGGGGCTGCTCACCGGGCCTCATGGGCCGGCTCGGTGGGGAGGCTGGACGCAGGCTGGCCTTGGCGCAGCGCTGGGATGAGGCAGCCCACGCAGGAGGGCGACGGGTCAACGGCCATGGGCGAAGCGGACGAAGGAGCCTCTCTCGCCGATGCAGAAGCGAAGCAGAGGTCAGGGACTCATGGAGATGAACCAAAGTAGGCCGAGAGTGGAGGAAGCGGGGCGGCACAGGGTCCTGGACGGCGCGAGGCAAACGGCGGCGGGGACGGAGCTGCAGCTGGCTCCGGCGTGGTAGGGGACTTGCCGGAACTTGGGACGAGCTTGCTCCGGTGAGGGTGCAGAGGTCCAAGGTGCGGCTTCCGGCAACGTGGACGAGGCGAGGAGGAGCGGATCCGGCGTTTTGTCCTTCCGCCGGAGCAGAGGAGGACGAGGGACTTGGCGGGCGACGGCTTGACGGGCGGAGGCGACCGGGCGCTTAGCGATGCGGCGATGGCTCCGGGAACTGGAATCGGAGGCAACGAGGAGAGCTGAGGAGGCCGGCATCGTTCTTGGGATGGTGGCGCGGCCCTTGCAGGAGAAACAAAACGACGACGCAGTTAGCGGCAGCAGCAGGAGGTAACGAAACAGAGAGGAAACGCTACCGAGGAGGACTCGGGGTCGGAGCGGCCGGGCGGCCGGACGACGGAGGACGACGAGGGGGCGAAGGTTGAGGCAGGGGGCTCGGGATCGAGCCCACCTTGATTTGGAGCGCGGAGGGAGCGGGAGACGCTCGGCTGCGGGCTCGGGAAGCTCGGGGGCGAGGGCAGCCGGATCAGTTCGGGAACGGGAAGGGGCGGCGACGGAGGAGCTCTGCTCCGGCGAGCTGGTGGTCGCCGGTGACAGTCGCGGTCAGGGACGAGGGAGAGCCGCTGCTGCTTACAGCGGCACTCGAGGCAAGCCCCACGGGCACAGGCAGGAGGGAGGAGGATGCACGGGGATTGGACAGGAGGGATCAGGTGAAGGCGCTAGCATCCCCGGAAAACAAGGAAGGTGGTCGAGGAGGATTTGGATCGAGGAGAAGTGGTTGGCTGGTGGATTTTTGGATCGGGAGTGATCCCAAGGAAGAGGGTGGCGGTGGCCGACTGGGCAGGGGGAGGATTTGACGGATGGGACGGCATCTAGGGTTAGGTGTCTATATATATACGAAATGGATAATGATTTGGATCCTCCGATCACGATCGGATGGTCCGGAATAAATGGGTTAGGGAGTTCAAATAAGAAAACGGAGATGTTTTGTAGATGTTAGGGGATGATCCAGATCCATCGGTAACGACAGCCCGGTTCGGGTTTGGAGCAGTTTACGGACGCGCGCGAGGGGGCTGCGAGCTGGCAAGAGAGGTTAAGTGGTCTGACAAGAGGGACTCGAAAACCCGATTGGTCTCGGAACGGTCAACGAAGGCGAGGGGGAACGCGGCAACTACGAACGGATGCAAGCTTTATGAAAACATGCAGATGCAATGCGCATGATGCTATGAGATGAGATGCAAGACATGAACAAAATGCAAAACAAAAGACAAAAACCCAACCACGAAGGAAATAACATATCGCATCTCCGGAAAAGGCAAGAATTGGAGTTACGAATATGGAAAGTTGCATCCGGGGCGTTACAGGTGCTGATCTGGTGTCCGGCGCCCCTTCCCAAAGACCCCGCGTCCGCCCTGCTGATGTGGATGTTAACTCCAATGCCGTACCAGGTGTCTGCAGAGGGGGGTGAGAGCGGGGAGCCCAAAGGAGATGTCTGCCCTGAGGATGATTCAGATGTTGTGTTTGGGGAAACCGAAACCCTTTTTCCCAAGGGCAAAGGTGTAGAGGGGGCCTTCCGTAGCAAGAAGAGGGCCGGTTCTAGAGGCCAGGAGGGGAAACCTTCCAAGAAAGGGAAAACGCAATCGTCGGGCGTCATGGGTCGGGCGAGCGATGTTGATGCAGAGCCTGATGATGAGGACGAACCTCCGGCCAGAACGTAAGTGACATAGGGTACTTTAACCATACCTCATTCCTTTCTTATTACTGAAGTAATGCTCCGATATGTGCATGTCCTCGCAGGTTAATGCCTGGTGTTTCTCAATCGTCCTCCTCCTCGGGAGACCTTCTTCCGGAGATGATGGAGAGTGACACGCCTCTCGGCCTCCTCCCAATAGGGCGGATGATCTTGAGGTGTCGCCCCGAGGGCTCTCCCCTGCCACAGCCCCTGATCAGCCCTAGAGCTTGCTTGTAACCAAAGTGGCATTGCATCCATGCATCATGTTTAATTTTCATGAAAATTTGAAATGGGGATGACCAAGCCCTAGCACCAAAAAACAATTCAAATAGGTTCAACTAAGAAATATTTTTCAATGAACCAAATGGCCTTCAAAAATGTTCACCATTTTGGAAAAATGCTGAAACAAGAACTGAGATGTTGCACATTTTTCCATGACATTTGGACTTTTGAATTAATTCATATGGTATTTGCATTTGGGCATTTAAATACTATAAAATATTTTAAATGCTCAAATAATCATAAACTGAAATGTTTGTTGTTGGATATATTCCAAACAAAGGACATTGACCAGTTTCATGATTTTTGGAAATGCCCTGCATTTTTATTAAAGCCAAACATAATTACAGAAAATAGAAAATGGAAATAAAAGAGAGAGAGAGAATACCTTACCCGCTTACTCACAGAGCCCACCTGGCCCACCTTCTCTCCCCCCTCCTCGACGGCCCACCTGGTGGCCCAGCCCACCTACCCCACCACATCGCCTTCCTCTCGCTGTAGGCAGAGGCGAGGCGTGGCGAAAGGCCGGGCGACGCCTGCGGGCCTCCTCCCCGCCTGTCTCACGCCTCGTGGCCTTCCAGCCACGGAGACAGCCACGCCCCCCCTAGGCCTCTCACTCTCCCCGAGCTCCTCCCTCCTCTGTCTCGCTCTCTCGCACCACCAACGCACCATTGCCGACGCCGATCGCTGCACTCCACGCCACAGCCACCCCTTGCCCCTCTCGCTGTCCCCAAGAGCTCCGCCTCACCTCTTCTCCGCCTCCTCCGATCCACGCGACCCGGAGGCCAGAACGCCACCATCGCCGCCGCCTTCCACCTCGGCTCCGCCACCATCGCTGCCGATTCGCTGCACTCCGCCGCCTCGAGCCCATCGACCTCCAAACGGACTCGAGGTGAGCCCCACGCCGCCTCCCCTTCTCCTCGGTCGCGCCTCGCCTCTAGGCCAGAGTCTGCTGTGGCCGAGCCTCGCCGCCGCCATGTCGCCGCCCCCTCGCAGCCGCTTAAACTGATTAGAGCGCGCACCGCCAGAAGCCATCAGAGCATTACGCACACACTAACTTGCCCTCTCGCACCACAGCGCCAACCTCAAGACTCACCCGACCTCCGGCGCCGCCATGAGCTCACTTCCGCGAGCTCCGACCACCCCATGCGACCCCGACCTGCTCCGCTCGATGCGCGCGAGTGAGGGACTCCTCCTCAGGCTCTTCTCTTGCCCACCAAGCAACTCGCAAAGCAGCCCCGCTAACATCCGCTGCTGGTCGCCGGGCCGAACTCCGGTGGTCGTTGACGGGCATGTCATTAGCCACTAATGACCCCGCTAACCGCCCCTAGAGCCACCGCCATGTGGGCCCCGAGCCTAATTAGGTTAGTTTTATTTTCTCTGCTTAGATTAGTACTAACCCGTGGACCCCACGTGTCGATTTTTGACTTAGTCAAGTCAACGCTGATCGGTCCCACTTGTCATCCACCTAAGCCAGCCAGAGACACCGACTAGTGGGTCCCGCAGTCAGTTTGACCTCGTCACCTGTTGACTCGCCGACGCCACATCGACGTCAGTCGATTTAATAAAGTAATTTCTGGATTTAATCTTATTCAGAAATTTCGTAAAATACCCCAAACTTCAAATATTCATAACTTTTAATCAGAATCCAAATTAAATAAATTATATATGAAAATGATCAGAAAAATATGAAGAATCTGTTTATGCCATGATCATGCATGTTTGAACAAGTTAACCTCACTGAATAAGATGAATCATGATTAGGTTAATTTATGAAATAGCATTTGGAGTTGAGTTCAACCTTGTTTGAATTCCACTTCAATTAACTTGGATTATCATTGCATTAGGTGAATTCAGACCTTAACATGACATGTCATTCATGTGACTGTGCATTGCATTGATTGTGTTCTCTCTGTTTGCCGGTTATTGTCCCTCTCAGAGACGATGTTCCGACGATTGTTCGATGACACCGATGAAGAACTATATTATCTTCGTAAGTGCTGTGCAAGCAAAACCCCTTGTTCATTCCGATATAATCCCACTCTCTCGCCTCCTGCTCTATTTTACTGCATTAGGACAACAACGACTCATGTGTTACTTGCTGCGTAGCTGAACCCTTTATCCTCTCGTGATGACCTGTCATTCCACAAGAATTAGATGAAACCCACTAGCATGAGTAGGAGTTGTTTGAGCCATGTTGTGCCTACTCATTCATGCTTGTTTGTCATGCCTGCATCGCTTAGAGTTGAGTCAGGTCCGATTCATCGGGAATGAATTGGAATGGTTGTGTGAACATGTCCCACTGTGTGTGAGCTAAGTGTGTGAACACGATTTGGTAAAGGTAGCGTGAGAGGCCATGTAGGAGTACATGGTGGGTTGTCTCATTGCAGCCGCCCTCAGAACTGAGTTCTGTGTTTGTGATCCATGAAACAGTTACTACCACGCATTGGGATCCTTAATTGACCCTCTCGGCTTCTTAACCACCCTTGTCCTCATCCGGAGTTGCAAGTAGTTTCGTGTTTGTAGTATGTCAGGGCCGACGCAACGCTGACCTTAGGGGTGGGTTGTGTTGCGGTAGGCACCGTGGTCTCTGTGTACCGATTCGCCTGCTTGGTGTCTCGGGAACCCTGCACACATCGCTCGGGCTGTATGGGAAACCTCGCCGACTCTCACGGATGGAACCCGAATAGGCGATAAACCCGGACTAGGGACTTGAGTGTTTAGGTAGGCCGTGGCCGACACCCACGCTGGGCTTCCGCTGAAGGTTGCCGAGTACATGTCGGTAAACGGCGGTAAGTGGTGAGAGCGTGTGAAGAAGTACACCCCGCAGGTTTAATATGATCTATTCAATAGCCGTGTCCACGAAAAGGACTTCGGGTTGCCTATATCAGTTCATAGACAAGTGAAAGTGGATACTCTAAAATGCGCAAGATAAGCGTGAGTGCTATGGATGGCGCTCGTCGAGGGAGACGGAGCGGTCCATAGTGGTGTATTGATATGGTGAATATGTGGACTCATGTGCGCCACCTCAAAAGAGTTACTTGCAATGTAGTTCAGATAGCCACCGAGTCAAAGCTGGCTTGCTGCACCAAACTCCACCACCCCTTTTGATAATGATGCATATGTAGTTAGTTCTGATAAGTCTTGCTGAGTACAATTGTACTCACGCTTGCTTATTTTATGTTTTGCGAGAGACGCTGCCTCGCTAGTAGTTCCACGTGACTTCGACGCTTAGCTTGTTACCTCAGCTACGATCTTGTGCCCTCAGCAGATCTGGTAGATAGTCGCTTCTCACCCTTTTTCATTTATAGTTGTCTCAGACTCAGACATGATTAGCTTCCGCTTGTGCTTTGACTTGTATGTTTCGAAAAGGTTGGGTCATGAGACCCATGTTTGTAATATCTCGCCTCCTCGAGCCTAATGAATAAATATTTGAGTCGAGAGTTATGTTGTGATGCCATGTTGTATCTACACATATTGAGCATAATGTGTGTATGTTTGAAATGCTTGGTATGTGTGGGATCCGACAAACTAGTTGTTTATCCTTGGCAGCCTCTCATATGGGGAAATGTAGTCTTGTGATTCTCGAGCGATAGTAGTCCGCTACAGCCCGGTTCACCGGAGTCCTGCTAGCCCAAAGACTACCGCTTGGACACTTGATCGGCCGGCATGTGTTTCACTTTGTTCCTATGTCCGTTCCTTCGGGAAATGTCACGCGTGCTATTCGAGTCCTGCTTAGCCTGCTACAGCCCGGATACCGGAGTCCTCATAGCCCAGGCTACAGCCCAAATTTATACGCTGATGACCGACATGCTCGATGTGATTCATGTATGCCTGTCCCCATGGGTTAGCGCCGCTTTGGTTCACGACTAGCCATGTCGGCCCGGTTCTTTGTCATATGGATGCTAGCGACACTATCATATACGTGAGCCAAAAGGCGCAAACGGTCCCGGCCATGGTAAGGCGACACCGTGGAATACCGCATGCGTGAGGCCGCAAAGTGATATGAGGTGTTACCGCTAGGTCGATGTGACTTGGAATCGGGTCCCGACAGCGCTGGTATCAGAGCCTGATCGCTCAGAGGATTACCAAGCCAAACTGGTCAAGTTGTGTCTAGAAATGCTTTAGTTATGTAAGGGAATTGATTGTGAAGGAACGTAAGGCTCTTTTTACTCCTTATACCTCATGGCCTTCTGATCCGAGTCATCCTCTTCTTCTACGGGTTTAAGAACTAGGCTTCTCATCTATCTATCGTGATGACGTGTTACTAATCCATAGACTTTTAAGATTGTTGGTTTTAAGCCCAGCCAGTTCCTACTATTGCCATATGATAATTGTTGATCTCGAACCTTGATATTGTGATGTTGAGTGGTTATGCCACCATTTTTGCAGTGATGTCTCAAATCATTTTGAGCATTTACAGCCGTTATGTCAGTCGAGTCATCCTGTGTCTCTAAATAGTCCGATGCATTTGCAAATTCTTTCTTCCTGCTCCTCGATGTCCTTTGGGCCAGATTACACACCAACCAAATCAAGTTGAGGTACTCCATTGCCTCGACATATATGTTGTTGAGTTATTATTATGACCCTAGGTGTTTAGGAAGTCACCTAGCAATTTAGCAATGCTTTTGTATCCCCAGGTGATGATTCTGGCCATTATTCTTGAAAGCATCCCGTGATGTTATTAGTTAGTAGGCATTCTATTCCTGGGTTCTTGAACCCGAGATTCATCCTACTTCATGTTGTTAGTAGTTGCTAGCTCCTTTAGGATATTAGTAACCTTTGCGATAGTCCTCGAAGTCTGTGGTATTTCCTTCTTCCAAATACTACGAACCGCTTATGGCAGAAGTTCCTTGTTGAACCAAAACATCACAATAAGAGTGCTCTTGAGGAGTACTCCATTCAATTGTGACTCGCCAATTCTACCTTCTCTCGCATGGGTTATCCGAAGAAATGTTGAGCTTCGCTCGACATACTAATCTGTGCATCCACAACTCGAAAAATTATATGTTCCTTTGAGTTGCTCTCTTTAGTTGTATCCCCACCATCCTCTATCGCTTGATAATCAAGGGTATGCGCATTCGCTTATCGATGCCTATTACTCATGTGGTCCGTCAAGCCATTCTATTCCGGAATGACTAGGAGAAACAAACTCAAAGACTTCATCCATTTCTAGGATTGGGTCAAAGTAGTTGTATCCCGCAGATCAAAATGCCAATTCAGCTTTTGTTCTGTTTCTACCTTGAGTGTTACCATCTTTATGTCAAGAGTGTCATGAGAATTGCACCAACTCTCATGAATTTTTGACGAGTGATACTTCTCACCATCATCATTCATTCCTCGGTCCCGTGTTGTTGTAACCGAATGCCGACAAGTGAATTGTGATGTGTGAAATCGATACTCCTAGCAACCTCGTTGTTTGGTAGTTAATGGACAATATCCTCATTCTTAGCATGTTGGTTATTAAATCATCATCCTAAGATTGATCGTGCTACCTAGTCCTTATTTTCGTGCACTCTTCGATTGATGAGTTAGGATCTTGTCAAGTCCTCACTCATTTGATCATATCGCCTTGTCTCAAAAGCAAGATTGTTCTCGAGCTTAGTAACATACCGTGGTTCGTGACTTTCCAAATATCTTCTTGGAAGTGTTACCGGTTGTTTCTCGACTGTTATGTTGGGCTCGTGATCAAGTTGGTTTCTTGTGAACCACCCTTTCTCCAAGAATCGTGTTGGATATCCCTAAGCTAGTTGGTTAAGCTAGACAACAACTTAGAGAGTTGGAAGATAAAAGCTTGCCTAACTTAGTTCGTTCAAAGGGATATTCTTGTGTAGTGTGTGTTGAAGAAAGATGATATCTTCATCGATTGGTCCTCGTGATCAGTTGCTGGACCTATTGTCTTATTAATCCTTTGATTTGAGTGTGGGCTATCATCAAATCAAATCAGTACCAACGATGCTCGTAATGTTGTCTTACTCGTGGTTGATCCCTCGAGCATACACCATTATATCTTTTGGTCCGACCAATGCTATCACCGTGTTCACATGATGGTGGAAGTCCAAAGGATATGGAAATTCGATGAGTTGTTGTTGAGCCCATCAGCAGCATTTTGTCTCCCCATGATTCATGTTGAACATCAACCTAGTGTTGGAAACTTGTGTAAGCATTTCTTTGTGTTTCGCTCATAAAGTTTATGCTTGATGGAAGAAGTGACTTCTCTAATTCATGTGCATCAGGTGCAAGTTGCCGCCATGAATTTGAGAAAGGTTTGTTTTGCTTCCTCTGAATCATCCCAATTCAGTCATGCATACGCAAGTAAGTATTCTGTGGTTCGAGACTTGCAACCTTCGCTCTACATGTGTCCCTAGCACACCAAGCCACTGATTGAATTGTTCAAGGAAAAGGAGTTGTTGTGCTAATCCTAGGTCATGCACAAGACTTCGTTACCCTAGATGATGGTTCCCCACCTGAACTCGGTAGTGTTTCGTTGTAAGACTACTACGTGGCCATGTTTGTCTGGGACAACGTGTTCACCTGTTTGTAGCAGAACCCGCTCATGTTTTGGAGCTTGCTACCTTAGTTCACTTCCCGAGAATCTCGCAACGTCATCTCGTCGGTTTTGTGTTGCAACCTTTCCTTTTCAGACGTGCTGAGTCTGAAGTATCCTATCACCAATCGGATCTGAATCTCAGGCAGATATGATGGTTGGAACATTCGAACAGTTGCATTTCGTTCTCAGCTTGCACCGCCCTTGTGCCATTTCACTATGGGCTGCCTTCTTAGTAATTCTTGTCTAGGATCATCCTCAAAAGTGGACTTACCATGGGTCCCATCCATTTCCGGTGATAAGCAAAATCATCCATTATGTTGTCTTCAACAAGGTAGTCCACATCATCCATTCTAGTCCGGTATGCCATTCCTTGCACTCCACCAAACGATCTTTGTGAATTGCCTTAGGCTGGTATAAAGAGTTCCAATGATCTATGGATCAAAAGTAATTCTTTTGCCACTTAAGGGAGTAGTTCTTCGAGTCACCTTTCCTAAGGTGTTCCGTTATGGAATCATGGCAATCTTCTCCTTGTTACTTTGAAACCATGCACCATCCTCGCTTAAGCATGGAATGGTTGCCTACCAATTTGAATCTTTGTCATCCATTTCTTTACCATCATTCCTAATGTGTGTTTGATGTCTCAACTCAAGAGTTGTTCTTACGCTCTCCATGAACTGATCTTGAGTTGCTTGATCTTCAAGAAGAGTAAATCATGTAGGGTTTTTCCTTATTTCGTTGTCGTGCCAAGTGAAGATCTCAAAGCAATAACGCCAAGACCAAGATGATGGAATGAATCAACATCTTCGGAGGGCAAATGGATCATGAAGATTGTGATTGTTTGTGACTTCCCTTTTCCTCTTACTCACGCCTTGAATCTCGGGCGAGATTCTTGTTTAGTGGGGTGAGCTGTCACACCCCTGCATCAGCCCTAGAGCTTGCTTGTAACCAGTGGCATTGCATCCATGCATCATGTTTAATTTTCATGAAAATTTGAAATGGGGATGACCAAGCCCTAGCACCAAAAACAATTCAAATAGGTTCAACTAAGAAATATTTTTCAATGAACCAAATGGCCTTCAAAATGTTCACCATTTTTGGAAAAATGCTGGAAACAAGAATCAGAGATGTTGCACATTTTTCCATGACATTTGGACTTTGAATTAATTCATATGGTATTTGCATTTGGGCATTTAAATACTATAAAATATTTTAAATTCTCAAATAATCATAAACTGAAATGTTTGTTGTTGGATATATTCCAAACAGGACATTGACCAGCTTTCATGATTTTGGAAATGCCCTGCATTTTTATGAAAGCCAAACATAATTACGTAAAATAGAAAATGGAAATAAAAGAGAGAGAGAGAATACCTTACCGCTTACCCGCAGCAGCCCACCTGGCCCAGCCTCTCTCCCCCTCCTCCTCGACGGCCCACCGGTGGCCCAGCCCACCTACCCCACCGCCATCGCCTTCCTCCGCTGCAAGAGAGGCGAGGCGTGGCGAGGCCGGGCGACGCCTGCTGGCCTCCTCCCCGCCTGCCTCACGCCTCGTGGCCTTCCAGCCACCACGGAGACAGCCACGCCCCCAGTGCCTCTCACTCTCCCCGAGCTCCTCCCTCCTCCGCCTCTGCTCTCTCGCACCACCGAATGCACCGCCGCCGACGCCGATCGCCGACTGCGGCCACAGCCACCCCTTGCCCCTCCGCCGTCCCCAAGAGCTCCGCCTCGACCTCTTCTCCGTCTCCGCCGACCCACGCGACCCGGGAGGCCAGCAACGCCACCATCGCCGCCATCTTCCACCTCGGCCCGCCACCATCGCCGCCGATTCGCTGCACTCGCCGCCCCGAGCCCATCGACCTCCAAACGGACTCACGGTGAGCCCCGCTCGGCTCCCTCTTCTCCCCGGTCGCGCCCGCCTTCTAGGCCGAGCCCTGCCGTGGCCGAAGCCTCCCCGCCGCCGCCATGTCGCCGCCGTCCCTGCAGCCGCTTAACTGATTAGGAGCGCGTCCACCGCGGCCAGAAGCCATCAGGAGCATTACGCACACACTAACTTGCCCTCCCGTGCACCACAGCGCCAACCCCGCACTCACCCGACCTCCGGCGCCGCCGCGAGCTCACTTCCGGCGAGCTCCGACCACCCCGCGACCCCCCACCTGCTCCGTTCGATGCGCGCGAGTGAGGGACTCCTCCCTGTGCCCTTCTCTTGCCCAGCCACAACCTGCAGCGCAGCCCCGGCGAACATCCGCCGCGTTTCGGGTCGCCGCCGGCCGAACTCCGGTGGCCGTTGATGTGGCATGTCATTAGCCACTAATGACCCCGCTAACCCCCCTAGAGCCACTGCCATGTGGGCCCCGAGCCTAATTAGGTTAGTTTTATTTTCTCTGTTTAGATTAGTACTAACCCGTGGACCCCACGTGTCAGACTTTGACTTAGTCAAGTCAACGTTGACTGGTCCCACTTGTCATCCACCTAAGCCAGCCAGAGACACTGACTAGTGGGTCCCGCAGGTCAGGTTTGACCCTGGCCGCCCTGTTGACTCGCTGACGTCACACTGACGTCAGGCTGACGCAATAAAGTAATTTCTGGATTTAATCTTATTCAGGAAATTTCAGAAAATACCCCAAACTTCAAATATTCATAACTTTTAATCAGAATCTCAAATTAAATAAATTATATATGAAAATGATCAGAAAAATATGAAGAATCTGTTTATGCCATGATCATGCATGTTTGAACAAGTTAACCTCACTGAATAAGATGAATCATGATTAGGTTAATTTATGAAATAGCATTTGGAGTTGAGTTCAACCTTGTTTGAATTCCACTTCAATTAACTTGGATTATCGTTGCATTAGGTGAATTCAGTACCTTAACATGACATGTCATTCATGTGAATGTGCATTGCATTGATTGTGTTCTCTCTTGTTTGCGGTAATTGTCCCCTCTCGGTAGACGACGTTCCGACGATTGTTCGATGACACCGATGAAGAACTATATTATCTTCGAAGTGCTGTGCAAGCAAAACCCCTTGTTCATTCCGATATAATCCCACTCTCTCGCCCCCTGCTCTATTTTACTGCATTAGGACAACAACGACTCATGTGTTACTTGCTGCGTAGCTGAACCCTTTATCCTCTCGCATGACCTGTCATTCCACAAGAATTAGATGAAACCCACTAGCATGAGTAGGAGTTGTTTGAGCCATGTTGTGCCTACTCATTCATGCTTGTTTGTCATGCCTGCTATCGCTTAGAGTTGAGTCAGGTCCGTTCATCGGGAATGAATTGGAATGGTTGTGTGAACATGTCCTCATGTGTGTGAGCTAAGTGTGTGAACACGATTTGGTAAAGGTAGCGGTGAGAGGCCATGTAGGAGTACATGGTGGGTTGTCTCATTGCAGCCGCCCTCGTGAACTGAGTTCTGTGTTTGTGATCCATGAAACAGTTACTACCACGCATTGGGATCCTTAATTGACCCTCTCGGCTTCTTAACCACCCTTGTCCTCATCCGGGAGTTGCAAGTAGTTTCGTGTTTGTAGCATGTTTGGGGCCGCACGCAACGCTGACCTTAGGGGTGGGTTGTGTTGCGGTAGGCACCGTGGGTCTGTGTACCGATTCGCCTGCTTGGTGTCTCGGGAACCCCGCACACATCGCTCGGGCTGTATGGGAAACCTCGGCCGACTCCTCATGGATGGAACCCGAATAGGCGATAAACCTGGACTAGGGACTTGAGTGTTTAGGTAGGCCGTGGCCGACACCCACGCTGGGCTTCCGCTGAAGGTTGCCGAGTACATGTCGTGTAAACGGCGTAAGTGGTGAGAGCGTGTGAAGAAGTACACCCCGCAGGGTTTAATATGATCTATTCAATAGCCGTGTCCATGAAAAGGACTTCGGGTTGCCTATATCAGTTCATAGACAAGTGAAAGTGGATACTCTAAAATGCGCAAGATAAGCGTGAGTTCTATGGATGGCGTTCTCGTGAGGGAGACGGAGTGAATCCATAGTGGTGTATTGATATGGTGAATATGTGGACTCGTAGCGCCACCTCAAAAGAGTTACTTGCAATGTAGTTCAGATAGCCACCGAGTCAAAGCTGGCTTGCTGCAGCCAAACTCCACCACCCCTTTTGATAATGATGCATATGTAGTTAGTTCGATGTAAGTCTTGCTGAGTACAATTGTACTCACGCTTGCTTATTTTATGTTTTGCGAGAGACGCCGGTTGTCGCTAGTAGTTCCACGTGGACTTCGACGCTTAGCTTGTTACCTCAGCTACGATCTTGTGCCCTCAGCAGATCGGTAGATAGTCGCTTCTCAGCCTTTTTCATTTATAGTTGTCTGTATTCTCGACATGATTAGCTTCCGCTTGTGCTTTGACTTGTATGTTTCGAGTGTTGGGTCATGAGACCCATGTTTGCAATATCTCGCTCCTCGGAGCCTAATGAATAAATATTTGAGTCGTAGAGTTATGTTGTGATGCCATGTTGTATCTACGCATATTGAGCATAATGTGTGTATGTTTGAAATGCTTGGTATGTGTGGGATCCGACAAACTAGTTGTTTATCCTTGGCAGCCTCTCATATGGGGAAATGT
Organism: Aegilops longissima; assembly: GCA_021605205.1. Lineage (NCBI taxonomy): Eukaryota > Viridiplantae > Streptophyta > Magnoliopsida > Poales > Poaceae > Aegilops > Aegilops longissima. The sequence goes on from CM038676.1 coordinate 108,804,432, forward strand.
AGTCTTGTGATTCTGAGCGATAGTAGTCCACTACAGCCCGGTTCACCGGAGTCCTGTTAGCCCAGCACTACTGCTTGGACACTTGACTGGCCGGCATGTGTTTCACTTTGTTCCTATGTCTGTCCCTTCGGGGAAATGTCACGCGGTGCTATTCGAGTCCTGCCTTAGCTCGCTACAGCCCGGATACCGGAGTCCTGTTAGCCCAGTGCTACAGCCCGAATTTATACGTTGATGACCGACATGCTCGACGTGATTCATGTATGCCTGTCCCCATGGGTTAGCACCGCTTTGGGTTCACGACTAGCCATGTCGGCCCGGGTTCTTTGTCATGTGGATGCTAGCGACACTATCATATACGTGAGCCAAAAGGCGCAAACGGTCCCGGGCCATGGTAAGGCGACACCCGTGGGAATACCGTGTGTGAGGCCGCAAAGTGATATGAGGTGTTACCAGCTAGGTCGATGTGACTTGGAACCGGGGTCCTGACATCCCCACCGGCAAGTAGCGCAGGAAACGAAGAAGGAGTTGCCCGAAGGTGGCACCTCTATCACTCAGGGTTCGGGGATCAAGAATGACGGCCCCGAACTATCCGGTTTATAGCTAGAGGTGATTCTGGAGGCGGTAAGCGGATTCCTTCAAAGGGGTGTCATGCTCACGGAGCGGTGTCCGAAGACCCAGGAATGCCGGGGACGCTGACGGACATGCTACGACGAGCGTACGTTTCGGAAGAGCACCGTGCCTTAATGGTTACAGTGGTTGAAAAGGTTCTCTCCATGGAGAGCGGGTTGGACGAGGCCTTTATGAGCCTTCTGAGAGGTTGTCGGATGTGGGGTTCCGGCAAACCCTTAAGGTTCGAACACTGGGGTGTGCGCGAAGTCTTTCCCTCCTACCGATCAACGCTCTAGCTTGCTAAGATCTCGCGGACGAACTCGACGAACTCGCAACACAGAAAGACACGAGGTTTATACTGGTTCAGGCCACCGTTGTGGTGTAATACCCTACTCCAGTGTGGTGGTGGTGGATTTCCTCTTGGGCTGATGATGAACAGTACAAGGGAAGAACAGCCTCCTGAGGTTGAGGAGTTCTTGCGGCTAGGCTCTCGATCGGGTTTGGATCAAGCTAAGATGAGATGCCTCTACTATGGTGGCTTGCTCTACTTATATAGGCCCTGGTCCTCTTCCCAAATATCGAGCGGGAAGGGAGCCAACAACGGCGGGTAAATTTGAAGGGGGACAGCTAGTACAAGCTATCCTGACAAAAGCGATCTTCGCCTGCAAAAAGCTCTGGATGACCTCCGCCTTGCCGTCCTCCTAGTCTTGGTCTCGTTGCACCAATATAGCAACCTTTGCCTGATGCCTCGGTACTCTTCGTCTGCGCTGACCTCCTTAGCACCAAAGAGGAAACAAGGACGTTGCGCGCGCTGGCGCCCGTCTGGTGCCGTTCGTCATGGCTCACGTCTAGAGGGCCTCGTGAGGTTTGCCCTGCCTTGATATCTCCGCTCCTCGTGAGCCTGCCTGGCTAGGCTATTCCAGAGGAGGTCTTGCGTCGTCCGCCTCCCAAGGCTTGGACCCTCGCGAGGGTCTTGGATGCCTTGTTGATGAAGATGGGCCGTACGACCTGCTGCTTAGCCACGCCAGGCCGCAGCAGAGCAAGTCTAGGGACCCCATTCCCGTAACGCCGACAAGAGCCCCCGGCCCAAAGTGCGCTGGCTTGGCTTTCAGCGGTGAAGCCAAGGGTCAAGTTCGGAGCACCACGGGCCCCAAAAGCCTGCGGCCTCGGTTGACGCGTGGCGGTTGATTGGACGTGGGCGCCTCCGCTTCCCCACGCTGCCTCGGCAACTGCATGACTTGACAAGTCCCTGCGACATGCAAAGAAAACCATCATTACCTGCGATTGTGGGAGATGTTGGTTTGCCTTCTCTTGCTATAAATGGGGAGGGGGCGGAGCCCCCGTTTCCCATCTCTTCCTCGCTTGCTTGCTTCTCTGCTCCATTGCTTGAAGTGCCACCAATGGCGCCACGAAGGAAGTTCTCTGCTGCCGAGAAAGGAAAGGCCCCCATGAGGCCTCTCGTTCCCCGCGCTGCAAAGCGCCCCGTGGCCGTCCCGCGCAGCACGCCGCGACTTCGCCGCGGGCCCACCGTCGAGGTGGTGCCGCGACACGCGGAGGGGATCGTCCCATCCATGGTGGTCCAGCCGATGAGGGGAGGCGCGCGATGGTGGCGCGGCCTCCCCGCCTGCACTTCCATTCGGCGGAGGTGTCGCCGGAGTTCGTCGTCTGGTCGGAGAACCCGGCCGGCAGCTGGCTCCAACTTCCACGCTTCTTCATCGACGAACTGCCGGCCTCTTGTCTGGGCGGACTCTGGCTACAGGCGGATGGCTGCTGTAGCAAGGCCTCTTGGGTTGCGGTCGAGACTTACGCCGCGGGCAACACAGCCCTGGCCCGCGGCTGGCAGACATTCGCCCGCGCACCCGGCCTGGGCAGACGGTGCACCCTCCACTTTAGGTACGATGGTGGATCGACCCTCTATGTGAGGGTGTTTGGGGAATATGGTCGCCGCGCCGGGTGCTGCCCCGAGATGAACGACGGTGAGGAGGTGCTCGGCCTTGGTGACGGTCGTGACGAGGATGAGGGCGAGCCTGCCCTTGGCGGCGACCGCATCTCTTCCAGCTACGGCGGCTCTTCCTCCGGTGGCTACGACCAGCCGCCGTGCCACCGCGCCCGCTTCGAAGGAGGCTGCAGGTCATCTCGCCGCGCCTCCGTGAAGCGCGAGGAGGGGTCTGGCTTGGCTCAGGGCGTTGCCAAGGGCCTACCTCCGCGGATTGCTGCAACGCTGCTTTGTTTAGCTTTTTCCTTCTTTCCTACATCAGAAAACGAAACCAGTATGGGCCCAGAGGGGCGTGTATCGAACTATGGTTCTTTGGTTAATGCACTGTGTGGGTTATTCCCATGCCGTGTTTGTTATTTTGCGCAAAGATAACTTAACCTGGCGCGCTTGGGACGCCCTTTACCTCATGAGGTGTCTGCGTTTGCTCAGAAACTACAAAAAATTCATTAGGGGGTGCACTAGAGGATTTGCCGTCCACCCGAGCCTTGACTTGGCGCCTTGTATCGTGGTACCCGAGGGGCACGGATTAGGAGAGGTATGCCAGCTTCCAGGCTCGAACGAGGGTGGCTCACGAGAAGGCAGAGAGAAGAAAAATGCTCGCGAGGGCATCTGCCCAGCCCCCTCATGAGGTATGCGAGAGAGAGAACATGAGAAAACCAGAGCTGAAAAATGCGATAAAAGGCTAAGGAACCAAATCAGCAACGAACACCAAGAGCAACTCCGATTAAGAAAAAGTGAGCCAACTACGGAAAGCAAATGAAAAGCCGCGTCCTGCACCTAATCTATTCTTCAAGTCTCCTCACCAGCGCGGAGCTAAGTGATGTCCACTAGGCGTGGGAGGGAGCCCCAGGGCCTGAGGCCGGCGCTCCTGAGACTCCAGGGCGTGTACAGCCCCACTCATTATTACGTGAGAGTGTCACGGGCGGCGATTCTTCACAGCACCGGCCTTCTTCACGTGCTCTGGCCTTTCTTCTCGTGCCTGGCCTTGCTTCTCGTGCCTGGCCTTGCTTCTCGGGCTCTAGGCCTTGCTTCTCAGGCTCTGGGCCTTGCTTCATGGGTAGAACTTCCGGAGGTGCTGGATGTTCCAGGCATTCTGGATGGGTATCCCGTCCTGCGTCCCAAGGCGCGCTGCACCCGGCCTGGAGACATGGACGACCCTGAACGGTTCCTCCCACATGGGTGAAAGCTTGTGCAGCCCTTCTCTGGAGAGGACTCGCCTCAGGACGAGGTCGCCCACCTCGAGCGTCCTAGAGCGGATGTTGCGCAGTGGTACCGCCGCAGCGCCTGTTGGTACCTTGCCGCCCTCAATGCGGCCTCACGTCGGTGTTCCTCCCCCAGCACAAGATCTATCCCCCGTATGGCGTCCTGTTGCGTTTCGTCGAACGCCAGGACCCGTGCGTAGCGATGCTTGACCTCGTGAGGGAGGACTGCTTCGGCTCCGTAGACGAAGAAGAACGGAGTCTTGCCCGTTGGCTTGGTAGCAGTGGTACGGATGGACCACAGCACATACTGGAGCTCGTCGTGCCAGCCCCTGCCGCAGGCCTCCAGCTTCTTCTTGAAGGTCCTGGTCTTGAGGCCCCTCAGGACCTCTGCATTGGCGCGCTCAGCCTGACCATTGCTCATGGGGTGGGCCACCGAAGCGTAGCAGATTTGCGTTCCAAGGTTAGGCAGTAGGTTTTGAAGAGGTTACTAGTAAACTGCGAGCCGTTATCCGTGATGATGCGGTTGGTGACCCAGAAGCGGCTCACGAGGCCCTTGATGAACTTGACGGCAGAGCCGGCTGGGATGGTACGGACGGCTTCCACTTTCGCCCACTTGGTGAACTTTTCGATGGCGACGTAGAGATAGCGGTAGCCCCCCGGCGCCCGTGGGAACGGGCCTAAGATGTCCAGCCCCAGACTGCGAACGGCCATGTGAGAGGGATGGTTTGGAGGCCCTGGGCAGGCTGATGGATTTGCTTGGCATGGAATTGGCAGGCTTCGCAGGACTTCACCAGCTCTGCTGTGTCGTTGAGTGCTGTAGGTCAATAGAATCCACTGCGGAACACCTTGCCGACGAGGGTCCGTGACGACGAGTGATGCCCACAGTCCCCGCCGTGTATGTCAATCAGCAACTCCTTTCCTTGATCGTTGGAGATGCAGCGCAGCGTGACGTCGTTCGGCCGTTTCCTATACAACTTGCCGTCTTGAATGCAGTATGCCGTGGCTTGCCGGGCTACGCGCTTCGCGTCCTCTTCCTTCTCCGGCAGCGTCCCGTGCATCAAGTACTCCTTGAATTCCTTGGTCCAGCACTCCTCCTGGGGCTCGAGCGCCAAGAGCAGCCGAGCTCCTGAGGTTGGGCCGCAGGCTGGGGCTCCCGTGGCCGGGGGCTGTGGGAGCTCCTCCCGAGGCTGAGTCATGCTTGAAAGGGGTGACAGAATGCACCTGTTGTTATGCAGTAGCCCCTGAGACTCGGATTGCCTTCTGAAGGAAGCAATCGGAGGATCAAAAAAGATATGCTCAAGTACTAATTTGATTTAATTTGGAATACAGGCTACCGCCCCTCCTGCCACTACTCAAAGTACGGAGGTGGCCGAATTGCAGCGAAAGCTGGATATTGCGGACGATGACATTGCATTGATCAACAAGCGTCTTGACGACATGCAAGGTATATATTTCGAGCATTCCTTACACCAATGTGCTTGTAATTTAAGCCTGACTCTGAAAAAGAGTTTTATATGAAATGTGCATGAATGCAGATGGTGCCGCTGCTGTGGAAGCCCTTCGGGCGGAGTGATACGTCTCCAACGTATCTATAATTTTTTCTTGTTCCATGCTATTATATTACCCCTTTTGGATGTTTATGGGCTTTATTTTACACATTTATATCATTTTGGGACTAACCTACTAACCGGAGGCCCAGCCCATATTGCTGGTTTTTTTTGCCTATTTCAAAGATTTCAAGAAAAGGAATATCAAATGGAGTCCAAACGGAATGAAACCTTCGGGAGCGTGATTTTGGAACGAACGTGATCCAGAGGACTTGGAGTGCAAGTCAAGAAGCTTCGAGGAAGCCACGAGATAGGAGGCCGTGCCCCCAGCAGGGCGCCCCTGTCTCGTGGGCCCCTCGGCGACCACCGACGTATTTCTTCCTCCTATATATACCTACGCACCCGAAAACATCCAGGGCACCACGAAACACAATTTCCACCGCCATAACCTTCTCAGATCCGCGAGATTCCATCTTGAGCCTTCGCCGCACTCACTGAGGGGGAATCAACCATGGAGGGCCTCTACATCAACATCCTTGCCCCTCCGATGAGTTGTGAGTAGTTTACCACAGACCTACGGGTCCATAGTTATTAGCTAGATGGCTTCTTCTCTCTTTTTGGATCTCAATACAATGTTCTCCCCCTCTCTTGTGGAGATCTATTCGATGTAAACTCTTTTTGCCGTGTGTTTGTCGAGATCCGATGAATTGTGGGTTTATGATCAAGTTTATCTATGAATAATATTTGAATCTTCTCTGAATTCTTTTATGTATGATTGAGTTATCTTTGCAAGTCTCTTCGAATTATCAGTTTAGTTTGGCCTACTAGATTGGTCTTTCTTGCTGAGGGAGTCCCGGACTAGGGGGTGTCCGGATAGCCGGACTATCATCACGGCCGGACTCCAAGACTGTGAAGATACAAGATTGAAGACTTCATCCCGTGTCCGGATGGGACTTTCCTTGGCGATACGGATATGTAGATCTCCTACCATTGTAACCAACTCTGTGTAACCCTAACCTATCTGGTGTCTATATAAACCGGAGGGTTTTAGTCCGTAGGACGAACAACAATCATACCATAGGCTAGCTTCTAGGGTTTAGCCTCCTTGATCTCGTGGTAGGTCTACTCTTGTACTACCCATATCATCAATATTAATCAAGAAGGAGTAGGGTATTACCTCCATCGAGAGGGCCCGAACCTGGGTAAAAACATCGTGTCCCTTGTCTCCTGTTACCATCCGCCTAGACGCACAGTTCGGTTTTGACACCGACATTGGTGCTTTCATTGAGAGTTCCTCTGTGTCGTCACCGATAGGCCCGATGGCTCCTTCGATCATCAACAACGACGCGGTCCAGGGTGAGACTTTTCTCCCCGGACAGATCTTCGTGTTCGGCGGCTTTGCATCAGGGCAATTAAGCTGGCCATCCGGAGCAGATCGAAAGCTACGCCCCTGGCCATCAGGTCAGATTTGGAAGTTTAAACTATACGGCCGATATCTGCGGGGACTTTATCTTCGACGGATTCGAGCCGCAACCAAGCGCGCCGCACTGTCTCGATGGGCATGATCTAGCTCTGCAGCCGAATAGTGCCCTGGAGGCCGCACTAGTATCCGCTCCGACCCTTAATCCGGAGCTGGATTCCCCGATCGAGGACGAGTGGTTGGACACCGCCTCGGGGGCTACAATCTCTTCGGCGATCGAGCCGAACTCCATCCCTGTCCCTTGCAAAGACCTCGACTCCAGGGTGCTGGACTCCTCTCCGGACTCCGAACCCTCCGCGCCCCTGCCAATCGAATCCGATTGGGCGCCGGTCATGGATTTCACTACCGTGGACATCTTTCAGCACTCGCCCTTCGGCAACATCCTGAATTCACTAAAGTCTCTCTCTTTATCCGGAGAGCCCTGGCCGGACTACGGACAGGAAGGTTGGGATGCGGACGACGAAGAAATTCAACACCCACCCACCACCCACTTTGTAGCCACTGTCGATGATTTAACCGACATGCTAGACTACGACTCCGAAGACATCGACGGTATGGACGACGATGCCGGAGACGATCAAGACCCAGCGCCTACAGGGCACTGGAAGGCCACCTCGTCATATGACATATATATGGTGGACATCCCAAAAGATGGGAACGGCGATGGAACAACGGAGGATGACCACTCCAAGAAACAGCCGAAGCGCCGACGTCAGCGGCGCCGCTCTAAATCCCGCCACAATAAAAACGGTGATTCCGGCACGGGAGATAATAACACCTCGGACAGTGCCGAAGAGAACCCCCTCCAGCAGGACTCAACGCACGAGGAGGGAGAAGCAAGTCCGCACGACAGTGCGGTAGAAAGAGAGGTTGAGGACGAAAATTATAAGCCTCCCTCCGAAGATGAGGCAAGCCTCGACGACCACGAGTTTGTCGTGCCTGAGGATCCCGCCGAACAGGAGCGTTTCAAACACAGGCTTATAGACACGGCAAGCAGCCTCAAGAAAAAGCAGCAACAGCTTAGAGCTGACCAAGACCTGCTAGGCTGACAGTGGATCAAGTCCTTGCGGCAAGAGTATGAACTCGAACGCCTCCAAAAGCTACCCCAAATGCAGGCCGTTTCCTCGACTAGAGGAAGAAGCACCCAAGTCACCAGCGCATGACATGGCAGACCGGCCACCCGTGGCGCGATAGAGAGGCCTCTGGACCTCCGCCAGGCCACACCCGACATCGCTCAAAAAGTACCAAGGCACGGAAAACGCGCGGGACTTGCGAGATATATTGGAGGATAAAGCAAAACATACAAGGTCGATCTACGGATCGCGTGGGCGCCAAAGCAGCTGGATGATTACCGTCGCGCGGATCACAGAAACCGGTCGGGCGAACACGATAGATAAAGCTCATATGAGCTACGCCGTGATATAGCCCAATCTGAGGCGCCAAGACACCCACTATGCTTCACGGATGAAGTAATGGATCATCAAATCCCGAGGGCTTCAAGCCCATAAACATCGAATCATACGATGGTACCACAGATCCCGCGGTCTGGATCGAGGATTATCTCCTCCATATCCACATGGCCCGCGGTGATGATCTACATGCCATCAAATACCTCCCACTCAAGCTCAAAGGACCAGCTCGACACTGGCTCAATAGCTTGCCAGCAGAATCAATTGGTTGTTGGGAGGACCTGGAAGCCGCATTCCTTGATAACTTCCAGGGCACATATGTGCGACCACCAGACGCCGATGACCTTAGCCACATAATTCAGCAGCGGAAGAATCGGCGGACAATTACGGACTCGGTTCCTAACAAAGAAAAATCAAATCGTCGACTGTACGGATGCAGAGGCCCTTGCAGCCTTCAAACATAACATCCGCGACGAGTGGCTTGCCTGGCGCCTAGGACAGGAAAAGCCGAAATCTATGGCAGCCCTCACAACCCTCATGACTCGGTTTTGTGCGGGAGAGGACAGCTGGCTAGCTCGAAGCAACAACTTGGCCAAACATCCGGATAGTCCGGATACCAAGGACAGCAATGGCAGGTCGCGTCGCAACAAGAATAAGCGCCACATCAACGGCGATAATACTGAAGATACGGCCGTCAATGCCGGATTCAGAGGCTCTAAACCCGGTCAGCGGAAGAAGCCATTCAAAAGAAATACCCAGGGCCCATCCAATCTGGACCGCATACTCGTTCGCTTGTGCCAAATACATGGCACCCCCGAAAAACCAGCCAATCACACCAACAGGGATTGTTGGGTGTTCAAGCAAGCAGGCAAGTTAAGTGCCGAACTCAATGACAAGGGGCTGCATAGCGATGACGAGGAAGAGCCCCGGCCGCTGAACAATAGAGGACAGAAAGGTTTTCCCACACAAGTGCGGACGGTGAACATGATATACGCAACCCACATACCCAAAAGGGAGCGGAAGCGTGCACTATGGGACGTGTATGCGATGGAGCTAGTTGCCCCAAAGTCCAACCCATGGTCTTCCTGCCCGATCACCTTCGATCGAAGGGACCACCCCACTAACATCCGTCACGACGGCTTCGCCACATTGGTTCTTGACCCAATTATTGACGGATTTCACCTCACCAGAGTCCTGATGGATGGCGGTAGCAGCCTGAACCTGCTTTATCAGGATACAGTGCTCAAAATGGGCATAGACCCCTCAAGGATTAAACCTACGAAGACGACCTTTAAAGGCGTCATACCGGGTGTAGAGGCCAATTATATAGGCTCAGTCACACTCGAAGTGGTCTTCGGATCTCCGGATAACTTCCGAAGCGAAGAGTTAATCTTCGACATCGTCCCATTCCGCAGCGGCTATCATGCACTGCTCGGACGAACCGCATTTGCAAAGTTCAATGCGGTGCTACACTACGCATACCTCAAGCTCAAGATGCCAGGCCCTCGAGGAGTAATCACGGTCAATGGAAACACCGAACGCTCTCTCCGAACAGAGGAGCACACGGCGGCCCTCGCGGCGGAGGTGCAAAGCAGCCTCTCACGGCTCTCGAGTCCGGCCACTAAGCATCCGCACACCGCCAAGCGCGCCCGGAGTAACCTGCAACAAGACCACCTGGCACGATTCAAGCACTAGTAGCAGTCCGGCCCCAACCCCAGCCCTCGCGAAATTGGAGATATCATGGGCATATGGGGAAGGGAAAGACAACGGCACGCCAAGAATGCGGCTCGACCGGACCAGGGGCTACCGTTTGTGTCATTTCCTTTTTCTTTTCCTTTTTCTTCCTTTTTTTTACTTCCAGTACTCCGTCGTTGAGAAGTCCTGTCCTGCACTCGAATTGCCGAACTCACGATGCAACAGCCAGGGAAGCGGAAAGCCACGTCAAGTGTTCAGGTGGTCTCTATTACGAGCATTATACCTGTTTTACATATCATCCAGCAGCTTACCCCTGGAGGGGGACATGTTAGATAGTCCCATCCCTTGCTTACCGCACTATTTGTATCGTTCTGCTTCCATTGCACTACCTTTTTGAATAAACAATACACAGCTTTTGCTTATTATTGCTCTATTTCCTTTATATATACATGTGTTCATTTCATCACATGTTGCAACCGTACACTTTGGTACGGCCAATGCACCAGGGGCTTAAGTATCCCAAAATTATGGTGTGATAAGTCCGAACACTTTCACAAGTGCGGCACCCCGAACTTATAGCATTATATGAATTGGTTCCGAATCATGTCTTGGGTCAATAGTTGGGTTTGCCCGGCTCCCGTATTTTGGTACCTTACGTTCCGCTATATCGGCTAAGGTAGCACCGGGAGAACCACTGCGATTTTGCCCCAGTTATGCTGGGTCGAGCACCTCAGTGGAGAAAGCTAAAACTGACCGTCATGATAGGGAGAGAGCCGGTCGTTGTTCGAGAGGTTTTTCCGGGTCCCTAAAGACTTATGCCGCTTAGAGCGAGGAACCGAATTGTCCGCCAAGGCGTGGATAGCGCCCGAACTCGGTCTTCCGAATACTAGGGGCTTCACCAAATTTAAAATTATAGAATTCTATGGCTAAGTGAGAGTGTTCAAGCATTATAAGTCCGGTTGCCTTGTTACGTTGTGTTGAGCGCCTCCTAGATGGACCCAAGAATGGGAACAAGAGTGCTCAAGTTTATCCCTAACACCCCAAAGACTTTCGTGGCATGGGGCTGAAGCCAACGACTTGCCATCTCTCAAATTTGATAAGCGGCCGCATGAAGGTAATATTTTAAATTAATAAGCGTTGCTTAGCACATATGAACAAGTTTTCAGCATACAGGATAACCAATACGAGTTTATTCAAAATTACATCTCTGGAGCACTCATCCGCTATTCATGGGCACCCTTCAGAGGCCCTCATAGTACATTTGGGCGCACGATGCTCATGGCCCTTCGGTGGCCCATCCGTCACAAGCCTCTCCGCATCCAGCTTGCCCCAATGCACTTCAGCACGGGCAAGGGCCCGACGGACACCTTCAATGCATACGGAGCGCTTGATGACTTCAAGCCGTGGACAGGCATCCACCAGCCACTGCACCAAGCCGAAGTAGCTCCCGGGCATGGCCTCCAACGGCCACAGCCGCGCTATAAGGCCCTTCATGGCCTGTTCGGCGACCTTATGGAGCTCGACCAGCTGCTTCAGCAGGTCGCTCAGGGGCACCGAATGGTCGGCCTCAGCATACTGAGACCAGAACACCTTCTCTGTGGATCTCCCCTCCTGGGCGCGGTAGAATGCGGTAGCATCAGACGCACTACGGGCAAATCTGTGAATGCTCCTGGAGAGCTCCGAATCCAGGTAAGTAACAGGTAATTGACCTTTACATTCTTGCTTTGCATAGAATGCCTTACCCGCCGCTATCTTCTTTAGTGCTTCAATTTCTTGGAGGGCTTTTTGGGCCTCGGCCTTAGCAGCTTTGGCACTCTCAAGAGCCGAGGCGAGCTCGGACTCTCGAGTCTTCGAGTCACGCTCCAAACTCTCGTGTTTTTCCACGAGAGCTTGGAGCTCTTGCCGTACCTTGGCCAGCTGCGCCTCTCCCTTCTCTCGCTCGTTGCGTTCCGCAGCCGCTTTGTTTTCGTCCACGGACACCGCTTCCTTCAGGGCCGCCACCTCGTTCGTGGCCCCTGCAGTACCCATGTTATTCCTGTTATTTTTCGCAACCAAAACCTTTTCTATAAGGTATTTCTTTAGTAAGGTATTACTTACCTTCCTTGTCCTCAAGCTCCTTCTTGGCTTGTCCGAGCTCGTTCTTGGACCGCTTGAGGTTCTGCTTCAATACATTGACCTCCGCAGTCAGTGCGGCAGAGGTCAGCAGCGCAGCCTGCATTCCCGTATTGACATACTTATGTTAGACTCCTGCGTATATCTTTTTAGATCCTTAGTCCGGCTTTTCTTTTGAACACGAACTAAGCATCGAGGGCTCTTGTCTATGCGGTTATATTTTTACATATTCTAAAACTTACCTCAAAGCCTGTTAGTAGGCTGGTACAGGCTTGGTCGATCCGCTCTTGGCGGACTGAATCTATCGGATCACCGCACTCATGGCGGTGCGGTGTTCCTCCTGATGGAAGCGCTGTTAGCGCCTCCATAGCTATCCGGTGCCTCCGGTTGGGCGGAGGACACGGCGTCTTCCCTTCTTGCGAAGGAACCGCTGTCCGGACTTGAACCGCTGATGGTTACGGCATGGAGTCCGGACGAGATCGGGCTTAGAGCCCCGGGATCTTACCCCAGCTACTGAGTCCGGAGGTCGCCTTGTGGCACCTCCTGCGCTACCTCCTCTTGACCGAGCCCCTCTTGGGGCCCCACTGCGGCGTCGCCCGCAGCGTGAGGGGAGGAGGCGGTCGGAAGCGAAGTACTCTCCATTTCCGACGAGCCCAGGGACCCGCTCGATGAATCGGCGAACTCGCCCTTGGGCGGGCTGCACGGTTGTTCAACATTAGAGAACACTCTGCAATAATAATATAAACCATGGGTATCCGGACACTTACGATCTCGCCAGGGGCTTGGCCCTTGTAGGCCAGTCCTCCTCGTCGTCGTCGACGTTGGTGGAGAAGTCCGGAGGAAGGGTTCTTCCCTTCTTGGACCCTCCGGCCTCCCCAGCTGGGGCAGCCTTCCTCTTCTTCTCCTCCCCGGCTGGGGGAGGAGCTTCTTCTTCTTCCTCCTCTTCTTCAGGAGAAGATTCCACTTCGGAATGTGATAGCACCTGGCGTCGGGAGCTCCTTCGAGTTCCTGTGACCTCCTTCTTGGCCTTCTTCTCCGGCACCACGTATGGCGCCGGAGCCAGCAGCCCCGTCAATCAAAGTCCGCTGGGTCTTCGGCAAAGGGCGGACGGTTAATCTGTCCGGGCGTCTTCAACCAGTCTGTCAAAGATTAGGGAGTTTTAGATCCCGTGAGAGTCAATCTATGAAAAAAGAGTCCCGTAAAGGGTAAAATAACTTACCTCGCCGGCTGGACGCTGCGAGTTGTACCCGCGATCTTTGGTAGCGGATGCTGGGGCTTCGGCGCCCTTGAACAGCACCTTCCAGGCATCTTCGTACATAGTGTCGAAGAGTCGGTTCAAGGTTTGGTGCTGTGCCGGATCGAACTCCCACAAGTTAAAGGCCCATTGATTACGTCGACAAGCCTAAGATTCTTGGCCACCAGGTTTCGGACGCATGTTTGAAGTCCGGATGTCTCGTCCGAATTCCCCCACGTCAGGCCCGTCTCTTTCCATGACGAGAGCCGTGTGGGGAAGCCAGATCTGAATTCGGGGGCCGCCGCCCATTTGGTGTTGCGCGGCTCGGTGATGTAGAACCACCCCGATTGCCACCCCTTTATTGTCTCCACGAAGGCGCCTTCGAGCCATGGGACTTTGGCCATCTTGCCAACCATGGCGCCTCCGCACTCAAGAGCGGCCGCCCACTACCTTCGCCGGACGTTGAAGATCTTCAGCCATAAGCCAAAGTGGGGCGGGATGCAGAGGAAAGCCTCGCACACGACGATAAACGCCGAGATGTTGAGGATGAAATTCGGGGCCAGGTCGTGGAAGTCCAGGCCATAGTAGAACATGAGCCCCCGGACAAATGGGTGAAGAGGAAAACCTAGTCCGCGGAGGAAGTGGGGAAGAAACACCACCCTCTCATGGAGCCCAGGGGTCGGAATGAGCTGCCCCTCGTCGGGAAGCCTGTGCGCGATGTTGCCGGACAAATATTCGGCCTTCCGCAGTCTTGCGATGTGCCCCTCCGTGACGGAGGAGGCCATCCACCTGCCTCCCGCTCCTGACATGATTGGAGAAAGGTTGAGGTGGGATGTGCGTATTTGGGCGCTGGAGCTCGAGTGCGCGGAAATGGATAAGCAAAGGAGGAAGAAGGCGTAGGTGAAAAGGTGGATCCTTATCCCCTTATATAGATGGACGAAGCTATGCGTCCCCCACCAGCCTGGTAAAACTCGCTTATTTCCCAAGCGCTGTAATCAATGGCGCGGATGGGTTACCCACGTCCGTATTGATGAGAATCCCGGAATAAGGGGGCACGATCTATGCTTTGATAAGACGTGCCAAAGAAACCGCCTCGCTAAACACGCTGAGGTGGGAACAGTAAAAAACGATTCATATAAAGGCCTTGCCGTGGTGTGATGTCACGCTGCGGAATACGTCAGCAGATCTATGCAGAAATTATTCTCTCTACGGTGTTATGTGGAACTTGTTTTGCAGAGCCGGACACTATCCTTGTGTTCAAAACCTTCCATGAAGTATTCGGAGGAGGAACCCGCCTCGCAATGCCAAAGACAATCAACGCGCCGGACTCATCGTCATTGAAGCCTGGTTCAGGGGCTACTGAGGGAGTCCTGGACTAGGGGGTGTCCGGATAGCCAGACTATCGTCACGGCCGGACTCCAAGACTGTGAAGATACAAGATTGAAGACTTCGTCCCGTGTCCGGATGGGACTTTCCTTGGCGTGGTAGGCAAGCTTGGCGATACGGATATGTAGATCTCCTACCATTGTAACCGACTCTGTGTAACCCTAACCTATCCGGTGTCTATATAAACCGGAGGGTTTTAGTCCGTAGGACGAACAACAATCATACCATAGGCTAGCTTCTAGGGTTTAGCCTCCTTGATCTCGTGGTAGATCTACTCTTGTACTACCCATATCATCAATATTAATCAAGCAGGAGTAGGGTATTACCTCCATCGAGAGGGCCCGAACCTGGGTAAAAACATTGTGTCCCTTTTCTCCTGTTACCATCCGCCTAGACGCACAGTTCGGGACCCCCTACCCGAGATCCGCCGGTTTTGACACCGACACTTGCCATGGGAGAAGTGCTTAGCTTTGGGTTCAATCTTGCGGTGTCCTTACCCGATGTGATGTAAAGGGTTGCAAGGCACGTATTGTATTGTTGCCATCGAGGATAACAAGATGGGGTTTATATCATATTGCATGAGTTTATCCCTCTACATCATGTCATCTTGCTTAATGCGTTGCTTTGTTCTTATGAACTTAAGATGCAGGCAGGAGTCGGTCGATGTGTGGAGTAATAGTAGTAGATGCAGGCAGGAGTCGGTCTACTTGTTATGGACGTGATGCCTATATACATGATCATGCCTAGATAATCTCATAACTATGCGCTTTTCTATCAATTGCTCGACAGTAATTTGTTCACCCACCGTAATACTTATGCTATCTTGAGAGAAGCCACTAGTGAAACCTATGGCCCCCGGGTCTATCTCTTATCATATTTGCTTTCAATCTACTTTTATTTGCATCTATATTATAAAATACCAAAAATATATTTATCTTATCTTACTATTTTTATTAGATCTCACTTTTGCAAGTGGCCATGAAGGGATTGACAACCCCTTTATTGTGTTGGTTGCGAGTTCTCAGTTTGTTTGTGTAGGTGCATGGGACTTTTGAGGAGCCTCCTACTGGAGTGATACCTTGGTTCTCAAAACTGAGGGAAATACTTACGCTACACTTGTTGCATCACCCTCTCCTCTTCGAGGAAAACCAACGCAAGCTCAATACGTAGCAAGAAGGATTTCTGGCGCCGTTGCCGGGGAGGTCTTCGCTCAAGTCAAGACATACCAAGTACCCATCACAAACCCATCTCCCTCGCATTTACATTATTTGCCATTTGCCTCTCGTTTTCCTCTCCCCCACTTCACCCTTGCCGTTTTATTCGCCCTCTCTTTCCCAATCCTCTCCTCTCTCTTTTCCGTTTGCCTTTCCATTGCCATGGCCGAGTCAATAAGAGCTAAGGGTCCTTTCCAGGGCTCTAGTACCTTGGATAACCCTTCTATCCTCTCTAAGCTCATAAATAATGATGTTATAGAATGACCCACCGGGGTCTCCAATGAGATCTTGAATAATTTTTATGAGGATGACTCTGGAATTTTTTGCTATTTACTTGATGAGTCTTTAAAAGATGCTTGGGATGGGTTAGTTAGGATTCGGGCTAGCTATGTACCACAATATCAAATTGAGGTTTACTTAAAGAGTTTCTATGTTGGATTGCCCGCTTCTTTCAAACAAGTTTTAGACTCTATTTTTGATGAATGTTTTCTTGAAGGGGATGCTATAGATACCTATGAAAGAATGAAAACTATATTTGGGCACCCCATGAATGATAAGGTTGAATCAACTACTCTCTTGTGCTTTTATCAAAATGAAATTATTAAAGAGATGAAATCTAGTTTAGAGGCAAACTTCCGTAACATGCTTAATCTTACTTCTTCCATTAATGGCCATGTGCTTACCTTAAATAGAAGAATGAATGCCATAGAAAGGAGATCCTCCTCTCCGAGTGCCAAAGATGGCAATACCTAGATCTATCTTCGCTTTTATGCCTAGCTAGGGGTGTTAAACGATATCGCTTGTTGGGAGGCAACCCAATTTTATTTTTAGTTTTTTGTTTTTGCTCCTGTTTAGGAATAAATAATCCATCTACCTTCTGTTTAGATGTGTTTTTATGTTTTAATTAGTGTTTGTGCCAAGTTAAACCTATAGGATCTTCTTGGATGATAGTTATTTGATCTTGTTGTAATTTCCAGAAACTTTGGGTTCACGAAAACAATTGTTAAAAATCACCAGGACGTGATAAAATAGTGATTCCAATTGCTGATGATCAATAAACAAATTTCCTAGGCCTTCCTATTTTTTCTGAATTTGTTGAGTTCCAGAAGGTTGCGTTAGTTACAGATTACTACAGACTGTTTTGTTTTTGACAAATTCTGTTTTTCGTGTGTTGTTTGCTTATTTTGATGCATCTATGGCCAATAAAATAGTTTATAATACATAGAGAAGTTGGAATAAAGTAGGTTTAACACCAAAAAAAATAAAGAATGAGTTCATTGCAGTACCTTATGTGGTGGTTTTGTTTTCTTTCACTAACGGAGCTTATAAGATTTCCTGTTGAGTTTTGTGTTGTGAAGTATTCAAGTTTTGGGTAAAGCTTTTATGGACTATGGAATAAGGAGTGGCAAGATCCTAAGCTTGGGGATGCCCAAGGCACCCCAAGATATTAAAGAATAGCCAAAAGCCTAAGCTTGCGGATGCCCCGGGAAGGCATCCCCTCTTTCGTCTTTGTTCATTGGTAACTTTACTTGGAGCTATATTTTGATTTGCCACATGATATGTGTTTTGCTTGGAGCATCGTGTATTATATTAGTCTTTGATTTTTAGTTTAACACAATCATCCTTGCTGTACACACCTTTTGGGAGAAGCCTATTTGATTAGAATTTGCTAGAATACTCTATGTGCTTCACTTATATCTTTTGAGCTTGATAGTTTTTGCTCTAGTGCTTCACTTATATTTTTTAGAGAACGGTGGTGACTTAATTTTAAATAAATTACTAGTCTCTCATGCTTCACTTATATCTTTTTGAGAGTCTTTTAGAACAGCATGGTATTTGCTATGGTCATAAAATTGGTCCTAGAATGGTAGGCATCCAAGTTGGGTATAATAAAAACTATCATAGGAAGTGAATTGGATGCTATGATCAATTTGATACTTGATAATTGTTTTGAGATATGGAGGTAGTGATATTAAATTCATGCTAGTTGGGTGATTACGAATTTAAACAATGCTTGTGTTGAAGTTAGCAAGTCCCGTAGCATGCACGTATGGTTAAAGTTGTGTAACAAATTTGAAACATGAAGTGTACCTAGCTTGTGCATCCTCATGAGTGGCGGTCGGGGACGAGCGATGGTCTTTTCCTACCAATCTATCCCCCTAGGAGCATGCACGTAGTACTTGGTTTTTGATGACTTCTAAATTTTTGCAATAAGTATATGAGTTCTTTTGACTAATGTTGAGTCCATGGATTATACGCACTTTTACCTTTCCGCCTTTGCTAGCCTCTTGATGCACTGCATTGCCCTTTCTCACCTTGAGAGTTGGTGCAAACTTCACGGTGCATCCAAAATCTGTGATACGATCGCTCTATCACACAAAACCTCCTATATCTTCCTCAAAACAGCCACCATACCTACCTATTATGGCATTTCCATAGCCATTCCGAGATATATTGCCATGCAACTTTCCACCGTTCCGTTCGTATGACACGCATTACTTTTGTCATATTGCCATTGCATGATCATGTAGTTGACATCGTATTTGTGGCAAAGCCACCATGCATTATTTTTCATACATTTCACTCTTGATTCATTGCACTATCCCGGTACACCGCCGGAGGCATTCATATAGAGTCATATCTTGTTCTAGTTTCGAGTTGTAATCAATAAAAGTGTGATGATCTTCATTATTAGAGCATTGTCCTAGTGAGGAAAGGATGATAAAGGCTATGATTCCCCCACAAGTCGGGATGAGACTTCGGACTTTACAAAAAAAAATAAAAAAAAAGAGAAAAGCCAACAAGAAAAAAAAGGCCAAAGAAAAAGAAAAAAAGAAGAAAAAGAAAAGAAAAAAAATAAAATGAGAGAAAAAGAGAGAAGGGACAATGCTACTATCTCTTTTTCCACACTTGTGCTTCAAAGTAGCACCATGATCTTCATGTTAGTGAGTCTCATAAGTTGTAATTTACTAGTGGGAATTTTTCATTATAGAACTTGGATTGTATATTCCTACGATGGGCTTCCTCAAATGCCCTAGGTCTTCGTGAGCAAGCAAGTTGGATGCACACCCACTAGTTTTCTTTTGTTGAGCATTCATTTATAGCTCTAGTGCATCCGTTGCATGGCAATCCCTACTCCTCATGTTGACATCAATTGATGGGCATCTCCATAGCCCGTTGATTATCCTCGTCAATGTCAGACTTTCTCCTTTTTTTGTCTTCACCACACAATCCCCATCATCATATTCTATTCCACCCATAGTGCTATATCCATGGCTCACGCTCATCTATTGCGTGAAGGTTGAAAAAGTTTGAGATTATTTAAGTATGAAACAATTGCTTGGCTTGTCATCGGGGGTATAGAAATTGGGAACATCTTTGTGTGACGAAAATGAAGCATAGCCTAACTATATGATTTTGTAGGGATGAACTTTCTTTTGCCATGCTATTTTTAGAAGACATGATTACTTTGATTAGTATGCTTGAAGTATTACTATTTCTTTTATCAATATGAACTTTTATTTTGTATTCATTTGGATCTGAACATTCATGCCACAATAAATAAAATTACATTATGAATTATGCTAGGTAGCATTCCACATCAAAAATTCTCTTTTTTATCATTTACCTACTCGAGGACGAGCAGGAATTAAGCTTGGGGATGCTTGATACGTCTCCAACGTATCTATAATTTTTGATTGTTCCGTGCTATTATATTACCCCTTTTGGATGTTTATGGGCTTTATTTTACACATTTATATCATTTTTGGGACTAACCTACTAACCGGAGGCCCAGCCCATGTTGCTGTTTTTTTTCCAATTTCAGTATTTCAAAGAAAAGGAATATCAAACGGAGTCCAAACGGAATGAAACATTCGGGAGCGTGATTTTTGGAACGAACGTGATCCAGAGGACTTGGAGTGCAAGTCAAGAAGCTTCCAAGGAAGCCACGAGATAGGAGGCCGCCCCCCCCCCCTGTAGGGCGTGTCCCCTGTCTCGTGGGCCCCTCGGGCGGCCACCGACGTACTTCTTCCTCCTATATATACCTACGTACCCCGAAAACATCCAGGGGCACCACGAAACACAATTTCCACCGCCGTAACCTTCTGTATCCGCGAGATTCCATCTTGGAGCCTTCGCCGGCACTCTGCCGAAAGGGGAATCAACCACGGAGGGCCTCTACATCAACATCCTTGCCCCACCGATGAGTTGTGAGTAGTTTACCACAGACCTACGGGTCCATAGTTATTAGCTAGATGGCTTCTTTTCTCTTTTTGGATCTCAATACAATGTTCTCCCCCTCTCTTGTGGAGATCTATTCGATGTAAACTCTTTTTGCAGTGTGTTTGTCGAGATCCGATGAATTGTGGGTTTATGATCAAGTTTATCTATGAATAATATTTGAATCTTCTCTGAATTCTTTTATGTATGATTGAGTTATCTTTGCAAGTATCTTCGAATTATCAGTTTAGTTTGGCCAACTAGATTGGTCTTTCTTGCCATGGGAGAAGTGCTTAGCTTTGGGTTCAATCTTGCGGTGTCCTTACCCAGTGACAGAAAGGGTTGCAAGGCACGTATTGTATTGTTGCCATCGAGGATAACAAGATGGGGTTTATATCATATTGCATGAGTTTATCCCTCTACATCATGTCATCTTGCTTAATGCGTTGCTCTGTTCTTATGAACTTAATACACTAGATGCAGGCAGGAGTCGGTCGATGTGTGGAGTAATAGTAGTAGATGCAGGCAGGAGTGGGTCTACTTATTATGTACGTGATGCCTATATATATGATCATGGCTAGATAATCTCATAACTATGCGCTTTTCTATCAATTGCTCGACAGTAATTTGTTCACCCACCATAATACTTATGCTATCTTGAGAGAAGCCACTAGTGAAACCTGTGGGCCCCGGGTCTATCTCTTATCATATTTGCTTTCAATCTACTTTTATTTGCATCTTTACTTTTTGCATCTATATTATAAAATACCAAAAATATATTTATCTTATCTTACTATCTTTATTAGATCTCACTTTTGCAAGTGGCCGTGAAGGGACTGACAACCCCTTTATTGCGTTGGTTGCGAGTTCTCAGTTTGTTTGTGTAGGTGCATGGGACTTTTGAGGAGCCTCCTACTGGATTGATACCTTGGTTCTCAAAACTGAGGGAAATACTTACGCTACACTTGCTGCATCACCCTCTCCTCTTCGAGGAAAACCAACGCAAGCTCAAGATGTAGCACGAAACTGGCCCGGGTCAAGGAGCAAGCCCGGTTTAGTTATGCGGCTGCCGAAAAGGCATTGGCTGAGTTGAAAGCCGAACAAGCTGCGCGGCGCCAAGACAAGGAGAAGATATCCACCATGGCGCGTGAGTTATTAGAGAATGCGGCTAGCCGCTGCAAACTTCTTGAGAAGGAAAATGAAGTCAAAAAATGGTTGAACGTGATAAGGCCTTACGAGCGGCAAGAGAAGCGCGGTCTGAATCCAGAGCAGCCCAAGAGGAGATCCGGCAAGCTGGGGAGATTGTGGCAGGCAAGCCGTTTTTGCTACAGGCTAAGTTCGGAGATCCGAACTATGCTTAGCTTAACCAAGTTTGGAGTTCTCCGGACAATTTTTTAGACTTGCCGAAGAGTTCTTCCGATGCGGCGCAATTTTACCATGCGCAAAGAGGGGTATGCAACGGAGAAACTTTCTGGTCACAATTTGGCGCGTCGAAGCGCCCTCTTTTGCTGAATGAACAGATGTCCCAGTGGGTCGAGCTGCATAGGATATCCGGCGCTGCCATGAAGAACGTCATAGTCCGGTTGTGGCCGACTGAACCTGTTCCGAGTAGTTACTTCGGTCCGGTGCAGCAGCTTGTTGATGCGGTGGCGTGTATCGACGCTGTGAAGCGGTCGGCGTGCATTGAAGGTGCACGGATGGCCTTCGCCCGCGTCAAGACATTCTGGAGGAAGATGAAGGCCATCGATGTTGCGGCGAAGAGTCCACCCAAAGTCAAGGACCGTCCGGAACCAGAGCACTATTTTGAAGACGTCCTAGAGGCCGCCCGCTTGATAGAGGGTCAGTGCTCGAAAGAAATAATGTTCGAGTAATGTGTATAAGTGTTGTAACAGACAACTTTATGGTTAATCTATTTTCATCTTTTGCTCGAAAGCTTTTATTCCTCCTGTGCGGCCGTTTTAATGTAATCTGAAAGTGTTCCATTCGTCAGCTTCAGCCCCCTCGTAGGAAATACGGGGGTGTTCGGAAAAGCATTGAATCACTCTTTATCCAACGTCTCGGTTCATGAAGGAGGTGATAATGCGGCGAACCAGGCAATCGGACTATAGGGTGTTAACACTTTCACTTAGCCATAGGAGTTTTATGGCGGGGCTACGACATAGCCCCTAGTATGTATGCGGCGTATTATAATTTTTGTGCCTTACATGGTTTGATCTGAAAAAGATCATTCGTGTGACACCGAGAATCGCTAAAGATTCGAATTAGTCGTCAAGTGGTTGACCAGCTCTCGCCGCATCATGACAGTCAGTTTTCGGCTTTCTCTACTGAGGCGCTCATCCAGTCAAAGTCAGGGCACAATCGCAGTAGTTCTCCCTATACTACCCTAGCCGATAGAGCGGTACGTAGGGTAGTAAGCACAGGAGCCGAGCAACCCAACTATTGACCAAAGACAATGATTCGGAGCTGATGCATATAAGGCCAAACTTGCAACGCCAAAGTACGCTATTGAGCTGTTCGGACTTTAATTAGCGACTCATTTGTTCCCATGCCGACCCCTGGCAGGTTATGCCGAGGTGCGTCTTGTAACACAGCCGTTAGGGCCTTACTCAATGTAGGAAGAGTATGGAAAATTAGTTCGGATATAGTGTACTGGGAGTGGAGCAACAAGCCAATGATAAATTCGTATATGGAAAGGAAAAACCACAACCCGGCTATTTGACATGCTCGGGGTCGGGGATGGAGGAAAAAAGGCATAATACAGGCTCAGAGTAAAGAGTGTGGTCTACAAAAAGCTGTTTTGGACCTCCTGTCGCACATCGGCGCCGCCCGTCCTCGGGGAGGGGAGTCCTTAACGGAAGTAGCCCCTTAGGTGAATGTACGGATCCGAACTCCGATAGAGTCCGTTGTAGATGTTGTCCTGTTGGTCACCTGTTTTTGAGTTATAATAAAGAAAAGTAAGTGAAACAAATAAAGAACGTTACGGGAATGCTTGCAGGGTTTGTTCGTATTGTGCTTCCGCCGATCCCCATGGTATCTTGAGCGCGTAGTGATGCACACTGGTGTAAATCTGGCTGGCATAGTGGGTGGGTGGCGGAAGCCGAACTGCTATTTCCGTTCCTGGAGTGGTCGAACTTCGGAGGGAAACTGTTTCTGGCCCCTGGCGTTCGGCTGGCGAGCTGCTCCGTCATCTTTATCGCTTGATGGCCTCCTCCCCTTGTACTCGGTGTTAAGCTTGCCTGCCTGCTTGAAGACCCAACAGTTTCTGTTGGTGTGATTAGCTGGCTTATCAGGGTGACCGTGAATCTGACAAGGTCGGTCTAATATCCTATCGAGGGCGGATGGTTCATCCTGGTTGGCCTTAAATGGCTTCTTCCGTTGACCGGGTTTCGGATTGTGAAATCCGGCGTTGGCCGTTGTGTCGCGTGATCTTTCATTATTGTTGCGACTGTTGTGTTCTTTTAATCATGGCTTGCCATTGTCGTCTCGAATTTCGGAAGTGCCCGGGTCGCTGGTGTTTTTGCTTTTACGAGCGAGCCAGTTGTCTTCTCCCGCACAAAAGCGAGTCATTAGAGCGGTAAGGGCTGTCATGGATTTAGGTCCTTCCTGGCCGAGGTGACGTGCTAGCCATTCACCCCAGACGCTGTATTTGAAGGCCGCAAGGGCTTCCGCGTCCGGGAATCGACAATTTGGTTCTTTTTGACTAAGAACCTAGTCCATAGTTCCCTGGCTGACTCGTCGGGCTGTTGGAGAATATGACTTAAGTCATCGACATCTGGTGGCGGACATGTATTCCTTGGAAGTTGTCACGAAAGGCGTCTTCCAGATCTTCCAAGCTGTCAATAAAATTTTCTGGCAAACTGTTTAGCGAGTACCATGCTGGCCCCTTAAGCTTGAGAGGCAGGTATTTAATGGCATGAAGGTCATCTCCGCGAGCCAAGTGGATATGGAGGAGGAAGTTGAGGGAGTCCCGGATTAGGGGGTGTCCGGATAGCCGGACTACCATCATCGGCCGGACTATCATCGGCCGGACTATCATCATCGACCGGACTCCAAGACTATGAAGATACAAGATTGAAGACTTCGCCCCGTGTCCGGATGGGACTTTCCTTGGCGTGTAAGGCAAGCTTGGCGATACGGATATGTAGATCTCCTACCATTGTAACCGACTCTATGTAACCCTAGCCCTCTCCGGTGTCTATATAAACCGGATGGCTCTAGTCCGTAGGACACAACAACAACCCTTAACATCATACCATAGGCTAGCTTCTAGGGTTTAGCCTCCTTGATCTCGTGGTAGATCCACTCTTGTAAACATCCACAATATCAATATCAATCAAGCAGGACGTAGGGTTTTACCTCCATCAAGAGGGCCCGAACCTGGGTAAAACATCGTGTCCCTTGTCTCCTGTTACCATCCGCCTAGACGCACAGTTCGGGACCCCCTACCCGAGATCCGCCGGTTTTGACACCGACATTGGTGCTTTCATTGAGAGTTCCTCTGTGCCGTCATCGATAGGAAGGATGCCTCCTCCCGTCTTCAAGGACAGTATTTTCGCCAAAGGAGCCTTGGCCGCCGGCCAAACTATCCGGCTAGGTGGTTTTCTTATGACCGCTTGTCCAGCCACCGCTCGACAATGACCTCTCAAGTCGTCAAAAGCAATTTTCACGCCAGCTCGAATTCGCCGAGCGGCTGGATCCAATAGAGCTCTCGTCCAGAACGAGCTCTTGGATCGCATCGCCGCCACGGGAGTCGCCATGACTACAATCAGATTGGGCTTAAAACTGATCTGAGAGAGATTAACTCTCCCCAGGTCACCCACCACGTTGCAGTGGTAGAGGAACAATGCGGCGACGCTTCTCCTGTATTGAAAACTAGTCATGTCCGGGCTCCCAAACCCCCCATGCCGGATTCCCGCGGAGGGACGGACTTCGATCAAGCACTGAACTTAAAGTCAGGCATCGGACCAGACTCGTTGGACAACATCCAGCAATCCAAGCTTCCAAATTCGGAAACTTATCGGCCTTCGAGCCTTGAGATGGGTAGGGTTCCGGACTTAATTCCACCCACCCGCCCAGACATATGCGATCTATCTCTAATCCGACAAGAGCCCGCTGAGACAAGACATCACTCTCGGGCCGATTCTCCTGGTTATGGACAGGATAAAGGACTGCCGAGAGGAAAACGCAATCTCAATTTTTTGCAATAATTGCACGGACGAGGAATCTTGAACGCCGTCACCGTCGTGAAATTACACGCCACGACCAAGGCCCATAGTACTGAAAATACTGTGCGATGGAGAGTTTCGGACAACCAAAATAAGTTTTGGGACAATCCGCCCCGAATACAACCCTAGTCCGCAACAAAAGGGTGCATTACACTCAGGCACCAGATACAAAAACCAAAAAGCAAAAACCCCATAAAGGGCACGGAACCGTACTAGAGGGATGGCTTAACGGACCCTGTAAAATTCACAGTACAGAAGGCGCCGTCTCAACACATAGCCTTCAAGCATGTTGGATACTACGGCAGGTGGCCAAAAGTGGGGAGGAGCTTCTAGCCCCAGAAAACCACTCCAACAACATCGGTACTGTATCAACAGTCTTCGAGACTTTCGCATCAAATAATATGCGGAAACGAACAATCCGCAGCCTCGCCGAAGTCTACCAAGTAGCAACAACCAATCCATGGAGCGACACAGCCATCACCTTCAACGCCAGCAACGAACCTAAATTCCGGACAGCCCGAGCTCCAGCCGCACTAGTACTTAGTCCAATAGTGGACGGCTTTCGACTTACAAAAGTCCTCATGGATGGCGGCAGCGGATTAAACCTCATCTACGAGGAAACCCTTCAAAAAATGGAAATAGACTGGAGCCGCATTGAGCGAAGCAGCACAACCTTTAGAGGAATAATCCCTAGCCGGGAGGTGCGCTGCACAGGAAAAATCACACTCGATGTGGTATTCGGCTCACCGGACAATTACAGATCCGAAGAAGTCATGTTCCAAGTGGCCCCGTTCAACAGCGGATATCACGCTATATTAGGACGAGAGGCATTCACAATTTTTCAAGCCGTACCCCATTACGGGTACATGAAGCTCAAAATGCACGGGCCCGGCGGAATAATCACTCTCGTTAGTGATCCGACATAGCACTCCGTGCGAAAACAAGACAACCGCATTAGCCTTAGAGGCACTATCCAAAGCCCTAGCGGCAGAGGAACTCACCACACAAGCGCTCTACGGTGAATAGGGACGATGTGATACCGATAAGAGATCCAAGTCCACCTCCTTTAAACCAGCAGATGAAATAGTAAAATTCCAGGTCCACCAACGGACCCTACAAAGACGGCCTCCATCGGGCACAATTGAACCCTCGATGTAGACGCCAGATCGAGAATTCCTTCGAAAATTGGGACATTTTGCCCGGCACCCCGGATATGCCCGAATCCCACGCAGATTGGCGTAACACAGCCTAAACATCCTAAAAGGATTCAAGCCGCTTAAACAGGCTCTTCGACGATTTTTCGAACCCAAAAGACAGGCAATGGGAGAAGAGTTAGCCAAACTATTGGAAGCCGGACTCATCAGAGACATCAAGCATCCGGATTGGCTACCAAACCTGGTAATGGTACCAAAGAAGGACAAATCCTGGCGCCTATGCGTCGATTTCAAAGACCTAAATAAAGCCTGCCCAAAGGATCCCTTCCCCCTCCCCCGCATCGACCAAATCATCGATGCCACCGCAGGGCACGATTCATTGTGCTTCCCGGACGATACTCCGCTATCATCAAATCAAGATGGCAGAAGCGGATCAAGCCACAACGGCATTCATTACTCCATATGGACCATTCTGCTTCAACACGATGCCCTTCGGACTTAAAAACGCCGGCGCAACATATCAGCGCATGATTCGTATATGTCCGCTACCCAGATCGGCAAAACAGAGAGGCATACGAGACGACGTAGTCGCCAAAACTAAACACGCCGAAACTCTAGTAGATGACTTGAGGCTCACATTCGACAACCTCGAGCATATGACATCAAGCTGAATCCGGAAAAATGCGTTTTGGGCGTATCACCGGAAAGCTGCTGGCTTCATCGTATCCGTAGAGGAATCAAGCAAACCCAGCCAAGATCCGAGCTCTGTCACAGCTAGATATCCCAAAAGACCTCAAGCAAATACAAAATTGATCGATGCGTGGCGGCTCTAAGCCGCTTTATCTCCGCCTAGGAGAAAAGGCATTACCCTCTATCGCCTCCTTAGGCGGATCAACACTTCGAGTGGACGGATGCTGCCACCGCCGGACTCGAAGAAATAAAGGCCATATTGGCAACAAATCTGGTCCCGCTGCGCCTAACCCGGGCGAACCAATGTTGTTATACATCGCAGCAACGCATCAAGTTGTAAGCGCGGTACTCGTCGTCGAACGAGAGAAAGAAGGGCATAAATTCCCTCTTCAAAACCAGTATACTACGATCCACCGTGTTAACCCCCGCAAGTCCTGCTACCCGCACTATCGAAGATAGCATATCACGGTGTTCATGGCATCCCGGAAGCTCCGACACTACTTTCAAGAGTGTTCGATAACAGTGGCCTCTGAAGTGCCACTTAACGACATTATAAACAACCGCGACGCGACGGGCAGGATTGCAAAATGGGCCATTGAGCTCTTACCATTTGATATAACTTACAAACCTCGGCGAGCTATAAAGTCACAAGTTTTGGCTGACTTTGTCGCTGAATGGACCGTCGAACTCCCTAAAGAGTACGGCGATACTCCAATTGGATTATGCACTTCGACGGCTCTAAAATGTTAGCGGATTGGGGGCTGGCGTCGTATTGACGTCCCGACCGGGACACATCCAATACGTTTCAGATAATGTACACGGACTCCAACAACGCAGCCGAATACGAGGCCCTTTTACATGGTCTCCGGATGGCAATCTCCATGGGCATTCAACGCCTAGAGGTGCGCGGGGATTCAAACCTCGCAATATCCCAAATAAACGGAGACTTTGACGCCAAATATCCGAAAATGGCAGCATACCGCAACGCTGTCCTAAAAATGTCAGCCCGGTTCGAAGGACTTGAATTCCATCACATAGCCCGGGATAATAACCAAGCAGCCGACGTACTGGCACGAATCGGTGCAAAATGCGAAGTTGTCCCTCCTAACATCTTCCTGGAACGGCTCTTCAAGCCATCCGTACTATGGGAAGAGGAGTCCGGAACTAACAAACCGGAACAACCCGCACCAACCGGCGATTCAGCTGATGACATAACACTTTCCGCCCACGACATAATGGCAGTAATTGCCCCGTGGACAGAACCATTCCTCGCCTACTTGCTTAGGCAGGAGCTTCCTGAAGACCAAAATGAGGCCCGCTACATTGTCCGTCGATCTAAAGCCTACAAGGTCTATGAGGGAGAACTTTATAAGAAAAGCACAACCGGAGTCCTTCAAAGGTGTATCTCCGAAGAGGAAGGGCGAAAACTCCTGGCTAAAATTCATGCCGGACTAGGCGGACACCACGCCGCAGCTCGGGCCCTTGTAGGAAAGGCATTCCGTCAGGATTTTATTGGCCGACGGCCCGAAAGAGATGCTCAGGACTTAGTCCAAAGATGCGCCGGTTGTCGCCTCTTTGCTAATCGAGCCATATGCCACCCACCGCCTCAAAACTATACCCATTACCTGGCCGTCATGGTCCAGGGCTTGACATGGTTGGACCACTTAAAGGGGGACCCACAAGCAAAGGTACCTATTGGTCATGGTGGATAAATTCACCAAATGGATAGAGACCAAACCAGTTAAAACGGCAGAGTCCGGACCAGTGATAGACTATATATCCGGGGTAGTACACCGTTATGGTGTCCCCCACAGCATCATCACCGATAACCGACACGAACTTCACCGCCGATGAGGTTAAATCATGGTGCAAAAATATGGGCATGAAGCTCGATTACGCTTGATCTATCATCCTCAAACCAACGGTCAAGTGGAACGAGCAAATGGTCTAATAATGAGCGGCATCAAACCTGCACTAGTGCGGTCCTCACGACATCGACACGCCTTTGGGTAGAGGAGCTCGACTCAGTACTGGGGCTGCGGACAACGCCAACCGTACTACCGGATTCACACCATTTTTATGGTATACGCCGCAGAAGCAGTTTTGCCTGCGACATAATTCATGACTCACCTCAAGTGCGCATGTACGAAGAAAGATAGGCCGAGTTGGATCGGCAGGACAGCTTGGACGCATTGGAGGAAGAACGCGACGTCGCCAAGGCTCGTTCCGCATTCTATCAGCAGCAGGCTCGAAGATATCACATCAGAGAAGTACAGGCCAAGACTTACAACGTTGGCGAACTGGTTCTACGCCTGCCGGACAAGACCGGCGGAGCGTACTGTCTACGAAATGCATCGGATAACCGACTCGAGCCGAACCCATGGAACGCAGCCCGCCTCCGAAGATTCTATGCCTAGCGCCGGACTGAGAGTTCGTCCCTTTCCCCCCGTACAATTTTTTTTTCTCTCAGCTGCCTTTTGTTTATCTTTTTCTTCTCAACCCTATTCATCCAAGCCTTAAAGGGCCTACTTGCGCAACGTTCACGCGCAATTGATGTGCTATCCGCACTCATTATACCTGGGGGCTTCCTTACCAGAAGCTTAATTATAAGGGCTTCATGCCCAGCACATGTGTCAAGCCTCCACATGTACCTTTTATTCACCATTATATGCATCGATATGACTTAAGTTTTGGCCAAGCTGGGTTGCTCGGCTCTGTGCTTACCCCTCGCTCCTCGATTGTTCGCTAGGAGGTAAAGGAGCACCTCTGCGATTGTTACTGCTGGTCAGCGGATGTGTACCTCGACCGGGTGAAGCCGAAAGCTAGTGTTCTTAAGGGAATATTCGGTCGGTGACTTAAAAGACGATTTTTTATCCACTTATTCATCTGCCCCGGATGTTTTTCTCTTTTTCTCATGTCCGGACATGCACTTTAGGGCATGCCACCCCAGAGGAAAGGAACCCTTAACGGAACTATTCTCCTGGAAGATGTTTCTTACTACCCATGTAATATAACATAACTAGTTGGGCACTTGTCCGATAAAGCACCGATGACCCCTACGCTGGTCTCCATGCATACCCGGTTGTTTCATAACCGAGAAGGTATTCGGACACACTCCGGACTCTAGGGTCCCGAGGTCGGCGAAAAGGTCGGCAAAGACAAACGATCTACAATCCGGCTAGAAGGCATTTTATATGTCATTTTATAATACATTGTCAAATCGACCGATTGTATTCTTCCTCAATCCCGCCTAACAAAGTTGTCTAATTTACATCCTGTTGGGAAAATTTAGCGCCAACTCTACTTGGCCAGATACTAAACTCACAGGAACTCCTTCCCATCGGGCCCCACAGTCCGACTTGACGCCATGTGGTTGGGATCCGCCTTCTTGTACCGCATCTTTACCATGGCCCAGCCTCCACTCGGCACCTTGGCGGCAGGCCAAAATCTTCCATAAATGGAAGCGCTGCCGCACTCCCTGCAGCTTCTCCGCAAGCTCCCCAAGACCATCGGGTAAGGAGAAGGCTAGCCATAAAGCCTGGATGACGCCGCTCATTGCCCGCCAACTCGCTCGATCATTTGCAACAATTCGAAGTTGATCACCCGCTGATACGGGCATCTCCTCCAGAGGCGACTGTGAGCATACCTGCGCATATATTCATCAAATTGACTTCCTCGCCGAACTCTTCTTTTCAAAGGAGTTCGCCAAGCACTTACTATATATACCGCGACGAAGCCGCTGATTCTCCTTAACGGAGCCCGACAGCTCGGCCCGAACGCCTTTCAGCTCTTCTCCAAGCTGGGCATGGGCATCCTGGAGCTTGTTCCTTTCATGCTGCACCTTATGCAGCACCCTCTCGCCGGCCTTTAGTTGGCGCAGCAGTTCTCGCCTGTCCGGATCTTGTCCGGCAGCACCTGCAACGTCATTTTTTAGACTTGCGCAAAGGCCAAACGCTACTTACCTTTCTAAAATAATGCGTTACCAGGAGAGGTCCCTGCGTTTCCTCCTGCGCCAGAGAGTGCGGCCTCAAGTTGGGCCTTGCACTCTTGCAGCTCCTGAGACAGTTGGTATTCTTCTCGGCAAGATCCTACGTTTCATATGATCCTTAAATCAGTTAATATAACTACTTTAAGCCTCGGGGGCTACTGGCATATATAACTATTAAATTCTCTTACCAGATGTCTTTTACATACTGCTCGCGGCTCGTAAAACCATCTTGAGCAGCACGAAGGTGCGCGTCCCCGTGTTAAAGGCATTCAACGCCTCGGGGAGAAGCACACGTCACGAAATACTGCCGCGGCGCCT
The DNA here is from genome assembly GCA_021605205.1 of Aegilops longissima. NCBI lineage: Eukaryota > Viridiplantae > Streptophyta > Magnoliopsida > Poales > Poaceae > Aegilops > Aegilops longissima. Next base: position 108,835,912 of record CM038676.1, read on the forward strand.
GTGATTCATGGCACTCTCCACCTCGACTTGGTGGCGGACGGTCTGTCGTCATCATCCGTCGGAGGAACGTCCGCTCGCGCCTGCGCCGCCTCCCCTCCGCACCAAAAGGGAGCTCGGATGGTAGAGGTTGGATTGGCAACCTCCACGCCCGTAGTCCGGCTGACGCTTTTTTCCCTATAAAAGTCATGAGCACTCGAACGCTTCCTAGGAATGTTGCTCTAAATAATGAATTGTGAACTACACCTTTGCGGCGACGTTTCACTCCGCGCCGTGCTCCTCTTCCGCCTACTGGTCTGGACTGGCCTTTGTTGGTCAGCCACCGCGGGCTCGGCTTCTCGCCCTAGGGGTGCCTCCTGCACAGCGTCATCATATACGGTGGTCAGAAATGAGCAAGGAAGGAATGACGGTGTCAGGGCTTCGGTCGCAATCACCTGGGAAGCCGGATATAGTCCGGGATAGTCGGCCGTTATGGCGACTAAAGCATTGTCCATGCTGAGCTGGTGGAACACCCTATCGATTAGCTCCACCTTTATGTCCGGATCCTCTTCGGAGGCCGGATCCCGGGATCTCTCCGGATCCTCGGGCTGCGGAGCCGGACTTAGCATGTCCTCCACGGTCCGGCGCAGTTCCTGCGTCGAAAGAAGAACACAATATAAGAAACTTAAGTTTCAAAAGGCACGGGTCGGGCACGCAGAGTGTTCGCTTACCCAAGGCCGGGGATTATTCATGGAGAACCCATTTAACGGGTTCGTCCGAAGGAAATCCTCCTTCTCCCCCTTATACAGACCGGACAGGATCGTCACCAGATCTTTGGTCGAATCCGGCCCTTTGCGGCCATGACGGGTGGCATCGTCCTCCCGCTGAAATCCCACATGGGGTGGCCCTCAGATTGTAGTGGCTGCACCCCCGCATAATGCATGTTGCCATGACTCAATCCTGGTCAATCCGGCATGGGCCAAGAACCTTATTCGCCCATCAAATAATGGACGCCTTGTCTTCCTCCGGATGGGGCTCGCGGGCGCCAACTAAGGCGTTTCTTGAGAGGAGCATTGCTGAACTCCGGAGGCCGATCCGAACAGGGTCCGCAGCGGGCGCCTTCTATATAAAACCATTCAAGGCCAGTCTTGGCGCCTTCTTAGGGGTTCCGGATGGATATCCGTCCCGGCAATGCGCCATATTTCGCGCCGCCCACTTGATATATGGACCCCTCGTGAGAGCGGGTACAAGGCGTAACAACCTCTTCCACAATACAAGTGGGGCTCGACGCCCAGAATAGCTCGCAAAGAGCTACGTAACCCATAATATGCAGGATTGAGGCGGGCGTGAGGTGATGAAGCTGGAGTCCGTGAGAACTCTGTGAGCCCGCGGAGGAATGGATGTACAGAAATCCGAGCCCCTTATCGAGATAGGGGACGAAGCATACCCGCTCCCTTTGTTGGGATTTGGGGTAACCTCCGCGTGCTTCCCACCTTTGTAGGTGGCCAGCCCGCTCGAACCGGAACCATGAAGGCCGGAGGAGATATCCCCCACTTGGAGCTTCACCAGCTCGTTGTGGAATGAGCATCTCCTCCAATCTCTGGCGAAGGGCCGAGCGCGAGAAGAGGAGCCGCGTTGACGGTCCATGATGGAATGGATTCTTGGTCGAAAGCGCCCGATGAGAATTTGCGGAGGAAGATGGTGATTTGATCTCGATTCTTGCCTCCCTTATAGGCAGATTATTCGCACAACTAGGGGTAAAACGTAAAGACACCCTGGCTTTTCACGTTCGCGACGCTGCGTGGAAGAAGGCCATTATTGGGCGTGGAAGCCGAGACGCGCAACATTGATGAGGAAGCTGGACACTTTGTCCGCAGTACGTAGAACTTGAAGGAGAACCCGCCTTTGCAACGCCAAGACTACACACATGCTGGACTTATCGTCATTGAAGCCTGGTTCGGGGCTACCGAGGAGTCCCGGATTAGGGGTGTCCGGATAGCGGACTACCATCATCGGCCGACTATCATCACCGGACTATCATCATCGACCGGACTCCAAGACTATGAAGATACAAGATTGAAGACTTCGCCTGTCCGGATGGGACTTTCCTTGGCGTGGAAGGCAAGCTTGGCGATACGGATATGTAGATCTCCTACCAATTTAACCGACTCTATGTAACCCTAGCCCTCTCCGGTGTCTATATAAACCGGATGGCTCTAGTCCGTAGGACACAACAACAACCCTTACAATCATACCATAGGCTAGCTTCTAGGGTTTAGCCTCCTTGATCTCGTGGTAGATCCACTCTTGTAAACATCCACAATATCAATATCAATCAAGAAGGACGTAGGGTTTTACCTCCATCAAGAGGGCCCGAACCTGGGTAAAACATCGTGTCCCTTGTCTCCTGTTACCATCCGCCTAGACGCACAGTTCGGGACCCCCTACCCGAGATCCGCCGGTTTTGACACCGACAGAAGTCCTCAATCCATGTTGTGGGATTTGTTGTTCCATCGTATGATTCGATGTTGATGGGCTTAAACCCGTCTGGGAATTCATGCTCCATTACCTCGTTGGTGAAGCAAAGAGGGTGTGCGGCTCCTCTATGTTGGACCACACTGTGAAGCACCTCCGGCGGACTCCGCTTACAGTTTTTGAACCGAGCGTGCTCGGATTTGTTGTGTCCGAATAGGTATCCGTTATTACTGGCCGGGGCATGTCACCGCGATCTGTGTGTCGGTTTTGTGTGTCCTGTTCTACCCTCTAGGTCTTGTTGGATGTCGCGACTATTCCCCCGAGCTTCTTTATTCTTGCTTGGACAACCGGATGGGTTGGTATGGTGCTCTACTGGGGCTGCTACTTTGCTTGGACCGAACTGTGGTCGGCCTACTGGCTTATTCGATGGTGGTGTGGGCTCCAAAGCCTTGCCATCGTATTGAGGGAGCCGCCTACTGTTGTGGTGGCTTTTGTCTGGGCCGCTAAGGCCGTATTCTTCGGCGGCCAGGACCTTGGTCCAACTATCGTTGAGCAAATCTTGGCTCACTTGAAGCTGCAGCTGCTTCCTCCTTAGGCGCCTTGCGGTGGCTATGAGCCGACGTTTAAAGCGCTCCTGTTCTATGGGTTCCTCAGGCATGATGAATTCCTCGTTGCTGAGGCTCTCTTCTTCCTTGGAGAGTGGAAGATAATTACTATCCTCTGAGTCCCCGTATGCGGCCTGTTCATCAGGGCTATCCCGCCTGCTTTCCTGGTCCTCCTATTCGGATCCTGTCTCGACAGGGTCTTCATTGTCCGGAGTATTATCACCTTCGGTGCTAGTATTGTTTTCTCTTGAGTGACGTGACTGAGAGTGGCGTCGGGGGCGCCGGTGCTTGGACTGTGTACCAGGAGGTTTATCCTCGACTGGATCCTCCTTGTCATTGTCGAGATCGTCGTCATACCAAGAAGTGGCCGCCCCACGTCTAGCGGATAGTAAGCTCTGGCTTGCCCCTCATCGTCTTCCAGACCGTCGATGTCTTTTGAGCAGGGGTGAGGCGTGTTGGTTGAGTTTTCGACGGTGGCTATGAAGTGGGTGGTGGGTGGGAAGCAAAATTCTCCATCATCCGCCGTAAGGTCGAACCGAACATAGTTCAGCGACGAGCCGTCTGCCAGGGATAGGCTTTTTAGTGAGTTTAGCAGGTCGCCCATGGGTGAGCGTTGGAAGATATCCGCGGCGCTGAACTTTAAGATCGATAGCCGATCGAGTTCGGTATCCGCGGGCTCACAGGGTTCGGAACTCGATGCCGGAGACAAGTCCGGGGTTCCGTTGATGCAAGTATCGTACGAAGTGGAATATGCATGCGGCTCCAACGCCGCCGGATCGGTAGCCCCGTGATGGGGTTGAGTTTCCCGTCTTCGGATGACTCGATCTGCTCCAGGTCTAAGGCCGGAGTTGTTACAGGAGTTATCTCCTGGATACGGCCCGATGACAGGTTTAAGCCATGTTCATCAGGGCGAAGGGGAGCGGTTGTCGCGGTCTCTAATCCGTCGAAGATCAAGTCTCCACGGATGTCCACCATGTAGTTCAGGCTTCCGAATCTGACCTGATGGCTAGGGGCGTAGCTATCGATCTGTTCCAGATGGCCGAGTGAGTTGGCCCGCAGTACGAAGCCGCCGAATACGAAGATCTGTCCGGTGGAAGGTTTCTCCCTGGACCACGTCATTACTGATGATTGAAGGGGCCATCAAACCTTTCGTCGATGGCACAGTGGAACTCTCAATGAAAGCACCAATGTCGGTGTCAAAACCGGAGGATCTCGGGTAGGGGGTCCCGAACTATGCGTCTAGGATCGATGGTAACAGGAGACGGGGGACACAATGTTTACCCAGGTTTGGGCCCTCTCTATGGAGGTAATACCCTACTTCCTGCTTGATTGATCTCGATGAATATGAGTGTTACAAGAGTTGATCTACCACGAGATCGTAATGGCTAAACTCTAGAAGTCTAGCCTATGAGTATATGGTAATGAATCTGTCCTATCCGGACTATGCTCTCTGGTTTATATAGACACCGGAGAGATCTAGGCTTACATGAGGTCGGTTACATAGGAGGGAATCTTCATAATAGGTCGCCTAGCTTGCCTTCCACGCCAAGTAGAGTCCAATCCGGACACGGGTATTGTCTTCAGCCTTCGTATTTTCATAGCCCATCGACCGCCCATGGATAATGCATCGAAGCCCGAGGACCCTTTAGTCCAGGACTCCCTCACCATCCGCCACTTCACTTTCGCCGGGGCACGACCGTAGAAGCGCCGCCGCCGCCGCCCGAGACCGCCACCGCTGTCCTCTGCTTTTGGTGGGCACGCACGCACAGGAGGTCCTCCAGCCAATCACATGCTGCCACGTGGCAACCAACTACAGTACACGCACGAACAGTGCAGGAGTTTTCTGTTGTTTTTGTTTTTCTTTCGAGATTTGTTCTCTAACTTCTTTTAGCTATATCTTTTAGTCTATATACTCAATTTAGGTAATTATTTTTCCTATGCACTCACAAATACCTGTAGCTTATCACAGAACCAAAGTTTCACATGTTTGCACTTTTCAAATTTGAATTCATTTGAATTTGAATCAAATCTTCCAGAGGCCGTAACTTTCAAACCGTTTATCAGAATCAAGTGTTTCTTTTTGCATTGTGACCATAGTGCAATTTAGGTGCTATTAAGCTTCTGTTGTTGAGTTTTAAAAATGGTTTTCTTGCTGTTGGTTTTGTTTTGGTTCTATTCGTGTTCCGGTGATTGATTTGTTGAATTGTGTGAAACATGTAGATTGTCCAGAGTGCGACGCGAGCTATTGTCAGGAGTGTGACCTTTTGAACCAGAACCAAGGCAAGTTGCATGTTGATCATCCTTTACCTATTGTTTTCCTATGCATTGTAGTATATATCACACTATAACTTTATGCATTATAGGATTGTTATATTTTGAGCTATGTTGTTGAGCTATCCTCCCGTCTTTGCAAATTATGGTAGTTGTAGTTTACTATGCTTTGTAGACGGGGGTGGTTCGTGTGTTCATTGAGATTATGTGAGGATTATATATATAACAAATTGAGTAGTAATTAAGGATTTAACTCACCTCTGGGTGGAACTGGTATTGATGGGTGGTTTCAAGAACATCATGGTTTATACCCTCTGAATGTAAGTGACGGTCGCCCAGGCTCAAAAAGATCGGACAGACTTAGTGACTAGTAGCTTCCATGCGCAACCACTAGCTAAATGGGCTCTGGCTTAGTTAAGTAGGTTGTGGGATCCTCGCCCTGGTAAGCTAGCAGATGTAGATATAAGTAGGTGTACCGGCTGCCGGGGGTGGAGGAGGCTGCTTCTGAAAGACTTCGTCTCAATCTTCGGGTTGAGTCTAGTGGGTAAAGTGTGCAAAACTCTGCAGAGTATTAAAACTAATCATGATTAGCCATGTCCTCGATTATGGGCAACTTTGAGCGACCATGCCATTACAGTTGTTGGATGATCTTGACAGATGTGACACTTAATAATATTTGTGGGAAAACTTAATAAAGGGTAGGTTGGAGTTGATTTTGCCAACTCAACCCTATGTATTTAATTGTTGTAATAAAAGAACTAAATAAAAATTTGACTATTAGGTAGTTATTAGGAAAAAATCAGCTTTCTGCAAAAATAAACCATCAAGCCTTCCTTTTGTTATACTATGCATATACATGTAGGTCTTCTTTATTATTACTCCTGTGTAACTTGCCAATACATTCCAAGTATTGACCTATATGGCTGCAACGTCTCATGTTGCAGGATATTCAGACGGAGAGTAAGGTACCGCTGGGGTCGCGAGTCTACACTCAGCATCGCAACTGGGATATGATGGGACTCATCGTTATTTTCTGCTACTTTCCGATGTTTGATTGAATAAAGCTAGCCAAGTGCTATGCAGATTGTTTTATTTTATACATTCTGGATCATACGTTGTAATAAATCATGCACTTGCTATTGTAGTATTCATCTATACTGTGTGTGCTAGCGAGTTCGATCCAGGGACTAGCACGGTAAGCACAGAGACTCAAATCCTTCGAGGTTTGGTCGTTACACTTCCGTACCTCATATAGATTTGAATGATGATGCTTGTATGGCTAACTTTGTTCCTGATTGCACCTCCCTTCAAGAGGAGAATAAGAAGTTGAAGGACCAAATTTAGAAAGGGCTTGTATCATGCATCCAAGGGGAGAAAAACCTAAACGACCTCTTGAGCAACCAAAAGGAGTGTGTTGCCAAGGAGGGAGTTGGGTTTGATCCCGCATCTAAGAATGGTAAGAAAACGAAGAAGAACAACAATAAGAAGATTAGTCCGACTCCTTCCCTCCCCATAAGGTAGTGTTTGTACAAGAAGGGCACAAGGAGAAGGAAAAGGAGGGTGTTGGGAATGGCAAGGTCATTAGGGACAAGGCCACTCCCAAGAATTTTGCCGGCAAGAACAATCCATTGTTGGCACTAACTATGATGATTATGCTTGGACTATTTGGGTCCCCAAGACCCTTGTTGCTAACTCTCCAGGACCCATTGCAAAATGGGTACCTATAACTAAAGCTTGAATCTTGTAGGACTATGTCTCCGGTGGAAAACAATGGGTGATCGATAGTGGATGCACCAATCATATGACCGGAGAAAGGGAGATGCTTGTGGTGTTCGTTGATTTACTCAAGTCCTCTTCGAACATCTCTTTTGGTGACAATAGCAAGGGCAAGGTTGTCAGGACCCCGATCCTAGGTCACACCGATCTAGCATGTAACACATCATATCACTTTGCGGCCTCACGCACGGTATTCCCACGGGTGTCGCCTTACCATGGCCCGGACCGCTTGCGTCTTTTGGCTCACGATATGATAGTGTCGCTAGCATCCATATGACGAAGAACCCGGCCGACATGGCTAGTCGTGAACCAAAGCGGCACTAACCCATGGGGACAGGCATACATGAATCACATCGAGCATGTCGGTCATCAACGATGTATTCGGGCTGTAGCACTGGCTATCAGGACTCCGGTATCTCGGCTGTAGCAGGCTAGGCAGGACTCAATACCACCGCGTGACATTTCCCGAAGGACAGACATAGGAACGGTGAAACACATGCCGCCAGTCAAGTGTCCAAGCAGTAGTGCTGGGCTAGCAGGACTCCGTGAACCGGCAGAAGCGGACTACTATCGCCGGAGGCACGAGACTACATTTCCCCATATGAGAGGCTGCCAAGGATAAACAACTAGTTTGTCGGATCCCACACATACCAAGCATTTCAAACATACACACAATATGCTCAATATGTGTAGATACAACCTGGCATCACAACATAACTCTACGACTCAAAATATTATTCATTAGGCTCAAGAGCGAGATATTACAAACATGGGTCTCATGACCCAACACTCGAGCATACAAGTCAAAGCACAAGCGAAGCTAATCATGTCCGAGTACGCATAACTATAAATGGAAAAAGGCTGAGAAGCCCGACTATCTACCGAGATCTGCCGAGGGCACAAGATCGTAGCTGAGGTAACAAGCTAAACGTCAAGTCCAAGCGAACTACTAGCGAGACCGACGCCTCTCGCAAAACATAAATAAGCAAACGTGAGTACAATTGTACTCAGCAAGACTTACATCGTAACTAACTACATATGCATCATTATCAAAAGGGGTGGTGGAGTTTGACCGCAGCAAGCCAGCTTTGACTCGGTGGCTATCCTGAACTACGATTGCAAGTAACTCTTTTGAGGTGGCACACGAGTCCACATATTCACCATATCAATACACCACTATGGATCCGCCCCGCCTCCCTCACGAGAACGCCATCCATAGCACTCACGCTTATCTTGCGATTTTAGAGTATCCACTTTCACTTGTCTATGAACTGATATAGGCAACCCAAGTCCTTTTCCATGGACACGGCTATTCAATAGATCATATTAAACCCTGCAGGGTGTACTTCTTCACACACGCCCCACCACTTACCGCCGTTTACGACATGTACTCGGCAACCTTCAAGCGAAGCCCAACGTGGGTGTCGGCCACGGCCTACCTAAACACTCAAGTCCCAAGTCCAGGTTTATCGCCTATTCGGGTTCCATCCGCAGGAGTCCGCCGAGGTTTCCCATACAGCCCCGAACGATGTGTGCGGGGTTCCCGAGATACCAAACGGGCACTGGTACACGAACACGCAGTGCCTACCGCAACACAACCCACCCCTAAGGTCAGCGCTATGCGCGCGCCCCAAAGATGCTACAAACACCGAAACTACTTGCAACTCCCTGACCGAGGACAAGGGTGGTCAAGAAGCCGAGAGGGTCCATTGGTTTCGGGCCCAATGCGTGGTAGTAACTGTTTCATGGATCACAAACACGAACTCAGTTCTCGAGGACGGCTGCAATGAGACAACCCACCATGTACTCCTACATGGCCTCTCACCGCTACCTTTTACCAAATCGTGTTCACACACTTAGCTCACACACAAGGGACATGTTCATAACAATTCCAATTCATTCCCGATGAATCGACCCGACTCAACTCTAAGCAATAGCAGGCATGACAAACAAGCATAAATGAGTAGGCACAACATGGCTCAAACAATTCCTACTCATGCTAGTGGGTTTCATCTAATTATCGTGGAATGACAGTCATGCAAAGGATCAAGGGGTTCAGCTACCGCAGCAAGTAACACATGAGTCGTTGTTGTCCTAATGCAGTAAAATAGAGCAGGAGCGAGAGAGTGGGATTGTATCGGAATGAACAAGGGGTTTTGCTTGCCCGCACTTCAAGATAATATAGCTCTTCATCGGTGTCATCGAACTCATCGCTTGTGACGCCGCTCACCGAGAGGGACAATTACCGGCAAACAAGAGAGAACACAATCAATGCAATGCACATTCACATGAATGACATGTCATATTAAGGTACTGAATTTACCTAGTGCAATAATAATCCAAGTTAGTTGAAGTGGAATTCAAACAAGGTTGAACTCCAACCCCAAATGCTATTTCATAAATTACCCTAATCATGATTCATCCTATTCAGTGAGGTTAACTTGTTCAAACATGCATGATCATGGCATAAACAGATTCTTCATATTTTTCTGATCATTTTTCATATATAAATTATTTCCATCCGAGTTACGGTTGAATTTCTACGATTTATTGAAGTTTAGGATATTTCTGGAATTACCTGAATATAAACAAATCCAGAAAACTAGTTATTGCGTCAGCCTGACGTCAATGTGACGTCAGCGGGTCAACAGGGCGCCCCAGGTCAAACCTGACCTGTGGGTCCCGCGTGTCAGTGAGCCTGGGTTAGTTAGGTCGCCGACAGGTGGGCCCGGTCAACTTTGACTAAGTCAAAGTCAAGCTGACACGTGGGGCCTCATGCTTAGCACTAATCCAAACAGAAAAATTAGGCTAACCTAAATGGGCGCTGGGGCCCGTATGTCAGTGAAGGAGGTGGGTGGTTAGTCCCGTAATTAGTGTTAATGACGGCGCCACATCGGCCTCGTCGGAGTCTTGCTTGGGCGGCGCACCGTAACGACGGCTCGGCTCGGATTTGGGCTACGGTTGGTGGTTTGGCGGCCGAGGGCACCGGATTAGCCCTTGCTCGTCCGCATCCAAAGGACCGGACGGGAGGCGGCGGGTGGCGGGAGCAGCCGCCGGCGAAAGCAAGCGCTGCCGAGCTACGGCTCCATGGGCGCGAGGATTGCAGCGCTAAGCGGCGAGCAGATGGTCGCGTTGGGCTCTGAGGAGCTCCCGAGCACGCCAAGCGTGCTCGGGTTAATCAGCGGAGCTGCAATCGACGGTGATGATAGCCGCAACGCCGTGAGCTTCGGTGACAAGGGGGAACAACGCTACGGCATGGGGGCGAGCAAATGGAGGGAGGGAGATGCGGTAGAGCTCACAACGAATCCAGCAGAGGCAACGGCGAGGTCGGGGAGGGTATGGAGCTCGCGAATCCACGGCGAGGTTGCCGGCGGCGGAGGTTGAAGACGAGGTCGGGACGGCCGAGGCGCTTCGCTCGCGTGGCTTGGCGGGACGGCGAGAGGTCGATGGCGGAGCTCGGGGCATGTCGGGAGGAGAGGGGTGGCGGTGGCCGCGAGGGCAGCGAGGGGCGGCGACGGCGGCGCCGGGTCCGCAAGAGAGAGGAGCAGAGGAGAGGGAAGGCGAGAGAGGAGAGGGAACGAGGGGTCGGGGGTGTCGTGGCACCCACGGGTGTCGAGGAGGAGGGCCGGAAGCAGGAGGTGGCGCCGGTGGCCGTCGGGCAAAGGCGCCACGCCTCGCCTCTGCCCTCTTGGCAGAGGAAGACGACGAGCGGCGAGGCGGTGGTGGGCTGGGCCACCACCGGGCCAGCGAGGGGAGGGGGAGAAGGCTGGGCCGGTTCGTGGGCTAGGTAAGTGGCTGCCAGGTGAGCTCTCTCCTTTTCCCTTTAACTGTTTTCTGTTTCTGTTTTGTTTTAAATCTTTTGCCACTGTTTTGAATTTAAAACAATTCAAACAATGTCAAAACTCCTCTGAATATTTTTATTCTGCTAGATGGACTTTTCCAAAAGCTCATAAAATATTTCAGGGTATTTGAAATTATATTCTAATTATATGAATATAATTCAAATTCAAATAGCTAATGATTTAAATTCAAAATCCCAAGATTAATTCCTTATAAATGTTCAATATTTTGTTTGGGACCGAACCCTTGCCAAAAATTATCAAACATTTAGGAAGGACATTTTGGGAACATTGAATGAGATTTTAGGGTTTTGCCCTTCTTTATTTAAATTTTGAGGCTTCCAAATCTCCTCGCTTCAAGTTTCAAAAATTTTAAACATGATGCAACATGAAGGCTAGCCTAGTGCATGCCAGACTAGGATGTGACAACTCACCCCCACTAAACAAGAATCTCGCCCCGAGATTCAAGACGTGAGGTAAGAGGAAAAGGGGAGCCACAACTATCACAATCTTCATGATCCAATTGCCCTTCTCGAAGATGTTGGTTCACTCCATCATCTTGGTCTTGACGTCCTCGAGATCTTCACCCGACACGTCAACAGAAGAAGGGGGAAAACCCTACATGATTCGATCTTCACGAAGATCAAATAAACATGATCGACTCACGGACTGAGACGGTGACACATCTCGAGTTGAGGCACAAAATAGATCGAGAGGATGGAAGAACAACAACGGGTTTGATTGGTGGCAACAATTCCACGCTTAGGAGATGGTGGATGGTGTCAAGGTGGTGAGGAAATATTTACCACGATCAATAACGGGGCACCTCGAGAAAGGTGACGCAAAGAACTATTCCCTTAAGTGGCAAAAAGAATTACTTTTGAATTAGAGATCATTGAGACTCTCCATACCAGCCTAAGGCAATCACAAGCGATTATTTGGTGGAATGCAAAGGAATGGTACACCCGGACTAGAATGGATGATGTGGACTACCTTGTTGAAGACAACGCAATGGATGATTTTTGCTTATCATCGGAGGTGGAGGGGACCCATGGTAGGTCCATTTTTGAGGATGATCTTGAACAGAAATTACTAAGAAGGCAGCCCATAGTGAAATGGCACAAGGACGGTGCAAGCTGGGAACGAAATGCAACTGTTGGAATGTTCCAACCATCATATCTGCCTGAGATTCAGATCCGATTGGTAATAGGATACTTCAGACTCAGCATGTCCGAAAAGGAAGGGTTGCAACACAAATCGACAAGATGGCGTTGCGAGATTCTCGGGATATGAACTACGATAGCAAGCTCCAAAACATGAGCTGGTTCTGCTACAAACCTGTGAACACATTGTCCCAGACAAGCATGACCACATGGTAGTCTTATAATAAAACACTACCGAGTTCAGGTTGGGAACCATCGTCGAGGATATCGAAGTCTTAACATAAGTCATGATTAGCTCTTATGAAAGAACTCCTTTTCCTTGAACAAATCAATCAGTGGCTTGGTGTGCTAGGGATACATACGGAATGAAGATGATCAGTCTATCAAACCATAGAATACTTTGCACATGCATGACGGACTTGGAATGATTCCAGAGGAAGCAAAACAAACCTTTCTCAAATTCATGGTGGCAACTTACACCTAAAACACATAAATTCGAGGAAGTCTCTTCAACCATCCAAGCATAAGCTTCATGAACGGCACACGAAGAAATGCTTACACAAATTTCCAACACTAGGTTGATGTTCAACATGACTCATGGGGGAGACAAAATGCTACTGATGGGCTCAACAAAGAACTCATCGAATTTCCATATCACTGGACTTCCACCATCATGTGAACACGTTGATAGCATTGGTCAGACCAAAGATGTAATGGTGTATGCTCGCGGGATCAACCACGAGTAAGACAACATCACGCATATCGTTGGTTCTGATTTGACTTGACGATTGCCCACACTCAAGTCAAAGGGTTGATATGACAATAGATCCAAAGAATCGATCACGAGGACCAATCGATGAAGATATCATCTTTCTTCAACACACACTACACAAGAATATCCCTTTGGATCGAGCTAAGTTAGGCAAGCTTTTATCTTCCAACTCTCCAAGTTATTGTCTAGCTTAACCAACTAGCTCAGGGATATCCAACACGGATTCTTGGAGAAAGGGTGGTCCACAGGGAACCAACTTGATCACGAGCTCAACATAACAGTCAGGGGAACACCCGGTAACACTTCCAAGAAGATATTTGGAAAGTCACGACCCACCGTATGTTACTAAGCTCGAGAACAATCTTGCTTTTCAGGGCAAGACGATATGATCAAATGAGTGAGGACTTGACACAATCCTAACTCATCAACCGAAGTGTGCACCAGAAATAAGGACTAGGTAGCACGATCAATCTTAGGATGATGGTTTAATAACCAACACGCTAAGAATGAGAATATTGTCCATTCACTACCAAGCAACGAGGTTGCTAGGAGTATTGATTTCACACATCAAAATTCACTTGTCGGCATTCCGGTTGCATCAACACGGAACCGAGAAATGAACAATGATGGTGAGAAGTATCACTGCATCAAGAATTCCTAGGAGGTTGTGCAATTCCCATGACATTCTTGACATAAGATGGCAATACTTCAGGGTAAAACAGAATCAAAAGCTGAATTGGCATTTTGATCTGCGGGATACAACTACTTTGACCCAATCCTAGAAATGGATGAGGTACTGGAGTTTGTTTCTCTTGGTCATTCCAAAATAGAATGGCTTGACGGACCACAAGAAAAATGGGCATCGATGAGGACGAGAGCACGACTACTCCTGACTATCAATTGATAGACGAAGGTCAGAAGGCATCTAAGAGAACAACTCAAAGGAACATATAATTTTCTGAGTTGTGGATGCACAGATTAGTATGTCGAGCAAGCTCAACATTTCTTCCGGATAACCCATGCAGAAAGGTAGAATTGGCAGATTCACAATTATGAATGGAGAACTCCTCAAGAGCACTCTTATTGTGATCTTTTGGCTCAAAAGAACTTCTGCCATAAGCGGTTCGTAGTATTTGGAAGAAGGAAATACCACGGACCTTGAGGACTATCGCAAGGTTACTAATATCCTAAAGGCACTAGCCAATACTAACAACATGAAGTAGGATGAATCTCGGGTTCAGCAACCCAGGAGTAGAATACCTACTACTAAATGGCATCACGGGATGCTTTCGAAAATGATGGCCAGAATCATCACACTAGGGATACAAAAGCATTGCTAAATTGCTAGGTGACTTCCTAAACATCTAGGGTCATAATAGTAGTTCCAACATATATGTCGAGGTAACAAAATACCTCAACTCACCGATTAGTGTGCTTATTCTGACCCAAAAGGTCATCGGGAACGGAAGGAAAGAATTTGCAAATGCATCAGACTATTTAGAGACCTGGGATGACTCGGACAGCATAACGGCTGTAAATGCTCAAAATGATTTGAGACATCCTGCAGAAAATGGTGGCATAACCACTCAACAACATCATAACAAGATTCTGAGATCAACAGTTATCATACAGAAATAGTAGGAACCGAACTGGGGATTAAAACCAACAATCTTATAAGTCTATGGATTAGTAACACGTCATCCTAATAGATAGATGAGAAGCCTAGTTCTTAAACCCCGTAGAAGAGAAGAGGATGACTCAGATCAGAAGGCCATGAGGTATAAGGAGTAAAAGAGCCTTACGTCCCTTCCACAATCAATTCCTTACATAACTAAAGCATTTCTAGACACAACTTCACCAGTTTGGCTTGGTAATCCTACAGCAACAAAGCTCGATACCAACGCTGTCAGACCCCGATCCTAGGTCACACCGATCTAGCATGTAACACATCATATCACTTTGCGGCCTCACGCACGGTATTCCCACGGTGTCGCCTTACCATGGCCCGGACCGCTTACGCTTTTTGGCTCACGATATGATAGTGTCGCTAGCATCCATATGACGAAGAACCGGGCCGACATGGCTAGTCGTGAACCCAAAGCGGCACTAACCCATGGGGACAGGCATACATGAATCACATCGAGCATGTCGGTCATCAACGTATGTATTCGGGCTGTAGCACTGGCTAACAGACTCCGTATCCCGGCTGTAGCAGAGCTAGGCAGACTCAATACCACCGCGACATTTCCCGAAGGACGACATAGGAACGAAGTGAAACACATGCCGCCAATCAAGTGTCCAAGCAGTAGTGCTGGGCTAGCAGGACTCCGTGAACCGGGCTGTAGCGGACTACTATCGCCGGAGGCACGAGACTACATTTCCCCATATGAGAGGCTGCCAAGGATAAACAACTAGTTTGTCGGATCCCACACATACCAAGCATTTCAAACATACACACAATATGCTCAATATGTGTAGATACAACATGGCATCACAACATAACTCTACGACTCAAAATATTATTCATTAGGCTCCAAGAGCGAGATATTACAAACATGGGTCTCATGACCCAACACTCGAGCATACAAGTCAAAGCACAAGCGAAGCTAATCATGTCCGAGTACGCATAACTATAAATGGAAAAAGGCTGAGAAGCCTCGACTATCTACCGAGATCTGCCGAGGCACAAGATCGTAGCTGAGGTAACAAGCTAAACGTCGAAGTCCAAGCGGAACTACTAGCGAGACTGACGCCTCTCTGCAAAACATAAATAAGCAAACGTGAGTACAATTGTACTCAGCAAGACTTACATCAGAACTAACTACATATGCATCATTATCAAAAGGGGTGGTGGAGTTTGACCGCAGCAAGCCAGCTTTGACTCGGTGGCTATCCTGAACTACGATTGCAAGTAACTCTTTTGAGGTGGCGCACACGAGTCCACATATTCACCATATCAATACACCACTATGGATCCGCCCCGCCTCCCTACGAGAACGCCATCCATAGCACTCACGCTTATCTTGCGCATTTTAGAGTATCCACTTTCACTTGTCTATGAACTGATATAGGCAACCCGAAGTCCTTTTCCGCTGGACACGGCTATTCAATAGATCATATTAAACCCCGCAGGGTGTACTTCTTCACACACGCCCCACCACTTACCGCCGTTTACCGACATGTACTCGCAACCTTCAAGCGGAAGCCCAACGTGGGTGTCGGCCACGGCCTACCTAAACACTCAAGTCCCAAGTCCAGGTTTATCGCCTATTCGGTTCCATCCGCAGGAGTCCGCCGAGGTTTCCCATACAGCCCCGAACGATGTGTGCAGGGGTTCCCGAGATACCAAACGGGCACTGGGTACACGACACACGGTGCCTACCGCAACACAACCCACCCCTAAGGTCAGCGCTTGCGTGGCCCCAAAGATGCTACAAACACCGAAACTACTTGCAACTCCCTGACCGAGGACAAGGGTGGTCAAGAAGCCGAGAGGGTCCATTGGTTTCGGGCCCAATGCGTGGTAGTAACTGTTTCATGGATCACAAACACAGAACTCAGTTCCTGAGGACGGCTGCAATGAGACAACCCACCATGTACTCCTACATGGCCTCTCACCGCTACCTTTACCAAATCGTGTTCACACACTTAGCTCACACAGTGGGACATGTTCATAACAATTCCAATTCATTCCCGATGAATCAGACCCGACTCAACTCTAAGCAGTAGCAGGCATGACAAACAAGCATAAATGAGTAGGCACAACATGGCTCAAACAATTCCTACTCATGCTAGTGGGTTTCATCTAATTATTGTGGAATGACAGTCATGCAAAGGATCAAGGGGTTCAGCTACCGCAGCAAGTAACACATGAGTCGTTGTTGTCCTAATGCAGTAAAATAGAGCAGGAGTGAGAGAGTGGGATTGTATCGAATGAACAAGGGGTTTTGCTTGCACGCACTTCAAGATAATATAGCTCTTCATCGGTGTCATCGAACTCATCGCTTCAGACGCCGCTCACCGAGAGGGACAATTACCGCAAACAAGAGAGAACACAATCAATGCAATGCACATTCACATGAATGACATGTCATATTAAGGTACTGAATTTACCTAGTGCAATAATAATCCAAGTTAGTTGAAGTGGAATTCAAACAAGGTTGAACTCCAACCCCAAATGCTATTTCATAAATTACCCTAATCATGATTCATCCTATTCAGTGAGGTTAACTTGTTCAAACATGCATGATCATGGCATAAACAGATTCTTCATATTTTTCTGATCATTTTCATATATAAATTATTTCCATCCGAGTTACGGTTGAATTTCTACGATTTATTGAAGTTTAGGATATTTACGAATTACCGAATATAAACAAATCCGAAAACTAGTTATTATGCCACCGACGTCAATGTGACGTCAGCGGTCAACAGGCGCCCCAGGTCAAACCTGACCTGTGGGTCCCGCGTGTCGCTGAGCCTGGGTTAGTTAGGTCGCCGACAGTGGGTTCGGTCAACTTTGACTAAGTCAAAGTCAAGTCGACATCGTGGGGCCTCATGCTTAGCACTAATCCAAACAGAAAAATTAGGCTAACCTAAATGGGCGCCAGGGCCCGTATGTCGATGAAGGAGGTGGGTGGTTAGTCCCGTAATTAGTGTTAATGACGGCGCCACATCGCCTCGTCGGAGTCTTGCCGCGGGCGACAGTAACGACGGCGGCGGCTCGGATTTGGGCTACGGTTGGTGGTTTGGCGAGCCGAGGGCACCGGGATTAGTTTTGCTCGTCCGCATCCAAAGGACCGGACGGGAGGCGGCGGGTGGCGGGAGCAGCGCCAATGGCGAAAGCAAGGCGCGCCGAGCTACGGCTCCATGGGCGCGAGGATTGCAGCGCTAGCGGCGCGGCAGATGGTCGCGTTGGGCTCTGAGCTCCCTCGAGCACGCCTGCGTGCTCAGTTAGTCAGCGGAGCTGCAATCGACGGTGATGATAGCCGCAGCGCGGTGAGCTTCGGTGACGGTGGGGAACAACGCTACGGCATGGGGGCGAGCAAATGGAGGGAGGGGAGATGCGGTAGAGCTCACAGCGAATCCAGCAGAGGCAACGGCGAGGTCGGGGAGGGTATGGAGCTCGCGAATCCACGGCGAGGTTGCCGGCGGCCGGAGGTTGAAGACGAGGTCGGGGACGAAGCTGAGGGGCGCTTCCGCTCGCGTGGCTTGGCGGGGACGGCGTAGAGGTCGATGGCGGAGCTCGGGGGCATGTCGGGGAGGAGAGGGGGTGGCGGTGGCCGCGAGGGCAGCGAGGGGCGGCGACGGCGGCGCTCGGTCCGGGCGAGAGAGAGGGAGCAGAGGAGAGGGAAGGCGTTCCGGAGAGAGGAGAGGGAACGAGGGGGTCGGGGGGGTGTGCGTGGCACCCACGGGTGTCGAGGAGGAGGGCCGGAAGCAGGAGGTGGCGTCGGTGGCCGTCGGGCAGGCGCCACGCCTCGCCTCTGCCTACTGGCAGAGGAAGACGACGAGCGGCGAGGCGGTGGTGGGCTGGGCCACCAGCTGGGCCAGCGAGGGGAGGGGGAGAAGGCTGGGCCGGTTCGTGGGCCAGGTAAGTGGCTGCCAGGTGAGCTCTCTCCTTTTCCCTTTAACTGTTTTCTGTTTCTGTTTTGTTTTAAATCTTTTGCCACTGTTTTGAATTTAAAACAATTCAAACAATGTCAAAAACTCCTCTGAATATTTTTATTCTGCTAGATGGACTTTTCCAAAAGCTCATAAAATATTTCAGGGTATTTGAAATTATATTCTAATTATATGAATATAATTCAAATTCAAATAGCTAATGATTTAAATTCAAAATCCCAAGATTAATTCCTTATAAATGTTCAATATTTTGTTTGGGACCAGAACCCTTGCCAAAAATTATCAAACATTTAGGAAGGACATTTTGGGAACATTGAATGAGATTTTAGGGGTTTTGCCCTTCTTTTATTTAAATTTTGAGGCTTCCAAATCTCCTCAGTTCAAGTTTCAAAAAATTTTAACATGATGCAACATGAAGGCTAGCCTAGTGCATGCCAGGACTAGGGATGTGACAAAGGTATTGGGTTTGGGCAAGGTGGTAATCTCTAATGATTCGTCACTTTCAAATGTCATGCTTGTCCAATCCCTTCACTACAATTTACTTTCAACTATTCAATTGGCTCGTGCCGGATATGATTCACATTTTGGTGAATTCCATGTGACCATCTTTAAGAGAAGCAATCTGAAAGTGGTCTTTGTTGGGCATGTTGAAGACAACCTTTACGTGGTTGATTTCTCAAAAGAGAAAACTCATCTTGCAACATGCCTAATGGCCAAGGACGACGTGGGGTGGCTATGGCACCATAGGCTAGCCCATGTGGGCATGAGAAATTTACAAGCTCTCTTAAAGGGGGAGTACATCCTTGGACTAACCAATGTGTCTTTTGCCAAAGATCGTCCTTGTAGTGCTTGCATTGTCGGAAAGCCCCATGAAAAAGCTCATAAAGTGAAGTCTATCATCACCACCTTGAGGCCCCTTGAGCTTATCTATTTGGATCTTTTTGGGCCTCCAACATATGATAGTTTGGGAGGGAGGAGGTATTGCCTTGTCATTGTTGATGACTTCACAAGATATACTTGGGTGTTCTTTCTCAAGACCAAAGATGAAACTCAAGAAACCTTCATCAACTTTTTCAAAGAAGCTCGACATCAACATAACTGTCAGATCAAGGCAATTCTAAGTGACAATGGCATCGAGTTCAAGAACTATACAATGGATGAATTCTTGAGTGAAGAGGGGATAAAGCACCAATATGCCGCACCATATACTCCCCAACAAAATGGTTGTGCGGAGAGGAAGAATCGGACTCTTATTGAGATGGCTAGGACCATGCTTGATGAGTACAAGTCTCCATACAAGCTTTGGGCCGAAGCCATTAACATCGCATGCCATGCTTCAAACCGACTTTATCTTCGCAATCTCAAGAACAAGACCCCGTATGAGCTCCTAATTGGGAGAAAGCTTAACGTCAAATACTTTCGGGTATTCGGTTGTAATTGTTTCATTTTAAACAAGAAATACCGGTTAGCTAAATTTGAGTCTAGAACTTATGAGGGCATATTTGTTGGATATGCATCAAACTCTCATGCTTACTGAGTTCTCAATAAATCCACCAGGTGTATTGAGGAAACGGTAAATGTGGAGTTTTATGAAGATAACGGGGCTCCCGTATGGAGCAAATTGTTCCTAGTGTTGTAGGTGATGAGGCTCCTTCACAAGCTATAAGGACAATGGGGATAGGCCACATTCTTCCACAAGAAACACCCCAAGTCCAAGTAGAATAAGAAGGAGTAAGAGCCCCTCTTGTGGAGTCTCCACAAGGGAAGTCATCACCGACACCACTTGTACAAGATGCTTCGGGAGATCATGAACCTATCCAAGAACAAGATCAAGTCGCTCATATTCCTGAGCAAGATCAAGAGCAAGCTCTTCCAAATGATGAAGAACCAATTATTGAGGCTCAAGATCAAGCTCAAAGTCATGATCAAGATCAAGATCAACCCTAAACACAAGTTTCTTCATCTTCATCACTTCCTTATGAGCAAGAACTTGTGGTTGCGAAGAGAAGGGTGTCTCCGAGGCTAAAACAATCCCAAGGGCAAGCTTCTTCATCAAGTCCAAAACCAAGTGAAGAAGAGCTTGACATCAAAGAGCAAAAAGTGGCCGCCAAGCTAAAGCATCTTCAACATCTCACCGAGAACATCTATGGAAGCATCAAAAAGGGGGTAACTACTCGTAGACGTTTGGCGAACTTTTGTGAGCATCACTCGTTTGTCTCTTGTGTTGATCCCCTTAAGGTAGAAGATGCACTTGACGATCCGTATTGGATAGATGCCATTCATGAAGAACTCAACAACTTCACCCGCAACAAAAGTTGAAGTTCTTCCTCGGTTTTCAAGTAAAGCAATTGAGAGGAGGAACTTTCATCAATCAATCTCGTTATATTCAAGACATGCTCAAGAGGTTCAAAATGCAAGATGTCAAGCCAATGAAGACACCCATGCCCACAAATGGTCAAATTCATCTTGATCCCAATGGTAAAGAAGTGGACCAGAAGGTATATCGCTCTATGATCGGTTCCTTGCTTTACCTTTGTGCATCTACGCCAGATATTATGTTGAGTGTGTGTACGTGTGCAAGATTTCAATCCGCTCCTAAGGAGAGGCACTATTCAGCAGTGAAAAGGATCCTTCGATATTTGGTTCATACCCCCAAACTTGGGCCTTTGGTATCCCAAAGGATCATCATTTGAGTTAATGGGATACTCGGATTCGGATTGGGCCGGAGACAAGGTTGATCGCAAGTCCACCTCCTCTTCATGTCAATTCCTAGGGAGATCGTTGGTAAGTTGGTCTTCAAAGAAGCAAAATTGTATATCTCTCTCAACGGCCGAAGCCGAGTACATTGCCGCCAGAAGTTGCTGTGCTCAATTATTATGGATGAGGCAAACTTTGATGGATTATGGTGTCAAATGTGACAAAGTGCCTCTTTGGTGTGACAATGAAAGTGCTATCAAGATCACCGAGAATCCAGTTCAACATAGCAAGACCAAGATTGAGATTCTCCATCATCTCATTAGAGACCATGTGGCCAAGGGAAACATTGAGTTACTCCATGTCAACATCAAGAATCAACTAGCAGATATCTTCACGAAGCCACTTGAAGAAGCAAGATTCCGCGAGTTAAGGCATGAGCTAAATATCGTGGATATAAGTAACTTGGGATGAAATCCTTGCTCATACACACATACTCTTGTATTATCTTGCTTAGATGTAGGCACATGTCTAGGGGGAGTTAGCTCAACTCATGAGCTACCTTATCCTAGAACTGCATAAATCAAACAAAAACTTTCACATTAGCCACTTTAGGTGGTACTTGTGCTTCAAAGATGAGTATTGGTCTTGGGCCCAAGGTTCATATCTTCGCGGTGCCATACCAAATAAACTCAAACATGGTGGCTTCGGCCACCGCCCTCTCTTGAGGGGTGTGTCCGTGTTTGCTTCGTGTGTGTGGTGTGTTGGTTTTCTTGTCCTTTCTCTCTAGTTTTCTTTGGTTGGTGTTTCTTCTTTTTTTGGTACAAGTGCTCCACATACACCTTTCTCGTAGTTATAGGACTTATCTTGTGGCGTATTCAGAAATATAGACCGAGTGCCTTGTGAAGAAGGGGTAAGAGTCTACACTCAGCCTTACCTTCAAAAAGATACTCCTGTCAATTTCCTGAATACCCCGTGCCCACGGGCCTGTAACGTGCGCACGGGGCCCCCGTGCCCACGGGCTCTGTACCGTGCGCATGGGCCCCCGTGCGCACGGGGCTCACTTAGCCCGTGCGCATGGGGCCTGCAGTTTCTAGCCCTGAAGAGGCAGGGCGTGGGGGGTGGGGCTCGGTTTCATTCCCATCCATTTGTCCTCTCCACGCCCCAGGAAGCCTCCAGCGCCGCCGTCGTCGCCTCCGCTCGCCTGAGCTCCTCCGGGCCTCATCGGGCTTCTTGCTTCGTGGATCTTCATCAAGATGGGCTCCTCCTCCGGTTGGTCCTGTCCCCTTGCTCTCCCTCCATGCGTGCCCTTCATTTCTTTCCTAGCTCTAGGGTTTCCTTGTTCCTTAGTTTAGGTTGGCCACACCTCCTCTCGATCTGGAAGTGGCTGCCGCTGGGAGACCCCCGTTTCCACAGGGTGTTTAACCCCCGTGCGCACGGGGCCCCGTGTCCACGGCATGTACCGTGCGCACGGGGTCTAAACCCCCATCCACACGGGATATCCAGGGGCCTTTTACCTAATTATCTACCTTTTCCTATGCCATATATCATGCACTTGTACTCATGTGGGTTTCATGCTGCGTGTTATTGGGTGTTCGTGTGTTTCAGATTCCGTTGACAAGAGGGCCGAGCTTCGTCGCAAGCGCCCAAAAGGGGGGGTCCAAGGAATTCACAGTTGCTCGTCGCTAGCCGTTTGAAGGCATGAGTCTGGGGTCTGGGTCTGGGCAGGGGCGTGTTCTCCATGCTGCCTCCAAGCGGCCTATTGTTGAGGCCTCCGATGATTCAGAGGAAGAGTATGACTCGCAAGATGATGCTCACTATGTCAACCCCAATGATGATGAAGATATAGAAGAAGAGGATGATTGTGTTGATGAGGATGAAGAGGAGGAAGAAGAGTCCAGTCCCGAGCAAGCCATTCCGGGCGGGCGTGACCTCCGGAATATGCCTCTTGCCAAGTGGACCAAGCCAGAGCTGTGGGCTGAGAGACAGAGCCATCCGTATGCGGCTGCCACTGTTTTGGGAGTGGATCCCCGCTTCAAGAATGATTTTCAGCAATGGGTCTATCATGAGCTCCTCATGACAAAGTCAAAGAAGTTTGCTCCTCACAATCAAGTTAACACTGAGAGTCTGTCGACAATGATCATCTGTATCCCGGTGTGTACTCAACTCTTGGAAGATTGGGTCTCATTCCATTTGTCACATTCAACCATCCCTACAGTGAAGACCTCGTGATGCAGTTCTTTGCAACTCTGTATTTTTCAAATGACTCTGCTTTCACCTCATTTGGATGTCTGGAATGCACAAGTACGCCGCTCCTATGGCTAAGTTCTCTGAGATCATTCCTTATCCATTCATTGATGAAGAGGCTGCATCTGATGAGTTTGGCAGAGTTCGGGAAAGTGGACAGCGCACTAAGGATGAGATTTCTTTTGCATACAAGAAAGAGAAGTCGTTTGTCACTGGGTCCATCAAAGATCTTTTGCCCCTCTATGACACTATGTGCCATATCCTGAGGTATACTCTCACTCCAAAGGCAAGTGATTCCCATAACATTCAGAGTTCCATGCTAGATGTCTTTGTGTACCTCAATCAGAAGAAGAGGGTGGATGTCCTGGACTTCATGTTCTATGAGCTCCGTCAGTGTGTGCAAGAGAACAAGTCCTTGGTCTATGCCCCATTCATTTAGGCATTGATTGAGTCCGTCTGCCCAACCAAGTACATTGCCTCGTTCAAGACTTCTGTTCCCAAGCGCAACTCTAACTGTACCCCAGCTGCTCCTGCTCCATATGTGCCTATCAAGAAGGGGTGCAACCCTAGGCCTGAGGATCATGCTACTTTCACTCCAGGCATGTCCTCCACTGCACGGATCCCTCATGGTAAAGCCAAGTCCGTTGGTTCAGACGCCATCTTTGCCAGAGGAGAGAAGAAGTCTCTGTTCAAGACCTTGAGCAACATGTTCAAGATGTGCCAGTCTATCCAGCGCCGTCAGATTAAGGAAATCAACAAGGAGAAGCTTATGAGGCATGAGCAAAAGGCAGCTAGGGCTGCCGCCAGTGAGGAGGTCGGTCCAGGGTCAGAGGACAACGACAGTGAGGCCACTGCTCGATCTTTTCCGATGGCCGGATGGCGCTTTGATGATGATGATGATGCCTCGAGTGCTCCTCCTCTTGTCTAGTGGGTCTGTGTGTCGCCATTTGTCTCCTTTTTGTTGTCTTGATGACAAAGGGGGAGAAGTGGTGTTGGTGTTCGTGGGTGTGTTTTGTGTGTGTGTGTTGAGATCTCGAGCCTCGTGTTTCTCGTTGTTGGTTAGTTTTAGCTGGCTTGAGATACTCTTATTTCTTTTCTACTTGTGGTTGTGTGAGCTACTCAGTAATGCCTGTGAGACTCTAGCTTTATTATTGAACTTATTGCAATGATCATATCTTGCTTATTATGTGTCTCACAATATTTGCTCACCACACTATCTCATGAGATCTAGGCACCGTTATAGGTTTATTATGTTGATCTCATGTCTTGAGAATAATGATCTTGGAGGAGCCTCCTATGTGTGTAGTTGATGCATTCTCAAGCATTCATTTTATCCGGGCA
Organism: Aegilops longissima; assembly: GCA_021605205.1. Classification (NCBI taxonomy): domain Eukaryota; kingdom Viridiplantae; phylum Streptophyta; class Magnoliopsida; order Poales; family Poaceae; genus Aegilops; species Aegilops longissima. Next base: position 108,860,693 of record CM038676.1, read on the forward strand.
AACATATAGGAGGAGCTTCCATGATCAATATTTGTCCCATGGCTATTCAATATTTTTATCCTCTATGACATGCTCTAACCACGTTGTCATCAATGCACCAAAAAGGGGGAGATTGAAAGTGCAAGTGGAACTTATACTATATTTTGGTGTGATGAAAATGTGGTTAGTTGAACTAATATCGGTTGCTAAAGTTTATCTCAGGATATTGGTTCCAAGTGCTCCGTGATGGAGATGTGCGACCCCCCAATTCAAAAAGGACAAAGACGTGGTCTTCCGGCACTTCGAAGGTTTAGTTTTTGGTTTGCTTTGAGCCGTAGGAAAAACCACACTATTAAAAGCGGTTTGTGTGGATGAAAGTTGTGTGGGAATGCCATTGCCGAACCTTATACACTTAGCCTACCAAATGGTACCACCTAAAATCCTAGTGTGTGTGCTTGTGGTACTCAGGAAGTTTGTGACTCAAAGTTACTGGGTACCCCATGCTTGCTGGTCTTTGTACCCCGTGCACGGGTATCTCACAGAACTCTCTGAGTACCCCATGCGCATGGGGTCTTGTGTAACTCTCTGAGTACGATTTATGCGCACGGGTCTTTGACCCCGTGCGCATGGGGTGTTGTGTAAACTCTTTGAGTACCCCGTGCGCACGGGGTCTTTTGACCCCCATGCGCGCGGGGTGGTGTGAAACTCTCTGAGTACCCCATGCGCACAGGGCTGACTTAGCCCGTGCGCACGGGGTCCAACGGGCAGATTCCCCACCCGGCCAAGAACTCTATAAAAGGACTCTTCTTCCACCTCCAACCCCTAACCCTAATGTCTTGTTGAGCTCCACCTTTGCTACACCCCATTTTGCTCAATACTCTCAATCCCTCCACCCAAACTTGTTGAAACTTTGGGAATTTTGAGAGCAAGACAAGATCTACAACTTGACCAAACCAAATCGCGTTCCCCGCAACATTTCTTCCCCATTGACTTGTTACTCTTGGAGCTTGGGCTCCTAGGCGGCTAGAGGTTCCTCCGGAAGCTTCCTTGCTTGTGGTGTGCTCCGGAGAAGTTTGTAAAGGTGTGGTGGTCGCCTTCAAGACCAAACCTGAGTGATTCGAGGCTCATCCGTTGGGGGTGACTCGAAGGAGATTACGGTGAGCATTCAGTGGCGTTCTGCAAGCTTTGGCTCTGGCACCGCTCCAAACGGAGAGTAGCTCTTCCACAAGGAAGAGTGAACTTCGGGATAAAATCCTCGTCCTCGTCTCACTTGTGGTTAATCCTTTCCCGCACCTTACTTTGTGTTGAATGCTTGTTGGCTTGCTACTTAGTTTGTTGCCTAGCATATTTATCTTGGAACTTGCTTGTCATATAGGTTGCATTCACCTAGTTGCATATCTAGTGAACCCTATTTTTCCGCTAAGCCTTAAAATTGACAAGAAAGATTAAAATTTGTAGTCTCCTATTCAAACCCCCCCTCTAGTCGACCGTATCGATCCTTTCAGAGATTGAACTAGTTATGATGATACCGACGATTGAATCTCGGGCAAGTAACATACCGATGAGAAAGGGAATGACGTATGTTGTTATGCGGTTTGACCGATAAAGATCTTTGTAGAATATGTAGGAACCAATACGAGCATCCAGGTTCCGTTATTGGTTATTGACCGGAGATGTGTCTCGGTCATGTCTACATAGTTCTCGAACCCGTAGGGTCTGCACGCTTAACGTTCGATGACAATTTGTATTATGAGTTATGAGTTTTGGTGACTGAAGTTTGTTCGGAGTCCCGGATGAGATCACGGACATGAAGAGGAGTCTCAAAATGGTCAATAGGTAAAGATTGATATATTGGAAGGTTATATACGGACACCGGAATGGTTCCGAAGATGTTCGGGGTTCGGAGTACCAGGAGGTTACCTGAACCCCCCGGGAAAGTTAATGGGCCTCAAGGGCCATAGAGGAGAAGAGGAGGCAGGCCACGGGAGGTGGCGCCCCCCCCCCCCCTTTCCCAATCCGAATTGGACAAGGGGTGGGGGGCGCGACCCCCCTTTCCTTCTCCTTCTCCCCTCTTTCCCCTTTCCTCCTCTCCGTTGGATGGAAAGGGGGCGAATCCTACTAGGAGTGAAGTCCTAGTTGGAATCCACCCCCCTTGGCGTGCCTCCTCCTGGCCGGCCACCTCCTCCCCCTCTCATTTATATACGGGGATGGGGGCACCCCAATGGCACATCAATTGTTCTCTTAGCCGTGTGCGGTGCCCCCCTCCACAGTTTACTCCTCCGGTCATAGCGCCGTAGTGCTTAGACGAAGCGCAGCGCGGATCACATCACCATCACCGTCACCATGCCGTCGTGCTGACGAAACTCTCCCTCGACCCTCTACTGGATCAAGAGTTCGAGCGACGTCATCGAGCTGAATGTGTGCTAAACACGGAGGTGCCGTACGTTCGGTATTTGGATCGGTTGGATCATGAAGACGTTCGACTACATCAACCGCATTAACCTAAGCTTCCGCTTTCGGTCTACGAGGGTACGTGGACACACTCTCCCCCTCTCGTTGCTATGCATCTCCTAGATAGATCTTGCGTGAGTGTAGGATTTTTTTTGAAATTGCATGCTATGTTTCCCAACAGGCAAGATGCCGGAAAGGCCCCAAGATGGGATCTCACGGGTACAGAAGGTTGCGGCGATGGAAAAGTGGTTTCTTGGCTCCCCTAGAAGTTTTTGGGGTATATGAGAATATATAGGAGGAAGATCTAGGTCAGGGGGTTACCGAGGGACCCACAAGGTTGGGGGGCGCGCCCTACCTCCCGGGCACGCCCTCCACCCATGTGGCCGCCTCGTGGCTCTTCTGACTTGCACTCCTCTCCTGGGTGTCTTCTGGTGCAAGAAAAATCATCGCGAAAGTTTTATTCCGTTTGGTATTCCTTTTCTGCGAAACCCAAAAACAAGGAAAAAACAGGAACTGGCACTGGGCTAGGTTATTCCCAAAAATCATATAAAATAGCATATTAATGCATATAAAATATGCAAAACAAATAATATAATAGCATGGAACAATCAATACGTTGGGCGTGTCGACGAGGCGTAAAACAGGAACGGGGAGACAGAAGGAAACTGAGAGAGAGAGAGAGAGAGAGAGAGAGAGAGAGAGAGATCCAATCTCGGAGGGGCTCCTGTTGGATTACGGGTTCTGGCAAACCTGGTGAGGTTCGAAATCTGGGATGCGCACGAAGAACACTCTCTTCCTAGCTCGCTCGCTCAACGATCCCACGGCCTAGCTCGACGGACCCAAAGAACAAGGGACACGGGGGTTTATACTGGTTCGAGCCACCTTGAGGTGTAATACCCTACTCCAGTGTGTGGTGGTGGATTGCCTCGAGGGGCTGAGGATGAACTAGTACAGTGGACGAACAGCCTCAGGAGGTGAGGTGTTCTTGGGCTCGATGAGCTGGTGTGTGTGAGGATGATCTGAATGATCCCCCCTCCCTTATTTTTTTCTGGAAATATGTGATTTATAGTATCAGGGGGGTCGTCAGCGGGGCCACCAGGTGGGTACAACCCACCTGGGCGCGCCAGGAGAGGGGGGTACGCCCTGGTGGGTTGTGCCCACCCAGGTGCCCCTCTCGGCAGGTCTTGGCTCCAGAAATTCTTATTATTGATATACAAAATCCTCGCAAAGTTTCGTTCCATTTCAAGAACTTTTATTTCTGCACAAAAACAACACCATGGTAGTTTTGCTGAAAACAACGTCAGTCCGGGGTTAGTTTCATTCAAATCATGCAAATTAGATTCCAAAACAAGAGGAAAAGCGTGAGAAAAAGTAGATACGTTGGAGACGTATCAGCCACCATGCGGGTGGAGGAGGGGACGTCACTGTCGTCAGAATCGAGGTTGCTAGCGTGGGAGGGAAGGAGGGCATGCTACCCGCATCCTCTCATGCAAGGAGGTGGAGCACGATACATGCCGTGTTCACTCAGGAGCTGCGAACCGTGCGACAGAGGCGCAACTCAAAGCTGATTGTGTCGTGCTACTTGTGTGCTTTTCCTCGAAGAGGAAGGGTGAAGCAATATAGTAGCTGATCAGTATTTCCCTCAGTGAGAAGCAAGGTTGCACCAATAAGAGAACTACATAAATCCTAGTGAATAGTACCCCTGCACACACAAGAGCAAATACTTGCACCCAACATGGGCAAGAGGGTCGTCAATCCCCTTGAACTCGTTACTTGCAAGGATTAAATCTAGTAGTGATAGATATATAAATTGAAAATTAAAATAAAAAGAATAAAATTGCAGCAACGTATTTTTGGGTTTAGTAGTATAATTAAGGTAGACCCGAGGGCCATAGTTTTCACAAGAGGCTTCTCTCTCGAAACAATAACATACGATGGTTAAACAAATTACTATTGGGTGATACGTCTCCAACGTATCTATAATTTTTTATTGTTCCATGCTACTATATTATATGTTTTGGATGTTTTATATGTATTAATATGCTATTTTATATTATTTTTGGGACTAACCTATTAACCTAGAGCCAAGTGCCAATTTCTGTTTTTTCCTTGTTTTTGAGTTCTACAGAAAAGGAATATCGAACGGAGTCCAAATGGAATAAAAGTTTCGCGGTGATTTTTCTTGGACTAGAAGACATCCACGGAACTTGGAGAGGGGGTCAGAAGATGACCGAGGAGGCCACAAGCCTCCTAGGCGCGCCCCAGGGGCACGCCCTAAGGGCTTGTGAGACCCTCGTGTGTCCTCCAACCCTAATTCTTACTCCATAAATACTCAAATATTCCCAAACCACCAGAGGCATCCACCAAAATACTTTTCCGCCAACGCAAGCCTCTATTCCCGTGAGATCCCGTCTTGGGACCTTTTTCCGGCACCCTGCCGGAGGGGGATTCGATCACGGAGGGCATCTACATCAACCAACTAGATTGGTTTTTCTTGCAATGGGAGAGGTGCTTAGTTTTGGGTTCAATCTTGCGGTGTCCTCACCCAGTGACATAGTAGGGGTAGCGAGGCACGTATTGTATTGTTGCATCAAGGGTAAAAATATGGGGTTTTCGTCATATTGCTTGATTTTATCCCTCTCCATCATGTCATCTTACTTAAGGCGTTACTCCGTTCTTATGAACTTAATACTCTAGATGCATATTGGATAGCGGTCTATGTGTGGAGTAATAGTAGTAGATGCAGGTAGGAGTGGGTCTACTTGACACGAACGATGATGCCTATATTCATGATCATTGCCTTGGATATCGTCATAACTTTTCGCTTTTCTATCAATATTGCTCTACAGTAATTTGTAAAAACCCGCCGTATGTTTTCTTTCAAGAGAGAAGCCTCTAGTGAAAGCTATGGCCATCGGTCTATTTTCCATCATATATTTTCAGATCTATAAACCAAAAGACCCCAAAAATATCTTGTTGCGATTTATTCAGATTTATTTTAGTTTGCCTTTTTATTTATCTTTTATACCTATCTCTATTAGATCTCACTCCTGTTCGAGACCGTGAAGGGATTGACAACCCATTTTTCACGTTGAGTGCAAGTGTTTCTTAGTTTGTGAAGGTGCATAGATTGGAGACTTGCTTGTGCCTCCTACTGGATTGATGCCTTGGTTCTTAACTGAGGGAAATACTTATCTCTACTTTGCTGCATCACCCTTTTCTCTTCAAGTGAAAAATCAACGCAAGCTCAAGAAATAGCATTGGGCAATTGATAGAAAAGCGCATAGTTATGATGTTATTCATGGCAATGATCACATATATAGGCATGACGTCCGGGACAAGTAGAGCGACTCCTGCCTTCATCTACTACTATTACTCCACCAATCGACCACTATCCAGCATTCACCTATGGTATTGAGTTCATGACAAACAAAGTAACGCTTTAAGCAAGATGACATGATGTAGACAGAATAAAACCAAGCAATATGATTAAACCCCATCGTTTTACCCTTAATGGTAATAATACAAATATGTGCCTCGCTATTCTTTCTGTCACTAGCTGAGAACACCGCAAGATTGAACCCACTACAAAGCACCTCTCCTTCTAAATATAAATCAATCTAGTTGGCCAAACCAAATGGATAGATCGACGAGAAATACAAAGTTATAATAATAATCATGCATAATAAAGTTCAGAAAAGACTCAATTACTTTCAATTAATAATCTGATCATAAAACCATAATTCATCGGATCACAACAAACACACCGCAAAAAAAGATTACATCGAATAGAACTCCAAGAAGATTGAGCAGAACATTGTATAGAAGGTCAAAGAGAGGGAAGAAGCCATCTAGCTACCAGCTATGGACCTGTAGGTCTATGGTGAACTACTCACAGTCACATATCATCAGAAGGGCAGCAAGGCTGATGTTAGAAGCCCTCCGTGATCGATTCCCCCTCCGGCAGAGTACCGGAAAAGCCTCCAGATGGGATCGCGGAAGAACAGAGACTTGCGGCGGCGGGAGAATTGTTTCGGGTGGCTCTGTGGGTTTTGTCAATATTTGCGAATTTATAGAAGTGGAATTAGGTCAGATGGAGCCATGTGGGGCCCATAGGGTAATAGGGCGCGCCCTGTTGCCTTGTCGTCTCCTCGCTTCTTGTCTGGTGGTCTCCTCCCGAAGCTTATAGGGTCTCTTTTGTTCAGAAAAAACTTCAAAAAGTTTTGTAGCGTTTGGATTCCGTTTGGTACAGATTTTCTTAAAAATAAAAAACAAGCAGAAAACAACAACTGGCACTAGATACTGGGTTAATAGGTTAGTTGCCAAAAATAATATAATATAGTATAAAAGTATTTAAGATTGATAAAATAATAGCATGAAACAATCAAGAATTATATATACTTTGGAGACGTATCATGCCGCCGCCATGGCCGAGCTCCTTGTCAATCAATAATTATAAATACGTGTAGTTTGATTTTTTTTGCATAAAATCATGAAATAACAAGTCTCACAAGGTCATTACTAAACATCAAACTGAGACACTAAAGGATCAGAAATTAATCAATCCTCAAAAAACTTGCACTACGTTTTAATTAGTTCTAATTCCATTTCGGTTCTTCTTCATGTTCTCCAAAACTAACTTCTTACACGTACCTAAATCCGTGTTCGAGTTTTCTACTGTAAATCTGTAATGCTAGTCTATATGGATAGCACCGCGACTAAAGAAACTGATCTATATAAGTTTGACTTGAAGCGCCATCACATTCACTGAACTGTGTAATCCAGTGTAAATGGAGATGCACTTCACGGCACCATTTCATTTGCGACTCAGCTATTTGTTAAAAACCTCCTCGGAATCCCCAGATCAAACCATTTTTTTTCAGCACGAGAGAGTGATTTTATTACCACCAGGCTCTCCATCATCGAGCGGGATAATGCAGACGGCCCAATCCGCACACGAAACTGCATGTAATACATTACAATTTCCTATGGTTGGGTCTCCACTAGACCACTACACCTTTGACCTGAGACAAAAAGGCAACGGAAGCATGTAAGTGCAGCACCATCACACTAGTGACTCCACCATGGCAGCCAATTGCCATTTTCAGAATGTGCTGTTTTGGCACAAAAAAATGTTTGTTAACAGGAGAAGATCGGTGCATGCGCAGCCGCACCACTATTGCGATGACTTGTCATACCGGGAACCAATATTCACCACTTTAACCGTCTATAAGAGCAACCCAAGGGACCATGAACTATGCAGGCAGTCCAAGTCTCAAAGACAGTGTAGCTAGTAAGTGAGACTGTAAGTATTTGAGACATGGAGTACTCTCACCGCAGTAGGTTGCTCCTGGTATGCTTAGTTCTTGTGCTGTGCCTCGTAACCCGAGGCGCGAGGTGTGACGAGTTAACCAGCGATTTCTACGACTGGACATGCCCCGGTGTGTATGACGTCGTCCAGCAGCAAGTGTTTTCTGCCATGAGGGAAGAGCCCAGGATGGGAGCCTCCCTGCTCAGGCTCCATTTCCATGACTGCTTTGTCAATGTACCTCAAGTTTCTTCTAAACTTTATGTTGTCGTACATTTACTACTGTGCTGCAGTTACTCAAAAAAATTGTTCCATTGTATGCAGGGGTGTGATGGTTCAATCTTGTTGGATGGCACCGACGGCGAGAAATTTGCACTACCCAACCAGAACTCTGTCAGAGGGTACGAGGTCATCGACGCAATCAAGGCCGACCTCGAAAACATGTGCCCTGGGGTGGTGTCCTGTGCTGACATTGTGGCCATTGCAGCTGGCTATGGAGTACTCTTTGTGAGCATCTTTCGTCTCGTACTCCATTCTGTCAGAATCATTCAGCTGGTGATACAAAGTATTGAGTAATTATGTACTGATTGTTTTCAGAGTGGAGGGCCATACTATGATGTTCTTCTGGGGAGAAGGGACGGTCTGAAGGCGAATCAGTCAGGAGCTGACAACGGCCTGCCCTCGCCGTTCGAACCGATCAGCTCCATCGTACAGAAGTTTGCCGATGTCGGCCTCGACACGAAAGACGTTGTGGTCCTGTCAGGTAACAGTGTGGCCATAGTAATCACAAAACTAACTACCTCAACTGGAATTAAATTCTGTGCTACATCCATGAAAATGAAATTGTGACAGTGTGGACATGCTTAACTCAGAGTAGAAGCTACTACTAGTTCTGAAACTTCACTCCTCACATGCTAACTGTCACAAAATTTTCTTAGGCCAATTATCACACACTTGACCTGATGTTGTTGAATGGAGTGCAGAACGAATAACTCTATATTTTTGGTAACTCTATATTTTTGTGAAAGAACACATGCATGCCCTAAATTCTCAACGTGAAAACCGACAGGTGCCCACACGATCGGGCGAGCCCGGTGCGTGCTGTTCAGCGACCGGCTGACGTCCACCAAGAGCTCGGCCGACCCGACGCTGGACGCCACCATGGCCGCCGACCTGCAGAAGCTCTGCACCGGCGGCGACGGCAACCAGACCACCGCGCTGGACGTGAGCTCCGCGGACGTGTTCGACAAGCAGTACTACCACAACCTGCTGAGCAAGAAGGGCCTCCTGACCTCTGACCAGGGCCTCTTCTCCGCCGACGAGGACGTCGTCGCCAGCACCACAAAGGCGTTGGTGCAGACGTACAGCGACGACGGCGAGCAGTTCTTCTCGGACTTCGGCGCGTCCATGGTGAAGATGGGGAGCATACCGTTGCCAGCGGGATCCGCCGGCGAGATCCGCTGCAACTGCAGGGTTCCCAATAAAAAATGAGCAACAGCGAGCAGAGCTCATCATCTGCTAGCTAGGTGAAAGACGAACGGGTAGAGGAAGAACTAGCCGACTGGTTAATAAAGCAGGAGTGAGGATTCAATCCCAGGCACCTGTGCACTGGTGCTAGCCAGTAGAACACACTGGGTGTTACTTCATCAGCTGCTAGATGATCTTGGAATTAAATATAATCAATGAAATGTGTTGTTGTGTGTAATATTAATATGTTAAATGCTCGAAAAAAAGATCAAATATATGATTCTTCGCATTTCATAATGGTCTGATTATGATCCTGGTTTGAGTGCGAGCTGATGAACAATCAATGGACTGATGGCCACGTTGATTGATTTGACTCCATTCAATTTTGTCACATCATGCGGTTGATCTTAAGGCTGGTCACAATGGGCAAGAACATAAGCTAGTAACTTACACACTTTCCTAGATTATGTTACTACCTCCATAGTGGATAGGAACATCTATGTAGTGTCATGCAACGATGTATTTATTAGATTATAGACTCATTGTTTCTTAAAGTGTGTGATGTTCCGATAACTTAGCTAGTTACCACAAGCACATCTCTCTTTATTAAATATGTGCCACATAAGCAAAGTTGTATTGAAATGTGTGATGTTACTTCTAGATTTCTCTTCATTATGACCAGCCTAACAGTCTCTACAGTTTGACTTGTCTTGCGTGCTGCCGATTATGGCCGTATGGAGAAGGGAATTATTAACTAGCAACAACCAATTATGAGTAGGTTGCCATAGTATTAGTATTTCCCATACACATGTGATGAAAATGATGGCAGGAATAAGACCGATGTCTCTTGCATAACCACCTCCACATAGCGTATCAACCAAACCATTTTCATTTGTTATTTTTTTTAAAATAGTACAGACGCAAGCGCTCATATATACGCGTATATACTCATCCCTATAAACGCACCTACGCATATCCTACCCTTATGAACACCTTCGAAAGACTGAGCCGGTATATCATCTTGAGATTTTACGAAGTCACCATAGGCGCCTCATAGTCAACAGGAACATCTTCTCCCACTCAACGCGCTTTTTAAATAAATTCAGAATAAACACGAGCATCGAGACTTAAACCGTACTGAGCTAGGATACCACTGTCCTACTAACTATTCAATCACAGATTTGGTTGAATTATAAGATTTTGGTTCATCAGATTTTACTTTATTTTTGGTATTTAGTAAGGTACTCCCTCTATAACTATTTTCTTTACCGCTTGCAGATGCGCGTATAAGAGTATGTGAACTAATGTTATCTTGGCCGCCACTCATTTCCGTACCACATCAGACAAAAGCTGAGCTGGAGTAGGCCGCCACTCATTTCCGTACCACATCAGACAAAAGCTGAGCTGGAGTAGAGATAACATGAAAGGTGTGTAAGCCTGGCGGCTGGCGCCTGCCGATAGATTCAAGCAGGATATTCCTGACTATTCCGAGAACTAGGCCTCTCGATCGTTTTCTTTATGAACAGTGTCTCCATGTGCTAGAGTGGTGGCTGGCTGGTTCGTCAAGATTTTTTCTTCTGATATTCCTGAGCGTAGTGCATGTATACCCACGCACTCAATATCCGGATAGCAGGAAATAAAGTACTCCTGCGTGATTTAGCACATGTGGACATTTCCTTGTTGGGAACAGCAGGAAAGGTACGTGGGAGGGAGCTTATCTGGTTAGTGTTGTCTCATGTGATGATGTCGTGCACCGGGCACACGCATCCAAGCTGCGTGAAAGGGACCGGCGCGAAAACACTGCATCTACATCTGTAAAATGAACATTGTAAATGCATCTGTAGGAGTACATGTTAGACCATCTCCAGCCGTTATGCCCCGAGAACGTGTTTTTTCGGCCTCCTGGAGTTGCCCCGGTAGAATTTTTGTATTGGGAAGGATAATTTTTCCAGCCGCCCCTCCCCACCCAGCACTCATGTCTCTTCTTCCCCGTGCGCCACCGCTCTCATCTCCCCCACTCCACCGCACCGCCACCACCACCTTGGCAGCATGGCCGCGTCGGACTCCGCCTTGCTCACCCCCTCGCTCGTCCTGGCCTCGCCGCTCGGCTGCGCCTGCGACGCGGCCGGCTCCGGCGGGCCGTTGCTCCGGAAGCACGCCCTGGCCACGTTGCACGCCATCTCGTTGGTCACCACGTCCCACAGCCCGTCGCTGGCCAGAGGCCAGTATCAGGCACTCGTCAGCGTCGTTGCGCTCCGTCACGGTCACCTCCGGCTCCGCCGTCACGAACGGCTTCAGGTAGCCATCCCCTGCGCGCGTACAAGTCAAGTTGGCTCGGATCGGGACCCAGAGGCAGAGCAAATTCCCGACGAGAGCATACGCGTTACCTTGTGGTCGACGGAGAGGGCAATGGGGACACCGGCGCGGGAAAGGACGGCACGGGAGTCGCCGGCGTTGGCTACAACGAGCTGGGTCGGGCCGACGATAGCCACGACGGTGGTGGATCCCACGTGGTCGCACCGCCAGGGCATCTTCTGCTCGCAGCGGCAGGCGGGCTCCTCGCTGCTGCGGGTGGTCGTCCAGCCGCGAACCTCGGGCGAGGGCGCACGGGCGGCGAGGAGGCGTGGCGACGGCACGCGGCGGCCAGGGCGAGGGGCCGCGCGGGTGGTCTTGGCGAGCGTCTCCTCGTCATCAGCCTCCGGCAGCTCCTCGGGCGAGGACGCCCAGTTCGTGGCCCGTTCGTCCAGCCGCACGGGAGGCGAGGAGGCGTGGCGACGGCGCGCGGCAGCCAGGGTGAGGGCGGGCGGCGAGGAGGCGTTGCGAGGGCGCGCGGCGGCCAGGGCGAGGGCTCGGCGGGTAGCAAGGAGACGGTGGTGAGGAGGCGTGGCGGGGAGCGCGGCCGGAGCGAGGAGCTCTGCTTGCGGAGAGAGAGAGGAGATATTCTTTTTTCATGCAAATGGGTGGGTGGGCCTAGCAGAACAAGGGAGAAGAGAGGCTGACTGGCGGTGGCGGGGTTTAACCATGCACAAAATAGCGCCGGACGCCCCAAGTGCCCTCGAGGGGCTGGGTTTGGCCTAGGGCCGCCGGGGCTATTTTTGCTCAAATCCGACACAACGTCTTAAAAACGTGATTGGGATCATTTTTTTACCGCCGGTGCTCGACCAGAACCAAATTAGTTCTGGGGCCCCGAGTGAAGATGCTCTTAGTTGCTGTCAACTGAGAGGTCACTCTCAGAATCAAATTAAGATGGTGAATTGTGAGGAGTGATGCCATGAAAAATAACCGCATGCATGTTCATGCCCCAAAGAAGTCAGCTTTGGGCATCTTCAACACCGTCCATCAAAATGGCCACAGTATTTGTTCGTGGCACCGGATATTGGAGCCGACCGTTCAACTCCTTTTTTTTGAGGGGGCTAGCCGGCCGTTCAACTCTGTCCCTCAACTGTCGCACTGTTTTGTTAAGTCCGCCAAATATTCATGATAATTCATGGATAAGTAGCTTCCACCAACACTTAGAGCCCGTTCAGAACTCATCTGGCTTCTCCAAATCCGCGCTTCTCCTGCTCCGCGCGAGGAGCCAGCCCGAACATGCCAGCTCCAGGAAGCCAGCTCCGCGGAGACGATCCCTCTCCAGCGTAAAATCGCGGAGCAGCAGAAGTGCAGCTCCCAGAAACAGCGAAGTAGAAGTTTGACAAAATTACAGCAGGATTGCCACCGCCAAGTGAATAACGGTTCGCTTAATTAAAAAGACCAGTCGAACGATGCCTCGCCCCACGTTCTCCCAGCCAAACTACGCCGTGGGCTGCTGCCTTTTTCAAAGAATTGGGCCTTAAGCCCACCACATGCAGCCCATCTTCACTTCCACGGATCTGAGAAAAAATTTCCGCAGCCGAACACACCTAGCTCCGTGAGAGAAGCTGGCAATGAGTACGAGAAGCAGGAATCATGGATTTGGAGAAGTCAGAGGAGTTCCGAACGGGGCCTAAAATAAAGGCTTCAGCCGAACCATGCTTGACTCACAGTAGATTTGTTTCACCAAGCACTTGAAGAAAAAAAATATACAGATATCACGCTTTGGCGGAGCCTTCAAGTGTTGGCGGAAGCAGTACTAATCCAAGTGAGTGTTGGCAAAACCTTTCACAACCACTAACTAATGCCTAGATTAGCGGCTGCATCTGAAGAAAAAAAAGTGAAACAAAGTGGCTTCCACCAAACATGCGGGGAGGTTTCAAAGTCTTCCGCCAAAACGCTAAGCATGCAAAGCAAAAAAAATGTGGTGTGGGGGGGGCATCAACGGTCATCTGCAATCCGGACAGAGAGAAGAGAGGGGTACATGATGGTTTTAATTGACCAGATGGATGTCTGGACTCCTGCAAAGTCCCCTAATTATGTGTTTTCAGTTTGCGAGATTTTGGACAATTGGACCGGTTCGCAGACTGATGGGGTACTATGTTAGATGGCAAAATGCATTCGGACATCATATATGTCCATACGTTGCAGTTGTGGAAAGTTTTAGTATTACTAGATGACCCGGTTGCGCCAATGGCGCAAAAACCGAATTAGTAAGAATGTTATTAGTGAGTAAGTAGAAGATGTAACTGAAAATATAATGCAATATGGATTGTATTACATCATGTATTAACCACAAATCATGAAATCAATACCAGAGAACCAAATAATGTCACCACCTTTGTACTAACAACCAACATTTTAGCATAATGAGTATCACAGGAGTGATCACTCGCACATCAGGAGTATCACAATTACAACTAAAGAGGCATTGTCCTCACTGCTGTCCCTGAGCCCTTCACAAGGAGAGTTCCAAGCCTCGCAACTTCTTCCTCCAGCTCTGCACATGACCCTCAGTTACGAACCTCGTCCCTCAGCAATTAGACTCCGGTAGTTTGTAAACTCCCATTTCCCATAGCAGATTGATTTACATGGCTACTCTCACCAATGAGAGGACCAAGCGCAGAAAAGATTCTGAACTTTTGGAAGCAAAGAATTATAGAGCTATGGGTCTCTGAGCACTTACCATGCCTAATCGCATGAATCCAACAAATTTGCCAACTCAAATGCTACAAAGACCAAATGATGGTGTGAGGCGGCTCACCATATATAATCGACTCTTACAATGATAGATCCATAGATCAGCGAGGATATTCATAACTGCTTCACCTAAGAAGGCCAAGATGCCATACACACAATTAGAGCCAAAACAAAACCTGAAGCAGTGGAAATAGCCATCCACTTGCTGGAGGAAATAAATGAAATAACAAGCAAGAAGAAGCAAAATGATGTCGGCAGTGTATCAAACAATCGTACTGAAATGATCAATACACAAAAAGGAAGCGATCTCTAGTTGTCAACGCACTGAATTTAGCATATAAATGACATGGTGACTAGATAATTACCTTAGATCATCTTAGGAAATGTTCCAGCAAAGAAGGCAATGACTTTTCCGTATCACCCATAGCATGAATTTTTCAACTTCAAATCGTATGATACCATGGACTCTGCATATGTTGATAGGACATAATAATTAGCCACAAAAAGCAGGGGTACGGATAACACATCGAAAGTAAAAGCAGAGAGCAAATTTAATGCTTACAGCAAAGCATGGGCACAGATAACTTACTGGTTCATCTGCCACTACTTTATTATCTATGAAGAAACTAAAATTCAAATGTACAACTAAATCAGGAATAAGAACACCATAAAACATTGGGCTTGGTCTACATGCAAACCATTAATCTGATTGGAGATGGAAAACTAACCAAGATCGGATAAAGTCTGAAGGTAAGATATACGTACAGTCATTCGAGTAAATAACAGAAAGGTAACCACCAGATCATCTTCTGTTCTAGAACTCTGTATATATCTGTGTTTAAAATATTTGGCAACAAAACTGACATATTAGGTATTTCTATTGACTAACACAACCCATCTGTTGCAGAGCACACAACTTTTAGATACCTTTGATGAGCAATAAGGTCTATGTTGGCATAGAAATCAAATGCATGCTCAATCAAGGACTTCATAAATGAGGTAAAAACAAAGGAGAACACAAAGCTTATATTGACAACCAGCCAAAGTCCAGTACCTGGCCAATGCCTAGTAGTATGATGGGATATTACCCAATTGGAAATCATAAACCAAAAACTGATTACAAATGATAATGATATAATATTTATAAAATGAATTAAAAAATTAAAATAAGCAAACGCTGATTATACGTGAGTGCATACCAAAGTTTTGTGAGGTTAGGCCTGAACATAAACATGAGAAATGAGCGTGAGCAAGTACCAATAGCATCTAATTCTTGGCCCAACCTGTACTGTTTAATCAGTATATATAATAGGGTGAATGAACTCAATATGTATGAAAGGATTAAATAAGAAAAATATTGTACCTCATGCATTGGCACGGGTCTCGCCGATCTGAGCCTGGCAACAAAACATACCAGCGTGTAAAGGAAGGATTGCAGAAAAATTAAGAGAAGCAGATGCCAAGTAAACAAAAAACATATATCTTAGTCATCTCAATCATATTATCCATAGCGCTCCTCTAGGAATGAGCGAGAAAATGATCAAAAACAATATGGCAAAGGAATATCTAGGACAACACAAACAACAACAATAAAGGAAACACTACGCATTGCTCGGAAAAATGCCCCGACCCTGGCGGTCGCGCGTGAAGGGGCCGACGTGGTGGCATATCGACCGCACCTGATAGTTGCGTCTTGTTTTTGCTAGCCCTCATCGCCGATGTGCTCCTTCCTTAGTCGTTGCCCTCGAACCTCCTACTTAGCCGGGGAGGGGAGGGTAGCAGGGCGCAGGAGTCGTGTGAGATCGGCAGCTGCCACCTCCCACCCATTGAGCCGCCTACCTGACTGGAACCTGCTCCGCCCCTACTTCGGCCAACAACGTCTAGGTTGAGCACTTCCTCGGAACTACTGATACAGAATTGAAAAAGAAAGAATGGAAAATGCCTTATTAGCAACACATGGATACCCCCAGTTTATAGAAGGATAGTAAGCATGGAGATGAGTTCATAGACATGGTGCTCACCAGAAGGGCTGCTGGTGATTCCTATATTCTTCAGCGGAGGAGAAACCAAATTAAGATTGGATCATCAAGTTCTATCTTACTCAAGTGACCAAAAGATGATATAATCATTAATTAGTTTGTGCAAGAATAATATTAATAAATTCAATAGTTTAGAAAGAGTGAAGAACAATATTAATCAATAGAAAGAGCGAAGAAATTACCTCCTTCTGTTTAGTAACACCGCCATGTACAAATCATATAACCTGCAGATTTCAAAAGAAAAACTTATGGCCTCATAGAAGTTGTGGCATAGTTCTAAAAAATTGGATTGTGAGATTCAAATTTAATATAACAAGTAATTTATATACTCCCTCCGTTCCATAATGTAGCGCATATAGATTTTCTACAAAGTCAAACTTTATAAACTTTGACCAAGTTTATAGAGAAAACTATTTATATCTACAATACAAGATGTATATAATATGAAAGTATGTCTTGTGATGTATCTAAGCACATGTATTTGGTATTCTAGATGTATATGATTTTCTCTATAAACTTGGTCAAAGTTTATAAAGTTTGACTTTTAGAAAAATCTATATGCGCTACATTGTGGAACGGAGGGAGTAGCAAATTTCACACTCTATATTCTTTCTCATATCTTTTATTAATGTCCCGTAACTCCCGTAACTCCATCCATATAGTTTATATAACAAGTAATTTGCAAAAAAAAAAATAGTTCACACCCTTAGATCATCACACTCTATATAGGCAACAACAACTACCAGACGTACGACACACTCTGTTCTACTAAACATGTCACGCATGGCTGGTATTCCAAAAGAGAACAGTCACATGTGAAGAAGAGTCTCACTCAAGTAAGAGGTCATCATGTTGTGTTCTGTTTCTGGCCATCAGTCTCAAGGATTCATGTCCAGACTCCAAATTCCACTTTCTTGTGTATGCACAAAGGACAACTAATTGGACTCTGCATCTATAGTTTTCTGCTTCAACAGTTTAACAAGATTCATGTCCAGAATCCAAGTCATGGCTTTCTTGCTTATGTAGAAAGAGGGTAGATTTATTACATTTAAAAGCTAGATAGTAGAGCCAGTTCCTACAGGTCAAATAAATTCTATGCAAATAGTGCCCTGTAACCAGTATACACACATTCAGACAAAAGAAAAACATGGACATAAAAATTATTGCACCCATGATTTCTACTGTATTTGCAACATCCATCCATTTATCTCTGTATATCCATGAAAGCAAGAGTCATCGTCAATATGTTTGTCCGTTCAGCAAGCTGAGCAGTTACTACAACACTTCTATTGCCCACCCCTACTTAAATGTTTTGAAGAGGTTATGTCATAGGTGGTTCCGGTATGGTCTTTTAATAGGTTAATAAGTCATTTCTCGATAAGTTGATGCTTCCATGGTCTGTCCTGTGCACGGTGGGTTATTAGAAGACAAATATATCAAAACGAAGTGAGTATTAACCACACAAACACACACAATTTTGATATGAATAAATATGTGTGCACTAACACAACAATCATAAAGGATTAGCATATAGCTTATCAGACAAAAAAGGACAGTCTTTGTAACACCAAGTCACAACAAAAGAAATATACTCTCCACAGAACAAAGAACTAATGAGGGAATATCAATTTTAAAGAAACACCAAAATCCATTGAAACTATTGAACAACAGGAACCATAATAAGAATTGCAGAAACCACTTTGGACCTTTTACACAAACTGAAGGTAGCATTGTAGGTACTAATTAACCCTGGGCATATAATAACAGGTAGTCAAATAGCTGAATCAAGGAGATTTGATAGTAAGAAAAGAAATGGGGGTGTTCTACAACCATAGCTACAGTGTACATAACAAAAGTTAGCTGCTTGGGGGGAAAATGGATGCACCTTGGATCCACCTGATATTAGTAGTTGTCGCTGGTCATATCTCTCCGTTGAAATTGGTGGGGGCATATAAGTATGTAGCTTCCTATTGAAACCAGCTGCCCCTAGGAGAGCAAGTACAGATAGATTAGAATGGGGTGGGTTTGAGGCACAAGTGAGAAGCAAGGAAAAAGGAAAGGGGAGGAGGACCCGTACCTGGTTCTCTGACTGCTGCAGCCCATGGTCGAAGGAGAGGGAGCGGTGATAACCCACAAGTATAGGGGATCAATTGTAGCCTCTTTCGATAAGTAAGAGTGTCGAACCCAACGAGGAGCTAAAGGTAGAACAAATATTTCCTCAAATTCTATCAACTACCGATACAACTCTACGCACGCTTGACGTTCACTTTACCTAGAACAAGTATGAAACTAGAAGTACTTTGTAGGTTTGCAAGAAAATAAAGTGCGCGTAAATAAAAAGTAGGGGTTGTTTAGATAAAGACACAACTAAGTTAGTTTTAGTAGAGAGCTTTTTGTCACGAGAAAGTTATTTATCCCTAGGCAATCGATAACTAGACCAGTAATCATTATTGCAATTTTATTTGAGGGAGAGGCATAAGCTAACATACTTTCTCTACTTGGATCATATGCACTTATGATTGGAACTCTAGCAAGCATCCG
The DNA here is from genome assembly GCA_021605205.1 of Aegilops longissima. Taxonomy (NCBI): domain Eukaryota; kingdom Viridiplantae; phylum Streptophyta; class Magnoliopsida; order Poales; family Poaceae; genus Aegilops; species Aegilops longissima. Next base: position 108,879,527 of record CM038676.1, read on the forward strand.
CAACTACTAAAGATCATTAAGGTAAAACCCAACCATAGCATTAAAGCATCAAGTCCTCTTTATCCCATACGCAACAACCCCCTTACTCGGGTTTGTGTTTCAGTCACTCACGCAACCCACTATAAGCGAATCATGAACATATTGCAACACCCTACAACGGGGATCCCTCATGCTTGCGCGACACGGAGAGCACCATAGGACAGCACCAATAATAAAACATGCAACTCAAACCAATCACGATCATCAATTAACCCATAGGACAAAATGGATCTACTCGAACATCATAGGATAGCCATACATCATTGGGAAATAATATATAGCGTTGAGCACCATGTTTAAGTAGATAGTACGGAGGGTAAAAGAGAGGTTACACCGCTACATAGATGGGGAAAGAGTTGGTGATGATGGCGGTGAAGTTGTTGGTGAAGATTGCGGTGATGATGATGGCCACGGCAGCGTTCTGGCACCACCAAAAGAGAAGGGGAGAGGGGGCCCCTTCTTCTTCTTCCTTGACTTCCTCCCTAGATGGGAGAAGGGTTTCCCCTCTGGTCCTTGGCCTCCATGGCATGGGAGGGGCGAGAGCCCCTCCGAGATTGGATATGTCTCTATGTTTCTCTCCGTTTCTGCGTTCTGTTCGGCTGCCCTTTCACCGTTTCGTATATATATGGAGATCCGTAACTCCGATTGGACTGAAATCTTCGCCGTGATTTTTTTCTAAAAATTAGCTTTCTTGCGGCCGAAGAAGGGCATCAACCGCCTTCCGGGGGGCCCACGAGGGTCAGGGGCGTGCCCAGGGGGGTGGGGCGTGCCCCCCCTGCCTCGTGCCTCCCTTGGGCACCGTCTCGCGTGGATTTTCCTTCCCATATTCTCCGAATATTCCAAAAATAATCTCCGTCCGTTTTTATCCCGTTTGGACTCCGTTTCATATGGATATTCTGCGAAACAAAAACATGCAACAAACAGGAACTGGCACTGGGCACTGGATCAATATGTTAGTCCCCAAAAATAGTATAAAAAGTTGCCAAAAATATATGAAAGTTGTAGAATATTGGCATGGAACAATAAAAAATTATAGATACGACGGAGACGAATCAGCATCCCCAAGCTTAATTCATGCTCGTCCTCGAGTAGGTAAATGATAAAAAGATAATTTTTGATGTGGAATGCTACCTAGCATAATCTTGATCATGTATCTAATCATGGCATGAATATTAAGATACGAGTGATTCAAAGCGATAGTCTATCATTTTACATAAAAACAATAATACTTTAAGCCTACTAATAAAGCAATCATGTCTTTTCAAAATAACATGGCTAAAGAAAGTTACCCCTACAAAATCATATAGTCTGCCTATGCTCCATCTTCACCACACAAAATATTCAAATCATGCACAACCCCGATGACAAGCCAAGCAATTGTTTCATACTTTTGACGTTCTCAAACCTTTTCAACTTTCACGCAATACATGAGCGTGAGCCATGGACATAGCACTATAGGTGGAATACAATGGTGGTTGTGGAGAAGACAAAAAGGAGAAGATAGTCTCACATCAACTAGGCGTATCAACGGGCTATGGAGATCTCTACAAAAAAATACACTTCCGTGATGATACGTGTTTGTCATAGTAGGTCGCGTTTTTTGTCATGCATGTACATCCATGACGATTTTATTACAGAATCAAGATAGTCATACCTGTGCTGTCGTAGAAGTGTTCCATGACATTACCAAAATTATCATCACAGAAGTGTCCACTTCCATGACGATAAATCCCGCGCCACAGAAGTTCTTTCGTCAAGGGTGACCGACACGTGGCATCCACCGTAACGAAACACCGTTAAGCTATCGGGTCAGGTTTTGGATCCGATAACCCGTTAACAGCCCCGACCAATGGGGATTTTCCACATGTAAAATCATCATTGGCTGGAGGAAACACGTGACGACTCATCGTTGGGACAGATGTCATCCACTCATTGGACAGAAGGCACCTATGATACGTCGACACGTGGCACGACCCAACAGAGGCCCATTCCTGTGAAAAGGCCGGCCCATTGGACTTGGTCAAAAGGTGGCAGGCCGGCCCATGGAAAGCCTGTTAACGGCATGTTCGCATATAGCCCATTTACAGCCCGCTAACCCAAGGCCCGTTACGCCCTATCCGAATTAGGCCCGAGAGCGTCATCTGGGCCACCCAATATGATTCCACCCGTTTTCACTTCGGCCCATGTATGGCCCATGACGCCTTTCAGCCCATATGAGGCCCTATGTAACTCTTGGCCTATTAACGGCCCGTGGTGAAACGGCCCGTAATGAACAAAGTATCACTTTACACCCATTAACGGCCCGTGGTGAAACTGGCCTATAATGAACAGTGTATCACTTTATACCCATTAACAGGTTGTTATTCCGTTGGGCCGTTTCCAGCCCATGTTATCTTTCGGCCTTCTCGGAGCCCATTTATTCTTGGGCTCATTTCCAGCATTCGTTTACTTACGGCCCGTTACTGTCATTTTCTGCTTGTGGGCCAAATTCAGCCCGTGGCTATAGTTGGCCCGTTTGTGGTCCTTTAATGCGTTGGGCCGTTTTCATAGCGTCATGAAATATGGGCTATTAACGATGGCCCGTTATGGTCGGCCCATGAACGGACGATTCCAACTCTAGCCTGTTTACGTCCATAATGCGGCCTGTTATTGGCCCATGTTATCATACTGCCCGTATAAGGCCCATTGATGATACGGCCCGTAGAAGACCCATTGTTTCTACGGCCCGTAGAAGGCCCATTGTTTCTACGGCCCGTAGAAGGCCCATTGTTTCTACGGCCTGTAGAAGGCCCTCTGTTTCTACGGCCTATAGGAGGCCCAGTGTCACTACAGTAAATATTAGCCCATGGTTATTGTAGCCTAGTTTTAAAAAATAGGTTATTGCAGCCACTAGCAAACCGCGGAAAAAGAACTGCAATGACTACAAGCAAACAAATAAACAAGACAACAAGGAAATAAATAAGCAAGCAACTTACGCTAGGTTATCACGGCTATCACATATTACATCCATTGGGCATCAAAGTTCGCCACCAGTGCAAATAAACGCACCGACAAAAGAATATACAAAACTGAGAGCACTTCAGAAGGCACTAGGCCTGTCCAGGTCGGGGCCCCCAAACAGCTGAAGAAGCTGAGTAGTCCTCAGTTGTGTCAACGATAGATGCATCAACACTATATTTAAGGCATGATGGTGTGCACGACAGTCCTCTGACATCTTCATTGCATCTTTGACTTCAAGTCGGAGCTGAGCTGAAGCAAGCCTTTCCGCTTTAAGTTGAGACTGAAGAAGTCGAACTGATTGAGGCAGCGACTGCACAGAGGTTGTCTCACACCTGCTGGTGAGTAGCTTCAACTCACTGTCTTCATCAAGACAGGACCTTGGGGTCATCTCGTTGTCCTCAAGATGGTTTGGCTCACTATCTTCCCTAAAGTTCTGCCTGGCGTAAGAGATACGACTCTGAAAGAGAAACAAGGAGACACGTAACAGGTTTCACAATTATATAAGCAAATAAATGGATCTGTTTCAGATAAGGAACATGTTTTACAACTACAATTTGAAACTGGTAGTTGTTGCAAACATCCAATCATATGTAAACAAAAGCAAACAGCATTGGAGGAAATGATGCCTATCCAAATCTATACTAGAACAAAGTTTGAAGGCTTGAGAAGGATGAACTTACATTACATGTTAACACGGGCTGGACAAAGCCCTTTTCCATGTTGATGGAAGGATAATTCAATAAATTCCCAAAGAAAATTCTTTATAAGCGTTGCCATTATTCTACATTTTGCAAAGAGTAAATATAGATCAAATAATATTGGAAGAAACAGAGGATAATGAAGCTCATGTGCGGTCGATGATACATAATCAAATAGCAATTAATTAAGTACAACGTTACAAGGCAAAAGGGAGAGAGGTAACGACAAGAGCAATGCAGAGCCCATTATTGTTTTGAGATCGTATGGTCCTTTGAGAAAGGAGATTCATCTGAAATTAGTTTTCATACAAGAGAGAAGGTAAGGCACAAGCAGAAATTTAGGAGTTCAAATTTTGAATTGATATCATAGACAAGACTGACTGGGCTCCCAGCAGTTCTAATAGGGGTTTGGCCACTGGAGTAGGGGTAAAGTGTGGTATAGTTGGGCATGTGTTTTCTGTGGCTGCTGATCTATCTGATTTAACAGGTATCACTACCTTTTCCAAATACCTAGTTTGTAATCCTTGAGGATCTGCACTCACCCTCTTCCTTTTGGACATCTATTACGAAAGAACAACATTTGACTGGAAAAACATAGTGTGACGACACATGGAATAGGTACGGAAAATGGATAGGTATGGCATATAATCATATATGATGCTTAAACTAAGCAGATGGTGTAACAAAGTAGAAGTAATGCAAGAGGTCAGATGCAAAATATGTGCAACCAATACAACTTTGCAAAGTTAGAGCAAGCACCTTGATGGGTGAATAAGATAGGCCATCCTCCACCATGCCAAGTTTGTTAGCCAGTGGATCGTTCCGCAATATTCCTCTCGTGCGCCCATTCTCATATTCATTTTGATAATTTTCAATATCTGACATGCATGAAAACATAAAAAAAAGTGAGATTTTCTTTGTAATGCAGAAGTGATTCTAATCCAATATTGCCTCCCTGTAAACCCCTTTGTGCTATCTCTGCAATTCTTTTAAAATATGCCATGCATGCTGTAATTTGTTGTGTGCATTAATATAATGTGGCCTACTACTCAAAATATGAGAGCTCCATAAGTGATGACACTTCGCAGATGATAGCTTCAACATATAGTAAAGAAGAACAAGTCGACCTGACCTGACAGATTCAAAATATACTAAGGGAGAACAACTCGACCTGACCAGTCGACCGCAAGAGAAGAGTATCATCTTAAAGAAGAGCGGAAGAGCAAGCAGATTGAAGATATTACAAGTCTTTCAATACAATGTCGGTTGGCCACCCATGATGAACCAGAGCGATAGAGAAATACTATTCTTTCCGGTCTCTCCATATGTGGCTCACATGCATTTCGAAACTAAAGTAGGAACATTTAGCTCACCAATTAAACATCTCTCAAATTTACTAATATCAGCAATAATATCATATATGAATTTGTACAACTAAGCATGTTTAGCTCAATGGGTGGAGCAGTGCTATTACGACACGAACCACGTAGCTGATTGTCGTCATCATAAAATGGGGAAAACATAAGCATGATGAGTACAGTGTTGACCGTGGCAGTGGGATGGCAGATCTGAAGATGCAAACCGCGCAAAGCGTAGTTAGCAACCGATTTTTGCTTTGAAATAGCAACTAAGATTTGGTATGGACAAGAACGTACGGTCAACAAGTGACAAAGAAATGCAATTATGCTGTCTCTCTATATGTCTTGACATGCATTTGGAAACTCAAGTGGGACCTTTAGCTAACCAATTAAATTTTTCGGTTAACTAATATCAGTATCATATCACAATCATATTTGAACAACTAAGATTTCGAATTCTGAGTGTTGTGTTGTTTAGCTTGAAGGGTGGAGTAATGCTAGTACAACAGAAAGCACCTATGCAGATCGTAGTAGAGTAGATAAAAGGGGAAAACCCTAAGCATCAAGAGAAAAATCAGGAAAGTCGAACTAGCTGGACCAGTGGGTGGAGCACATGCTTTCCGAAATGAATATAGGAACATTAGGTGACCAATTAAATGTTGTCTGTTTTAGTGATATGAGCATCATATCAGATTCGTATTTCAACACGTAAGCTTTGGGTTGAGGTCTTGAGGAGCAGTGCTAGCACGACACGAAGCACCTACTATGATGGTAGTGAATATAAAGGGGGGAAACCATAAGCTTTACGAGTATAGTGCCCGTGCCATGGCGGATCTGAAGGTGCAAACCGGACAAAGCTACTTCGCAACCAATGTTTGCTTTCAACTAGCCACTACGATTTGGTATGGACAAGAGAAGTACAGTAAACAAATTACGATCTATTTTCCGGGTGAGATCAATAACTTAAGCACATATGGAAGAGTACCACCACTCTTGCAACACCGTGTAGACCTATGCTGATATGTTGAGGGTGCTGCGGGTGGGATGGCTGTCGGCGGCGGGGAAGAAGACTTTAGACGGCAGATGGCCGGGTCGGGGGATATATCCTGTTGCCGTGGACGAGGCGGTCGTAGGAGCGGCAATGGCAAGGTGGATGACGGTGCCGATGAAGCGAGAGGAGGCGATGAATGGATCCTGGTCCAGCCCCGTGGATGAGAGACGTCCATCTCTTGCAGTGGACGACGGGGTAGGGGTAGCGGCTCCGGCAAGGTGGAGGATGGGGTGGCGGATGGAGGAGGCTGGCCACAGCAGCGGAGGTTGTCGTGCAGCCGACGGTGTATGAATGGGGAAATGGAGGGGAGGGGGATCTCAAACTTTGGGACGCGCTTCTCTGAAATGGGGGAAAGTTACAAACTTATCCCCCGTTTAAAATTTCGGACATCGCATCGGTTGGGGATAGGAAGATAATCTCGCATCTCCCAAATATTTGCCGGTAACTATTTCGGGCAAGGAGAGGGTGTTTTGTCACCACGGTTGGCGCCCACGGTGTATGAACGGGCTACAGGTAGGGCGGTTGTGTCACGTCGATGAAAGTTACACATCTGCCCCTATTTAAAATATTAGCCTACATCGATTTGGACGAGGAGAGTTTGTTTTGCCGCCCACCGTGTATGAATGGGGAAATGGAGGAAGAGACACATGTCTTTCGGACAAGCTTGAATCAAATGTGTTTTGCACCACGCTTGGCGCCCACCATGTCTGAATGGGCTCAGAGGCCGTCGTGTCACGTCTGATTGAAGTTACTAGTCTACCCCTATCAACAGCAGTGTAAATCCGGTCGATAAGGATGTCAAGTGTCAGGGGTAGACAGTAATTTTCATCTCGCAAACACTTGCTTCGGGCAGCCCACAAATTATAGTGGGTGTTTAGCCGCTTTGTTCAAAACTTGGGAGAATTAGCATTCACGTTTGCCCTGGGACCTTGCAAACTAAATTCAAATCCAATTTATATTCGATTACGAACATCCACAGATAATTATACGTTTTGTTATTTATTTCTTCAAAACCACAACAAAGATTTATTCCACCTTTATATATGATTATGATTTAGAAATGCCGTGATTTTTGAATTCAGTAGGTTGGATACACTCTGATTCAAACAGTTATTTCATCCAATACAATATGCTCACACGAAAAACAGTTCACCTTATGTCAATCATACAAGTACTGAGGATTACCTCGCCTAAAAAATTCGGATCATTACAACACATGGACAACATAGGGGGTCTTGCAACATAATCCATTCAAAGACATGACACAACATGCAAGTACAATAATCTAATGACAATTTCAACTGGTATCTAAAGAAGAACCGGGATTACCTTGGGCTTCAGATGGCAGAAACAGCATGACCTCCTCCGTCTTCAAATGCAACATTCTTACTTCCTCCAATTCTTGGGTTGCTTGCATAATGCGTGCCGCTAATTCCGTAATTTCCAGCCTCAAGATAAAGATTACCTCATTCATGGCAGCCACACCATCTCTTTCTGTCTCTAGTAGAGCCTCAAGCACTATAATATATGTGCTCAGACTGCTCTCCGGCGGTATTGCCTCTGAACTGCTACCATCTAGTAACATGGATGGCGCACTGCTTCCATAAATAGATTATGGGGTTGTACATTGTGTCCTAGTGTGAACGGCATCCTGAAAGGTTTCCGCTGGACATAAGTAAGAGATAGTTATCTTATGATCCAGGCAGTAAGCTTACATGGTAAACGATGGACGAATTATTGTCGAGCATGGAAAACTATATTTAAATGGTTCGAAGCAGCATCAGCCGAAAAGAAATTAAAATGGTAAGATGAAACTAGGGATGTAAGTGGCAAATAAACGACATCCGCCAGTCCCATCTAGTTAGTTTTTGCTACCTTCCTAGTTCATTTTCCTCAAAAAACAAAAACTCTTTTGAACTATCATACCACTAGTGGACTTTAATCGGGATTAAACGGGACCCAGTTGACATCCCTAGTTGAAAGGGAGTGTACAACCGCTATATTTAAATTGCCAAGACATCTAAGCAGTTGAAATAATCTGAGAAAGCACTTAACAGTGTGACCTCATATAAACTACGAAGACAGTCTTGTGATGAAGTTGAGAGGAAAAGTTAAGGACTCAAATGAAATAGGCATGCATTTCTTTATGATAGTACAGCAGAGCCTCGACATATTGGCCAACTCAGGTATAGCGTAACAACAAACAAGCATTCGAATCAAGCAATACAGCAAAGCAGACAACTTAACTATTTGTAATTCGGTAGGATTACACGTTGAGGGCACAAGCCAAGAAAACAGCCTACTCGCATTACATTTCACATGTACTAAAACACACTGGCTTACCATATGTTGCTGTGAAGCCTAGCTGTTGTTGCAATGTTCTTTGAAGATATCATCAGCATCCCGTGGTTGCAAATCTAGTTGTTGTAGTTTATTCTGCACCATCTATTTAGGTAAAATTAATTTTAGTCGCTTGCACTGGTCCGAATTGATCATCAATGGTTCATCTAAACTAATGAAAGAAGGGTGTGTGCATACACGACAATATATCTGCTTCCCTCTATTTTTATGCTTGTTCGAGGTGCCATCCCCAAAAGAACAAATATTTTGCTTGATGGGGTTGGCAGCTCCATAATTGATAGAAGCATCAAATTAGTCATGCAACTTGGGAAGATTAAGAACACACAAACAAGTAATGAACAGAGGCTCGGAGCAGTGATGTAATAGCTAGCATCAGAAAATGTAGGGTAGAACGAACAAAAAGCAGCGGAACCACATGCTAGTTTGCTGATGTGTAATTAAGCATAGAGAATATTAAGTAGTCTGATGGAACCAACAGGTGGCATCAGAACAAAACTAAAGTATATTAACTATATGTGCACTGGTATGTAATTTAGCACATGTAACATGTTCACTGCCAGAAGTATGGTCCTACAGGTGCAAGCAGAATAACGCGTCTCATGAAAAACCGAATGATGCCCTGAAGAAATTCTAAGGTGCAGTGCTTATGCTAGGAAAGTGAACGTAGGCGCCAGCCGTTGGATAATAGTACCTGGTTCTCGGCGGCATATGGGTATCGTTGTCATACTTGATAGCTAAGAATCATCTATGGTGCTCGTGTTGCGGTTGAGTTTGGGTCGTCTGTCGCCGTCGCTGAAGCAGCTCTGGTGCTATGGTTGCGGCGCCTGTCGACATACAAGAAAGCTCATCTGTGGTAAGTGAACAGTTGCACGATAAAGAGAAAAACCGAAGGAGTACAAATCGAAATAACCCGATGAGGCTGCTGCGTCGGTAAAGCAGGGCCGGTGGAGTTGAATATGGCGTCCGTGGAACGGGTCCGGTGCAGTGGACGAAGGCTTCGGCGGGCGCGTTGTACAGTGCTTTCGGTGAGGCGGATCTGTTGCCGCGGACGAGGGCTTGTATGAAGGGCCAGCGAAGGGGCGGACGAGGGAGTTAGTGAAGGGCCTACGTTGTGGTGGACGAGGGTGCCGGTTAAGCGGATCCGGTGCGGTGGACCATGATGGCGGTCAAGGAGATCTGGAGCGGTGGACAAGCCAGTCGCTGAAGCGGCTCTGGTGAAGTGGTGAGTTGGCAGTTGGGGGTTCCAAGGTGCGGAAGGTAGATCCGGCGGGGTTTGAGGTCCACCGTTGCGGCGGAGGACTAGATTCGGCGGCTTGTCGTGGTTGGGGGGTCGGGGAGGGGAAGGGGAGGGGCTCTGGGGAAGAATGTTGGGGGCAAAGAGGGGAAAACAATGGAGTTACCAAAGCAGCCCTTTTCCGTTCATGTGGCAGGGGTAAAACAGGAATATCGTAGGGCTAAACTTTCGGGCGCGTGATATTTCGATGTGAGCGGGAAGTTTGAAAGCTTTTGGCGCCTAAAATTTTAAGTATTCTGCTCTCGTACAACCAACTATGATATCATGGCCGACAATTTGGTTCTTTTGCACGCAAAAAAATGTGCAAGTTTTGAAAATCAATGTCTCCAACTCGAAACTTAGATTGTCCATTCAATTCAAATATGGATCATTGAGCTACTACAAGCAAATACCATCATACGGTCCAATTCAAATGAAATTCCAAATGTGTTTATCCTAAATATGATGACAAAAGCAAAAATGTGTATGTGTATGAATAAAGTGAATGATTATAAAGTTTGAACTTGCCCGTATGTGTATATCTCTAGGTTTGATATATGAATTTGAAATCACGAAATCCCGGCTTAAAAAATGTACCTCCGTTTAAATGAATTACAAAAGGTAATGATGGAGTCGAATTCCAAAATTCCAATCTTAGGTTTGTAATTCTGGTACATCAAGGTATATCACACATGTTCAAAAGTATCGTTATCTCATAGTACAAACTGTGAAACAAATTGATCAACCATAAGTGCACAATATCTCAATTACGCTAAAGTCCCTCAAATATAGACACCTCACTGTTTATCTGAAGTCAACCCCCCCCCCCACCACCACCACACACACACACACACATAGAGAAGTCGTTCTCTCCCCCAAACACCAACACACGAGCACATTAACACCCCTCTCTCTTGTAAAGTCCGGACCCCAACATAGGTCTCTATCACTTTGTCTCTCGGGCATGCACACATCTTTTCCCTCACTCTCTAGGTCTCCCGCTATATCTCTTACCCAAGCACACGCACTATGTAGAGTGTATATTGCCCATACACACAAAACGTCGCCCCCAAATGTCTATCTCCCTAGTTATGTGGTTCTCGCAAGACTCACCTCACACACCACCCCCACTGCAAACAAGCACACTTTGTCTCCTTGTGCACCACTCTCCTCTTTCTATCTCTCCCACATGCGGACCCACCCCAGCTCCTTCCCTGTATACATATATGTCGTGACTCTTTGCATAGCTCCCTAATGTATAATCGTTCTCGATTTTGCACATTGTTCTCTACACCATCTATTCTAGATCTCTCATGAAGTCCCTATCACATACACGATGACTCGCTTCCCTTGCGTCTCCGTTCATAGGCCAATTTCGGACAACATCAACATTGTCTCCCTATCTATACGCCATTTATGGACACAAACGACCCCTCTCGCCCCCTCTCTCTCTCTCTCTCTCTCTCTCTCTCTCTCTCTCTCTCCATCGCTAGCTCTCTCTTTCTCTCGCTCTCACACCCATCTCCCCCACACACACTCGATGTATCTTCCAAATAGTCTGCTCCCCCCCGCCCGCACCCATGCTATCTCGCTACTACACATGTCACACCATTCCCCCTTCCCTTATACTAGGTTTACATCATCAGTGGTCTCTACTCCACATACACTCTCTCCTCTCACACACAAACGCTGCACAAACACACACAGACACACACAAACACCCATTTATCTGGATCCTCATCTCTCCCCATGTCCGCATGTGTATCTCACACACTCACTCTCTAATTATGTATATGTGTCTCCACGTTACACAACACAAAGCCCCATGTACATGTCTCTCTCTATCCTCCACACACATAGAAACAAAGAATCTGTTATCATTGCCTCAGTCTCTAACATATCACACACTCTCTCTCTCTCTCTCTCTCTCTCTCTCTCTCTCTCTCTCTCTCTCGCAAACACGCTCAACAAGGGTTTCCCCGTGAATAACTTACCATCTATTCATCAACAGTCGTGGCAGTACGGCGAACACGAGACGTGAAAAAGAATAAATCTACACGTGCTTAGACCACCTAGTATGACTACTAGGACTAGAGCAAGCCAAAAGCGTGTCGCCACACCCCTCCTTGTCGTGACGGAAAATCTTTGTTTTACACAGTAGAGAAGTCATTGTGCTAAGGCCCCACATGCCGAGGCGTTGAATAGAATGTAGATGCTAGTTTACGGAAGCAAGTATCGATAATACATTTGTATCTCCATACTTATATTTCTTCTCTTATAAAAAACCGAGTTGGTGACGATGGTACGTGTGCCATCTTGCAATATAGACCGTCCGATCTATATCTGACGGATGGAAATTAAACTAAAAGATACCCGCACCCTGCTACGTCTTGAGCTTGCATTGGTTTTCCTCAAAGAGGAGAGGGTCATGCAGCAAGTGTAGCGTAAGTATTTCCTCAGTTTTTGAGAACCAAGGTATCAATCTAGTAGGAGGATCCTCAAAAGTCCCACGCACCTACACAAACAAACTGAGAACTCGCAACCAACGCAATAAAGAGGTTGTCAATCCCTTCACGGCCACTTGCGAAAGTGAGATCTAATAAAGATAGTATGATAAGATAAATATATTCTTGGTATTTTATAGTATAGATGCAAAAAGTAAAGATGCAAATAAAATTAGATTGGAAACAAATATGATAAGAGATAGACCCGGGGCCCATAGGTTTCACTAGTGGCTTCTCTCAAGATAGCATAAGTATTACGGTGGGTGAACAAATTACTATCGAGCAATTAATAGAAAAGCGCATAGTTATGAAATTATCTAGACATGATCATGTATATAGGCATCACGTCCATAACAAGTAGACCGACTCCTGCCTGCATCTACTACTATTACTCCACACATCGACCGCTATCCAAAGATGCATCTAGAGTATTAAGTTCATAAAACAGAGTAACGCATTAAGCAAGATGACATGATGTAGAGGAATAAACTCATGAAATATGATATAAACCCCATCTTGTTATCCTCGATGGCAACAATACAATACGTGCCTTGCAACCCTTTCTCACATCCTTTGGTAAGGACACCACAAGATTGAACCCAAAGCTAAGCACTTCTCCCATGGCAAGAAAGACCAATCTAGTAGGCCAAACCAAACTGATAATTCAAGAGACTTGCAAAGATAACTCAATCATACATAAAAGAATTCAGAGAAGATTCAAATATTATTCATAGATAAACTTGATCATAAACCCACAATTCATCGGATCTCAACAAACACACCGCAAAAAGAGTTTACATCAAATAGATCTCCATAAGAGAGGGGAGAACATTGTATTGAGATCCAAAAGAGAGAAGAAGCCATCTAGCTAGTAACTATGGACCCGTGGGTCTGTGTTAAACTACTCACAACTCATCGGAGGGGCAAGGATGTTGATGTGGAGGCCCTCCGTGGTTGATTCCCCCTCCGGCAGAGTGTCGGCGAAGGCTCCAAGATGAGATCTCGCGGATACAGAAGGTTACAGCGGTGGAAATTGTGTTTCGTGGTGCCCCTGGATGTTTTCGGGGTACATAGGTATATATAGGAGGAAGAAGTACATCGGTGGAGCAACAGGGGCCCACGAGACAGGGGCGCGCCTCCTATCTCGTGGAGGCCTCGGCTGCTTCTTGACTTGCACTCCAAGTCCTCTGGATCACGTTTGTTCCAAAAATCACGCTTCCGAAGGTTTCATTCCGTTTGGACTCCGTTTGATATTCCTTTTCTTCGAAATGCTGAAATAGGCAAAAAAAATAGCAATATGGGTTGGGCCTCCCGTTAGTAGGTTAGTCCCAAAAATGATATAAATGTGTAAAATAAAGCCCATAAACATCCAAAAGGGTAATATAATAGCATGGAACAATCAAAATTATAGATACGTTGGAGACGTATCAAGCATCCCCAAGCTTAATTCCTGCTCGTCCTCGAGTAGGTAAATGATAAAAAGAGAATTTTGATGTGGAATGCTACCTAGCATAATTCATAATGTAATTTTATTTATTGTGGCATGAATGTTCAGATCCAAATGAATACAAAATAAAAGTTCATATTGATAAAAGAAATAGTAATACTTCAAGCATACTAATCAAAGTAATCATGTCTTCTAAAAATAGCATGGCAAAAGAAAGTTCATCCCTACAAAATCATATAGTTAGGCTATGCTTCATTTTCCCACACAAAGATGTTCCCAATTTCTATACCCCGATGACAAGCCAAGCAATTGTTTCATACTTAAATAATCTCAAACTTTTTCAACCTTCACGCAATAGATGAGCGTGAGCCATGGATATAGCACTATGGGTGGAATAGAATATGATGATGGGGATTGTGTGGTGAAGACAAAAAAAGGAGAAAGTCTCACATTGACGAGGATAATCAATGGGCTATGGAGATGCCCATCAATTGATGTCAACATGAGGAGTAGGGATTGCCATGCAACAGATGAACTAGAGCTATAAATAAATGCTCAACAAAAGAAAACTAGTGGGTGTGCATCCAACTTGCTTGCTCATGAAGACCTAGGGCATTTGAGGAAGCCCATCGTAGGAATATACAAGCCAAGTTCTATAATGAAAAATTCCCACTAGTATGAAAAAGACAACTTATGAGACTCACTATATGAAAAACATGGTGCTACTTTGAAGCGCAATATATGAGACTCACTACATGAAGAACAAGGTGCTACTTTGAAGCACAAGTGTGGAAAAAGAGATAGTAACATTGCCCTTTTTATTTATTTTCTTGTTTTTTGGGCCTTTCTTTTTTTATTTTTGACCTTTCTCTTTTTTTGGGCAATGCTCTAATTATGATGATCATCACACTTCTATTGATTACAACATAAGGATTACAACTCGAAACTAGAACAAGATATGACTCTATATGAATGCCTCCGGCGGTGTACCGGGATGGTGCAATGAATCAAGAGTGACATGTATGAAAAAATAATGCATGGTGGCTTTGCCACAAATACGATGTCAACTACATGATCATGCAATGGCAATATGACAAAAGTAAAGTATGTCATGATGATGAAGAACGGAACGGTGGAAAGTTGCATGGCAATATATCTCGGAATGGCTATGGAAATGCCATAATAGGTAGGTATGGTGGCTGTTTTGAGGAAGATATAAGGAGGTTTATGTGTGATAGATCGTATCACGGGTTTGATGCACCGCGAAGTTTGCACCAACTCTCAAGGTGAGAAAGGGCAATGCAACGAGGCTAGCAAAGGCGGAAAGGTAAAAGTGCGATAATCCATGGACTCAACATTAGTCAAAACAACTCATATACTTATTGCAAAAATTTAGAAGTCATCAAAATCAAGTACTACGTGCATGCTCCTAGGGGATAGATTGGTAGGAAAAGACCATCGCTCGTCCCCGACCGCCACTCATAAGGATGCACAATCAATACACTTCATGTTTCAAATTTGTTACACAACTTTAACCATACGTGCATGGTACGAGACTTGCTAAATTCAACACAAGCATTCTTTAAATTCATAATCACCCAACTAGCATGACTTTAATATCACTACCTCCATATCTCAAAACAATTATCAAGTATCAAGTTGATCATAGCATCCAATTCACTTCCTATGATAGTTTTTATTATACCCAACTTGGATGCCTACCATTCTAGGACCAATTTTATAACCATAGCAAATACCATGCTGTTCTAAAGACTCCCAAAATAATATAAGTGAAGCATGAGAGACTAGCAATTTCTTCAAAATTAAGACACCACCGTGCTCTAAAAGATATAAGTGAAGCACTAGAGCAAAAACTATCAAGCTCAAAAGATATAGGTGAAGCACATAGAGTATTCTAGCAAATTCTAATCAAATAGGCTTCTCCCAAAAGGTGTGTACATCAAGGAGGATTGTGGTAAACTAAAAAGCAATGACTAATATAATACACGGCGCTCCAAGCAAAACACTTATCATGTGGTGAATAAAAATATAGCTCCAAGTAAAGTTACCAATGAACGAAGACGAAAGAGGGGATGCCTTCCCGGGGCATCCCCAAGCTTAGGCTTTTGGATATTCTTGAATATCTTGGGGTGCCTTGGGAATCTCCAAGCTTAGGATCTTGCCACCCTTTATTCCATAGTCCATAAAAGCTTTACCCAAAACTTGAAAACTTCACAACACAAAACTCAACAGGAAATCTTATAAGCTCCGTTAGTGAAAGAAAACAAAACCACCACATAAGTTACTGCAATGAAATCATTATTTATTTAATTTGGTGTTAAACCTTCTGTATTCCAACTTCTCTATGGATTATAAACTATTTTATTGGCCATAGATTCATCAAAATAAGCAAACAACACACGAAGAACAGAATCTGTCAAAAACAGAATAGTCTGTAGTAATCTGTAACTAACGCAAACTTCTCGAACTCAAAAATTTCAGACAAAATAGGAAGACCTATTAAATTTGTTTATTGATCAGCAGAAATTGGAATCACTATTTTATCACGTTCTGGTGATTTTTAACAATTGTTTTCGTGAACCGAAAGTTTCTGGAAATTACAGCAAGATCAAATAACTATCATCCAAGAAGATCCTACAGGTTTAACTTGGCACAAACACTAATTAAAAGATAAAAACACATCTAAACAGAAGGTAGATGGAAGATTTATTAAATAACAGCAAGGAAAAATATTGGGTTGTCTCCCAACAAGCGCTTTTCTTTAAAGCCTTTTTAGCTAGGCATTGAGATTTCAATGATGCTCACATGAAAGACAAGAATTGAAGCACAAAGAGAGCATCATAAAACATGTGATAAACACACTTAAGTCTAACATACTTCCTATGCATAGGCATCTTGTAAGCAAACAAATTATCAAGGCAAGCAAAAACTAGCATATGCAAGGAAGAACAAAGAGATGGTAGCAATCTCAACATGAAGAGAGGTAATTTTGTAACATGAAAATTTCTACAACCATATTTTCCTCTCTCATAGTAATTACATGTGGGATCATAAGAAAATTCAACAAAATAGCTATCACATAAAGTATTTTCAACACGATCCACATGCATGAATAGTTGACACTCTTCCAAAATAGTGGGATTAACATTAATTAAAGTCATGACCTCTCCAAACCCACTTTTATCAAAAATACCATAAGATTGAACATTCTCCAAATACGTGGGATCTAAAGTTGACACTCTTCCAAACACACTTTCAATAATATTGCAAACACTATTATCAATCTCATATTCATCATGGGGGCTAAATAAATTTTCAAGATCAAAAGAAGAATCACCCCAATCATGATCATTGCAACAAGTAGTAGTCATAGCAAAACTAGCATCCCCAAGCTTAGGGTTTTGCATATTATTAGCACAATTGACATCAATAGTAAAATCATTGCAATCATGCTTTTTATTCAAAGATCTATCGTGAATCACTTCATAAATTTCTTCACTACAATTTTCAGATTCACGAATTTCAAGCAAAACCTCATAAAGATAATCTAGTGCACACAACTCACTAGCAATTGGTTCAACATAATTGGATCTCTTAAAAAGATTAGCAAGCGGATGAGGATCCATAGATCTTAGGTTCTCTGTTTAGCAATAAATAAGCATCTATTCCAACCAAACGGGCAAACAAAAGGGCAAGCGAAACAGAGGAGGAGATTGGGAAAGAGAGGGCGAATAAAACGGCAAGGGTGAAGTGGGGGAGAGGAAAACGAGAGGCAAATGGCAAATAATGTAAATGCGAGTGAGATGGGTTTGTGATGGGTACTTGGTATGTCTTGACTTGAGCGAAGACCTCCCCGGCAACGGCGCCAGAAATCCTTCTTGCTACGTCTTGAGCTTGCGTTGGTTTTCCTCGAAGAAGAGAGGGTGATGCAGCAAGTGTAGCGTAAGTATTTCCCTCAGTTTTTGAGAACCAAGGTATCAATCCAGTAGGAGGCTCCTCAAAAGTCCCACGCACCTACACAAACAAACTGAGAACTCGCAACCAACGCAATAAAGGGGTTGTCAATCCCTTCACGACCACTTGCGAAAGTGAGATCTAATAAAGATAATATGATAAGATATATATATTTTTGGTATTTTGTAATATAGATGCAAAAAGTAAAGATGCAAACAAAAGTAGATTGGAAACAAATATGATAAGAGATAGACCTGGGGGCCATAGGTTTCACTAGTGGCTTCTATCAAGATAGCATAAGTATTACGGTGGGTGAACAAATTACTGTCGAGCAATTGATAGAAAAGCGCATAGTTATGAGATTATCTAGGCATGATCATGTATATAGGCATCACGTCCATAACAAGTAGACCGACTCCTGCTGCATCTACTACTATTACTCCACACATCGACCGCTATCCAAAGATGCATCTAGAGTATTAAGTTCATAAGAACAGAGTAACACATTAAGCAAGATGACATAATGTAGAGGGATAAACTCATGCAATATGATATAAACCCCATCTTGTTATCCTCGATGGCAACAATACAATACGTGCCTTGCAACTCTTTCTGTCACTGGGTAAGGACACGGCAAGATTGAACCCAAAGCTAAGCACTTCTCCCATGGCAAGAAAGACCAATCTAGTAGGCCAAACCAAACTGATAATTCGAAGAGACTTGCAAAGATAAATCAATCATACATAAAAGAATTCAGAGAAGATTCAAATATTATTCATAGATAAACTTGATCATAAACCCACAATTCATCGGATCTCGACAAACACACCGCAAAAAGAGTTTACATCAAATAGATCTCCACAAGAGAGGGGAGAACATTGTATTGAGATCCAAAAAGAGAGAAGAAGCCATCTAGCTAGTAACTATAGACCCGTAGGTCTGTGTTAAACTACTCACAACTCATCGGAGGGGCAAGGATGTTGATGTGGAGGCCCTCCGTGGTTGATTCCCCCTCCGGCAGAGTGTCGGCGAAGGCTCCAAGATGAGATCTCGCGGATACAGAAGGTTACAACGGTGGAAATTGTGTTTCGTGGTGCCCCTGGATGTTTTCGGGGTACATAGGTATATATAGGAGGAAGAAGTACATCGGTGGCCGCCCGAGGGGCCCACGAGACAGGGGGCGCGCCCTCCTATCTCGTGGAGGCCTCGGCTGCTTCTTGACTTGCACTCCAAGTCCTCTGGATCACGTTTGTTCCAAAAATCACGCTTCCGAAGGTTTCATTCCGTTTGGACTCCGTTTGATATTCCTTTTCTTTGAAATACTGAAATAGGCAAAAAAAATAGCAATATGGGCTGGGCCTCCGGTTAGTAGGTTAGTCCCAAAAATGATATAAATGTGTAAAATAAAGCCCATAAACATCCAAAAGGGGTAATATAATAGCATGGAACAATCAAAAATTATAGATACGTTGGAGACGTATCACACCCCTCTCCACATTTGCAGACAAGGCCTTCCCTCGTTCATCCTTATCTCCAACAAACCTCATTGTTGAGCAATTAAGAAAGGAAGCCTCTGAACAAAGCGGCACAGTGGCCGGCCACCGGCGTCATCAATCCCCATGCCTCCGCTCATTCCGACCACCAACCACCACCACACCCCACCTCTTCACCTTATCTCATATTTCTCAAGATATCATTAGTTTTTACATGGGATTACTCCCAAGGGTCAATCACAACAAGTGTTTTATAAAAAATGCATCTTGATGTTCCGCAATGCACGGATCTTGCTAGTACTCCTACACAAGACTAAGTTGGTGATGCTGGTGTATCGCCATCCATCGCTTCTCGACCATTAGATCTACATCTAACGATTGTGAGGTAAGTTGTTGCCTTTTCTCACCAACATCCCACTTGTCTACCAATTTGCAGAAAAACCCATAATTAGTATCTTAAAACCAACCACAACCCTCCCTGACCTCACCAAAACAGCCCAAGGAATATATTCTAATTGAAACATAATATATCTCTAGTGACATATGTATATCAAAATTAGGGTGTTTTGTACCAAGTTTGTGAATAAGTATTATTCTAATTATGATTCGTTGCAACGAACATGAACATTGCTAGTATTTCCAACCATGCATTTTTCCTAGTATTCCATAGTTTCGAGTTTTCCATCAAGATATTAGTCACTCATGGTTGATATTTACTTTCAATCATGTACACATATGCACTATGTAACTAGCCTTGCTTATTGGCTTCCAAAGCTTAACTTTCACTCCTACTTACAATATGTAGAGTATTTAACAAAAAACTACCACTTTCAACCAGCCCTAGGAAGAATCTATTGTACAAAAAATAGCAAAAACATACCCAAAATTTCTTAATCCACGCCAAAAACTACTACCTAGTACTCCTATCGATTAGGTTCGTTTAAACCCATTTATGACTGGGTTGGCCCACACGTCCGTGCTGACGAGGCAGCTTAAACCAACACATTTTGTTTGACCATTGACACGAGGGACCCACATCTGACCTTCTATCCTGTTATTCCCCCTCAAATCATTATTTTTCCTGAACATTACTTCAAACAGTACTGATGCGTGTTCGTCGGTGGCGCCGGTGATGAGCGAGTTGGCCGCCGCTCCGCCGGACGGGCCGGACGCCGCGCTGGCCTCCGCACGGGTTGGCAAGCTGGCCCGAGCGTGACTCACGAGCGAGCAAGCCGCCGCGCTGGCCTTCGCTCGAGCCAGATGGCTGGCCTTAGCGCTGGCGCAAGACGAAAGCAAGTCCGTCGCGCTGCCGCGCTAATCTAGCTAGCAAACCTTGCGCACAAGCAGTTGGGCGGAGCTACCTTGGCTAGCTAGCGGCATGCGGCGCCGGACGGAGCTGGCATCCGGGCTGCCGCAACATGGGCTCCGCACCGCCGGCGGTTTTGACCTCACCTTCTGCCGGCGGCGGTAGCTGCGTCCCATGGCCGAGGATGACTAGGTGGACGGGCCGGAGGTAGGAGGTCACTCGAGGATTTTTGTTGGTAAGAGCATGTACAATGGTTGATAAGGTAGTCTTATCTTAAGTCTGCCATGTATGCAAGTGGTAGTAGTTTCTTGGCATTTTAGTGGTTTATTGCATTATTAGGGGTTTCTTGTAAGGAACAATGTACGTACTACTAGCGACAAAAGGCGATTCTAGGTTGCGTTGTACTCCAACGAGTACTACTAGTGGTCGCGGGAGTGTATGCCTCGTTTTGTGGGTTCTATCCCGGCCGAACGCACGACGGCCTTTTAAAAAAAATTAGTACTACTGCACTTCGCTGTGAGCCAATATTTTACACGGGTAGTTTCAGTTTTGAAGTCAAACGGACGTGCGGCCCCAGAATCTGGGTGCACTGGACAGCCTAGCCACGTGAACGGGTTTTCCTTCCCAGCATCCCGTGGCTCGCGTGCTCACCCTAGCCGCACCATGCTTGCAGCTTCCTCATCAGCTAGTAGCATATTTAAACTAGCGCCTCCCAATTAAGCCCGAGGAGCCGGAAAAGCCTGGTGGGGCATTGGGAACTGTGCAATATGGCTTTGTATGTAAAGTGCTCTACTACTACTCTGTAGCTTGTGGCGTTGCACGCATGGACTTCACTCCATTATCGGCTCTACTATAAAAGAAATTCCTCTTGACATGTTTTTTTTTTGAAACGGAGACAAAAGCTTTGCTTCATCTCATTCATAAAGAAGGAACTACTAACAAAGTTCGACGAGATCCATTACACCTCCACAAATGGAAGCGAAAAGCCTAGTCTCGCTGTATCAAATAACTCAAATGTTTTGCCCCTGCAGTAACCATCGCTGATAAACATGCTGCTAGTGTGTGCGTGAGAGGAGCGGCTGAGTAGGCCGGCTACGTGAGAGGAGCGGCTGAATAGAGCACCGAGAGTACCCACTAGGCCACTACGCAGGTGTACTTCCCTTGCATTGATAGTACAGCGATAGTTCTAGAGAACAGTAGTACCCTCCACTTCCAAATGTAGCTCCTTGGCCCTAAGATTCAAGAGTTCAAAGCTGGTGCACTATACTAGACTAGACTAGAAGTACAGTACATCGCACTACTAGTTGAGAAAAGTAGTACTAGTACTGCTACAGTACGAGTATGTACTCCTCCGTCACATAATGTAAGACGTTTTTTGACACTAGTTGGCGTGTACAAAAAATGGCAAAAACATACCCAAAATTTCTTAATCCACGCCAAAAACTACTACCTAGTGCCAAAAATTTCTTACTAGTGCTATTATTTACAGTATAATGCAATCCCATAACGTTCCATAATGCTAGTACTTGGTAGTAAATAATAGCCTCACCCCTTCGCTGAGGAACGATCTACAATTGAAGGGACGAGGCCTGCGATTACTACGCCTTATCTCCTCCTCGCCAGCCTCCCCCCCAAGAGAAGGCAGTTCGTCGCTGCTCCCATGGATTCGCCAGCAGTTCTCCTCCTCGTCGGGGCTGGGAGACCTTGGACGACGATCCTCTGGGAGAAATCGCACGCCGCTCCGACGTCCTCACTGCCGCAAGACTCGGTGCTTCCTGCACCAACTTTTTCAAGACGCTGCTTAAACAGGCTTGGGAAAAGGCCATGCTTGTTGGTCTTCCATGCATCCTCGAGGAGAAGGTTCTTCTATGGGACAATCCTTCGAACAGTCCACCGCTCCCTGGCCATGGTTGCACGTTGACTCCGCTAGAGTTGCCGACGTTGAGAGGTAGTCGGATTTTGTCCGATGAGCAGGTCAGTAATGGAGTTTGATCATGTAGTACTTAGTTATTCCATTTCCATCCCATAATTTCTCCGCTGCCCACCGTCTTATATATAAGTCTTCGTCGGTGCCAACGAAGATTGGCTTGCATACCTCCGGCCGGATACCACCATCATTTTGCACAACATCCACAGCAGTGCGGCCGTTCCGGTAGACCCCTTCTCCACCATTGGGATCAGCCTTCCGGACTGGCTGGGCTTGAATACGTGTGATGATGCCTACATGAGATTGAAGAAGATATCAATTGCGGACCCGCCGACAAAGCGACGCGGCTACGACGATTACTATCTCATCGCGGTGTTCGACATAAGGATTGCCATCAATGCAAGAGGACGTAACGGCAGAGGCAGGCTGATGAGGACATCAGTACCATTGTTACAACCACAGCCCCTACTACAACATATACTGGAGCAATTACTAGAGCTCGCGCACGCCAATTAAATTATCAGGTACTTTCGTTTCTTGGTAATGATTCTAATGTTCATGAGAATATGATGCTGCCTAAATTGGATACATTTGTTTTGCTTACAAATGAAGGGCCTGGCATGGATAAGAGGGATGAACATTGGAGCAAGAACAAGCATGGAGTTGATGGCATGCGCAAGGGGAACAAGAACGGAGTTACAAGTGATGATTTCAGGACTTTGAAGCCACCATAATGAGTACATGAAGCCTTGGACGAAATATACAAGATGCCACTTCATAAACTTCGTCTAGAGGCTATTCTAGGTGCTGCGTCACCTTATTATTGGGCCAGGCCCATGTAATTTCGAAATACATAAGTATAGGCTGTTTTTAGAGTCCGTATGTGTGGGGACACAAGAGATAGGGTTGGTTTCGGACCCCTTCCCCAAGGGCCACGAAATCCCCCCCCCCTCTTTCTCCATATATACAGCCCTTAGGGCACCGTTTAGACTTTGGGTTTTGCTTAAATTAAAGTTCACCATAGCTGCAACTTGCACTTTGTTTGTGTTCAACGACTGACCAAGGCGTCCACGAACCCCACCTTGATCAATAAAGCTTTCCTCTTATATTCGCAATATCCAGATTGCAATCCTAGTTTCTTGCTTGTTCTTCGTTTGCTGCAGGAAATGTACCTTCGTGGTCGTTGATCGTGCTCGGCGTGGTCAATAACCTCTCGGAGTTGGTTTAGCGATTGCTAAGGCGCGACGTCCTCGCACGTTCGTAGTCGGATCGTCCAAGTCGACTTCATCCTAAACGATAGCCACCATCTCATCGAAAGATGGGACACCTTTGCCTCTATCACTGGCGCATGTTGGCGGCGGCAGATTTGTACCCCTACACGTTCGAAGACGCCGTGCACCATCTAGGCCACATCTTCGCGGTGACAAGCCAGGGGACTTGTTTCATCTGGTTGCCATCCTACTGATGCAGAGATTACAAACGGAATGCACAAACCATCATTTGCATCCCTAACGGTACTCCATTATTTTGCGAGACCGACATCCCCGATCAAAATAATATCGCCGATCTGGGTGTGCATTTGCATCCGCGATTCGGTCTAACTCGGAACCTTGTAGCTGACTTTGGCATATTGGGATCAACTATCTTAGCGATCGTTACCCATGGTACCACCGATGTGCAACATGGTCACACAATCTACCACGATCGGACCGTCACCATCTACCCGTATTCCATTTTTAACCCTCTCGCCTTCTCTTTCATTGTTGTACTAGCAATACTTAGAAGTACTAGTAGGAGTACTTTTTACCTTGAGGACGCGATAGCTAGCTAGGCCCTTGAAGACTTGAACCCACTAGCTGCCACCATTTTTGTTTTTCCATGTCTTACTATCTCATCCATGTAGCCAAGAGTGGCTATATATAATAAGCCGATTATTTTACTTCCTATATACCGAGTAGTACTATTTGCTGCACAAGACATCGACCGCCATATTTGAGCACAACATTATTATGCATGGACCTTGACTATGTACGCCACCATGTGTCCAGATCTGGGATGCGCGTGTACCGGATGAACGGCGCCGAGTTCGACCCTGTGATGCTACGTGGGTGCCGAGGAACACTCTTGGAGTACTCGCTTTTCATCGGGGACAGCTACCCCATTGTGAAGCGGATGCCACCTTCCGTGCGACACGGAAGGCCTGCCGCTCATGAAGCATGGTTGTGTATTCAATGCGCACCGCGGATGAACGACATGCTTTGGGACACGCTATCCCGATTTATGCCGCTTCAGCTTGGATGAGTCTCCATCATGTGGAACCGGACTAGAAAGCGGCGATAATGATTCCGTTGCCCACCGCTATGGATCGTGCCATCCATGAAGAACACCTGGGACTGGAACTTGGAGGAGGACATGTAGCCCATCTATAACGTGTAAGTGGAGTACGGTAATTGTGAACGGTAGCGCTGTGAATATATGTAGACTAGTCGTGGACAAATTTATCACAAGAATTGCAGATGAACTTGTGTGGCATACTGGCATTTGTTCTTTAGAATTTATTACTAGTAAATGTGTTATGTGTACGTGCAACTTGTGTGGTTGTTGCACGGGCTCCAACACACTCTTTGAGAAAAAAAGGTGGCACAGCTTTGGATATACGTGACGTGGCGGCATCATACAAGAGCATCGTCATTGTAGTTGTAGTACACTCCTACTAGGACGACAACTCCTATAAAACCTTGCGCTTGGATCTTTGATTCTTCGGGAGGTTCAACAGTTCGTACTCGTGTGAACCTTGCACTTGGCTCTTCGCCTCTTCGGAAGGTCCAACAATGATGATACTACAGTACAATATGCTTCTGGCAATCTGACACCGATTGAACTGTTGCACGTCTACCGCGAGGGCGAGGGAGAGGGAGAGGGAGAGGGTGTTGTAGTCAAAACCCTCTCCTCGTGCTGCGAACCACCGCGCGCGTGGGCGAGGGAGAGGCATAGTAAGCAAGCTTCTCCTTGTTCGGCGAGTTGACGGGACACATCAAAGCAGTACTAGTACTAGTAGTAGTCCATACTGCGTCCTTTCCGATTAATATGGCTTAATTTGAAATGAGAAAAATACACTGCCGGTCAACGTATGTAACAATACGCTCTTTACGGTCACTATATATAGTTCAGCATCGATTATACGATCACTAGATCATCGCAGAGCACCGTATTGCACCCTACTGACCGGCCACATAGTCGACGTGGCACTTTGTTGACTGGTTAAATTGTCACCTGGTTTCTGGGTCCCACATGTCAGTTGGCAGAGCAAAGAAATCAGTTAAACAAAACTCTACGCAGGCGCGACACGAGTCCAACCCTTGCGCCCGAACCGCCCTGGCTGTGTATGTGAGTGCATGCATGTGTCCTCCCTCGGTCTTCCAACAAAAAGTGTACATCGGCTATAAAACAAAGAGTGTAGTAGTACATGATGTACATCTACACTTCCAATGCATTTAGCCTTTAATCTAAATTGATATTGATTGACTAATGCACCAACTTGTGCTGTAGGTATAGGCTACATGTCTTCCTTAATTACAGCATGCAACATCCTTCATTTAATCTTCTTATCTCAATGGTCGCATGCACACATAAGTCTGCTACTTTTGGGCGTTAATTATACCCTGGTCAATGTGTAAATCTCTAAATTTACAGTCTTTCACGGACGTAGGGAGTAGGTTGAGCACTTGAGCGTGAGCGTGTGTGTTGCGTCGTGTGTTGTGTGCCGCATGGGTGCGTGAGTGTTGCGTGTGTCCATGTGGAGTACGTGTGAGTGTTGCATGTTGCATGCATGCATGCATGCATGGGGCTTACTCCCTCCCATTGGCATGTTCATATTTCAAGCTTCCTCTGTTCCCTCCATATGGTGATACTCCCTCTGTTCCCAAATAGTATGGAGTAAAAGCCTCCCTCTGTTCCCAAATACGGAGTATTTGTCTTTCTACAGATTTCAACAAGTGACTAGGTACGGAGCAAAATGAGTGAAGTGAGCGTAGAGGCATAGAGATACTGTAGAAAGGAAGTCCTTGCGATCCATTATTCCCCATCTCGGTCAGAGAGAACTATTCAACTAGTCTTCGCAGTGAAGTGACAATACACGCTGCAGTAGATGGGACATGTAATTAATAAGCTGAACCAGCGTGTTGGTGTTACTAAATCAGCCTTATCCAATACTGCCATCATGTTTGCCGGTAGAGCACGCTTCCGCAAATACGCCTACGCACCTCTGTCCTCCATTAACTGACATATGGGCCCTCCTGTGGTAGACCCACATGTCATCGGTGTAACTATTTACACTCCGAAGGATGGTGCCTATATCCTGGTAGTAGTACTAGTAGAATTGATATTTAATGCACTTTCTTCCCCGTCTTCCACTCTTCTTCCTCCTCTCTTCTTCTTCCTCCTCTCTTCCCCATCGTCGGCCGCACACCATTTACCCCCGCTCACTGCTCGCCCGCCCGCACCATCTTCCTTGGTAGCTCGCGATACCATATCCCCGCTCACTTTGCTCGGCCACACGAGGAGAAGCTTCTTCGCTTCGCCTCCCAATCCACTTCCCACTGGCTCGCAGCACCGAAAACCCCAATGGCAGAACCGACTGACACGCAGATCCGCGATTGGAATTCCCTCCCTGATGTTCTCTTGGAGCAGATCTGTAGTCCTATGGACCTACTCAGCACCGTCCGTCTGGCCGCATGCTCGGTGTCTTTGTACCATCTACTCGTCTGCAACCGGCCGGCTCTTTTCAAGACACCCTGGTTGCTGATGCCCGATCCTCGCAGGTGGCCCAGACACCGACTTGACGATCCTACGGAGGTTGCCATGGTGCCCCTGGACATGCTACCACTACCCGTCCACCTGTCCTTCATGCGCGGCCACTACTGGGTGGGCATGAAGGCCAACTGGATTGTCCTCATCCACCACACCGGTAGTCCGTGGCGTCTCGTGCATATCTACACCCAGCAAGAGATCACCCTTCCATCGTTGGATACCGCCACCATCAAGCCTCGCGGCCTGCCGGACACTCCTGCCTACTACGCACGAGACACGTCAAGCTTTTGGCTCGACCTCTGTTTGCAGAAAGTTGTAATCTGCGAAGTGCCCACACCATCAGAAGACTACATGGATTACAAGCTCATTGCCTTATTCAACATGGGATTAGTCTATCTAGAATCCGTCGCCATGCATGGTTATGGATCATCATCAATCCTGTTGAGGAACATTTCATCGATGCTATAGTGCACGATGGCATCGCTTCGCGATCGACGCATTATATTGGCTGCCTATACTTGGTGGAATCTATCGTCGTGTAATTGTTCTATCTCATCTCATCTTTACCTTATGAATACGACTGCCTGTTCATTTGTTACAAATTTAGAATGCATAGCATGTCTATAACCACATCATTGCTATATGTTCCTCTCATTTCCTAGATTTTTTTGACTATGAGAAAAATTGGCATCTAATGATTGTTAGAATACATATTATGAGCATAACATCATGATTGCTATATGCTACTCTCGTTTACAAGATTTTTATAACAACGCATGTTATTGCTTAGAGTTGAGATGAGAATAGTAGTAGTAAGTGCTATGGTAGAATATGAGTACGCACTGTAATAGCTGTTTACCTCTCATTGTTACATGATGTTTGAACCATGACATGTTGCTAGAATATGAAAGCCATTGGCTTATTTTTTTAACTTGGGGTATGATTATGACCACGGCATTGCAATTCTTTGTCTATGATATGTGTCACTGTTATAATAATCTTAATTCCACACATACTCTGAACATGATTGTTTATTTTTGTCCTTTTGGTTTCCAATTTGAATTGTTGCAGCAGACGCAAATGCGCTGGCCTTCATGATTCCAAGACCTGGAATCATACCAGCCGATGGGTGCTGGTTTATCGCTCGTTCAGCTGACGACAGTCATTTAATGCTCATTCGTACGTACCAAATTGACCAAACCATTACATCAAACCACATGCAGTACAATGCGTGGGGCATTCGTGACATTGATGGCTATGGCTGCTTCGTGTTCGAGAAACATCCCAGCTCCATTGGGCCAAAGCGATTCAATCGAGGCGGGTTTACAGCCTCGGCAACCACTCCTTGTTCCTCGGGCTCAATTATCCGATCATCCAATCAATCATCGATCATATCACCGGCGATGATTACTGTGCTATGCAACTTCCATTCGCGAGGGGGGCTGTGTTTACACATCATACCATGGGTTTCATGAATCATCATATCCAGAGATTCATCGACACAGCTTGTTGCCAGATAATCTTCAGTGTGTGAAAGGCATCAAGCTTCCATGCGATGGATGACTTTTGCAAACCCGACATGCGGCGATGTGGTTCATGCCAACAGCAAATATGCACAACTTGATTCGTGCTGATATCTAGACGGAGCCATGTATTCTGCTGTTGTAGCATGACCCTCTTTTGTTGGATATTATGTACTGTTGTTAGTTTGAAGCACTCCTCTGGTTTGAAGGATAGATACCTTCCGGGATCAAGTGCATCCTAACTCACCTGCGTAGGATGTACTTGATAATGATGATGGAGATGTTGTGCAGAAGCCATATATATATATATATATATATATATATATATATATATATATATATATATATATATATATATATATATATATATATATATATATCAGTTAGGCTTTAAGTGCGTACTTGTTAGTTAAACCTATGTATAAATTGTGACACTAAATACGACTAGTAAGTAGTACAATAGCAGTACTAGTATACGCCGGTCAAATTATTCATCATGTCCACACATTGAATTGACGTGACAACACGCTGCGCGTGAGGTGACACAAGAATCCCGATGGCGTGTTCGGGTATTCTGGACTTCAGATTTGGAGTACCACTTATCCGTCAAATCTTTCATCATTCACTTAAAACAATCGATTGATCATACATTGAGTACCATATAACTGGAATTATCGATGCAAGTCGAAGAAGGATTGGCGGTGCTGCCACCAAGGCGTCAAGTTCGATCCCACGGATCAGAGCTGATTGAGCACCTTGAGGCCAAAGTGAGTCCGACAACATGAGATTTCAGTCTCTCATCGATTTGTTCATACCAACCATCGACAATGAAAGCACGATATATGCTACACCCAACCCGAGAAACTTCCGGGTAAGACACCGATCGGCCGCCTACTTGCACAAACATATTCCTTTCTTTATAGCTCTATTTTTATTTTTAGACGCAGACCTGGTGAAGCAATTACAATTTGACAGTTAATAAAAGTGAAACAAGTGACGCAACATGCCAAAGATGTTATGAAAATGCCAACTAGGTACACTAAGACCTGTATTCCACAATACTACAGGTATCACACCGAGTGGCCTAAGGAAGCATTTCTTCCAAATATAATTCCTGTATGCTCAAAAGGCACGTGGACGCCGCGCAAGATACAATGGAGTGCGGCATGCACGCGATGTGGCACAAGACCGGCAATACCTTGCCGGTGATGGTCAAAGGCCGGCAGACGGGCAGCAAAAAAGGTTCTGGTGCTGCACACCAACAAGAACTTAGACCAGCAGAGGACCAACTGGGTGATGCACCAGTACCACCACGCGGACCTGGAGCAAGAGAAGGAGCAGGAGCTGGTCCTCTGCAAGATTCTCTACTAGACGAACAGTAGGGCCAGGAGTAAAAAGATTATAAGTTAGTTTGGTATTGGTAGTTGTACTACCTTGTCGTCCGCAAGTTGGTATTGTTGTTAACGATCTTTTGGTATGAAATTGCATTTGCTTCCAACCATCATGCTGAGGGTCGACGTGGATATAAAGCTAAATCATTTGTTTCGAAACGAATTCTCAGGCACCTGGTTTTTATTTGATGGGTAGCATAAGCACCTGCCGTTCGAATTCCCAATTCTACAGTTTTTTCAAAACAAGTGCATGCACTTATTATCACTATAAAAAAACAATATCCGTGCTGCATCCCAGTTATTAGTCTGTGTTTGCAGAATTCTCTCGTTTATTGAGCATGTATATTGTTTTTTCAGGTCGAGCAAGTTTCAACTGGGCTGTAGACTGCCCAAGGTTGGTTTTGTTTTTAACAGGCCCAGCCCATGACGACAATGGGGCACAAAGATCCAGCAGGTATCTATCGGCTCGTGGCCCGCCAAATAAGTAGTTATATTTTGTCTTACAACATCCATGAGCAGTTTTTTTACTGAATCAAACACACAGCCCAGTTCTATTTTCCTCTTGAAACGCATGTCCTACATCCGCTTTCTAATCTCTACCTATAGTTTTACTAGTTCATATACACGTATCATTATATTGAAAACACATAAAATTCCCTTTTCATATTTACATCCTTATTTTTGTTGTTTTTCCCACCCAATATTGATATTTTTACCACGGGTTTTCCCTTAAACCAACTCAATTGTCCCACGTCTTATTTGCTTACAAAAAAAAATGATTTTTTTGGCAAATCAATAAGTTCTTAAAAAAATGTTTATCATTTTGGGATTACAACAGTTTGGACTCCACCGAAATATGCAAAATAAGGTTGAACTTTTTGACCGTGGTCCTGGGAAGAAAATGGGTTGTAATAAATTACTTAAGAATTAGCAAATGGGCTGCAAATTATAAAAAATAGCAAATGGGCTGCAAATTATAAAAAATAGCAAATGGGCTTTATGTTGTTCCGCCACAGATTTGGAGGCTGACTTGTGGGCCTACACAAGGTTTCTTAAAATAAACTTAGTCAACAATCGACTCTACTAGCCGTAATCGTTAGATGTCAATCTAACGGCAATCATGTTTCTTCGATCTCGATCTTCCCGCCTGACCGCCCAAACCAACGCCGTCGGAACCGCTTTGCTCCGCCTCCCGTGGCGGCGGTCTTGCCGGGCAGGCCTCACGGCCCCATCATACTCGCATCACCGGCCTGTCTATCCCTCTACTCACCCACACCTCCTGTTATTTTCCGGCGACAAGAATTAACCAGCAACCTCGTCGTTCCATCACAGGCAGCCACCGCCGTGTCTTCACCGCTCGTGTCGCTCCCGTCAGAGGGCCTCGCCGTCGTCCACCGCCCTGGTGCTCTCAGCGCGACGTGGTCAACGATGTCCATCCAACGGCCGCAGTGCTTCTTCAACCTCTGGTCTTCTTGCCCAACCGCCCAAAGCAGCGCCGGTCGTGCCACATGCTCCTGCCTCCCGTGGGCAGCTGTGCTGCCGCGGAGGCCTCACCGTCCCCATACTACTCCACTACTGGCCAGGCCATCCCTCCACTCACCCACTCCCCCTGTTATTCTGCGGCGACGGCAGCCTCACACCGCAGCCGAACCAGTGAACCCTCGTACTCCTCTCCGCATGGGCATCCACTGCCACGTCTTCCCTGGCTCCGCATCGTCCCCTTCCTAGGCCTTGCCGTCGTCCACCGCCCTGGTGCTCTCGGCGCGGCGTGGTCAATGTGGTCAACGACCGACTTCCATCGGAAGAGTATCAGACGTGGAGAGGCCGATACCGGGTCCACGGCAGCCGCAAGGAAGTGCCTCCTTATTACACGCAAAATAATTATTCCTCCACCTAACAGCAGGGACCCACTGGACGGGCCACCAGTATTTCAAGGAATAAACGTTTCCCTCCTGACTGTTGTGACCCACCCGATGGGCCATCGTATTTCGCAAAAAAAAGTTTGCCCTTGACTGCTGGGACCCACCGGACGGACCACCGTATTTCGTGAACCCCCTCATTGTCAAGACGGACCCACCGGAAGTGCCTCCTTATTACGCACGTAAAAATGAATACTCCCCACCTAGCCGGGACCCACCATGGTGGGAGGCTGACTTAGGGCCTACTAAGTTGACGGGATAGAGGGCTTTGTCAACTTAGTCAATATGAATGATTCTAGCTCCAAAGGACTGCACAATGTCCATCCAACGGCCGTCGTGCTTCTTCAATCTCTGCTCTTCCTGCTCCAAATTACCAAACAAACGTCAAGGGACTGCTCGCTCCCTCCTCCCGCTGCGGGCTGTCAGCTCTGCAAGCAGCCTCACCGCCCCACCGCATTCTCCCATCGCTGGCCTAGCCATCCTCTACTCACACACACCTGTTGTTATTCTCCGCGAGGGCGCGAACAAGTAAACCCTCGTCTGACAACAGATTCCCCTCCGCGTGGGAAACAACTACCGAGTCTTCCCTGCCTTCGTGTTGTTCCCTTTCTAGGCCTCGCCGTCGTCCACCGCCCTGGTGCTCTCGGAGCGGCGTGGTGAACATGGTCAAGGAACGACTTCTATCGGACGTGGACTGTACGTGGAGAGGCTGACAGCCGGGTCCACGGCCGCAGCAAGGAAGTGCCTCCTTATTACACGCAAAATAATTATTCCTCCACCTGACATCTGGGACCCACCGGAAGGGCCTCTGTATTTCACAAAAAAAATGTGCCCCCCGCTGACATGTCGGACCCACCAGCTATCTTCGCACGCAAGGAAGTGCCTCCTTATTACGCACAAAAAAATGAATACTCCCCCTGCTAGGCCTACCAAGTTGACGAGGACGGAGGGCTTTGTCAACTTAGTCAATATGAACGATTCTAGCTCCTGCTACGTCGATGTTCATCCAACGGCCGTAGTGCTTCTTCAACCTCTGGTCTTCTTGCTCCAAATTACCCAAACCAGCGTCGGTCGTGCGCGTGCTCCTCGCCTCCGTGGCGGCAGTGATGCCGCGGAGGCCTCACCGCCTCTACTACTCCCACCGCTGGCCATGCCATCCCTCTACTCACCCACACCCCCGTTATTCTACTGGCGACAAGAGCCACACAATGCAGCCAACCAAGTGAACCTCGTACTCCTCTTCGCGTGGGCATCCATCGATCGCCTTCCCGCCTCTCGAAGTCGCCCCTTCCTAGGCCTCGCTGTCGTCCACCGCCGTGGTGCTCTCGGCGCAGCGTGGTCAACGTGGTCAAGGAACGACTTCCATCGGACGTGGACTGTAGGTGGAGAGGCTGACAGCTGGGTCCACGGTCGCAGCAAGGAAGTGTCTCCTTATTACGCACAAAATAATGATTCCTCCACCTGACAGCGAGGACCCACCGGACGGGCCACCGTATTTCATGAAAAAATGTTTCCCCCTGACTGCTGGGACCCACCAGCTACATCTTCGCACGCAAGGAAGTGCGTCCGGGCAAAAAAACGATTCGCCCCCCTGACTGCTGGGACCCACCAGCTACATCTTCGCACGCAAGGAAGTGCGTCCGGGCAAAAAAATGATTCGCCCCCCTGACTGCTGGGACCCACCAGCTACATCTTCGCATGCAAAGGAAGTGCGTCTGGGCAAAAAAACGATTCGCCCCTCTGACTGCTGGGACCCACCAGCTACATTTTCGCATGCAAGGAAGTGCCTGACAGTCGGGACCCACCTAGTCGATGCGTACGTAACGTTGTCATTCTGGTCGCGAACGGTACGTACATACCGGTCGTTGTAGAGGCGCCGCACGTGTCGTAGTAGAGGCGCCGCGTAGCATGTACACGCACGCACAGCGCCGTGGTGCAAGAAAGAAAATACGCCACGCACGCATACATACGGGCAGGGTCTTGAACGCCTACTCGCGCATACGTCGGCGAGGGCTCGTGAACATGGCTGGGTCGGAACGGAGAAACAGCGTCGTCGTCGTGTTCATGGGGAGGCAACGGAATGCGTCGTGTTCATGGGGAGGCAACGGAATGCGTCGTGTTCATCGGGAGGCAACGGAACGCGTGGGAGCCAACCGGCTTGCACGGAACAGGCCATGGAAACGAGGCCTGGCGCACCGCAGAACGGAGGAAACGGCCTTGTGTTCGACCGGCCACGTTCGAAACGGGGTCCTGTTGATCGGGAGGGGTCTGGCTTACCGCAAAACGGAGGAAACATACCTCCTACGGTCGAAACGGGGGTCCTGTTGATCGGGAGGGGAGTGGCATACCGCAAAACGGAGGAAACGGACCTCCTACGGTCGAAATGGGGGTCCTGTTGATTGGGAGGGGTGTGGCGTACCGCAAAACGGACGAAACGAACCTCCTACGGTCGAAACGGGGGTCCTGTTCATCGGGAGGGTGTGGCGATCGCAAAACGGACTCCATGGGATACTGTTCATCTCCACCGTCGACCTCCTCCGGCCTCCACAGCTACCGTCGACCTCCTCCACCTCCACGGGCTCCTGCTCATCCAGCTCCACCGCCGCTACTCCACCAGCCATCTGCTCAACCAACCCTCCATCGCCTAATGTTCATCCAGCCCTCCACACCACGGGTCCTGTTCAACCACCCTCCACGGGCACCCTCCACCGCTCATCGCTCATCCAGCCCTCCACACCACGGGTCCTGTTCATCCAGAGGCAAACGCCACCGCCATCGCTCATCCAACCCCCCGCAACGCCACTTTTCATCCCGCAGGCAGCATCGATCGGCTTGATTAGCAGCATAGCGAAGGAATCGCCGATCGGGTTCGATTAACAGCCATCGATCGATCGCTCGGGTTCGATGAACGCATAGCCTGCAGTGCAATCACTGGTTCGATTAGAGCCCAACGCCTCGCCGGGTTCGATTAGAGCTAACGCCTACACACACGCAGCAGCGTCGTGTCACGAGAAAAACGCGCCGCTTGAGCCCCAACCTCCTACCGTAAACCGCAACTCCCGAAATTTTCCTCCCTCGCTTCTACCACGTTTTTTTCCGTCATGGACGGCCCAAAGAATGTCATGCAGCTGCGTCTCCGGCCCGCCCAGGAAGAAAAGCCCATTTTTTGTCATGATTTTTTGTCATAGAAGTAGGATCCCACCACATCTATGATGATACCCGGTTTTGTCACAATTATCGTCATAGAAGTGTCATATGTATGACAAAAAAAAGTTTCGTTCGGCCCAAAATGTCACGGATGTGTCTTTTTTTTGTAGTGGATGCCCATCAATAGATATCAATGTGAGTGAGTAGGGATTGCCATGCAACGGATGCACTAAGAGCTATAAGTGTATGAAAGCTCAGACTGAAAACTAAGTGGGTGTGCGTCCAACTTGCTTGCTCATGAAGACCTCGGGCGTTTGAGTAAGCCCATCATCGGAATATACAAGCCAAGTTCTATAATGAAAATTCCCACTAGTATATGAAAGTGATAACTCAAGAGACTCTCTATATGAAGAACATGATGCTACTCTAAAGCACAAGTGTGGTAAAAGGATAGTAACATTGCCCCTTCTCTCTTTTTCTCTCTTTTTTATTTTTATTTTTTATTTTTTTGGTGGGCTTCTTTGGCCTCTTTTATTTTTTGATAAAGTTTGGAGTCTGATCCCGACTTGTGGGGGAATCATAGTCTCCATCATCCTTTCCTCACTGGGGCAATGCTCTAATAATGATGATCATCACACTTCTATTTACTTACAACTCAATATTACAACTCAATACTAGAACAAAGATATGACTCTATATGAATGCCTCCGGCGGTGTACCGGGATGTGCAATGACTCATGAGTGACATGTATGAAAGAATTATGAACGGTGGCTTTTCCACAAATACGATGTCAACTACATGATCATGCAAAGTAATATGACAATGATGGAGCGTGTCATAATAAACGGAATGGTGGAAAGTTGCATGGCAATATATCTTGGAATGGCTATGGGAATGCCATAGTAGGTAGGTATGGTGGCTGTTTTGAGGAAGGTATATGGTGGGTGTATGATACCGGCGAAAGGTGTGTGGAAGGGTGAGAGTGCGTATAATCCATGGACTCAACATTAGTCATAAAGAACTCATATACTTATTGCAAAAATCTATTAGTTATCGAAATGAAGTACTACGCGCATGCTCCTAGGGGGATAGATTGGTAGGAAAAGACCATCACTCGTCCCCGACCGCCATTCATAAGGAAGACAATCAATAAATAAATCATTCTCCGACTTCATCACATAACAGTTCACCATACGTGCATGCTACGGGAATCACAAACTTCAACACAAGTATTTATACAATCCACAACTACCCACTAGCATGACTATAATATCACCATCTTTATATCGCAAAACTATTGCAAGGAATCAAACATATCATATTCAGTGATCTACAAGTTTTATGTAGGATTTTATGACTAACCATGTGAATGACCAATTCCTGTCAACTCTCTAAATAGATATAAGTGAAGCAGGAGAGTTTAATTCTTTCTACAAAAGATATGCCCACGCTCTAACAAATATAAGTGAAACAAAAGATCATTCTACAAATGGTGGTTTTCTATGTGAAGAGAAACAGGCAATCCAAACTTCAA
The DNA here is from genome assembly GCA_021605205.1 of Aegilops longissima. Lineage (NCBI taxonomy): Eukaryota > Viridiplantae > Streptophyta > Magnoliopsida > Poales > Poaceae > Aegilops > Aegilops longissima. Next base: position 108,916,283 of record CM038676.1, read on the forward strand.
ATGATATAAGTGAAGCACATGAAGCATTCTATAAAGCCATACTCAAAAGATTTAAGTGAAGTGCAATGAGCATTCTATAAATCAACCAAGGACTACCTCATACCAGCATGGTGCATAAAATAAAAATGAAAACTAAATGCAAAAGACGCTCCAAGATTTGCACATATCACATGAATGAAACGAATCTGAAAATATACCGATACTTGTTGAAGAAAGAGGGGATGCCTTCTGGGGCATCCCCAAGCTTAGACGCTTGAGTATCCTTGAATATTTACTTTGGGTGCCTTGGGCATCCCCAAGCTTGAGCTCTTGCCTCTCTTCCTTCTTCTCACATTGGGACCTCCTCGATCCTCGAACACTTCATCCACACAAAACTTCAACAGAAAACTCGGTAAGATCCGTTAGTATAATAAAGAAAATCACTACTCTAAGTACTGTTGCAAACCAATTCATATTTTGTTTTTGCATTGTAGCTACTGTAATATAACTTTTCCATGGCTTAATCCACTGATAGGAATTGATAGTTTCATCAAAACAAGCAAACTATGCATCAAAAACAGAATCTGTCTAAAACAGAACAGTCTGTAATAATATGAACATTCACCATACTTATGATACTTGAAAAATTCTGCCAAAATTAGGAAAAATACAAAATTTGTATATAAAGACAATGCAAAAAGTTTCAGAACCATTTGACGTTTCAGTAAAAGGTTAAAAATCGCGCACTACAGCCAAAGTTTCTGTCCTGCACCGTACAACCCAGCAAGTATTGTGAACATCCTAAAGGAAAACCTTGGCACGTTATTTTTATAATACAATGGAATTGTACAAGGGGATAATTTTGTTGTTGAAAAGTTTATGTAATTAAGGTTCACAAAGTTTCCATGGGCATTAACAAAGTTCAAGGACGTCCCCCACTTTCACAATGCTCGTCTATCTCACTTTCACTTTTCTTTTTGAAAAGTTTTGGGTTCCCCTCTTTATTTTTTTTCATTTTTAAACTATATAAAAGCACTCAATAAATGACTCTCTAAAACTTCCGGGTTGTCTCCTTGGCAGTGCTTTCTTTCAAGCCATTAAGCTAGGCATATAGCGCTCAAGTAATGGATCCACCCGGATCCCAAGGTATATCAAAGCCAATTTTTATTAATAATGATTTGTAATTTAGTAGTTAGCACAAAGCAACATATATCATGCAACAACGAAGTCTAACTCTCTTTCTATGCATCAGCATGTCATAAAAGAACAATTCATGCACACAAAGTAAAGGTCAATGCATAGTATAAACAGTTTCTTGCAACTTTATCATGTGGGAAACATAGAGAGGTGGAGATATAGTTCCTCTCTCATAATAATTGCAAGTAGGAGCAGCAAGCACATGCATATTATGTCTATCAAAATCATCATGTGTAGTAGTAAAATGCAACCCATCAATATAATCCTTAATAAGCACAAACTTCTCTGATATAGTGTAGTTTGGAGAATTCAAAAAGATAACAGAACTATCATGTGTGGGTGCAATAGCAACAATTTCATGTTTAACATAAGGAACTATAGCAAGTTCATATCCATAAGCATAAATCATATTGGGCACAAGCATAGCAAGCATCATCAAAAAGGGATATTTCAAGAGAATCAACGGGATCATAACAATCATCATAGCAATCATCCTTCGGTAAGCACGAAGGGAAATTAAACAATGTATGAGTTGAAGAGTTACTCTCATTAGAAGGTGGGCACGGGTAGTTAATCCGCACTTCCTCCTTTTATTCTTCGCTCTCCTCATCATCTTTTTCATGCAATGAGCTCACAGTTTCATCAATTTCTTCTTCCATAGGCTCCTGCAAAATATTAGTCTCTTCTTGGACAGCGGAGACTTTCTCAATAAATGCATCAATATCGGAATTGAATTCATAATTGGCATAGCAATATTTAAGGATAGCTAAATTTTCAGGTCTATAAACAGCATCATAAAGATTTTCAAACTCTTTGAACATAGATTCAATTTCATAAGCACCCATAAAAGCAACGAATTCTTCTATTTGTTCCACATCATAGTAATCATATATACCATTAGCATAAGAAGCTAAGGTTCTATTATCATTAAATTTGCATGAAAAGGGAAGGTGTGGAGCCTTCATCCTAGAGCAACAAGTATAATCATATCTCAAGCATACTTGCCGAGCATACCACTTCAACATATAAATTTGATCCCATAATAGTTTACCTTTTTTAGTCAAGCGATAATCCCTAAAGTATTCATGTTGGTCCAACATGTCTCCCATTACATAATTGAATGAGGTTTTCTCAGGATTATCAAAGTGGTACATAATATCTTTCACATAATGATCATCGAGGGTTTTAGGAGGTTCCCCATCTCCATGAGTAGCAAGTACACCTAATTTTTTTGGTATTTCGTGTTCCATATCCATAACTAAAGATAAATAACAACTAAGAACAGCAAATAAAAATTACTTAGTGATAAAGCAAACAAGCACACATGAGAATATTCACCCCACGCTATTGCTCCCCGGCAACGGCGCCAGAAAAAGGTCTTGATAACCCACAAGTATAGGGGATCAATTGTAGCCTCTTTCGATAAGTAAGAGTGTCGAACCCAACGAGGAGCCAAAGGTAGAACAAATATTCCCTCAAATTCTATCGACCACCGATACAACTCTACGCACGCTTGACATTCACTTTACCTAGAACAAGTATGAAACTAGAAGTACTTTGTAGGTTTGCAAGAAAATAAAGAGCGCGTAAATAAAAAGTAGGGGCTGTTTAGATAAAGACACAACTAAGTTAGTTTTAGTAGAGAGCTTTTTGTCACGAGAAAGTTATTTGTTCCTAGGCAATCGATAACTAGACCGGTAATCATTATTGCAATTTTATTTGAGGGAGAGGCATAAGCTAACATACTTTCTCTACTTGGATCATATGCACTTATGATTGGAACTCTAGCAAGCATCCGCAACTACTAAAGATCATTAAGGTAAAACCCAACCATAGCATTAAAGCATCAAGTCCTCTTTATCCCATACGTAACAACCCCCTTACTCGGGTTTGTGTTTCAGTCACTCACGCAACCCACTATAAGAGAATCATGAACGTATTGCAACACCCTACAGCGGGGATCCCTTGCGCTTGCGCGACATGGAGAGCGCCATAGGACAGCACCAATAATAAAACATGCAACTCAAACCAATCACGATCATCAATTAACCCATAGGACAAAACCGATCTACTCAAACATCATAGGATAGCCATACATCATTGGGAAATAATATATAGCGTTGAGCACCATGTTTAAGTAGAGAGTACAGCGGGTAAAATAGGGGTTACACCGCTGCATAGAGGGGGAAAGAGTTGGTGATGATGGCGGTGAAGTTGTTGGTGAAGATTGTGGTGATGATGATGGCCACGGCAGCGTTCCGGCGCCACCGGAAGAGAAGGGGAGAGGGGTCCTGAGGGAGTCCTGGACTAGGGGGTGTGCAGATAGCCGAACTATCATCTTTGGCCGGACTCCTGGACTATGAAGATACAAGATTGAAGACTTCGTCCCTTGTCCGGATAGGACTTTCCTTGGCGTAGAAGGCAAGCTTGGCGATACGGATATGTAGATTTCCTACCATTGTAACCGACTCTGTGTAACCCTAACCCTATTCGGTGTCTATATAAACCGAAGGGTTTTAGTCCGTAGGACGAACAATAATCATACCATAGGCTAGCTTCTAGGGTTTATCCTCTCTGATCTCGTGGTAGATCTACTCTTGTACTACCCATATCATCAATATTAATCAAGCAAGAGTAGGGTATTACCTCCATCAAGAGGGCCTGAACCTGGGTAAAAACATCGTGTCCCTTGTCTCCTATTACCATCCGCCTAGACGCACAGTTCGGGACCCCCTACCCGTGATCCGCCTATTTTGACACCGACATTGGTGCTTTCATTGAGAGTTCCTCTGTGTCGTCACCTATAGGCCCGATGGCTCCTTCAATCATCAGCAACGACGCAGTCCAAGGTGAGACTTTTCTCCCCGGACAGATCTTCGTATTCAGCGGCTTTGCGCTGCGGGCCAATTCGCTAGGCCATCTGGAGCAGATCGAAAGCTACGCCCCTGGCCATCAGGTCAGATTTGGAAGCTTGAACTATACGGCCGATGTCCGCGGAGACTTGATCTTCGACGGATTCGAGCCACAGCCGAGCGTGCCGCACTGTCTCGATGGGTACGATCTAGCTCTGCCGCCGAACAGTGCCTTGGAGGCCGCGCCAGTGCCCGCTCCGACCCTTAATCTGGAGCCGGTTTCGCCGATCGAGGACGGTTGGTTGGACACCGCCTCGGGGGCTGAAATCTCTACGGCGATTGAGCCGAACACCATCCCTGTCCTTTGCAAAGCTCGTGACTCCCAGGTGCCGGACTCCTTTCCGGACTCCGAACCTCCCGCGCCCCGCCAATGAATCCGGTCGGGCGCCGGTTATGGAGTTCATCGCCATGACATCTTTCAAGACTCGCCTTTGGCGATATCCTGAATTCATTAAAGTCTCTCTCTTTGTCAGGGGAGCCCAGGCCGAACTACGGTCAGGAAGGTTGGGATTCGGACGACGAAGAAATTCAACGCCCACCCACCACCCACTTTGTAGCCACTGTCGATGACTTAACAGACATGCTCGACTTCGACTCCGAGGACATCGACGATATGGACGACGACGCCGGAGACGACCAAGAACCAGCGCCCACAGGGCACTGGATGGCCACCTCAACTTACGATATATATATTTGGTGGACACACCTAAGGGAAGCGATAACGAGGAACGACGAGACGCTGCGAAAGAAAATTCCCTCGGGAAGCAGTCAAAGCGGCGGCGTAAGCGCCGCTGAAAACCCCACCTCGACAAAGATAGTGCCCACACAGACCCAGCCATAGAGCAGGGTGAGCCGGCCGACGATGAACATGCCATTGAGCAACCATCCGAACAGGCCAACTTGGACAAACAACCCGTCCCTGGCAAGGACAACAGTCCGGACGATCTCACACCGGACACGTCATTGGATCAGAAGAACCTCCACAAAGAGCTCCTCGCTCGCACGTAGCTTCAAAAAGCGAAACAGAGGCTCGTAACAGCGGAAGACGACCAATGAGATGGAGTAAATTACTCAACACTGCAGACAAATATGGCGGCGGCCGCCAAGCAAAGAGCTACCCAAAGCGCAAACTACGCCCGATCGATCGATGAGGAGGCCGTAGCCCCCCCGATAAAAAACAAAGAGGCCGCCGGGTCGGATAGACGACCACATGGCAAACGAGAAGCGGCAAGCGGCGCGACACAAGCCAAAGACACGATCCGCATAAGGATTCGCACTAAAAGGATGGCCCGATTAGATCTATCTACGGGCCAAGGAAACAAGTTCTCGCGAGCAATACAACACGCCAAATATCCGAACATCATGGCACACCCAAATACAGGGCGCCGCACACCCTCTATGTTTCACCGATGAGGTGCTTTGGATCATGAATTTCAGTGAGATTCAAGCCCGTAAACATAGAGGCATACGACGAAACGACAGCACTCGAGTCTGGATTGAGGATTATATCCTCCACATACACATGGCCAGAGGAGATGATCTCCACGCCATAAAATACCCACCCCCAGGCATTGGCTTAAAAGCCTCCCCAAAAACACCATTGGTAGTTGGGAAGAGCTTGAGGATGCTTTTCGGGCCAATTTCCAGGGAACCTATGTCCGACCTCCGGACGCAGACGATCTAAGTCACATAACCCAACAGCCTAGAGAGTCAGCTCGAAAATTCTGGAACAGGTTCCTCACCAAAAAGAACCAAATAGTCGACTGTCCGGACGCCGAAGCCTTAGCAGCTTTTAAACACAACATCCGAGACGAATGGCTCGCTAGACACCTTGGCCAGGAAAAGCCAAGAACAATGGCTGCACTAACAAGCCTCATGACCCGCTTTTGCTAGAGAGGATAGCTGGCTAGCAAGATGCAATACCAGCACCCAAGTACATCCAAGTCGAGGATGGAATGGGAAACCACGACGCAGCAAGGACCAGCCGGATTAAGGGAACGGTCCAAAGAGCGCGGCAATCAACGCCGGATTCAAAAGCTCACGGCGTAACAATAAAAACTGCCCTTAAGGACAATAGCGATGAGCTATCCAACTTAAACAAAATCTTGGACAAGATGTGCCAAATCCACAATACTCCGGGAAGCCCGCAAACCATACCCACAGAGATTGTTGGGTCTTCAAGCAGTCCGCAGACTCAACGCCCGAACACAAGGGGCTCGACACACCAAGTGAGGATGATGACGAGCACCACAAGCGAGCCCCGAGAAAACAAAAGAATTTCCCACAAGAGGTCAAAACAGTAAACTTACTTCAAGTAACAAAAGGGAAAAACAGAGCGGCACCCATTGAATTACGCTACCGCACAATCTACCCCAATGAGTCCCAACACAGTTGTCAAAACCAATTACCTTCGACCATCGGGACTACTCGAAAGTATCCGGACGCAGAATGGACTGCCTTGATACTAGAACCTATAATCGACGGCCTTCAATTTACGCAAGTCCTAATGGACAGCGGCAGTGATTTAAACCTGCTATGTCAGGACACAATCCACAACATGGGGATAAACCCAAACAGGATTAGCCATAGCAACACTTCCTTCCAAGGAATAATGCCAGACACATATGCCCATTGTACGGGCTCCCTACTATTGGAAGTTATGTTCGGCTCACCCGACAACTTCCGTCGGGAAAAGTTGGTCTTCCACATCGCCCCATTTTAAAGTAGCCATCAAGCACTACTGGGACGCGAAGCTTTCACCCGCTTTAATGCAATACCGCATTATGCATCTATTAAACTTAAAATGCCCGGTCCACGAGGCATCATTTCATTAATGGGAAGCTGTGCGTGTCCCTCAAGGAAAGAATGTGAAACTGCCTTAACAGCCTCACACTAATACGGCCTTGCTGGCCAAAAGCGTCTAAAGCAGGTCGTTCAGACCTCGGACACGGTTAGGCGAGTCCGGCATAAATAAACATGATGCTTACTAGCCGCGTACCCCTTACAAGGGGCTCCATGCATGTACAACAAGAGACAATAAAGCTCAATTTTACTCATTTTTGAATCATACTCTATTTTATTTCCAATTACATTTTAGCGCGATCTTTTTCAAACTAAGTTCCTCTGTTTTACAGATGAACGTCGTGCTATACCCGTCCAGGATATGGCACAACGGAGATAGAGGCGCAGACGTGCAGCAGGGACCCGTTGCAAGGATTCTTTTCAGATTAAGACCCTGCGTAAACCTTTTTCACTGTCTCTTGTTGTTACTCATCCCCCGGTCTCTTATTATAACCAAGGAGGAGGCTGGCGTTTTGGCATCGGCCGCGTCAGAATTTTGCACGCTGGACACCAGGGGCTTATTACCAAGGGCATTGTTCGACCCGCTTTATAAAAGACCGAATACCTTAGGGAGTGTTCGGCGTCTCGAGTTAGGCCTTATATGCATCAGCTCCGAATCATGTCTTTGGTCAAATGTTGGGTTTGCCCGCTCCTGTGTTTTGCTGCCTTACGTTCCGTTCTATCGCTAACGCGCACCGGAGAACTATGCGATTGTGCCCGGTTCGCCGGGCGAGCACCTCAATGAAAAGCCAAAACTGACTGTCATGATATAGCGAGACTGGTCAACCACTCGATGACTCACCGGAATGTTTAGAATTCCTCCGCATTAACGAAGGACCGTTTTCCGGTCAGGCACATACGCACCCCGAATTCGAGAGAGTGCGGTGCCCCAGGGGCTATATAGTAGCCCCACCATCGAACTCCTATGGCTAAGTGAAAGTGATAAAGCATTATAGTCCGGTTGCCTAGTTTGCTACGCTACCACCTCCTTTATAGGACCAAGATGTTGGATTAAGTGTGAAAGCGCGACTTCTTTGCAAACAACCCCGCACTATGTGCGTGGGGGCTAAAGCCGAAGACTGCCATCTTTCAGGTTATATACATATATACATCAACGGCCACATAGGAGGTAGTTTGCTACTTGAAGGCACAAGTATAAAAAGCTCTTACATTAAATTGAAATGTTGTTTCATAAAATTATACATGTCATTCAAACATAACATCCTTCGAGCACTGCGTCTCTATTAAACGAGCGCCCGGAAGAACTTCCTCAAAATAGCGCCGACTGGTACTCGCCGCCGTCCGAATCTGGGGACGCAATATCGGTGGCCTTCATCTCAGCCCAGTATGCCTTGACACGGGCAAGAGCCATCCGCGCCCCCTCAATACACGCCGACCGCTTCATTGCGTCGATACGCGGTACCGCACCAAGGAACTGCTGCACTAAGCCAAAATAACTCTTGGTGGGTCCGCTGGCCACAAATGAGTCATGACATGCTTCATGGCAAGTCCGGATAATCGATTTAGCTCGCCCATTCGCCAACCGATCGGTCAACGGAAGAGGACGCCCGGACTATGGAATTGCGACCAAAATAGCTCTTCCCTTCAGGCCCTTCGGCCTCGGAAGTGCTCAATCGTGTCCGCAGCGCTTCAGCTAAGTCCGATAAGCATCCTCCAAACTCCACAGCTTGTCCAACGAGCATACTTCGGATCCGTATATTTCCTCCACAGCAGAAACGGTTTTCCAGCCGCAATATCCCCGGCCTGACTCAGCTCCTCCTTGGCAGCTCTCATAGCGGAACGTGCATCCTTGGATTCGGCGGTGGACTTTTTTAGGTCCGCTTGTTCCGCTTGACGTTCTTTTTCTAGAACCTCGCAGCGGTCGGTAGTATTCTTCAGTTTCAGGGCCAAATCGGCCATTTCCTCTTTGCTTCGGCAGTGAGCAGCCCGTTCGGCTTTCAGCTCTTCGGCCGCCTTTAAAGCGGCCACATTACTCTTTCGGGCTTGCTCTTTAGCTCGGGCAAGTTCCGCCCGGAGCCTCTCCACAGCAGCGGCACCGTCTGCATCAAATCATACAAGTAGTAAGGCATGGGCGTCAAGCTCCCTTACCAGGTGTCCGCGGAGAAGTCGCATACCTTGTGACTCGTCAAACCGTTTATTGACCAGCGCGATGTCTGCATCCGCCTCGTCAAGTTGCCGCTTTAGTTCGGCAAATTCATCGATCCGGCTAGCCACGGACGCCCGCCACCTAGGAACGGCGACATGTTAGTATCGAGATTATGATCCTCGGCACGCTGTCGGACAGCATACCGAGTCTCGAGGGCTACTATCTATCTGAGCGCATTCTACATGCATAACTCGCTGAAGGTACATCATTTTTTCGTACCTCAAACCCGTCAAGAAACTTACGGCGGCTTCATGCAATCCGCTCTCAGCGGATGCAATTCTTTCAATTAACGTAGCCATTAGCGCACGGTGATCTTCTGAGATATACGCTCGCCCGAGCAGGTCCTTTAGCTCCTCCGACCGCACGCCAGTTGGCGCCGGACCGTCAGGCCCCGCCGGACTCGGGGAAACTCTCCGTGACGACACTTCAGGGTCGCCCGCCTCGCATGAAGGCGCGATAGGTGGAGGTGTTTCACTCTCTATCATCTCCGGACGAAGATCCCCCGAAGACGAGCCCTGCTGAGAAGGGCTGAGATTCGAACTACAAGGTACAATTTTGGTTATCTTTAGAAATAAATACAGGGATGTTCTTTATTCACAGGACCCCTTCTTTTTACTTACGGCTCGCTGGAGGGCTGATCCCCTTGGGGAAATAGTGCGGCTGGGGTATTTCCCGGCGCCGGACTTTCTGACGAAGACTTCTTTCCCTGTTTTGAGGCCTTGGCTTCCGGGTCTTCGGAAGCGGTCCTCTTCTCCCCTTGGAGGGGAGGATCCCTGATCCCCTCTTCCTTGAAAGCCTCCTTTGCGGAGGCAGTTGCTTCCCTGCTCCCCCCTTCGCCTTCTTTAAAAGGCGCGGCCTTCAACATCTTGGTCAGCATGGGATCCAGCGTGGTCTCCGGAGGGAGCGGACACCTTATCAACTTTGCCTTGGCTATCCACTCCTGTTCAAGAAACGGCTCCCTTAAAGGGCATATATATGATAAATGAATGAACAGCCTGTCCGTTCTGAGGTTACTTACTTGAGTATCTGGTGATTGCAGCTTAGACCTGCGTCCTCGGTCAAGTCCGGACACTTCTCTTGTGATCCAAGAACAGTTTGTACATCTCCTTGGGCGTCGCGCCCATAAAATGTTGGAGAGCTCGTGGTCCCTCCGGATTAAACTCCCACAGATGAGGGGGCGGCGTTCTGCAGGCGTAGAAGGCGCCCGAATCAGCATAACCTGCGCCGCCACGACCAGATTGATCTCTCTTTCTTGGAGGTCTTGAATACGGCCCTGCAATGAGGAACGCCTTGGGCGGCCCCAGTCGAGCCCCGGTTGATCCATGACGCCAGCCGCTGTGGTGGACCTGAGCGGAAGGCGGGTGGCGCCACCCATTTGGTGCCCCTGGGAGCGGTGATATAAAACCACTCCCGTTGCCACAAACCAAGCTCCTCTTGAAAAAATCCCTCGGCCACGGAGCATCAGCACACTTGCTTATGACCGCCCCCCGACTCTGCTTGTTGCCCTCGATCATCTTCGGCTCCACCTTGAAGGTCTTGAGCCACAATCCAAAGTGAGGGGTAATATGGAGGAAGGCTTCACATACGACAATGAATGACGAGATATGGAGGATGGACTCCGGTTTCAAGTCATGGAAATCCAGCCCATAATAAAACATGAGCCCCCGCACAAAGGGATCCGTCGGAAGCCTAAACCCGAAGGAAGTGAGACACGAACACCACGCTCGCCGGCTCGAGAGTGGGAATGACCTGCCCCGAGCAGGCAACCTATATGAAATCTCGCCGGTTAGATACCTGGCGTCTCGCAGCTTTAGCACATCTTCTTCTATGACGGAAGAAGACATCCATCGGCCGAGCTGGTCGGAGCCGGACATCATCGAAGGTCCGAAGCGCCTAAATCTGAAGCTTTGGGTGTTAGAACTCGAAGCGCGAGGCGAATTCGATGGAGGGTGGAAAAAAGAAGAGGGCCTTGGTCTCATTATAAAGAGGTTGAATACCAAGAGCCCTCCCCGTGGTTGATTGGGACTCGCCTTTGATAGAGGAGGCGTGCCAACGGGCACGGTTGGGTTACCCATGTCCGTATTGATGAGAATCCCAGAATAAGGGGGCATGATCTATGCTTTGATAAGACGTGCCAAGGAAACCGCCTCGCTAAACGCGCTTGAGGTGGGCCAGTAAAAAACGATTGAATAAAGGCTTGGCCGTGGTGTGATGTCACGCCCGCGAATACGCCGGCAGATCTGTGCAAAATTATTCTCTCTACGGTGGTATGTGGAACTTGTTTTGGAGAGCCGGACACTATCCTTGTGTTCAAAACCTTCTAAGTATTCGGAGGAGGAACCCGCCTTGCAATGTCAAGACAATATGCGTGCGGACTCGCTGTCATTGAAGCCTGGTTCGGGGGCTACCGAGGAGTCTGGACTAGGGGGTGTCCGGATAGCCGAACTATCATCTTTGGCCGGATTCCTGGACTATGAAGATACAAGATTGAAGACTTCGTCCCTTGTCCGGATAGGAATTTCCTTGGCGTGGAAGGCAAGCTTGGCGATATGGATATGTAGATTTCCTACCATTGTAACCGACTCTGTGTAACCCTAACCCTATTCGGTGTCTATATAAACCGAAGGGTTTTATTCCGTAGGACGAACAATAATCATACCATAGGCTAGCTTCTAGGGTTTAGCCTCTCTGATCTCGTGGTAGATCTACTCTTGTACTACCCATATCATCAATATTAATCAAGCAGGAGTAGGGTATTACCTCCATCGAGGGAGCCCGAACCTGGGGAAAAACATCGTGTCCCTTGTCTCCTGTTACCATCCGCCTAGACGCACAGTTCGGGACCCCCTACCCGAGATCCGCCGGTTTTGACACCGACAGGTCCCCTTCTTCTTCTTCTTCCTTGACCTCCTCCCTAGATGGGAGAAGGGTTTCCCCTCTGGTCCTTGGCCTCCATGGCATGGGAGGGGCGAGAGCCCCTCCTATATTGGATCCGTCTCTCTGTTTCTCTCTGTTTCTGCATTCTGTTCGGCTGCCCTTTCACCGTTTCGTATATATATGGAGATCCGTAACTCCGATTGGATTGAAATCTTCGCCGTGTTTTTTTTTCTAAAAATTAGCTTTCTTGCGGCCGAAGAAGGGCATTAACCGCCTTATGGGGGGCCCACGAGGGTCAGGCGCGCCTGGGGGGCGGCGCCCCCCGCCTCGTGCCTCCTCGGGCACCGTCTCGCGTGGATTTTCCTTCCCATATTCTCCAAATATTCCAAAAATAATCTTCATCCATTTTTATCCCGTTTGGACTCCGTTTCATATGGATATTCTGCAAACAAAACATGCAACAAACAGAACTGCACCGCCTTCGGATCAATATGTTAGTCCCCAAAAATAGTATAAAAAGTTGCCAAAAATATATGAAAGTTGTAGAATATTGGCATGGAACAATAAAAAATTATAGATACGATGGAGACGTATCAAGCGGCGCAGGGGAGTGGAGGGGGAATAAACACCAATAGCCTCTCATCCCCCCCAATCTGTTTTCTCCTGCAATTTTTAGTGGTTCAGATGCATGAAGACATATATGCAGCGGCAAGAACAATGAAATAAGAGAAAATGACCTCACATTAGTTGATCCGAAGAACACATAGAAAGTATATATTTTTTACGTGCCTTGTAAATCGGTAAGTCATCGATGATTGATCTTCTTATAGAGAGCTATGCGTCCACCTCGAGAGTTGATTGAGTTGGAAAACAAAATAAGTCAAACAACTCAAAAAAATGAAATGTAAAAAGTGCGGTAAAGAGATGGTACTGATGACTGTATACATTGGCGAAGTTGCAGAGGTGCAGCTACTGGGCTGCTCTCATCAGGCCATCCAAAACCTACCCATGAAATACATAAATGAATTAGAGAAAGGAATAAGAATAAACACTCAGTGTCAGTGAAGGCTGAAGGCCGAGCTCATGGCGGGGAGGTGCAGCGGTAGTAAAACTGAAACATTCATCAAGCAAATGATAGCTGCCATATGACACAACCAGCAAGGTAAGAAATCGGTTCATGGAGGAGCTCAACCTTGTCGATCTGGTTGTGTGGACGATGGGTGTAGAAAGAGAGCATCCCTGCTCTTCTTGAGGGGTTGAGCTGGCCTTGGTTGGGAGATGAAGGAGGCTGGTGCGGAGTCGGCGGCACCAGTAGTGACCTCGGCATATGCAGTTGACGAGGAGGGTTGCCGGTCCTTCTGGAGTTGACGACGCCTCCTTCCTCTCACCCTTGGCCTCCCGCGGCAGAGGAGGCGCCAATGACTGCAGCGACCTCATCCGGGTTCATCTCGTCCTCCCGTGATTTCCTCGCGACAAGAAATCTCGGCGCCGGTCTGAATTTTCTGTCAGCGTGGCAAGTACCCTAGGCAAATTAACAATCATTCAGGGTTCTAACACAAGAAAGCATTTATGCACTGTATGGCTGCCTTCTGTTTGGGGATTATAACATTATAAGATCATAATATGTTCCTCCAAGGGAGTCAAATAAAGCAATTTCTTCTCAAATTAGTTGCTAAGGATATATATATATATATATATATATATATATATATATATATATATATATATATATATATATATATTACCTCAAATTGCACCAAAAAAGTGATCAAGCTCATCACCAATTTGATCACTCAATCCAATAGTAAGCCTCAGCACAACAAACACTCGCCAAGGGTCAATATCCCTAGTCCTATGAACTTGCAGCATTAAAATAAATAGTCATTTCGAACCTACTTTTTGCACAATCAAGAAATCCGACAATAAGTTGTGAACTACCACGGGAATACCAACACAGAACCATGGACAAATTTCAACAGCAAGGCTACAGACCCGACATTGCAGGTGGATGAAAGGGTAAACCCTAGGGGAACGAACGAGGAGTGAATGGAGGGGGACGAGAGGGGCGAACCTCGCAGCTGGAGGAGGAGAGCGCGGCGGAGGCGGAGGGGGAGGCGACGTACCTGTCCAAGTCATCGTCGTCCTCGGCGCGGGGGACCGGGCCGCCGCCGCCGGAGACGGGGGATGAGGAGTCCCTGTCGCGGTCGCGGGGCCTTGTCGTCGCCCATCATCAGGGGTTCAGGCACCGTGCGCTGTGACGGTGGCGATGTCGCCCTTCCCTGCCTCGTACCCTCCCAGATCGCGGCCCGAAGCAGCCACTCCCGCCTCCATGGTCTCGCGCCTAAGCAGCGCCTCCTGGCAGCTCGAGGCCGCCACCACTGCTCCTTTCACCTCTTTGCAGGTCGACGCCGCCACCGCCGCTCTTCTCCTGCCACCGACGCCGCATCCGCCGCTCCCCGCCTCGATCCAACCGACCCTGCATCGGCCGCTCCCCCGCCTCGAGCCAGCAGCCGCCATGGAGCCATGGATCCTACGCGGGAGGAGGAGAAACGCGAAGGGGAGGAGGAAGCACGATGGTGGTGGCGAGCACGGAGAAGGGGACGCGGGGCTCGAGGAGAGGAGGGATGAGGGATTGGGCTAGGGTTTTCACCGCGTAATGTGGGGCTCGAGGAGAGGAGGGACGAGGGATCAGGCTTTTCACCGTGCACAGCACACGATCCACCCCTTTTTTCACCCAAACTCAGTCAGCAAAGCACACTGCAACGTGGTCCCACCTAGATGGATGGCCCAGGCGTCATCCACCAAACTGGAAAGACAAGACGTGAAGCAAAACAGACAGTTGGATGTTTGACAGCCAGTTGAAAAGGACCAAAAACTTTACACATAGGTAAAACAGACGAGGCTGATCGTTGCGCGCGAGGGATGGCGCTGGATCGGCGGGTACTCTAGGAGGCTTTATATGTTAGATTATGTTTGACCAGGTCAAGGAACTATATCACCGGACAACAGCAGTCGGTGACAAAAAAACGCATCATATGTTTATGTGGCGTATGAATGAAACCTTCGTGGAAAAACTAGATAAGCATAGGAGGAAGTTTTTCTCGTAGGATTGTAATAAGAAAAGGCGCTACTATTTGGTTAAATGGAATAGGATTTATCGATCCAATGATAAGGGTGGACTGTGAGTTAAAGATCTCAGGAAATTTAATATTAGTCTTATGGTGAAATGGTGGTGGAAGCTTGATACTCAAGCTGGGCTTTAGCGGGACATTGCCAAGGCTAGATACTTGAGAAACACATTTGTTGCCAATCTTAGCCCTTGTTTCTTTCCATGTTGGGAAAGCCTGTTGAAAGTCAAATATATTCATATGGTGGGTATAGAAAGATCAAGATCGGGTCTGGTAATTTAGCAATATTGTGGAAAGACTCTATTAACGGGTTGACCTCATTTATGGAGCAACTCCCTCAATTGTTCGACATTTGCACAGACCAGGACTGTACTGCGAACAAGTTTAGTGCCATAAACACTTCTTCCTTCTTTCGATGAAGGCTTGATCCGGTGTTGTCAAATCAATGGAATGACTTGTGCAGTAGTGTTGTTGATATTTAGCTCACTAGTGATTCGGCCTATTGGGACATTAACAGGCCTACCCGTTACACGACTAATTGCATGAACAAGTGGTTAGAGAAACCACTTAGTGGTTGTAACTTCAAATGGATTTGGGAGGCTAAAATACCCCTCAAAATTCAAATATTCCGATAGAAATTATTCCAAAACACTGTCCTTACTATGCAAGTAGTGAAACAATGCCGCTGGCCGGGGAATCCCATCTACTCTTTCTGTAAGGAAGTCGAAACTTCCTAGGATTTATTTTTCACTTGTCCAGTGGCCAAGGTTGTGTGGAGATCAATTGGAGTGATGTTGGGAATGGATATTTTTCCAAACAACCATTGGCAATTTTATGCTTGGTGTCATTCGTTCTTGCCGGTCCGAAAAATATTATTCACTGTTGGTTTGGCTGCCGTCACCTGGGCCATTTGGCTGGCTGGAAATCAGGCCACACTTGAGAACAAAATGATCAAAAAAACCTTTGAGAGTGTGTTTACTGATTATTCTTTTTTGTTGTATTGGCCAGGGCTGCAAAAGGAGGGCGGCGTGAAGATGCTTCGTGCTGGAGCTGAGATGATCTGGACAAGTGATATATCGCTTATGAGGTATTGTGATGCATCGAAGGAGCCGATCAGGGGAGAGTGATGTGTTGCACCCAGCTTCTTCTATGTCTTCAATCTCCTTAGTTTTTTGCGAGCCCTGGGTTTATGTTGTATCTTAAAGACTGTTTTGTGTGTCCCCATGTTTGTTGGACTGTTGGTTTTTCCGCCAAGTAATAGGGCTAGTCTATTTTGGTGTTGTTTAGGTTTTCGCCTCATAACACTTTTTTCGATGACGGGCGAATGTAGTGGGTTTTCTAGCAATGCGTTGAACTCGCTTCCCCTCCTTTCCCGTAAATAATAATCGCCCATAGTCGGGAAAGGAGGGGACAAAAAAATCGAAGAAACACACCATGCTTTATTATTAGGTATAGATATAGATATGTTTTTTTGTTTTTATAGATATAGATATGTTCACATAGTCTCATATAGTACCATGCAACTCCAGATTAGGTACGGTGTGTCTCATATGTGGAGTTTCATGGTTCTCTAAACTAGACTCAAAACCTGGCTACAAAAAAACGAAGAAACACGCCGTACTTTATAGGTACATATCTTTCACAATTATTTGTAGGCATGCATTAATACAGAACCTTGTAGAAAAATATTTTTCATGGCAAATTTGGCGGAGTTTTTTTCCAACAAATTCTTTTTGTATCTATTATTACCAGCCAAAGTTAGAAAAGTTGGACTTCACAATATCTGGAAAAGTATCTATACAACTAAAAATGCGATTAATTTTTGCAGGAAAAACGGTGTGATGTTGAAAGCACTGGATAATTTAGTGGAATTTACTGGATCGTGGCATTAATTTTTCAAGATAATGTTCATACAAACTCATGCTATTTATTCTTTCAACTAATTACATCTTTAAATGGTCTTTATTCTTTCAGCAATGGTTAATGGAGCCCTATAGGGAAGAGGCAGGACAGTGAAGCTGGCGCTCGAGTTCATCGTGCTATCAAACGTCTCCACGCCATCAATCGAAGTGATTCGGATGAAGCCTAACTTAGTTCTTTCAGTTTATTCGGGCTCTATCCCATGCCTATGTTGGTCCAAACTTGTTATTTCGTTGTAAGACTTTGTACTTGTCGTTGGCTTTATTAATTTAAAGTCGAGCACCCCTTGCAACTTTTATCTAAAACAAATGCTCGCACTGTTGGGGAACGTAGTAATTTCAAAATTTTCCAACGTACACGCAAGATCATGGTGATGCATAGCAACGAGAGGGGAGAGTGTTGTCCACATACCCTCGTAGACCGAAAGCGGAAGCGTTATATCAACGCGGTTGATGTAGTCGTACGTCTTCACGGCCCGACCGATCAAGCACCGAAACTACGGCACCTCCGAGTTTTAGCACACGTTCAACTCGATGACGATCCCCGGACTCCGATCCAGCAAAGTGTCGGGGATGAGTTCCGTCAACACGACGGCGTGGTGACGATCTTGATGTTCTACCGTCGCAGGGCTTCGCCTAAGCACCGCTACAATATTATCCAGGAGAACTATGGTGGAGGGGGGCACCGCACACGGCTAAGAGATCTCAATGATCAATTGTTGTGTATATGGGGTGCCCCCTGCCCCTGTATATAAAGGAGCAAGGGGAGGAGGCGGCCGGCCAGGGAGAGGCGCGCCAAGGGGGGAGTCCTACTCCTACCGGGAGTAGGACTCCTCCTTTCCTAGTAGGAGTAGGAGAGAAGGAAGGCGAAGGGAGAAGGGAAGGAAGGAGGGGGCGCAGCCCCTCCCCCTAGTCCAATTCGGACTACGCCTTGGGGAGGGGGGGCGGCCTGCTCTAGGTCAGCCCCTCTCTCTTTCCCGTATGGCCCAATAAGGCCCATATACTCCCCGGCGAATTCCCGTAACTCTCCGGTACTCCGAAAAATAACCGAATCACTCGGAACCTTTCCGAAGTCCGAATATAGTCGTCCAATATATCGATCTTTACGTCTCGACCATTTCGAGACTCCTCGTCATGTCCATGATCTCATCCGGGACTCCAAACTCCTTCGGTACATCAAAACTCATAAACTCATAATATAACTGTCATCGAAACCTTAAGCGTGTGGACCCTACGGGTTCGAGAACTATGTGGACATGATCGAAACACGTTTCCGGTCAATAACCAATAGCGAAACCTGGATGCTCATATTGGCTCCTACATATTCTACGAAGATCTTTATCGGTCAAACTGCATAACAACATATGTTGTTCCCTTTGTAATCGGTATGTTACTTGCCCGAGATTCGATCGTCGGTATCTCAATACCTAGTTCAATCTCGTTACCGGCAAGTCTCTTTACTCGTTATGTAATGCATCATCCCGCAATTAACTCATTAGCTACATTGCTTGCAAGGCTTATAGTGATGTGCATTACCGAGAGGGCCCAGAGATACATCTCCGACAATCGGAGTGACAAAACCTAATCTCGAAATACGGCAACTCAAAATGTACCTTTGGAGACACCTGTAGAGCTCCTTTATAATCACCCAGTTACGTTGTGACGTTTGGTAGCACACAAAGTGTTCCTCCGGTAAACGGGAGTTGCATAATCTCATAGTTGTAGGAACATGTATAAGTCATGAAGAAAGCAATAGCAACATACTAAATGATCAAGTGCTAAGCTAAAAGAATGGGTCATGTCTCACATCATTCTACTAATGATGTGATCACGTTAATCAAATGACAACTCATGTCTATGGTTAGGAAACACAACCATCTTTGATTAATGAGCTAGTCTAGTAGAGGCATACTAGTGACAATATGTTTGTCTATGTATTCACACATGTATCATGTTTCCGGTTAATACAATTCTAGCATGAATAATAAACATTTATCATGATATAAGGAAATAAATAATAACTTTATTATTGCCTCTAGGGCATATTTCCTTCACGCACTACTTAGGAGTGGATTGGTATATATGTGACTGAATCAAGTAATACCAAACAATTAATTGTATTAATTCGAATCATTCTAACTTTATGGAGAAATAGATCCAAAAATTGAATAACCATGTGTCCCACATGACAGTATTGGTGAAACCACGATAATAATAACACGAATTCCATGAAAATGAAGTGATTTCACACACTAAAGCAGGGCATCATTTCCCGTCAACCAAGCAGCGCAAGTAGATCGGTCGCTTTTCTCCTTGTTGGATTTCCCTTAAATGCAACATATAGGTTGTCTGACCATTGCAACATAAAACCCCGTGTGCTAAATTACATGTTTCAACGTCATCGAAAATATTTTTGTGCCTGGTGCACATGTTAAAGCAAAGCTATCACTCTGAATTTTTAATGTTTATTTATGTGTTTGAAATGTTGTTTTGTATTCTTCTCCAGGGCCAAACGAATATGATAATAGCCAGCTTTCAAGTCTAGTTTAGAGAACAATGCAACTCTAGATAGCTCATCTAACAAATCATCTATGACTAGTGATGGGTATTTGCCTTTGACGATAAGAGCTAGCATTTAATTTCATCTATCCATCTACCATTCTCTAACTACATTCATTCTTTTTGGCCAATATAAACAAGAGATGACAAACATGTTTTAGCAACTAACTAAATTGTGCTTCATTTTTTATCTTTCAAATGTGTTGATACTATACTGGCGGCAAGTGGCATTGCACCTTGAAGGGGGCCGCTGGGGAGTAGCAAACACCTCAAAATGCTTGTCTAATATCAGTTGTAGAGAAGTAGGAATGTGTGGTGATCCAAAAGAAATAAGAGGATTGATGGACATAATAGTTAGAGCAACATGATTTTTAGGTGATGAACCCTCCTTGTAATGAAACACAACCCATCTCAGCAACCAATCATCTTGCATTGGGCAGTGGATAAGAAGCCAGTCGAGGACAATAATAGCCTCATAAGCACCAAGGATTACAAGGCAAAAATTGGTGTTGTGGGAGTGACTAGCACAAGTGCAAGTGTAGTGTTGAAAATGATTTTGTACTAAGTTGAGATCCTCCGGTGATAGTAACTATCAAGGGTTTGATAGTATGGATTCCTCAAAGATGAGTTAGCAGAGCCAAATATGTTATGCTACAGTCGGCCAAGAAGTAAAGAGAATGGCCCTGCATTTGGACATAGGTGCTAACTATTCGTAATTACCTAGAGCAGTTGCACATAAAGAATCCAGGGTTGAGACGTCCACTCTTAACCAATTCAGAAGATGCATATGACAAAGTGCAATAGTGATCAATCATCTCTTGCACAACTGTAGATGAATTGAAAGCTTGTACACTAATGATCTCTAGCTCATTTCACGTCACAGACAAAATAAAGACCACACAGTTTCCTATAAGCTTACGGAGCAGACCATTTATCTTTTCCAGAAGTGGTATGATGGAGTTTTGCACTCTTCAGATGCTCGTGGTTGTAGGTCATGAGATAACGGAAGGGGGTAGCTATGAGGTTATGCATGCTAATGATTGTCATTCTTCTCCCAATTCCTTATGAAGCAACATGAGCTCGTTAGGTTGAACCCAAGTCTTGGGGTTATGTATATAAAGCGCTTGCGCTACGAGCTTGATACCATCGGGGAAGCACATGTTGTAGTGAAGTAGACCAGGAGCTGGTTCATAGGCAATTTGTTGCGCATACAATTCTGAAAACGGTCCACATAATCCTATCGAAGTCTTAGAAACAAGGAACAAATGAGGAATCAAGATCCCCTGTTGGTTACGGCTAAATTGGCTTTGCAGTAGATGACATAATCCGTCCCAATTGGCACTGGCACACTGCGTTGCACTGACTTATCCAACGCTTTGCAACACCGTAAAACTATCAAGAAGCAATGGAAACCCACATGTTCCAAGGCTTTGCCCACATCAGGAAATAATCTTCAAAATGGGCTTACCATAGCATCAAATTGGTGCCGTCAAAACAGGGAAGTTCAACCCAAGAACCCATACCAAAAGTAATAGTAAATCATGCAATCTAACAAACATGTGCAGCGGGGTGGATTTTTTTGTGTGTCGTCCACATGTTTGGCCAGAGGAAGGTAAGTGTTATGTGCCTTCCCCGATGTTCCTTGTTGGTGCTAAAGTCATCAAATGGGGCCACAAAGTTGCTCCAAGAGTTTATGTGCGGCATCATCGTATTCATTGACTTCACGCCTTGGCAGTTCTCGGCACCTTGTCAAGATCCAACCGGAATTTCCTAGTGTTGACACCGAGCTCGTCCCAAATGTCATCGATCTGATGATGGCATCCAGCTTTCCTGTCATGTTTATCATCTTGTGCACGACCTTGATCATGTCGTCTCAGTGATCCTTGAACCTTTAGTCCATGTTAATTACGTGAAAGATCGCCATCGAGGAGATTGTAGATAGTCTTCGCCTCGGATGTGAGTTCATGCATTGCTTGCTGACACAAGCATTTCTGAATTAGGATATTTTGACGTTATGTTTAAGGACCTAGGACGAGGAGGCTTTGATACCAAATGTGAGCTTGTCTCTTATACCGAGATCATAGGTGAATCATATTATATATTTTAATGATACCATAGATTGGTTTATCACTCGAATTGTATTGTAGGTACTATTATCCACCAACCACCCTCACAGCTAGGTCGCACACATCCTAACCTTGGCTGTAATCAGCTTCTTCCATCCCAAGTCCATACATCCTCTTGATTGTTATGAGAAAAGATGGAAACATTACACCTTAGCATGTCTAGTTAAGGCTTGCAAGCCACTAGGTAGGAGCCTTTGGATTGATTCGGAATTCCTAACATAAGACATGGTCTACTCTCAAGATCCCAAAGGCAGAATGAGAATGTACACCTCTGGATGATCGAAGAACCAAAAGAGATGCTAGTATAATATTGGGTCTCCACCTCCTGCACGATTAAAAAGGTTGTATTAAAGTTTTGATAGGTTAAAAACATTGTAATTGGCCCCGCCAACACCGGAAGTGATAATAAAAGTAGGAATGTTGTCACTAGAATGCTATGCCCTGCTTCCTTGTTCTGGTTACAGAAATGGTTGACTTTCAGAATGAAATACCCTTCTTCCCCATTTTACAAATTCACCTAGAGCTATCGATGCGAGTCTGTTTCCTAGGTGCCTCACTAGCATCGTTATCACCTCCTGCATTGGAGCAGTGCTACCGACATGATAAACTAGCGCAGTACGGATTTCATGAGAAACGATGTGGATTGCCTTGCTAGCTAGGTTCGAGCCGAGCTAAAAAAACCTCCCTTGAAAAAATCTAGGCTCGAGTCGAGCTCAAGCCAATGTTGGGTCGAGTCACCATGATAAGTCAATTTGAGGCGACTCTTAATGCTATATTTTAAGTTAATAAAAATACCTTTCATAAAAAAATACTAGGCTTGAGCTCTCGAGCCAAGCTCAAGCCGATGTCTAGCCGAGTCACCATGATAATCAATGACAGGTAACTCTTTTGTCAGATATTTTAGTTTGTTTTCTGCGGTCTAGCATCTTTGCCGAACAAATTCAGTAAGATACAAATTGCAGCCCTACGCGTTTTGTAACTCACCTCCATCTTATAATTAGTATGTCAACTTTATACTAAGTTTAGTATAAAATTGTACTTCACCTAGTATTAAGATTAAAACACTTATTTTAGGATGAAGGAGCACATGAAAACAATACCGTGAACCGAGGTAACCAGTGGCTCGCTAGTTTTGGTACCGACCCTGACCGACAATACTTACTTTCTCACAATCAACATGTGACCTGGTCGGCCCCCGCGTCGCCTAGGGTAGGCGACACGGGCGGCAGCCCCCAACCGCGCCGCCGCCGGGCCCCCCTTCTCCAGCTAATCCCCTCGCCGCCGCCGGAGGCCACCATCGGGCGAAGCCCACGTTGTGGCGGCGGCGGCGGGGCCTTCCCCCCGTGGCGCGGCTCTCCTCTCCCGCGGGGCCCCGCGGCTGGTGGCCCGCCTGCGGCTTGGATCCATGGTGGCGGCCATGACTGGTGGCACGCGGCGCAGCTTGGCGGCGGGCGGCGCCATTGCGTGATGTGGGCCACTTCCCTGGCCATGTGGATGGCGCGGAGGTGGTGGGCTTCGGCTGCGGCGGCGGTTCCTCGCTGGATGTTGGTGGCCATGGTGATGTTCGTTCTCGACCCCGATCTACTCCGATCTGAAGTGGATCCGCCCTTGGTGGCTTCGTCACCGTTCTTGGTGTCTGCCTTGCGATCCGGTGGTCGGAAGGGTTCCGGAAATCTCTTGGCGGCGTGGCGGCCACTCCGATGGCAGTGCCTTTGGGTGTTGCTTCCCTCGTTGGAGGCTTGGAGAGGACCTCCTTCCTTCCACCCTCCCAGAGCTCGGTGAAAACCTCGCACCCCCTGTTCCAGCGGCGACGACACCACGGTGGCGTACTCCTTCCTGAAGGCGTTGCTCGGGGGCTGCTCAAGCGCGGTGGAAGTGGCGGCGATTCGGTGTCGACACATGCATTCTGGTCAGCTTCATCTTGGAGGCTGCGGCGACGTAGGCGACGCTCGTCTGGTGGAGCTACTGCCGATGGTCGAGGCATCGTCGGCAGTCTGTGCCATCAGGTTCGGGATGCTCAGGGGGAAACCCCAGATCTGGGTCTTCCGGATCGGATTATGATGGCGTTCTATCACTTTCCCTTCTGGGGGCATCGTCTTGGAGCAAGTGCTCGCTGGAGGGATGGTGGAGCGGTGTTTCATCTCACACATTGATGGCGGCGGAGATCGATGGCATGGCGCTGTGGAGACTCGGCGTCCGATGCGCGTAGATGGGTGTTGGGGAACGTTGCAGAAAATTAAAATTTTTCCTACGGTTTCACCAAGATCCATCTATGAGTTCATCTAGCAACGAGTATTCAGATTGGATAGCATCTACATACCACTTTGTAGATCGCAACGGAAGCGTCGGAGTGAACGTGGATGAGGTAGTCGTACTTGCCGCGATCCAATTCACCGATGATCTAGTGCCGAACGGACGGCACCTCCGCGTTCAACACACGTACGGTCAGCGTAACGTCTCCTTCTTCTTGATCCAGCAAGGTGAAGGAGAGGTTGAGGAAGATGGCTCCAGCAGCAGCACGACGGCGTGGTGATGGTGGAACTTGCAGTACTCCGGCAGGGCTTCGCCGTGCACTACGGAGGAGGAGGATGTGTTGGAGAGGGAGAGGGAGGCGCCCAGGGCCAAGGTCCTGCTGCCCCCCTCCCCTCCCCCCTTTATATAGGTGCCAAGGAGGGGGGGAGGGCGCAGCCTTGCCCCCTCCTCCAAGGGAGGGTGCGGCCAGAGGGGAGGTGTCCACCTCCCCAAGGCACCTCTGAGGTGCCTTCCCTCATGGACTCTCCCTTTTTCCACCCTAGGCGCATGGGCCCCTTGGGGCTGGTTCCCTTGGCCCATGTGGGCCTAGGCGCACCACCTAGGGCCCATGTGGCCCCCGGGCTGGTGGCCCCACTTGGTGGACCCAGGACCCTCCGGTGGTCCCAGACAATCCGATATCACCGAAACTTGTCCCGATGGTCAAACAGCACTTCCTATATATAATTCTTTACCTCCGGACCATTCCGAACTCCTCGTGACGCCCGTGGATCTCATCCGGACTCAACAACATTCGGGTTACTGCACATACATATTCCTATAACCCTAGCGCTATCAACCTTAAGTGTGTAGACCCTACGGGTTCGGGAGACATGCGAACATGACCGAGACGGCTCTCGGGCAATAACCAACAGCGGATCTGGATACCCATGTTGGCTCCCACATGCTCCACGATGATCTCATCGGATGAACCACGATATCAAGGATTCAATTAATCCCGTATACGATTCCCTTTGTCAATCGGTATTTTACTTGCCCGAGATTCGATCGTCGGTATACCAATACCTCGCTCAATCTCGTTACCGCAAGTCACTTTTCTCGCACCTTAATGCATGATCCGTGATCAAACACTTCGATCACATTGAGCTCATTGTGATGATGCATTACCGAGAGGGCCCGGTGATACCTCTCCGTCAAGCGGAGTGACAAATCCCGATCTCGATCCATGTCAACCCAATGACACTTTCGGAGATACCCGTAGCATACCTTTATAGTCACCCGATTCGTTGTGACGTTTGGCACACCCAAAGCACTCCTACGGTATCCGGAGTTACACGATCTCATGGTCTAAGGAAAGGATACTTGACATTGGATAACTCTAGCAAACGAACTATGCAATCTTATGCTATGTTTAGGATTGGGTCTTGTCCATCACATCATTCTCCTAATGATGTGATCCCGTTATCGATGACATCCAATGTCCATAGTCGAAACCATGACTATCGTCGATCAACGAGCTAGTCAACTAGAGGCTCACTAGGGACATGTTGTTGTCTCATTATTCACACATGTATTACGATTTCCGGTTAACACAATTATAGCACTAATAAAGACAATTATCATGAATAAGGAAATATAATAATAATGCTTTTATTATTGCCTCTAGGGCATATTTCCAACAGTCTCCCACTTGCACTAGAGTCAATAATCTAGTTACATTGTGATGAATCGAACACCCATAGAGTTCTCGTGCTGATCATGTTTTGCCTTAGGGAGAGGTTTAGTCAACGGATCTGCGACATTCAGATCCGTGTGCACTTTACAAATTTCTATGTCTCCATCTTGAACATTTTCACGAATGGAGTTGAAGCGGCGCTTGATGTGCCTAGTCTTCTTGTGAAACCTGGGCTCCTTTGCAAGTGCAATAGCTCCAAAGTTGTCACGGAGAAGAGCTTGATTGGCCCCGACGCATTGGGTATGACTCGAGGTCGGTGATGAACTCCTTCACCCAAATTGCTTCATGTGCTGCCTCCGAGGCTGCCATGTACTCCGCTTCACATGTAGATCCCGCCACGACGCTTTGCTTGCAACTGCACCAGCTTCGCCCCACCATTCAAAATATACACGTATCCGGTTTGTGACTTAGAGTCATCAGATCTGTGTCGAAGCTAAGCGTCGACGTAACCTTTCTGACGAGCTCTTCGTCACCTCCATAAACGAAAAACATTTCCTTAGTCCTTTTCGTACTTCAGGGATATTCTTGACCGCTGTCGGTGTTCCTTGCGGGATTACTTTGGTACCTTCCTACCAAACTTACGGCAAGGTTTACATCAGGTCTGTACACAGCATGGCATACATAATAGAACCTATGGCTGAGGCATAGGGATGACACTCATCTCTTCTATATCTTCTGCGTGGTGGGACATTGAGCTGAGCTCAATTTCACACCTTGTAACACAGTAAGAACCCTTCTTAGATTGATCCATATTGAACTTCTTCAATATCTTATCAAGGTATGTGCTTTGTGAAAGACCTATGAGGCGTCTCGATCTATCTCTATAGATCTTGATGCCTAATATATAAGCAGCTTCTCCAAGGTCCTTCATTGAAAAACTCTTATTCAAGTAGGCCTTGATGCTGTCCAAGAGTTCTATATCATTTCCCATCAAAAGTATGTTGTCTACATATAATATGAGAAATGCTCAGAGCTCCCACTCACTTTCTTGTAAACACAGGCTTCTCCATAAGTGCATGTAAACCCAAACGCTTTGATCATCTCATCAAAGCGAATGTTCCAACTCCGAGATGCTTGCACCAGCCCATAAATCGGCGTTGGAGCTTGCACACCTTGTCGACATTCTTAGGATCGACAAAACCTTCCGCTGCATCATATACAATTCTTCCTTAAGGAAACCATTAAGGAATGCCGTTTTGACGTCCATTTGCCATATCTCATAATCATAGTATGCGGCAATTGCTAACATGATTCGACGGACTTTAGCTTCGCTACGGTGAGAAAGTCTCATCGTAGTCAACCCTTGAACTTGTCGATAACCCTTAGCGACAAGCCGAGCTTTATAGATGGTCACATTACCATCCGCGTCTGCTTCTTCTTAAAGATCCATTTATTTTCTATGGCTCGCCGTTCAGCGGGCAAGTCGGTCAAAGTCCATACTTTGTTTTCATACATGGATCCTATCTCGGTTTCATGGCTTCCAGCCATTTGCCGAATCCGGGCCCGCCATTGCTTCCTCATAGTTCAAGGTTCACCGTTGTCTAACAACATGATTTCTAAGACAGGGTTGCCGTACCACTCTGGTGCGGAACGTGTCCTTGTGGACCTTCGAATTTCAGTAGGAGCTTGATCAGAAGTATCTTGATCATAATCATTAATTTCCTCTCTAGTCGGTGCAGGCTCCTCAGAAACGTTTTCTTGAGTTTCGCCATTTTCCGGTTCAAGAGGTAACACTTCATCAAGTTCTACTTTCCTCCCACTTACTTCTTTCGAGAGAAACTCTTTCTCCAGAAAGGATCCATTCTTAACAACAAAGATCTTGCCTTCGGATCTGTGGTAGAAGGTATACCCAACAGTTTCTTTAGGGTATCCTATGAAGACGCATTTTTCCGACTTGGGTTCGAGCTTTTCAGGTTGAAGTTTCTTCACATAAGCATCGCATCCCCAAACTTTTAGAAACGACAGCTTAGGTTTCTTCCCAAACCATAATTCATACGGTGTCGTCTCAACGGATTTCGACGGAGCCCTATTAAAGTGAATGCGGCAGTCTCTAAAGCATAGCCCCAAAAAAATAGCGGTAAATCGGTAAGAGACATCATAGATCGCACCATATCTAATAGAGTGCGATTACGACGTTCGGACACACCATTACGCTGAGGTGTTCCAGTGGCGTGAGTTGTGAAACTATTCCACATTTTCTTAAGTGTGTGCCAAATTCGTGACTCAAGTATTCTCCTCCACGATCTGATCGTAGAAACTTGATCTTTCTATCACGTTGATTTTCAACCTCACTCTGAAATTCTTTGAACCTTTCAAAGGTCTCAGACTTGTGTTTCATTAAGTAGATATACCCATATCTACTCAAGTCATCAGTGAGGGTGAGAACATAACGATAGCCTCCGCGAGCCTCAACACTCATTGGACCGCACACATCGGTATGTATGATTTCCAATAAGTTGGTTGCTCGCTCCATTGTTCCTGAGAACGGAGTCTTGGTCATTTTACCCATGAGGCATGGTTCGCACGTGTCAAATGATTCATAATCAAGAGACTCTAAAAGTCCATCTGTATGGAGCTTCTTCATGCGTTTGACACCTATGTGACCAAGGCGGCAGTGCCACAAATATGTGGGACTATTGTTATCAACTTTAACTCTTTTGGTACTCACACTATGAATATGTGTATCATCACGTCTTTAGATTCATTAAGAATAAACCATTAACCATCGGAGCATGACCATAAAACATATCTCTCATATAAATGGAACAACCATTATTCTCTGATTTAAATGAGTAGCCATCTCGAATTAAGCGAGATCCAGATACAATGTTCATGCTCAAACTTGGCACTAAATAACAATTATTGAGGTTTAAAACTAATCCCGTAGGTAAATGTAGAGGCAGCGTGCCGACGGCGATCACATCAACCTTGGAACCATTCCCGACGCGCATCGTCACCTCGTCCTTCGCCGGCCTCCGTTTATTCCGCAGCTCCGCTTTGAGTTACAAATGTGAGCAACTGCACCGTATCAAATACCCAAGAGCTACTACGAGTCTTGGTAAGGTACACATCAATTACATGTATATCACATATACCTTTGGTTTTGCCGGCCTTCTTGTCCGCTAAGTATTTGGGGCAGTTCCGCTTCGGGACCACTTCCTTGCAATAAAAACACTCGGTCTCGGGCTTGGGTCCATTCTTTGGCTTCTTCCCGCAACTTGCTTACGGGCGCTGCAACTTCCTTGCCGTCCTTCTTGAAGTTCTTTTACCCTTACCCTTCTTGAACTTAGTGGTTTTATTCACCATCAACACTTGATGTTCTTTCTTGATTTCTACCTCTGCTGATTTCAGCATAGCATATACTTCGTGAATGGTCTTTACCATCCCACGCATATTGTAGTTCATCACAAAGCTCTTGTAGCTAGGTGGAAGCGATCGAGGATTCTGTCAATGACCGCTTCATCCGGAGATTAACTTCCGCTTGAGTCAAGCGGTTGTGCAACCTGACATTTTGAGTATGTGCTCACCGTGAGCCATTTTCCTCCATCTTACAGCTAAAGAATTTGTCGGAGACTTCATATCTCTCGACCGGGCATGAGCTTGGAAAACCATTTTCAGCTCTTGAACATCTCATATGCTCCATGTCTCTCAAAACGCTTTTGGAGTCCCGGCTCTAAGCTGTAAAGCATGCCGCCTTGAACGAGGGAGTAATCATCGCAGCGTGATCGCCAAGCGTTCATAACGTCTTGTTCTGCAGGAGAATAGGTGCGTCACCCAGCGGTGCTCTTAGGACATAATCTTTCTTGGCAGCTATGAGGATAATCCTCGGGTTCGGACCCAGTCCGTATAGTTGCTACCATCGTCTTTCAGCTTGGTTTTCTCTAGGAACGCGTTGAAGTTGAGGACTACGTTGGCCATTTGATCTACAAGACACATTGTAAATATTTAGACTAAGTTCATGATAATAAAGTTCATTTAATCAAATTTAATGAACTCCCACTTAGATAGACATCCTCTACTAGTCATCTAAGTATTACATGATCCGAGTCAACTAGGCCGTGTCCGATCATCACGTGAGACGGACTAGTCAACATCGGTGAACATCTTCATGTTGATCGATCTTCTATCGACTCATGCTCGACCTTCGGTCTTACGTGTTCCGAGGCCATGTCTGTACATGCTAGGCTCGTCAAGTCAACCTAAGTGTTTTGCGTGTGTAAATCTGTCTTACACCCGTTGTATGCGAACGTAAGGACCTATCACACCCGATCATCACGTGGTGCTTGAACGATTTAACCTTAGCAACGGTGCACAGTTAGGGTGAACACTTTCTTGAAATTATTATGAGGGATCATCTTATTTACTACCGTCGTTCTAAGTAAACAAGATGCATAAAACATAATAAACATCACATGCAATTATATAAAGTAGTGACATGATATGGCCAATATCATATAGCTCCTTTGATCTTCATCTTGAGGCTCCATGATCATCTTGTCACCGCATGACACCATGATCTCCATCATCATGATCTCCATCATCGTGTCTTCATGAAATTGTCACGCCAACGACTACTTCTACTTCTATGACTAACGTGTTTAGCAATAAAGTAAAGTAGTTTACATGGCGTTCTTCAATGACACGCAGGTCATACAAAAAAATAAAGACAACTCCTATGGCTCCTGCCGGTTGTCATACTCATCGACATGCAAGTCGTGATTCCTATTACAATAGCATGAACATCTCATACATCACATATAGATCATTCATCATTCATCACAACTTCGGCCATATCATATCACAAAGCACTTGCTGCAAAAACAAGTTAGGCGTCCTCTAATTGTTGTTGCAAGTTTTACGTGGCTGAATTAGGGTTCTAGCAAGAACGTTTTCTTACCTACGTTCAAACCACAACGTGATTTGTCAATCTCTATTTACCCTTCATAAGGACCCTGTTCATCGAATCCGATCCAACTAAAGTAGGAGAGACAGACACCCGCCAGCCACCTTATGCAACTAGTGCATGTTAGTCGGTGGAACCGGTCTCACGTAAGCGTACGTGTAAGGTTGGTCCGGGCCGCTTCATCCCACAATACCGCTGAATCAAGATTGACTAGTAACGGCAAGAAGAATTGACAACATCTACGCCCACAACAAATTGTGTTCTACTCGCACAAGAAGAACTATGCCTAGACCTAGCTCATGATGCCACTGTTGGGGAACGTTGCAGAAAATTAAATTTTTTCCTACGGTTTCACCAAGATCCATCTATGAGTTCATCTAGCAACGAGTATTCAGATTGGATAGCATCTACATACCACTTTGTAGATCGCAACGGAAGCGTCGGAGTGAACGTGGATGAGGTAGTCGTACTTGCCGCGATCCAATTCACCGATGATCTAGTGCCGAACGGACGGCACCTCCGCGTTCAACACACGTACGGTCAGCGTAACGTCTCCTTCTTCTTGATCCAGCAAGGTGAAGGAGAGGTTGAGGAAGATGGCTCCAGCAGCAGCACGACGCGGCGTGGTGATGGTGGAACTTGCAATACTCGGCGAGGCTTCTTCGTGCACTACGGAGGAGGAGGATGTGTTGGAGAGGGAGAGGGAGGCGCCAGGGCCAAGGTCCTGCTGCCCCCTCCCTCCCCTTTATATAGGTGCCAAGGAGGGGGGGCGCAGCCTTGCCCCTCCTCCAAGGGAGGGGTGCGGCCAAGAGGGAGGTGTCCACCTCCCCAAGGCACCTCTGAGGTGCCTTCCCCCTCATGGACTCTCCCTTTTTCCACCCTAGGCGCATGGGCCCCTTGGGGCTGGTTCCCCTTGGCCCATGTGGGCCTAGGCGCACCACCTAGGGCCCATGTGGCCCCCTGGGGCTGGTGGCCCCACTTGGTGGACCCAGGACCCCTCCGTGGTCCCAGACAATACCGATATCACCAAACTTGTCCCGATGGCAAACAGCACTTCCTATATATAATTCTTTACCTCCGGACCATTCCGAACTCCTCGTGACGTCCAGGATCTCATCCGGGACTCAAACAACATTCGGGTTACTGCACATACATATTCCTATAACCCTAGCGTTATCAAACCTTAAGTGTAGACCCTACGGGTTCGGAGACATGCGAACATGACCGAGACGGCTCTCGGGCAATAACCAACAGCGGATCTGGATACCCATGTTGGCTCCCACATGCTCCACGATGATCTCATCGGATGAACCACGATATCAAGGATTCAATTAATCCCGTATACGATTCCCTTTGTCAATCGGTATTTTACTTGCCCGAGATTCGATCGTCGGTATACCAATACCTCGTTCAATCTCGTTACCGGCAAGTCACTTTTCTCGTACCGTAATGCATGATCCCGTGATCAAACACTTTGATCACATTGAGCTCATTGTGATGATGCATTACCGAGAGGGCCGGTGATACCTCTCCGTCAAGCGGAGTGACAAATCCCGCCTCGATCCATGTCAACCCAATGACACTTTCGGAGATACCGTAGCATACCTTTATAGTCACCCGATTACGTTGTGACGTTTGGCACACCCAAAGCACTCCTACGGTATCCGGAGTTACACGATCTCATG
This sequence comes from Aegilops longissima, assembly GCA_021605205.1. Taxonomy (NCBI): domain Eukaryota; kingdom Viridiplantae; phylum Streptophyta; class Magnoliopsida; order Poales; family Poaceae; genus Aegilops; species Aegilops longissima. The sequence goes on from CM038676.1 coordinate 108,948,561, forward strand.
GTCTAAGGAAAGGATACTTGACATTGGATAACTCTAGCAAGCGAACTATGCGATCTTATGCTATGTTTAGGATTGGGTCTTGTCCATCACATCATTCTCCTAATGATGTGATCCGTTATCGATGACATCCAATGTCCATAGTCAGAAACCATGACTATCTGTCGATCAACGAGCTAGTCAACTAGAGGCTCACTAGGGACATGTTGTTGTCATTATTCACACATGTATTACGATTTCCGGTTAACACAATTATAGCACGAATAAAGACAATTATCATGAATAAGGAAATATAATAATAATGCTTTTATTATTGCCTCTAGGGCATATTTCCAACAATGGGCTTGCGCAGGAGGAGGTTGATGTCTGGTGTCATGGTGACGCCGATAGCAGAGTGGCCAGACAAGGTAGAAGCCTCAATATGATCTGAAGACCTGTGGAAGATGGCGGCGACGACACACGAGTGTGTCTGACCGGATTGTGCCCCAGACCCGGTATGTGGCTCGGCTGGGGCTTCCTAATGAGTTTCGGCTTCCGGCTTTTGATGTTAGGCTTAGGTGAGTGGTTTGTGTAGTGGCCCAGCTAGCACCCCTTCATCATTTTGAATAGGAGTAGCGGCATATGTTGCCAAGATGGTGGATTCAGGCACATTGTTGTAATACTTTGTAAGGTCCTCGAGAATAATGAATAAAGTAACTGTATGTATCCTCCAGATGCAGAGGCTGGAGGTCATCCTCCTTTTCTGAAAAAAAATCAACATGTGACCAACAACCAAACTGGCTGGCAATATGATTCTACTACTCAGATAACTACAGCTTCACGTGATCCCGTGAACCATATTGGTTGTTTGTCCGCACTCCGTCGTGTACAAAGCAGCCTCAAATCATTGATGGTAGACGAAACAGTACGAAAGATGATGAGATTGATCATGTACTCGTATGTGCCAACGAGGCCAGCGACCCTTAATGCTACGGTTGCAGCTCTACTTGACGATAGCAATGTTGTGCGTGCACTCCACCTCTCCGGCCAGACATGGATGGCATTCATACGCTGGTCCCTAGCATGTGTCATCCACTCATACGACAACAATGTAACTGTAGCTCACGTACCAAGTGTCCTGTACTTATGCATGCATATATATTCCCTCCGTTCAATATTATAAGATGTTTAAACCTCTTGACATATGTTTGACATCGTTAATGTCAATGTTTTTCTCCTCAAACTTGATCAAAGTCGGGAGGTTTGACTTTAAAAAAAAAATATTTGCACTAAATTATGAAACGATCACACTCGCCTTAAAATCACACTAAGTTATACTGCATGCATGTCTCTTAGGACGATGTATTTGTGAACGAAATACTAGTGGTGAAAGCTCCTAAAGTTAGTTGTAATCATGTTAGCACAATAACATGGACGTTGCATGTATGGATGGGAAGACAGCCGTCGTCATCACATGGAGAAGGAAGGAAGTTTCGTCTATATATACAGCTCACACCGATCTTCTGTCTTGACGAAAGGTACTGATTGGGTTTGGAATATCCAATATATGTGAATGTTGATGCCGTCACATTCCCTCAAGAATTGCAGTCACATTCAGTCTGTTGGTTGATGAGATATTAATGGTAAGGAAGAGGAAGAGGAGGAAGAGGAAAAATCTGGTAAGACATCCCTGCCTCTGGTTGTCCATGAGATGGATTTTTTTTTTTCAAAAGTGAGGTTAACCATCGGCCTCTCTGTCATTCCATGCACATAGCTATATTTATCAAAATATTGTTTTCTCGCTGCTAACAAATATATGGTGTTTTGAATATTTTAATATGAACTACATACGGGTTGAAATAATGAAATAAGTGAACAAACGCACTAAAATATGTCTATAACTCTACGAGAAAGGTGTGATAGCTCACGGGTGCCCTTAAACCCTCTACGAACAGTAATTCAAGAAAACAGAAACAATTCAAAAAAATCTGAAACTTTGCGACATCAAATATGGTCAAACTTTGTAGGTTCTTGCGAGTTTCCATAACAAAATATCATGTACAGCTCCTCGAATATCGTGAGTTTCAGATTTCGGTGCTAAAAGCGCTCAAAACTTCAAGCATTGAGATTTTTTTCTTGTGTAGAGCTCCTTGAATGTTTTTTTTTTTTTTGCATGAAAACTTGCAAGCACCTACAAAGTTTGATCATATTTGATGTTGGAAAGTTTCAGATTTTTTTATTTTTTTTCTTTAGTATACTGTTTATAGAGAGGGTGTAGGGGCACCCGGGAGCTGAAAAACCACACTCATAACTCTACATACATCGGATTCGAAAAAAAGTTAGGACATCTTATATTTGTGAACGGCGGGAATAGCAAACATCCAAACATATATTGCAAATTGAAAACAAGGTCTAAGGTAACAAGATTTGGTTTACATGACGACTTAAACACAACATACTAATTACTAGTATCATCCAAAGTGGTTGGACGTATCCCGCGCTATCATCTTTCATCGGCTCCACCCAAAGGCCATAGGCCCATGATCCTTCAGATGTTGCAAAAAGCACCACATACGGATCCATCATGTATCTCTGAAGATAACCTTCAAATAATTTTGAAGCTACTTGACAGATAAGATACATGAACTACTACCTCCATCCTGGTTTATTAGTTTTCTTTGTATTTTTGTGCCAATTTTTACCTTAAATTTAATTAAAAAATATTAATGCATGTCATAAAAATAATATAATTGGAAACTATATTTAAATATGAACTTAACGATATAATTTTTGGTGACATGCATTAATGCTTTGTTAGTTAAACTTTTAGTCAAAATTTGACATAAACTACAAAGAGAACTTATAAACCTGTAGTACATACACATATGATTCAGGAATAGGCCTCGGAGAAAAATAAACCATAAATATGTACTAGTGGTCCAAAGTCCAAACTAGCTACTCCCTCTGATTCAAAAGTTGTACTAGACCTGTGACAATTAATTTGGATCGGAGGGAGTAACATATATTTACCGAGACGGGCAGAAGCATAGCTGTGATTCGATATATAGAAATCCGAAAACAATGTTTCTTCATCTCGCCACTACTTGAACACGATACACCACCCAACACATGACTGAAACGCAGACACGCCGCACATACGTTTGCAAGCATGTGAGAGTTGCTATAGCTAGAGACAATATTCAGTCACGCTCACTCATTCAATCGGAAACATCAAAGAAAGTATCGTGAACAAGTTTGAAAAGTAGTCCACGGAGCTCAACTGATTGCTCCTCTTCTGCAAGTTGTCGATTGGGGTTGGAGTGCATCTATCCATCCATTCAAAACTCTATCCTACCCCGCCAAAGTATACTTACGTAAAACAAAACAACCTCGAGAATGCATGCAAGTTAAAACCATCGAGTTAGAACTTGGCCTATAAATCCAGCTCCCGTTTCCTCACAGTGTTCATCACTTCATCAGCCTCTTAGCAACATGGCTTCTTCTTCTTCCTCCCCAGTCGCCCTCGGCGCCGCCACCTTGGCCGCGCTGCTGGCGGCCGTCTGCGTCCTCCACGCCGGCGGGGCGGCGGCGGCAGACCTGTGCGTGGACTACTACGACTGCACGTGCCCGGACGCGTACAAGATCGTGCAGGGGGTGCTGGTGCAGGCGCACAAGTCGGACCCGCGCATCTTCGCCAGCCTGATCCGGCTCCACTTCCACGACTGCTTCGTGCAGGGCTGCGACGGCTCGCTGCTGCTGGACACCTTCAAAGGGATGGAGACGGAGAAGGACGCCGTTCCCAACAAGGGCTCGGCGCGCGGCTACCCAGTCGTCGACGCCGCCAAGGCCGCCCTCGAGGCCGCCTGCCCCGGCGTCGTCTCCTGCGCCGACATCCTCGCCATCGCCTCAGAGATATCGGTCCAGCTGGTACGTGCTACCACCTAGTTACGTACAGTGCTCGAACGGGTGCATGTGCATGAGCATGATGCTAACTAAGTTGGCATGTCTATGCAGTCCGGAGGACCCGGGTGGAGCGTGTTGCTGGGGAGGCTGGACGGCTTCACGTCCAACTTTTTCGAAGCCGGGAAACTACCAAGCCCCTTCGACGGCCTCAAAAACCTTAAAGAGAAGTTCAGAAACGCCACGCTCGACGATACTACCGACCTCGTCGCCCTCTCAGGTAACCAACCAAGCTCGCGCACATGCACAAGGCACGTCCGAAGAGAGAATATTGGCCTTGACTCTGTTTCAACTGTGTCCCTCCCTAGGCGCGCACACTTTCGGCCGCGTGCAATGCCAGTTCGTCACGGACCGGCTGTACAACTTCAGCGGGACGAACCGGCCCGACCCGACCCTCAGCCCGGGCTACAGGGCCTTCCTGTCCCAGCGATGCCCAAGGAACGGCGACGGGTCGTCCCTGAACGACCTCGACCCGACCACACCCGACAAATTCGACAAGAACTACTTCACGAGCCTCGAGGTGAACCGCGGCTTCCTCCAGTCTGACCAGGAGCTCAAGTCAGACCCACTCGCAGTGGGGACGACGGCGCCCATCGTCGACCGGTTCGCAGGAAGCCAGGACGCCTTCTTCAAGGCCTTCGCGAATTCGATGATCAAGATGGGGAACATCAGGGTGATAACGGACCCCTCCAAGGGGGAAGTCCGGAAGCACTGCGCGTTCGTCAATTGAGAATAGAGGATGGGGGGACCACGTGCGGATATACACTACAAGTGTGGGTGTGGCATGTGATGTGTGTGTGATCATGGACGTAAGGTGAATTCATCTCCTATTGTCCAGGAATAATTGGTATGTGTGTCAACTAAATGTAAACATTTCATGCATGCATGCTTGTTGTCCGACGTGGAATAAAAGTGCAAAAATTCATTTCAATGTTTTCGCTCAAACAGTGGGGAAGTGTTTGATTCTCACCACACGAATATGATGTGAAGCTCGGCAACCAAGTCGAGCCGTGTGGTTTGTTTGCTCTCCTTTTTCTGACTTAGCTCCCAATTTCCTTTTGAGAAGAACAACAAGAGCTCTGCCGTTTCATCACAGAAAGGGGGGATTTTTTTTTACAACCCACTAATCAGAAAAGCGAAAACAACAGACCACACCCGGTGCCTAGAGAAGCCTCTATCGCTCAGCCACATCTCATCCTATACATCCATTCTAGCAGTACCACTCATCGCATCATTCATCAGAGTGATATCATCTCTAATTAGCCTCCAGTGTTACAATGGGTGCATGGCGAGCTGTGCCTTATGTTAACGTACATAGAATAGTATCAGTCATATCTCATGTAATTATGATGGAGATATTACGTAGCAATTGTAATCTGCTGTGTATGGTAGTCTACGATCTGATTAGTATCAGATTGATTGTATCTTTGTTGTACAAGGTCTATCAGATTAAATAGAGATGCAGCCCATGGGGCAATTCACGGCAAACATATTATTGTCTAACGTGGTATCAGAGCCTCGATCCCATCTCTCCACGACATGGCTGGCACCACCTCCGGCGCACTCGTCACCACCACCGCCGGCCCGCTCGTCTCCGGCCACACCGCTACCATGCCGTCGCTCGCCGGCCTCATCACTGTCCGGCTCACCCGCGCCAACTTCCTGCTATGGAAGGCGCAGGTTGTCCCAAACCTCACCGGCGCCGGCCTGTTCGGCTACCTCGACGGCTCCGTCCCAGCGCCGCCGAAGATGATCACCGAGGGCACCGGCGATGTTGCGCGCTCGTGCCCAACCCTGAGTCTGAGCCATGGAGGAGGACCGACCAGCCGTGCTCGGCGCTCTCTGTCCTCCATGACGGAGGAAGTGCTCGCCAGATGACGCGGCGACCTCCGCGGCGGCCGTTTGACTGCCCTCGGCGCTATGTTCGCTGCCCAGAATCGGGCGGCAGTCGCCAACTCCGTGCGCAGCTGCCGCAGACGAAAGAAGAAGGACATGTCGGCGGCGAATTCTTCCACAAGATGACAGGCTATGCCGACGACCGCCACCGTCGGCGAGTACTGTCCGATGACGAGATCATCGGGCACATAATCGGTGAGCTGGGTCAGGAATATGACCCCCTCATGACTGCGCTCTCCATCTTCACAGGAGAAGTAAGCCTCTCCGATTTTTATGCCTACCTTCTCAGCTTCGAGGCGCGTCAGGAGCAGCATGCCGCGAACAGCGGCGACTTCTCTTCATCAGCCAACAACGTCATGCGCCACGGCAACGGCTCCGGTTCCCGCGACGGCAACCGGAACAGCAATGGTGGCCATGGTGGCCATGGAAACAGGAGTGGTGGCAATGGTGGCCGCTATGGTTCCAATGGCAACCGTGGCAACAACGGTGGTCGTCACAACGGCGGCGGCGGCAGAAACCGTCGTCCTCCAAGGTGCCAGATATGCCGCGACGAGGGGCACAACGCCACCGATTGTCGCGATCGCTACAATGACCGCAGCGGCAACATGGCTACATACGGCCACCGCGACAACAATTGGTACCTCGACACCGGTGCCACTGACCACCTCACCAGCGACCTCGACCGCTTGACGGTGCACGAGCGCTATGGTGGAAAGGATCAAGTTCAAGTTGCAAATGGTGCAGGTTTGGAAATTTCTCATATTGGTCATACTAAACTTGCTGGCTCTAGTGATCCCATCCACCTTAAAAATGTTCTGCACGTCCTTGAAATTCACAAACATCTTCTTTCTGTTTATCGTCTTGTTTCGGATAACCAAGTGTTTGTGGAATTTCACCGTTTTTTCTTTTGTGTGAAGGACAAAATCACGAGGAGGGTCCTTCTTCTTGGTAGAAGTCGCAATGGCCTCTACCCCATCCCATATGGTCGGCCGTCGTCGTCATCATCACGTCGAGCTCTCTCCGGAGTCCGTTCTTCATCGAGTCAGTGGCATCATCGTTTGGGTCACCCATCAAATAATGTAGTTGAGTCTGTCGTTCGGTCAAATAAACTCCCTTGTTCGTCGAGTCGTGATACTTTCGTTTGTGACGCATGTCAACGCGCCAAAAGTCATCAATTACCTTACAATAATTCATCCCGTGTTTCTTCGAAACCACTTGAGCTTATTCATACCGATGTGTGGGGTCCTGCCCTCGCCTCCTCTGGAGGTTTTAAGTTTTATGTTAGCTTTGTCGATGACTTTAGCCGTTTACATGGATTTATCTTCTTAAACATAAATCTGATGTCGAACAAGTTTTCTATAATTTTCAGGCCCATGTCGAACGACTCCTCAATGCAAAAATCCGTGCGGTTCAATCTGATTGGGGGTGAATACCACCGCTTGCATAAATTTTTTCAGCGTGTCGGTATTTCTCATCGCATATCCTGTCCACATACATCCCAACAAAATGGTATAGCTGAACGGAAGCACCGACACTTGGTTGAAACCGGGCTTGCTCTCCTCGCTCACTCCAATCTTCCTTTGCGTTATTGGGATGAAGCTTTTCTTACCGCATGTTATTTGATTAACCGCATGCCTAGACGGACCCTTCAAAATATGCCACCACTCACACGTCTACTTCACATCACTCCGGATTACTCTTTTCTTCGTATATTTGGATGTGCGTGTTGGCCTAGTCTTCGTAAATACAACTCCCGAAAACTTGAGTTCCGCTTCAAGATGTGCGTTTTTCTCGGATATAGTCCATTCCATAAAGGATATAAGTGTCTTGACAAGTCCACTGGTCGCATCTATATCTCCCGCGATGTCGTCTTCGATGAAAATGTTTTTCCCTTTGCGACTAGTGCATGTCCCGACTTGTCTCGCTTAAATCCTCCTGTATCGTTTCCTTCCAATGAGCCAGTAGTTCAGGATGCTAATGTGAGAAACTACAACTTGTCGTTTTTGTTTCCTGACTTGTGTCCTGCAGATATAGAGGAACGACATGTATCTACGAGCGCTGTACAGGGCCATAGCGACGTGCATGCTACAACGCCATGCACCCAGCCATCATGTGCCACACGTCCAGCAGCAGGCCCCGGCTGTGGTGCTTCTCCATCAGGTGGGCCGACTCCGGCATCTACCATGTCTACGCCATGTACTGACCAGATAGACGAGCCGGCCTCACCATCAGCGCGTACATCGCCTGCACTTGACGCCTCTGCGCGCGTCGATGCCGGACCAGACGCGCCGGCGTCTTCAGCGGGCGCTCCTCCATCACCACCAGCCTCGCCAACGGCCTCTCCGACGAGTGCCTCTGCATCACCATCGGCCTCGCCGTCGGTCTCTCCGGCGGCCGCTCCTCCATCACCTCCTGCCTTGCAGCCGGCTCAGTCTGCGGCTCCCCCCGTTGAGCGGACACGCACGCGTCTTCAGAACAACATACAACGCCCGAAAATCCCCACTGATGGCACTGTCCGGTACAATCCGTATCGTCGTGGTTTCAGTGCTGTTGTGGCCGCTCCAGCTACGTACCGACAGGCGCTCGTTGATCCTGCATGGAAAGCCGCTATGCAAGAGGAGTTTTCGGCCCTTCAGCACACCGCGACGTGGTCGCTTGTTCCACGTCCTTCCGGCACCAACATTGTCAGCTGTAAGTGGATTTTCAAAGTCAAGCAACATTCTGATGGCTCTCTTGACAAGTACAAAGCCCGCCTGGTCGCTCGCGGGTTCACTCAGCAGTATGGTGTTGACTATCTCGACACGTTTAGTCCAGTTGTCAAACCAGCTACTGTTCGCCTTGTGCTCTCACTCGCTGTTTCGCAGGGTTGGTGTTTGCGACAACTTGATGTGAGCAATGCATTCCTCCATGGTCTTCTTGATGAGGAGGTGTATATGCAGCAGCCACCGGGCTTTGAGGATCCTCGCTATCCTCATCATGTGTGCAAGCTTCGGAAGTCAATCTATGGGCTGAAACAGTCTCCCCGAGCTTGGTATTCCCGCCTCAGTGATCGACTACATCAACTTGGTTTTCAGTCCTCTAAGGCTGACACTTCCCTCTTCATTTTTCGGCAAGGGGGTGTGGTCATTTACATGCTTGTTTATGTTGATGATATTGTCATTGCTAGCTCCTGTTCTAAAGCGGTGGATCGACTGCTTCGCACTCTTGCCGGGTCTTTTCCTATCAAGGATCTAGGTCGTCTCGCACTTCCTTGGGATTGAAGCCACCTACAATTCAGGGGAATGGTGCTCTCTCAGCGTAAGTATGCCGATGACCTACTTCACCGTGCACATATGGAGAATTGCAAGGCGGTTTCTACTCCCATGTCCGTCACTGATAAGTTGGCAGCAACTCTTGGCACTCCTCTCAATGGTGATGACGCCTTCAGCTATCGCAGTATTGTCGGAGGGTTGCAGTATCTCACGCTTACCCGCCCAGATATTTCTTTTGCTGTAAACAAAGTGTGCCAATATCTGTCCAAACCCACTGATGTGCATTGGGAGGCTGTCAAGCGCATACTAAGATATGTTAAAGGTACTGTGGCTACTGGTCTCCAGATTCGTCAATCACACTCCACACTTCTGAGTGTTTTCACTGATGCTGACTGGGCGGGATGTGCCGATGACAGACGCTCCACAGGTGGTTTTGTGGTCTTCCTAGGACCCAATCTGATTTCTTGGAGTGCTAGAAAACAGCCAACAGTGTCACGATCTAGTACCGAGGCGGAGTACAAGGCCCTTGCAAATGGTGCAGCTGAAGTCACATGGGTGCAGTCTGTGCTTAGAGACCTGGGAGTACCTCTGCCGCGACCACCAGTTTTATGGTGTGATAATTTAGGTGCCACATACTTAACTGCAAATCCAGTGTTTCATGCAAGGACGAAGCATATTGAGGTGGATTTCCACTTCGTCAGAGAAAAAGTGGCACAAGGAGCATTGAATGTACGTTTTGTGTCTTCTGGTGATCAAGTAGCAGACGCCTTCACTAAACCTGCTACAAAGATCATGCTGGAGAAATTACGACACAATCTTAACCTTGTGGCCGGTTGAGATTGAGGGGAATGTTAACGTACATAGAATAGTATCAGTCATATCTCATGTAATTATGATGGAGATATTACGTAGCAATTGTAATCTGCTGTGTATGGTAGTCTACGATCTGATTAGTATCAGATTGATTGTATCCTTGTTGTACAAGGTCTATCAGATTAAATAAAGGTGCAGCCCATGGGGCAATTCACGGCAAACATATTATTGTCTAACGCCTTGGAGACCGCGTGCCCCCCGCGTCGCCCTCCCCAAGCGAGGCGACCGGGGCGGTTCCCCACCCCTCCCCCTCCCCGCGAGTCCCCGCCCCCCTTCCTCCTCGTCGCTGCCGCCCGGCGCGGGGCGGCGTTGCCCGCCGGCGCCTCGCAGTCCCAGCAGTGGCGGCCTCCTTCTTCCCCGTCGCTGGACCCCGGTTTGGGCGAGCGGTCCTGGCGGCGGAGCCCTTCGACCGGCGGTGTTCCGGCGCGGATCTGGACGGCGGCGGTGCGGAGGCGTTGCCCCTTGGCGGCGGTGACGGCCCATGGCTTGCGGCGGTCGGCGGCGCCCGGCTGGCCCAGATCTAGGTCAGGGCGGGCCTGCTGGGTGGCCGTAGTGGGCTGTTCTCCGGTGGTTCCGGCGAGCTCCTCGCTACAGGGGCGGCGGCTGCTGTGCCGCGACTGCTGCAACACGGCGGCGGAGCTTCACGGGCTCACGCTGCTTATGGCCTTTGCACCATGGTGCGTAATATAAAAGCTTCATGTAATTGACCTTTGGTCTTCGGGCTACAGTTCGTTTTGAAATATATAAGAGCATGATGTACCTTTCATTTCAAATAAAAAAATAGCCCCCAATTTCACTACATCAATGAAACTTTTTTTGACATGATTAAATCAAGGAATCTAATAACACAATGTTGCGACTCAAACGGGATCAGGTATATATTTATTGTTTAGTCTCCTTGCCTTGTCTCATTTACGAGCTCAGCAATCACATCATCATTTCAAGCAGAGTTTGTGTTAAACATCATCAACCATGCTTCCACGAAGTGTAGATTTTTCACACACACAAAAAGAAACTATGAAAAGAAAACACTGAGTTGTGAGACAGAGCAGGGGGGATATCAGTTGCCTGAGGCGACCCGGGGGCGAACCCTAATCCACTCCGCGCCTCCCCCTCCCTCTCCCCTCCCTCCGCCGCCGCCTAAGGTGCTCGCCGGCCCGGCCGCGCGACACCTATGAAGGTGGCGGCGGGGATCTGGTGGCTTCGCCTTCGCGGAGGGCCACGGCGTCCGGGGCGGCGGCTCCGATGGGAGGTGTCCGGCGTGGCAGTCTGGCGAGCTGCGCCGGCGGTGCTGGCGGCTGCCTCCTGGTCGTCTGATCGGCGGGGTGGCGGCGATGGCGGCGGCGCCCGCGGGTCGTCCCTGCGCTCTGGAGAAGCTCCGTTCCGCCCGTGATCTGCTCGATCTGCGCCTGCTCCAGCCCTGGTGGCTTGTGCGCCGTCTTGGGGTGCAGGCGGACGGATCTGGTGGTTGGCGTGATTCGGGAAACCCTTGGCGGCGCGCGGCGGCCTCACCAAAGGCGACGTCTTCGGCGCCGTGGTCCTTCCTGGAGGCTTTGGTGTGGTTCTCCCCTCCCACTTCTCCCTCGAGCACAGGTGAAGACCTGCCCTCCCCTTGCATGGTCGATGGTGGCATCCGGTGCCGTGATCCTTCTTGAAGGCGTCTTCCGGGGATTGCTCGTGTGGGGTGGAGCTGCTGGTGGCGTGGTGACGGTGTGAGGTAGCCTGTTCTTCTCAGTGGCGGCTGTCGTGGTCTCGGTCCAATCCCTGACCACTGCTTTGGCTATGCCCCTTTTGGCCTTCTCCATGGATCTTCGCCTTCGTCCGATGACTTGCGGTTGTGAGCTGTTCCGCTTAGCACTAATGTACTTGCCGTGGTGGAGCGGTACTTCATCTCACTCATTGATGGCGGCGAGGATCGGCGGCATGGCGCTGTGGAGGTTCGCCGCCCGATCGCGGAGATGGACTCAGCGAGAGGAGGTTGTTGTCTGGCGTCATGGTGGCGCCCGATGGCTGAGTGGCGGAACAAGGTAGAAACCTCAATATGATCTGAAGATGGACCTGCGGAAGATGGTGGCGGCGACACACGAGTCGCGTCGACGGATTATGCCCCAGACCGGTATGTGGCTCGGCTGGGGATTCGAATATGTTTGGTTTCGGCTTTTGATGTTAGGCTTAGGTGAGTGGTTTGGGTAGTGGCCCAGCTAGCACCCCTTCATCATTTTGGGTAGGAGTAGTGGCATGTGTTGCCAAGATGGTGGATTCAGACTTATTGTTGTAATACTTTGTAAGGTCCTCGAGAATAATCAATAAAATGGCCGTATGCATCTCCCGGATGCAGAGGCCGGAGGTGATCCCTCTTTTCGGAAAAAAAAAATCAGTTGTACCTCGTGACTGAAAGGAATTCCTTTCGTTCAGACTGTCGGACCTATGTTGAACCTATTTGCTTATTTATATAAGTTGGTTGTATGCATCTTTTTGATGCAGAGGCTGGGGAGTCCTCCCTTTTCGGAAAAAAAAAATAGACATTCAGAATATATGGAGAACTGGCACGAGTTGTTTCTGAATAAACTGAAACTACTCCTTCACAGGGTAAACCCCCGCAGTCCCACAAGTCCACACCCAAATCAAGGACAAAGGAAGTGAGTCAGAGGAGCATCAAATTAAAGGCGTGTTTGATTATTGCTAGCACGAGTTTTCCGTCTACGTAAGCATCTGCCTGTAGGCTGGGCTGCCCTGCTGGCTAGGCTAGAGCAAGGCCAGTGTGTTAGTGCTACAAAACTTTTTTTTAGGAAGGATGATCACCTCCGGCCTCTGCATCCGCAAGATGCATACGGCCATATTATTAAAAGGTGCCAAAGAAATATAAAGTCTAGAACAAGTTTAGCTCGCAAACAGAGCAAAATAAAACAAAAAATCTGAAATCATAAAGCCACAACCAGCATAGAAACAGAATACGATGACTAAACATCTACCCTATTAATGGGTTGCCATCCAAACCGGTTGAAGATACCCCGCGTAACCATCTCCCAACGGTTGCATCTAGTAACCATAGGCTCCCTGAAGTCCATAGGAGTGAGTAAGGACCACGTACGGATCCACGTTGTAGCTCTAAAGATGACCTGCAACAAATTTAAAATATTTTGTCTGCTAAAGATCATATCATTTATATAGTTTCATATAGCCCACAATAAACCACATACTCCTATCCGAATTTGTGCCGCAATAGCTGAGTATACTCCAGTTAACGACGTCCCATATAATGTTTCAATGCTATCTGGAGAAGAAATATTGAAAGCTATATGAATCGTGCGCCCAAGCAATTTCGCGCGCAAATAGAGGTCATTTTTTTCTTGTTTGGTGAGGGATAGGTACTAAAAAAACTAGAGATGTGATCCGATCTCTCATCAAACTAGGTCATTACCTCTGGTTCTGATAGAATACTGAAGTTAGGGTGGCCATCCTTATCTCGTCTGAATAACTACCTCGGTATGGCTTGCCGCGGGACTAGAGGGACACTAGGCCATTTGTAGGTTGATACAGTCCGTCCACACTTGTAAGGTATACATCTCTGATACTTCATCGGTGTTCACTAATAGAAATATCGTCTTGCTAAGTGGAGTGTCTTGTGCCACCCCAAAAGTCAGGGTGATTTGAGTCTTCAGGATCTTCGGCTGGTGAACATCAAGGAATTTTTTTCCTAGTATTTGGCTCTTTCTTAGTCGGGGACGATTCCCATGAATCATGATAGCCTCTGAGAGGATAACTGGCTGGAGTTCACTCCTCTCTGAGTGCAATACCTAGGACTATAAAGAATCTGTTAGAGTTGTGTCGAATATAGTGTATAAGGTAGGTTATAGTTGGACTCTGAGTTGTATTGTGTTTAGATAGGATATGGAGTCATGTCCTAGGAGGACACTTGTACCCTAGGCCTCTCATATATAGCGGAGGTAGACACATGATGTAACCTATGCCAACATAGTAGCACCGGAACGCAGGGGAAGCCGGTGGCATGTGCCGGTGTCCAGGGCGACCGGGTGCGGTATTGTAGTGGTGTCATGGGGAGGAGTGCACATAATCAAGCCCCGGGGATGTAGCCATATCGGTGAACCTCGTTAACAAATCTCGGTATCGTGCTTGTGTGATTGTTTGGTTCTCGGATGATCGACGGTATGCCTTGGATTTATTCTAACAAATGATATCATGAGCTAGCTAGGTTGTTCAGAGCGCGTCGGTTGTTGATCTAGAGGAAGCGAAGCTGAGAGATCATTGTTGTGGAGTTTGAAACCGGTCGACGGATCGGAACGGTGGCAGCAATATCAGTTCGGAGTCGGCGTTTTGGAAAAGCAATCGGAAGCGGAGTCGACGGTGTTGAATCGAGCAAGCGGCAGGCATATCGTTCATTGCGGCGCCTGGAAGCGGCCTCGTTGGGCGCGCGTTGGTGCAGCTGTCGTGAGGTCCAGTGGTAGCTATCAGATTGATCGGACAGTGAATCATCGAAGGGATTGACGCAGTAGCTGTCGGCCAAGCTGCTGGTTTCGGCGCTTGTTCGAAGGCAGCAGGCTGCGTGGCCTGAGGCCGAGAGCGGAAACAGGGACCCGAGGTGAAGCCACGTGGGGGCCATGGTGGTCTGGTAGTAGGCCGGGTTGGGATGCTCTTATGGGAGACTTGTTCGTTTTTCGATAAAGGGCGTTTTTATTAACTCATAATGTAGCATCAAGTGGATACAAAACATAATGAGCGACACCCGGCCTCTGCATAGCTAAGATGCACACAGCCTTAACGAAGAGTCTAGCAAAATATGTATTAAAAAAACGACAAGTTGGCAACAGTAAAGCCATATGAGTCCAAAACTATGCCAATGTCGACGGGGAAGGTGGACAGATCCAGAGATTATGTTTCCACCCATGTTGGGTAAAAACCTCCCTGGCCACCTGCTCCAACCGCATACACACCGCCTTGAACAGTGATTGATACTCCGTTAAACATGGCGTAGACCACATCTGAAGCCGGTCGTACAGCGGTAAATAACCTGCATAGAAGAAGAGGTTTTGCCATTAAAAACACAATCGTTTCTACATAGCCAGCGACCATAATAAGGCGACGCTCCCACCCGTATTAGCGTACTAAAAGTATTTGGTATTCCATCGAGCCAGTGACCATATACATTGGCAACACTTGTTGGTGGATACAAATTGGGCGCTATTTGGATGACTGATCATATAGAGCGTGCGAACTTGCATTGAAAGAAGAGGTGTTTAATTGTCTCGTTATGAGTACAAAAGCTACACTTCTTACTTCCTTGCCGATTCGTCGGCGAGTTGTCTTTTGTTAGCACAACTCCTCTCCAAGATACCACATGAAAATCTTATTTTTAGTGGCATCTTTGATTTCCATATTAGTTTATTATTATTCAATGGAGCCTCTAAGTGCGAGAGTGCACGGTACATAGAGTCAAGCTGTGTAGGACCCAGATGTAGTGAGATTCAGCGAAACACATCCCTCCCTTGTGTCAAGTTAACTTGAATCCAAGCGGGATAGAAGATGTTGCCATGACACAAGGCGGAGGCCAATCAAATCCCTCCTAAATGATACATTCGGCGGGGAGGAGCTGAGCACGTGCGCAAGAGTATCATTCTTATCGCGTACAATTCGGTACAAGGTCGGATACTGTTTGTTTCCAATTCGGTAAAAACGGGAGACTTGCTCGTATGTCCAGCGTATTAGAGATTTGTTTGGACAAAAGAGAAATTCGGCACAAGGACAGAGTCAGTCGTGACGTGTTTGCTATCAAGAAAGAAATAAAAAAAAGTCTAGAAGCTATGAACGTGTGGTGAATTAAGAGTTTGTTGATCTCTTTTGAAGTATTCACATGGAAAAGCTACAAGAGATTTTTTCTTTGGGTTTCTTTGTCGGTACAGTTGTGTATGGATGGCGAATGTCAACGGCTTAAGGAGTCTGGAACGTGTCGTGCAGTCGGACATAGTTCGGCTAGGTCGGACTGGACAGTCTGGCGGGATCGACACAAGTCAGTTGGTACAGAAGACGATGGTGGGATCAGCGACAATGATATAGGAGCGTGATGTTGATGGTGACCGACTTCTGGGCGTGGAAACACGTGGCGCAGGCCCCGAGGGCTTGTGTGGCTTCGACAAGACTATGGTGCGGGGTTGATTCAAGACGATGCACATGAGAGCTTGGAGTTGATGAGGCGCGGGGTGGCAAGTGTTGGAAATATGAGCAATTTATCGAATGATTTTATTAACAAAAATACTATATAAAGCATGACTAAAATAGCAAATATAAAGCAAGTCATGCAATCTGACAGAGAGAAGGTAAACATCGTCTGCATATATGAACTTGAGGTAAACACATCTAGAACAGACAGTAGATGAAGTTGCTTATACGAAACAGAACCTAACATACGTAGGGCAGAAACTAGAGCCAAGAACTATAGGAGGACTTCTAACAGAGAGGAGAAGAACACGTACGGCACAACAGCAGTAGAAGCGCTGGACTTGGGGTCGGTGTCCTCGCCTGCCATGTCGTCGAGGAGGTCGTGGACGTCGGGGAAGGAGTCGTCGCCGGGGAAGTAGTCGTCGGCGACCGGATCGTCCGTGATGAAACTGCCAATGGTCGCGGCGAGCGCCCCAAAACCTTATCACCCTTCTCCCACGGGACTCAAAAGGTGCGGTCTCGAGGTTTATCTTGTCCCGGCGTGCGATGCACGCCGCATAGCCGGGATGAGGAAGACAGCGATGCGCAGAGATTAGAACTGTGGCGAGAGGAAGAGGACCTTCGATGTATCTCTCGGGAGAGGAGAGACCTCTCTTATATAGGCACAGCAGGGACGCGAACAGGCTGCGCCGGAGGTGAAGCAACGGAGGAGAGCAAGTGAACAGGCAGCCGCGAAGAGGTGCGCCGTTCGTATTATTATCCACTACCGCAAAAACTTTTCAGCTCCCAGGTGACCTTTCGTATACGCGTAGTGCGTGGCAAAAATTAGACATCGGCTCGGCTCATTCCGGCAACCCGCGGCGCGTCGTGACGAGGCGTGGCGTGGGAGGAGGAGCGCGCGTGGATGTCCCTCTTGTTCTCATGCTCATACAAGTGGGGAAAGAACCTCCCTTATAAAGAGGTCCAATTCCCTCTCAACTAGCAATGTGGGACTAAACTTTAGTAGTATCCCTTGCCTTGCACAAATGGGCTAAGTGGGCCTCTAGGATTTATTAGGAATTTCTGAAATAGTTATTGGGCTGCCCCAATATAGACTAAATTCCAGCAATCCCCCACCAGATCCCAGAGGCACACAGAAATTTGCCTTTGGTTCCAAAACACTGTTTTATATACCGGTACTGCAGTGGAGACTATTAAGTTGAACTTCCACCTAGAACTCTATGGTACACTAGTAAGCAACTTGAGCAGTGGGATGGGGCCTTGAACTGCAAGTTTTCTGCGAATCTAGCTTCACATAAAGCCTTGACCGTCGTGGCTACCATGGGTCTTCCCGCTGGTGGAGCTTATCGTCATACTCCGTGACCTTTCATGAGTTTACTAGAGAACCCTACTCTCATAGATTGCGATGTTTGACAATCAGACTCATATAGGTGCGTTCTTCAAAAGATGTTCTGCAGGACAACATCTCTGCTTCAAAAAGCCACTTAGAACACATTAAGATATGCATCAACCTGCCATGCAGATTAGGAGAGTATTGCATCTTCATGGAGTGGTATTGTGAATAGTAGGGATACTCTCCTCTCAGTTGACCAACAGCTTGTCTTCCACATCTAATTCACGGGATCTCCGATCACAAAGAATAGGTTACCACTATGAACAACTCATATTGTGGGTCTCATACCCATCTCCCTCGATGCATTATCTATCACATTACGCGATAGACCCTTAGTAAAAGGATCTGCCAGATTTTTAGACGTTTGGATATAATCCAACGCAATAACTCGGAGTTTTCATTTTCTGACAGACTTTAACCTTCTCTGAACGTGTCTTGATGACATCATGTTATCCTTTGAGCTGCTCACTTTCGTGATCACAGTTTGATTGTCGCAGTTCATAAGGACACCCAGTACATGTTTCTCAACAACCGGAAAGTCATTCAAGAGCCGGCGAAGCCAATCTGCTTCAACTGTAGCTGTATCTAGTGTTGTGAGTTCTGCTTCCATTGTTGACCTTGTTAGGATGGTCTGCTTGCAAGACTTCCAAGAAACAGCGCCACCTCCGTGAGTGAATACATATCTGCTCGTGGCCTTTATCTCATCAGCATCTGAGATCCAGTTTGAGTCACTATACCCTTCAAGCACCTTTGGGTGCCGGTGTAGTGAATTTCATAATTCTGATGCCTTTCAAATAGCGCAAAACTCTCTCTAGAGCTTTCAATGCACATCTCCTGGTTTTGAGACAAACCGACTCGGTTTGCTAACAGCAAAAGAGATGTCAGTCTTGTAGATAGCTAAGTACATAAGCGAGCCAATAATATGAGAATACTTCAATTGATCTCTAGCAATTCTTGATTCTTTGAAGCGACACGCTAGCATCATATGGTGTTGGAGAGGGCTTGCAGTCACTATAGCCAAAGCGACTCAAGATCTTTTCCACATAGTGAGATTGAAGCAATGTAATCCCACCATCATCATCTCTCAACAACTTGATGTTCAGAATGACATCAGCCACTCCTAGATCCTTCATCTCAAAACAGCGAGATAGAAAATCCTTGACCTCCTTAATAACATTCAGATTTGTTCCAAAAATCAGTATGTCATCAACATACAAGAAAAGCATAACTCCCTCGCCCCCACCATGGCAATAGTACACACATTTGTCAGCTTTGTTCACAACAAAGCCTGCAGCTGTTAAAGTTCTTTCGAACTTCTCATGCCACTGTTTGGGTGCTTGCTTGAGTCCATACAAAGACTTCAGCAACTTGCACACTTTCCCTTCCTGGCCATCTATTACAAACCCATCTGGTTGTTCCATATAAATTTCCTCATCCAACTCTCCATTTAGGAAAGCAGTCTTAACATCCATCTGATGAACGAGAAGACCATGTGAAGCAGCTAGTGAAAGTAAAACTCGAATGGTGGTCAGCCGAGCCACAGGTGAGTAAGTATCAAAGAAGTCTTCACCTTCCTTTTGGGTATAACCCTTAGCCACGAGCCGAGCCTTGTACTTTTCGATAGTACCATCAGGCCTAAGCTTCTTCTTGAATACCCATTTGCATCCTATAGGTTTTCACCCATAAGGACGATCAGTTATCTCCCAAGTTTCATTCGCCAAGATGGAATCCATCTCGCTACGAACTGCTTCCTTCCAGTAGTCAGCATCTTCAGATGCATAGACCTCTGAAATAGAACTGGGAGTGTTATCTATGAGATACACAAGAAAATCATCCCCAAAAGACTTTGCAGTCCTCTGTCTCTTGCTCCTAGTAGGAACTTCATTGTTCTCCTCCACAGGACTTTCAAAGTGTTCCATCGAAATGCCAGGTTGAATGGTATATCTGGTTCTGATTCGATGAACTAGGCATCTCTGATTAGATGAGGTAGCCATATCCTTCATGGGAAAGATATCTTCAAAGAAAGTCGCATCATTCGACTCCATGATCGTATCGACATGCATGTCGGTACCTCAGATTTAAAACCAAGAATCTATAGCCAATGCTATGAAAAGCATATCGAGGAAAACACAATCCACAGTCTTTGGTCCAAGCTTCCGCTTCTTTGGAATTGGAACATTGACTTTACCAAACAACCCCATGTTACGCAGATAAGAGAATTTTAACCTTTTCTTCTCCCATTCCTCGAATGGAGTTATCTCTTGTTCTTTGTGGGGACTCGATTTAGGACATGACATGTGTCAATATCGCCTCCCCCACCATGCCTTGGAGAGACTGATGTGTCTAACATGGCGTTAACCAAATCAGTTAGAGTACGGTTCTTTCTTTCGCCACCCTATTTGGTGAGGTGAGTAGGGAGGCGTCCTCTCATGGATTATACCATGTTCCGCTTTAAAAAGCATCAAATTCATTGGAAAATACTCTCCACCACGGTGGGACCTAAGCCTCTTGATTTTTCGATCAAGTTGGTTTTCCACTTCAGCTTTATAGATCTTGAAAAAGTTCAAAGCCTCATCCTTAGATTTCGGAAGATACACACGGCGATATCTAGTGGAGTCGTCAATTAACGTCATGAAATATTTCTTTCCACCTTTTGTCAAAACACCATTCATTTCACATAGATCTGAATGTATAAGTTCAAGTGGTGCAAGATTTCTCGTCTCCATGATCACGTGAGACTTACGAGGTTGCTTAGCTTATGCGCGCACTTGACACTTAGATCCCTTGGCGATGGTGAAACTAGGGATTAAGTTCAACTTCACTAGTCGCGACATGCAACCAAAGTTAACATGACAAAGACGTGAATGCCACACATTTGATTCACTATTGTTTCAAATATGATTAACAACTTTATTGCAAACGTCTGACAAGGATAAACGAAACAGGCCTCCTGAGTCATTGTAACACCCGGATGATTAGGGAACAGTAATCACCCCGGTTATGTTAACTAACCTCTCTTTGATTCGAACCCGTCCTAAAACAAAAATCAAAACTAAAACAAACGATAAAAAGTTTCAAAAACAAAATCTAAAATGTTCGGGGGTTGTCTAAAATAGCTAACCTAATATTGGTGGGGTGCACTAATTTTTGTAAAATGCTTTGGCATTTTAAATAAACTAAAAACAGAAAAGGAAAAAGAAAAGAAAAGTAAAACAAGAAATGGGGAGGATAACACCTGGCCCATTCCCCTCCCACTTGGCCCCCCACCGGCCCATTCCCCGCCCATTTCCCCCCGGCCCACACCGCCACATAGCCCCCACCCCCGCAACCCTAGCCGCCTCCCATTCCCCACGCCCTCCACCTCGCCTCACCCGATCTGGATCGGGCGGAGGAACCCCGACCGAGCCACCCCGCCCGCCCCCACCTGTCTCCGGCCCCCGCCACCCCACCGCCCTGGACCTCCTCCTCCTCCTCGCCACCCCACAGGAGCCCCCTCTTCCCTCCGCCGCCCCCCAGCGCGGGCACTGCATCATGGCCCATGGTCGGCCCCGCCTCCCTCCCGTCGCCCGGCTGCCTGCCTCACCGCCTCCTTGCCGGTCGTCACCGGCCTCCACCGAGCCGCCTGCCTAGACCCGACTCCCCCTGTGAGGCCCTCTCCTTTCTCCTCCTCCCGATCGGCCACTGCCCGCCTCGTCCTGCCCCGAATCCCTCCCTGCCACGCCGCCTCTTCCCCGTTCCTCTCCTTCCTCGCCGGCTCGGCCGTCGAGGCCACGAAACCCCGACCACCGAAACCCCGGGTCCCTCTCCCCATCATGACCCCGAGCAGGCGCCGTCGGCCGGAACCCGTTTCGGCCCGACCGGCCCGGCCGCCGCGCCCTCTCTCCCCTCTTCTTCCCCCGTCGGCAGCATCTCGGCGCCCCTTCAGCGCCCTCGCACTCGACCGAGCCCTCTTCCCCCCCCCCCGACGGCTCGCCACCGGCCCGCCCGTCGCCCGAACTTCTCGCCTCGCCCGGCCTTGGCCGCCCGGCCGGCCGGTCGCGCCGTGGCTCTGACCCCGACGCCGTGGCCTCAGGCGCCTGGTCCCCGTTAGCCCGCAGGTTGGGCATCGCCCGCGCCCGATCCGTTTGCCCCTCGGGGCCACTTACATCTGGGCCCCGCGCCCGACGTTTTCAAAAAAAAAGAAAAGGAATAAAAATATAATGAAAATAAATTAAACTAATTAACTAATTAGTTAATTAATTAATTAATTAAGTAATTAATTAATCTAATTAATTCTGAATTAATTAACCCTAATCATTAATTAACTTAATTAAGTAATGTTAATTAAATCGATTAGGGTAATTAGTCATTAGTGAATGACATGCGGGACCCACACTGTCGGGGTTGACTCGACCAACCCCGCATTCTTGACGTCGGCATGACATCATCTTGATGTCATAAATGCATTTTGAAATTAATTAAATAATTAATTAAATTCCGAAATTAATAAAATCTTTTAAAATCATATCTTTTAATCCGTAATCCGGATTAAAATAATTTCAACATGAAAGTTGCTCGAGCGAGCGAGGCGAATCCGGATACGCAATCGTTCGTCCACCACACGCCTCTAACCTATCGAACCTGCAAACTTTCCTCTCCGTTCATCATCGACGGGCGTCCGGAACAGGAAAACTTCCGGATGTTCTTCCCCCTAACCAGTACCCCCCTCATACCACGTTAGGGCACGCCTAGCATCGCTTCTTGTCATGTCATGCATCGATATGCATCTGTTTACCTTGTATTCATTGTTTCTTCCCCCTCTTCTCTCCGGTAGACTACGAGACCGACGCCATTGCGGTGGCCGGTTCGACTACGGTGTTGTGACCCCTCTCTTGCGAGCAACCAGGCAAGCCCCCCTTGATCACCAGATATCGCCTACTCTTATCTACACTGCTTGCATTAGAGTAGTATAGCATATTCTTGTTTTTGGATACTCCTATCTTTCTTTGCATAGCTTTGTCCTTGTAACCATTTGTTACCTTACCCGCAATCCTATATGCTTAGTATAGGATGCTAGTACTTTCATCTGTGGCCCTACTTTCTTGTCCGTCTCACCGTGCTATACTATCGGGCCGTGATCACTCGGGAGTTGATCACGGGTATATACTATATACTTATACATGATACATGTGAGACTAAAGTCGGGTTAGGTGATGGAGCACCATGAGTGGATCTTTGTGGTGGAGCGACAGGCAGGTTGAGACCGCCTAGGAGAGAGGTGGGCCTGGCCCTGTTCGGCGATCGCGGTTACTTAACACGCTTAACGAGGTCTTGGTATTTGATCTGGGTTGGCTCTGAGCTTATCGCACTAACCATCTACGCTGGAGTAGTTATGGGTATCCCGCGTCGTGGTATCGGCCGAAGCACTTCAGACGTCGGCTGACGAGGCCGGCGCCGGATTGGACTGGAACGCTGTTGGGCTAGGTGCTGCTTCGGCGCGTCATAGCGTCTTGGTGTGCTTTCGAGGCGATGGGCCCGGACCCTGGCTTAGGTTTGACCGGCGTGTTGGCCTCTCTGTTGTGCCTAGGTGGGGCTGCGGCGTGTTGATCTTCTGCGATGGGGCATGACCCCGAAAGTGTGTCGGCCAAATGGGATCAAGCGTCTTTGGGTAAGATGGTGCACCCTGCAGGGAAGTTAATCTATTCGGATAGCCGTGATCTTGATAACAGGACGACTTGGAGTTGTACCTTGAGCTTATGACAACTAGAACAGGATACTTGATAAAACACACCCTTCCAAGTGCGGATACAACGGTGGTCGCTCTCGCTCGGGGTTATGAGCGGGGATTGCGGGTAGGATTATTGCTATATGTTGTTACTTGGAGGACTTCCGTTGTCCTCTTACATGCATGCAAGACCGGTGTCGAAGCGTAGTCTTCGTTAAGACTAACTATCCCCCTCTTATTACGGCATTCTGCAGATTCACCCACCGATATGGCCTTTACACATATATCCATGCATATGTAGTGTAGCTCCTTGCTTGCGAGTACTTTGGATGAGTACTCACGGTTGCCTTGTTCCCCTTTTCCCCTACCTCTACTCGATTGCTGCAACAGGGCGTTGGAGCCGAGTCGAGCGCCACCGCCTCGGCGACTACTACTGCTGAGGCGCCTACTACTACGTGCAGCCCGCGGCGACGACCAGAGTGACCTAGGAGGATCCCGGTAGGAGGCCTGCTCCTCTTCGATCTGTATCCCGGTTTGTGCTAGCCATCTTATGGCACCTTGTTTAACTTATGTCTACTCGAGATATTGTTGCTTCCACGACTTCGTCTATGATCGAGCATTTGTATTCGAGCCCTCGAGGCCCCTGGCTTGTATTATAATGCTTGTATGACTTATTTTATTTGTAGAGTTGTGTTGTGATATCTTCCGTGAGTCCTTGATCTTGATCGTACACATTTGCGTGCATGATTAGTGTACGATTGAATCGAGGGCGTCACAGTCGTAGCCTTTACCAACAAAGGTTCCATACTTGGATATTACAAATTTATTCGACTCAAAGACAAGCTTGTAGCCATCTCTACACAGAAGAGATCCGCTAACAAGATTTTTATTGACGGAGGGGACATAATGCACGTTCTTCCCCGATGTAAACTTCAGATCGACCGTGCCAACACCACGAACAGAAGCACTTGCATCAGCGCGGTTGAAGTCCCTGCGGTCTGATAAGACGAAAACATGGAAATATCACTGCATACATGCACATTAGCACCCGTGTCAATCAACCAATCGGAGAATGGCATCTTGAAAGAATAGTGGGAAATATACCATACCCAAGATCCTTCATGTCGATGTCTCGAATGACAACATTAGCGGTCTTGCCGCCTTTCCCAGATAGCGCTTGTCATAGCGATGAGGGAAACTAGGAGCCCAATGATCGGGATCTCCACACACATGACAAGCACCTTTCTTCTTGCCATTCTTCTTCTTGAAGTTCGTGTGTTGCACAGCCTTGTTCTTTCCATCAAACTTTGCTTTACCATCAAACTTGCCCTTGTTCTTGAACTTGTGGGGCTGGAAGTTCTATACATGCCACATTGGCACTAGATCCTCCCTCAATACCTCGAGCACGTGTGTCCTTTGCTCTCGCCTTTTCTTCCACATCAAGAGTACCAATGAGATCCGGAACGGAAAACTCCTGTCTCTTATGCTTTAGTAAGGTAGCAAAGTTCCTCCATGAAAGAGGAAGCTTAGTGATGATACCCCGGCAACAAACTTGTCGATGAGCATGCAATTGAAGTGCTCAAGTTCTCTAGCAAATGATCTGTATCTCATGAGCCTGCTCAACCACGGGCGCTCTTGGTCATCCTGTAATCATAGAATTGCTCCATGATGTACAGCTCGGTCGGCATCCGAGGCCCCAAACTTGGCCTCGAAAAGTCCCACATATCTTTTCCATTGTAAATTGGCGCATAAGCATCAACTATGTTCTCACCAAGAACACTCAAGAGAGCAGCCTTAAACAAGGTATCCATTTTCGAAAAGCTTGTGCTGTTGGGCATCTTGCTCTCCTTCAGGTTTGCCAAGAGTGGCGTCATAGCAGCTCATGGTGCGAAACCATAAGACTGCTCTCACACGCCACCTCTTATAGTGGATACCCTCAAACATAGGAGGTCTCATGGAAGCAGCAAAACCACTCGGGGTAAATTGCCTATAATAAGGTTTTTGGATTGTTGGAAATATGAACAATTTATCGAATGATTTTATTAACAAAAATACTATATAAAGCATGACTAAAATAGCAAATATAAAGCAAGTCATGCAATCTGACAGAGAGAAGGTAAACATAAATGCGCATATATGAACTTGAGGTAAACACATCTAGAACAGACACTAGATGAAGTTGCTTATACTGAAACAGAACCTAACATGCGTAGGGCAGAAACTAGAGCCAAGAACTGTAGGAGGACTTCTAACGTAAAGGAGAAGAACACGTCTGGCACAGCAAGCAGCGAAGCGTTGGACTTGGGGTCGGTGTCCTCGCCTGCCATGTCGTCGAGGAGGTCGTGGGCGTCGGGGAAGAAGTCGTCGTCGGGAAGTAGTCGTCGGCGACGGATCGTCCGTGATGAAACAGCCAGATAGTCACGCTGGCGCTCCCAAAAACCTTATCACCCTTCTCCCGTCACAGGACTCAAAAGTTGCGGTCTCGGAGGCCCTCTTGTCCCGACGTGCGGTGCCGCCGCATAGCCGGGATGAGGAAGACAGCGATGGCGCAGAGATTAGAACTGTGTGGCGAGAGGAAGAGGACCTTATGATGTATCTCTCGGGAGAGGCGACCTCTCTTATATAGGCACAGCGAGAGGGGCGAACAGGCTGCGCCGGGAGGTGAAGCAGCGGAGGAGGCGAAGTGAACAAGCAGCACGCGAAGAGGTCGCTGTTAAGTATTCATTATCCACTACCACAAAAACTTTTCAGCTCGAGGTGACCTTTCGTATACCCGTAGTGCGTGGCAAAAATTAGACATCGGCTCAGCTCATTCCCGCAACCCACAACCCGCAACCCGCGGTGTGTCATGACGAGGCGTGGCGTGGCGTGGCGAGGCGGGCGGCGGAGGAGGAGCGCGCGTGGATGTCCCTCTTGTTCTCATGCTCATACAAGTGGGGAAAGAACCTCCCTTGTAAAGAGGTCCAATTCCCACTCAACTAGCAATGTGGGACTAAACTTTAGTAGTATCCCTTGCCTTGCACAAATGGGCTAAGTGGGCCTCTAGGATTTATTAGGAATTTCTGAAATAGTTATTGGGCTGCCCCAATATAGACTAAATTCCAACAGCAAGTACAACCACTATGGAGTCATGTTGAAGGTGGAGCTAGATTGAGGGGCTACGATGTGAGGATCCAGGGAATCGAAGCCTATTCAGCAAGGGGAAAAGCGAGGGACACGTAGTTCGGACTAGAGCCTAGTGGTCTGATGGAAGCGTGAAACTCGTCATCGGTTGGTGATGATCGATGGTACTCTGCAGTGAAGGTTGAGTGGTGTGGGCTCGCGACCCTTGAGACTCGACCAGGACAGCGGAGGCTCGACGCGGTAATAGCAGCGAGGCATGCGGTATGCACAGGGCATGGAGACGGGCCAGGGCTCTGGTGGTCATACATGTGGTGAGACAACTGCGAATTTGACTCGGGATGACTACAAGCAATGGTGAAATTCCTTCAAGTTTCAGACAGGCGGTCAATAAAGGAGCAGTGATGTTGAGTTCAGGTAACTCTTATGGTGACACCCAATATGTGAGTTATTCATTTTTCACGCAGGTCAGTGATCAGTGTGTGATGGCATTGTACGGAGCTCTAGAAGGTGGGAGCATACACTAGAGTAAAGAGGAACTTAATTTTGCTCGAGTGTTGACAGTGGTCAAGAAAAGAAGGGACTACAAGTTGCAGGTGGAGTCATATGGAGTCTTTAGAGTAGCAGCGGTGCTCATGGAATAAACTCAAGTCCAATGTACATGAAAGTTTGACGCATGGACAAATTCAAGGTGGTGGATAATATTCGCCAAGGTGGAGTTTGTTAGAGTTGTGTCGAATATAGTGTATAAGGTAGGTTACAGTTGGACTCTGAGTTGTATTGTGTTTAGATAGGATATGGACTCTGAGTTTGTTAGAGTCGTGTCGAATATAGTGTATAAGGTAGGTTACAGTTGGACCCTAGGCCTCTCAGATATAGCGGGGGTAGACACACGATGTAACCTACGCCAACATAATAGCCCCGAAACGCAGGGGAAGCCGGCGGCATGTGCGGTGTCGAGGCGACGAGCGGCAGTATTATAGCGGTGTTATGGGAGGGCGTCCATAGTCAAGCCCGGGGATATAGCCATATCTGTGAACCTCGTTAACAAATCTCGGTGTCGTGCTTGTGTGATTGCTTGGTTCTCGAATGATCGACGGTATGCCTCGGATTTATTCTAACAGAATCGTTAGACATAAATATGCAATGTTCGCCTTGGTCCTGGGTGAAGATGATCCTGACACGTAGGGACTTACTAGGTCCTATTCTGGAAGTATGGGATGAACTGCTCATAAGTTTGAAGCATATCCAATTGTCAAATGAGTCAAATGTATTTAGATGGAATTCGCAACATGCTACTTTTTTTCTGTACATTCTTTATACACGACACTTCCCTATGGTGATGTCCTTTTTTTTCCAGGATACGTCAAGCAGGCGTATCAAGATCATAGATAGAAAATGCCAAGATGGCGGATTTTTACAATGTTACAACACAACCCATGGATGCACGAGCCCGAGACTGCATGCTAACTACTCGCTACCACTCAACCGGTCTAACCTAGTTGGGAGTGATCTTGCCTCCCTCAGCAGGGCCACAACCCTCCAGTTCTGTCCCTCCGCCTCGATCTGCCGGAGGACCGTGCTGACAGATGGGGAAGCTCCGTTGGACACGATGTCGTTCCTATGTTTCCACAATGTCCAAGCCACTAAAGTGATCACTGTCCATGTTTCCTTCCTCTTGGTCTTCTCGATGTTAAGGGAAGTCCACCATCGAACGAGCTCAGCCTCCGGCTCCGGAGTCCAATGAGGCTTTCCCCAGTTTCCCATAATGATGGACCATATTTGTCGAGCGAGAACACATCCAAGGAGCAGGTGATCAATCATTTCTGGCTCCTGATCGCAGAACGGGCATGCCGCCGGATGTGGCAATAAATGTCGCCGCAATCTGTCCGTCGTCCAGCATCTTTTCTGCGTCGCCAGCTAGGAAAAGAACTTGCACGTTGCCGGTGCTCTGGACTTCCAAATCTCCATTGCTCCTGCGGACTCAATACGTGCAGCAAAATGAGCTCGATAAGCTGACCGAGCCGAGAACAAGCCATCTCCTTCCCAAGACCAGACAACTTTGTCGTCAATCCCGTCCACTAGTTGGATACTCCGTAGTCGGTCGACCAATTGTATGAACTCTTGTATGGCCTGGGCGTTCATGTTGGGCAACACATCACGCCACCATTGTCCTGACTTAGCTTGCCTCATTCTCCTTACTTTTGTTGCGCTCTTCTTGACGACACCAAATAGGTTTGGCAGGATATCATGTATGCGTCCCTCTTGAAGCCACCAATCCGTCCAGAATAAGACCGTGGATCCGTCCCCAATGGTGCACTTTGTGGCTGCTCTGTAGATGACTAGTGAGTCTGATGAGACTTGAATGTTGAATTCTGTATAGTGATGTCCTTATAGACAATAAAGAATTAAGGAAACTCAAAATAACTCTATGAATGAAGATTTCCATCTAGTTTTTATATTGGGGAGCTGTTGGGGAACGTAGTAATTTCAAAAAAAAATCCTACACACACGCAAGATCATGGTGCACATAGCAACGAGAGGGGGGAGTGTTGTCCACGTACCCTCGTAGACCGAAAGCGGAAGCGTTAGCACAACACGGTTGATGTAGTCGTACGTCTTCACGATCCAACCGATCAAGTACTGAACGCACGGCACCTCCGAGTTCAGCACACGTTCAGCCCAATGACGTCCCTCGAACTCCGATCCAGCCGAGTGTTGAGGAGAGTTTCGTCACCACGACGGCGTGGTGACGATGTTGATGTTCTACCGACGCAGGGCTTCGCCTAAGCACCACTACAGTATTATCGAGGTGGAATATGGTGGAGGGGGGCACCGCACACGGCTAAAAGATCAAACAGATCAATTGTTGTGTCTATGGGGTGCCCCCTGCCCCCGTATATAAAGGAGCAAGGGGGGGGTGCGGCCGGCCTAGAGAGGGGGCGCGCCAGGAGGAGTCCTACTCCTACCGGGAGTAGGACACCCCCTCCCCATTTTCCTTGTTGTACTAGGAGAGAGAGGGGAAAGAGGTGGAGGAGAAGAAGGAAGGGGGGCGCCGCCCCCCTCTCCTTGTCCTATTTGGACTAGGGGGAGGGGGCGCGGCCCTTGCCCTAGCCGCCTCCTCTCTCTTCCACCAAGGCCGACTAAGGCCCATTAAGTCCCCGGGGGGTTTCGGTAACCTCCGGTACTCGAGAAAAATCGATTTCACCGGAACACTTCCGATATCAAACATAGGCTTCCAATATATCAATCTTCATGTCTCGATCATTTGAGACTCCTCGTCATGTCCATGATCACATCCGGACTCGAACAACCTTCGTACATCAAAACATATAAACTCATAATATAATTGTCATCGTAGCGTTAAGCGTGCGGACCCTACGGGTTCGAGAACTATATGAACATGACCGAGACACGTCTCCGGTCAATAACCAATAGCGGAACCTGGATGCTCATATTGGCTCCCACATATTCTACGAAGATCTTTATCGGTCGGACCGCATAACAACATATGTTGTTCCCTTTGTCATCGGTATGTTACTTTCCGAGATTCGATCGTCGGTATCTCAATACCTAGTTCAATCTCGTTACGAGCAAGTCTCTTCACTCGTTCGTAATACATCATCCATAACTAACTCATTAGTTGCAATGCTTGCAAGGTTTAAGTCATGTGCATTACCGAGAGGGCCGGAGATACCTCTCCGACAATCGGAGTGACAAATCCTAATCTCGAAATCGCCAACCCAACAAGTACCTTCGGAGACACCTGTAGAGCACCTTTATAATCACCCGATTACGTTGTGGCGTTTGGTAGCACACAAAGTGTTCCTCCGGTAAACGGGAGTTGCATAATCTCATAGTAATAGGAACATGTATAAGTCATGAAGAAAGCAATAGCAACATACTAAACGGTCGGGTGCTAAGCTAACGGAATGGGTCATGTCAATCACATCATTCTCCCAATGATGTGATCCCGTAAATCAAATGACAACTCATGTCTATGGCTAGGAAACATAACCATCTTTGATCAACGAGCTAGTCAAATAGAGGCATACTAGTGACACTCTGTTTGTCTATGTA
The DNA here is from genome assembly GCA_021605205.1 of Aegilops longissima. Classification (NCBI taxonomy): domain Eukaryota; kingdom Viridiplantae; phylum Streptophyta; class Magnoliopsida; order Poales; family Poaceae; genus Aegilops; species Aegilops longissima. Next base: position 108,978,988 of record CM038676.1, read on the forward strand.
TTCACACATGTATCATGTTTCTGGTGAATACAATTCTAGCATGAATAATAAACATTTATCATGATATAAGGAAATAAATAATAACTTTATTATTGCCTCTAGGGCATATTTCCTTCAGTCTCTCACTTGCACTAGAGTCAATAATCTAGATTACATAGTAATGATCCTAACACCCATGGAGTCTTGGTGTTGATCATGTTTTGCTCGTGGAAGAGGCTTAGTCAAGGGTCTGCAACATTCAGATCAGTATGTATCTTGCAAATTTCTATGTCTCCCACCTGGACTAGATCCCGGATGGAATTGAAGCATCTCTTGATGTGCTTGGTTCTCTTGTGAAATCTGGATTCCTTCGCCAAGGCAATTGCACCAGTATTGTCACAAAAGATTTTCATTGGACCCGATGCACTAGGTATGACACCTAGATCAGATATGAACTCCTTCATCCAGACTCCTTCATTTGCTGCTTCCGAAGCAGCTATGTACTCCGCTTCACACGTAGATCCTACCACGACGCTTTGTTTAGAACTGCACCATCTGACAGCTCCACCGTTCAATGTAAACATGTATCCGGTTTGCGATTTATAATCTTCCGGATCAGTGTCAAAGCTTGCATCAACGTAACCATTTACGATGAGCACTTTGTCACCTCCATAAACGAGAAACATATCCTTACTCCTTTTCGGGTATTTCAGGATGTTCTTGACGCTGTCCGATGATCCACTCTGGATTACTTTGGTACCTCCCTGCTAGACTTATAGCAAGGCACACATCAGGTCTGGTACACAGAATTGCATACATGATGGAGCCTATGGCTGAAGCATAGGGAACATCTTACATTTTCTCTCTATCTTCTGTAGTGGTCGGGCATTGAGTCTTACTCAACTTCACACCTTGTAACACAGGCAAGAACCCTTTCTTTGCTTGATCCATTTTGAACTTCTTCAAAACTTTGTCAAGGTATGTGCTTTGTGAAAGTCCAATCAAGCGTCTTGATCTATCTCTGTAGATCTTAATGCCCAATATATAAGCAGCTTCACCGAGGTCTTTCATTGAAAAACTCTTATTTAAGTATCCCTTTATGCTATCCAGAAATTATATATTATTTCCAATCAACAATATGTCATCCACATATAATATTAGAAATGCTACAAAGCTCCCACTCACTTTATTGTAAATACAGGCTTCTCCAAAAGTCTGTACAAAACCAAATGCTTTAATCACACTATCAAAGCGTTTATTCCAACTCCGAGAGGCTTGCACCAGTCCATAAATGGATCGCTGGAGCTTGCACACTTTGTTATCTCCCTTTGGATCGACAAAACCTTCCGGTTGCATCATATACAACTCTTCTTCCAGAAATCCATTCAGGAATGCAGTTTTGACATCCATCTGCCAAATTTCATAATCATAAAATGCGGCAATCGCTAACATGATTCGGACAGACTTAAACATCGCTACGGGTGAGAAGGTCTCATCGTAGTCAATCCCTTGAACTTGTCGAAAACCTTTTACAACAAGTAGAGCTTTGTAGACAGTAATATTACCGTTAGCGTCAGTCTTCTTCTTGAAGATCCATTTATTCTCAATTGCTTGCCGATCATCGGGCAAGTCAACCAAAGTCCACACTTTGTTCTCATACATGGATCCCATCTCAGATTTCATGGCCTCAAGCCATTTTGTGGAATCTGGGCTCACCATCGCTTCTTCATAGTTCGTAGGTTCATCATGGTCTAGTAACATGACTTCCAGAACAGGATTACCGGACCACTCTGGTGCGGATCTTACTCTGGTTGATCTACGAGGTTCAGTAACAACTTGATCTGAAGTTCCATGATCATCATCATTAATTTCCTCACTAATTGGTGTAGGTGTCACAGGAACCGGTTTCTGTGATGAACTACTTTCCAATAACGGAGCAGGTATAGTTACTTCATCAAGTTCTACTTTTCTCCCACTCACTTCTTTCGAGAGAAACTCCTTCTCTAGAAAGGATCCATTCTTAGCAACGAATGTCTTGCCTTCGGATCTGTGATAGAAGGTGTACCCAACAGTCTCCTTTGGGTATCCTATGAAGACACTTTTCTCCGATTTGGGTTCGAGCTTATCAGGTTGAAGCTTTTTCACATAAGCATCACAGCCCCAAACTTTTAGAAATGACAACTTTGGTTTCTTGCCAAACCACAATTCATAAGGCGTCGTCTCAACGGATTTTGATGGTGCCCTATTTAACGTGAATGCGGCCGCTCTCAACGGATTTTGATGGTGCCCTATTTAACGTGAATGCGGCCGTCTCTAAAGCATAACCCCAAAACGATAGCGGTAAATCAGTAAGAGACATCATAGATCGCACCATATCTAGTAAACTACAATTACGACATTCGGACACACCATTACGCTGTGGTGTTCCAGGTGGCGTGAGTTGCGAAACTATTCCGCATTGTTTCAAATGTAGACCAAACTCGTAACTCAAATATTCTCCTCCACGATCAGATCATAGAAGCTTTATTTTCTTGTTACGATGATTTTCAACTTCACTGTGAAATTCTTTGAACTTTTCAAATGTTTCAGACTTATGCTTCATTAAGTAGATATACCCATATCTGCTTAAATCATCTGTGAAGGTGAGAAAATAACGATATCCGCCACGAGCCTCAACATTCATTGGACCACATACATCTGTATGTATGATTTCCAACAAATCTGTTGCTCTCTCCATAGTACCGGAGAACGGCGTTTTAGTCATCTTGCCCATAAGGCACGGTTCGCAAGTACCAAGTGATTCATAATCAAGTGGCTCCAAAAGTCCATCAGTATGGAGTTTCTTCATGCGCTTTACACCGATATGACCTAAACGGCAGCGCCACAAATAAGTTGCACTATCATTATCAACTCTGCATCTTTTGGCTTCAACATTATGAATATGTGTATCGCTACTATCGAAATTCATCAAAAAATAGACCACTCTTCAAGGGTGCATGACCATAAAAGATATTACTCATATAAATAGAACAACCATTATTCTGTGATTTAAATGAATGACCGTCTCGCATCAAACAAGATCCAGATATAATGTTCATGCTCAACGCTGGCACCAAATAACAATTATTTAGGTCTAAAACTAATCCCGAAGGTAGATGTAGAAGTAGCGTGCCGACCGCGATCACATCGACTTTGGAACCATTTCCCACGCGCATCGTCACCTCGTTCTTGGCAAGTGTTCGCTTAATCCGTAGTCCCTGTTTCGAGTTGCAAATATTAGCAACACAACCAGTATCAAATACCCAGGTGCTCTCATGAGCTCTAGTAAGGTACACATCAATAACATGTATATCACATATACCTTTGTTCACCTTGCCATCCTTCTTATCCGCCAAATACTTGGGGCAGTTCCGCTTCCAGTGACCAGTCTGCTTGCAGTAGAAGCACTCAGTTTCAGGCTTAGGTACTTTGGTTTCTTCTCCTGAGCAGCAACTTGCTTGCTGTTCTTCTTGAAGTTCCCCTTCTTCTTCCCTTTGCCCTTTTTCTTGAAACTGGTGGTCTTATTGACCATCAACACTTGATGCTCCTTCTTGATTTCTACCTCCGCAGCTTTTAGCATTGCGAAGAGCTCGGGAATTGTCTTATCCATCTCTTGCATATTATAGTTCATCACGAAGATCTTGTAGCTTGGTGGCAGTGATTGGAGAATTCTGTCAATGACGCTATCATCCGGAAGATTAACTCCCAGTTGAATCAAGTGATTGCAGTACCCAGACATCTTGAGTATATGCTCACTAACAGAACTATTCTCCTCCATCTTGCAGCTATAGAACTTATTGGAGACTTCATATCTCTCAGTCCGGGCATTCTTTTGAAATATTAACTTCAATTCCTGGAACATCTCATATGCTCCATGACATTCAAAACATCGTTGAAGTCCCAGTTCTAAGCTGTAAAGCATGGCACACTAAACTATCGAGTAGTCATCAACACGTGACTGCCAGGCATTCACAATGTCTGCAGTTGCTGGCGCAGGTGGTACACCTAGCGGTGCTTCCAGGACGTAACTTTTCTATGCATCAATGAGGATAATCCTCAAGTTATGGACCCAGCCCGTGTAATTGCTACCATCATCTTTCAACTTTGCTTTCTCAAGGAACGCATTAAAATTCAACGGAACAACAGCACGGGCCATCTATCTACAATCAAACATAGACAAGCAAGATACTATCTGGTACTAAGTTCATGATAAATTTAAGTTCAATTAATCATATTACTTAAGAACTCCCACTTAGAAACACATCCCTCTAATCTTCTAAGTTATCATGTGATCCAAATCAACTAAACCATAACCGATCATCATGTGAAATGGAGTAGCTTTCAATGGTGAACATCACTATGTTGATCATATCTACTATATGATTCACGCTTTCGAACTTTCGGTCTCGGTGTTCGAGGCCATATCTGCATATGCTAGGCTCGTCAAGTTTAACCCGAGTATTCGGCGTGTGCAAAACTGGCTTGCACCGTTGTAGATGGACGTGAGAGCTTATCACACCGTTCATCATGTGGTGTCTGGGCACGACGAACTTTGGCAGCGGTGCATACTCGTGGAGAACACTTTTATCTTGAAATTTAGTGAGAGATCATCTTATAATGCTACCATCAATCAAAGCAAGATAAGATGCATAAAAGATAAACATCACATGCAATCAATATAAGTGATATGATATGGCCATCATCATCTTGTGCTTGTGATCTCCATCTCCGGCACCGTCATGATCACCATCGTCACCGGCCAACACCTTGATCTCCATCGTAGCATCGTTGTCGTCTCGCCAATCTTATGCTTCTACGACTATTGCTACCGCTTAGTGATAAAGTAAAGCATTACAGGGCGATTGCATTGCATACAATAAAGCGACAACCATATGGCTCCTACTAGTTGCCGATAACTCGGTTACAAAACTTGATCATCTCATACAATAAAATTTAGCATCATGTCTTGACCATATCACATCACAACATACCCTGCAAAAACAAGTTAGACGTCCTCTACTTTGTTGTTGCAAGTTTTACGTGGCTGCTACGGGCTTAGCAAGAACCGTTCTTACCTACGCATAAAAACCACAATGATAGTTTGTCAAGTTGGTGATGTTTTAACCTTCGCAAGGACCGGGCGTAGCTACACTCAGTTCAACTAAAGTTGGAGAAATCGACACCGCCATCCACCTGTGCAAAGCACGTCGGTAGAACCAGTCTCGCGTAAGCGTACGTGTAATGTCGGTCCGGGCCGCTTAATCCAACAATACCGCCGAACCAAAGTATGACATGCTGGTAAGCAGTATGACTTATATCGCCCACAACTCACTTGTGTTCTACTCTTGCATATGACATCTACGCATAAAACCAGGCTCGGATGCCACTGTTGGGGAACGTAGTAATTTCAAAAAAATTCCTACGCACACGCAAAGATCATGGTTATGCATAGCAACGAGAGGGGAGAGTGTTGTCCTGTTGGAAATATGCCCTAGAGGCAATAATAAAAGGATTATTATTATATTTCCTTGTTCATGATAATTGTCTTTTATGAAGGAAATATGCCCTAGAGGCAATAATAAAGTTATTATTTATTTCCTCATATCATGATAAATGTTTATTATTCATGCTAGAATTGTATTAACCGGAAACATAATACATGTGTGAATACATAGACAAACATACAGTCACTAGTATGCCTCTACTTGACTAGCTCATTAATCAAAGATGGTTATGTTTCCTGACCATAGACATGTGTTGTTATTTGATTAATGGGATCACATCATTAGGAGAATGATGTGATTGACATGACCCATTCCGTTAGCTTAGCACTTGATCGTTTAGTATATTGCTATTGCTTTCTTCATGACCTATACATGTTCCTGTAACTATGAGATTATGCAACTCCTGTTTACCGGAGGAACACTTTGGGTGCTACCAAACGTCACAACGTAATTGGGTGATTATAAAGGAGTACTACAGGTGTCTCCAAAGGTACATGTTGGGTTGGCGTATTTCGAGATTAGGTTTTGTCACTCCGATTGTCGGAGAGGTATCTCTAGGCCTTCTCGGTAATACACATCACATAAGCCTTGCAAGCATTGCAACTAATAAGTTAGTTGTGAGATGATGTATTACGGAACGAGTAAAGAGACTTGCGATAACGAGATTGAACTAGGTATTGGATCGACGATCGAATCTCGGGTAAGTAACATACCGATGACAAAGGAACAACGTATGTCGTTATGCGATTTGACCGATAAAGATCTTGAAGAATATGTAGGAACCAATATGGGCATCCAGGTTCCGCTATTGGTTATTGACCGAGAATAGTTCTAGGTCATGTCTACATAGTTCTCGAACCCGTAGGGTCCGCACGCTTAACGTTACGATGACAGTTTATTATGAGTTTATAAGTTTTGATGTACGAAGTTTGTTGAGTCCCGGATGTGATCACGGACATGACGAGGAGTCTCGAAATGGTCAAGACATAAAGATTGATATATTGGAAGCCTATGTTTGGACTTCGGAATAGTTCCGGGTGAAATCAGGATTTTACCGGAACACCGGGGGGTTACCGGAACCCTCCCGGGGGTTAATGGGCCTTAGTGGGCCATGAGGGAGAAGAGGAAGGGCTAGCCAAGGCAGGCCGCGTGCCCCCTTCCCCCCTAGTCCGAATAGGACAAGGAAGGGGGGGGCGGCGCCCCCCTTCTCTTTCCCTCCCCCCAAGTCCCAATCCAACTAGGAAAGGGGGGGGAGTCCTACTCCCGGTGGGAGTAGGACTCCTCCGGCGCGCCTCCTCCTAGGGCTGGCCGCACCCCCCTTGCTCCTTTATATCTGAGGGCAGGGGGCACCCCATGACACACAAGTTGATCTACGGATCGTTCCTTAGCCGTGTCGGTGCCCCTCCACCATATTCCACTTCGGTCATATCGTCGCGGAGCTTAGGCGAAGCCTGCGCCGACAGAGTCATATCGTCGCGGAGCTTAGGCGAAGCCCTGCGCCGGTGGAGCATCATCATCGTCCTGCCGTCGTCTTGTGGAACTCATCCCCGACGCTTTCTGGATCGGAGCCGGGGATCGTCATCGAGCTGAGCGTGTGCTGAACTTCGGAGGTGCCGTGCGTTCGGTACTTGGATCGGTCGGATCGTGAAGGCGTCGACTACATCAACAGCGTTGTTATAACGCTTCGCTTCGGTCTCAAGAGTGCGTGGACATACACTCTCCCCTCGTTGCTATGCCATCACCATGATCTTGCGTGTGCGTGGAAATTTTTGAAATTACTCGTTCCCCAACAATGGCATCGAGCCTGGTTTTATCGTTGATGTCATATGCACGAGTAGAACACAAGTGAGTTGTGGGCGATATAAGTCATACTTGCTTACCAGCATGTCATACTTTGGTTCAGCGGTATTGTGAGATGAAGCGGCCGGACCGACATTACGCGTGACGCTTCGCGAGACTGGTTTCACCGCTTGAGCACTCGTTGCTTAAAGGTGACCGGCGGGTGTCTGTTTCTCTCACTTTAGTTGAACCGAGTGTGGCTATGCCCGGTCCTTGCGAAGGTTAAAACAGCACCAACTTGACAAACTATCGTTGTGGTTTTGATGCGTAGGTAAGAACGGTTCTTGCTCAGCCCGTAGCAGCCACGTAAAACTTGCAACAACAAAGTAGAGGACGTCTAACTTGTTTTTGCAGGGCATGTTGTGATGTGATATGGTCAAGACGTGATGCTATATTTATTGTATGAGATGATCATGTTTTGTAACCGAAATTATCGACAATGGCAGGAGCCATATGGTTGTCGCTTTATTGTATGAAATGCAAAAGCCATGTAATTGCTTTACTTTATCACTAAGCGATAGCGATAGTCGTAGAAGCAATAGTTGGCGAGGCGACAACGATGCTACGATGGAGATCAAGGTGTCGCGCCGGTGACAATGGTGATCATGGCGGTGCTTGAGAGATGGAGATCACAAGCACAAGATGATGATGGCCATATCATATCACTTATATTGATTGCATGTGATGTTTATCCTTTATGCATCTTATCTTGCTTTGATTGACGGTAGCATTATAAGATGATCTCTCACTAAAATTATCAAGAAGTGTTCTCTCTGAGTATGCACCGTTGCGAAAGTTCTTCGTGCTGAGACACCACGTGATGATCGGGTGTGATAGGCTCTACGTTCAAATACAACGGGTGCAAAACAGTTGCGCACGCGGAATACTCAGGTTAAACTTGACGAGCCTAGCATATAACAGATATGGCCTCGAACACGGAGACCGAAAGGTCGAGCGTGAATCATATAGTAGATATGATCAACATAGTGATGTTCACCATTGAAAACTACTCCATCTCACGTGATGATCGGTTATGGTTTAGTTGATTTGGATCACGTAATCACTTAGATGACTAGAGAGATGTCTATCTAAGTGGGAGTTTTTAATATGATTAATTGAACTTAAATTTATCATGAACTTAGTACCTGATAGTATTTTGCTTGTCTATGTTTACTGTAAAGATGGCTCGTGTTGTTGTTCCATTGAATTTTAATGCGTTCCTTGAGAAAGCAAAGTTGAAAGATGATGGTAGCAATTACACGGACTGGGTCCGTAACGAGGATTATCCTCATTGCTGCACGAAGAATTACGTCCCGGAAGCACCGCTGGTGCCGAACCTGCTGCGAGAGCAACGCCGGTTGTGAGCGTCTGGCGAGCAAAGTGATGACTACTCTATAGTTCGAGTGTGCCATGCTTTACGGCTTAGAACCAGGTCTTCAACGACGTTTTGAGCGTCATGGAGCATATGAGATGTTCCAAGAGTTGAAGTTAATATTTCAAGCAAATGCCCGGATTGAGAGATATGAAGTCTCCAATAAGTTCTATAGCTGCAAGATGGAGGAGAATAGTTCACATCGGTGAACATATACTCAAAATGTGCGGGTATAATAATCACTTGATTCAAGCGGGAGTTAATCTTCCGGATGATAGTGTCATTGATGAAATTCTCCAATCACGCCACCAAGCTACAAGAGCTTCGTGATGAACTATAATATGCAAGGGATGACCAAGACAATTCCCGAGCTCTTCGCAATGCTAAAAGCATGGAGGTAGAAATCAAGAAAGAGCATCAAGTGTTGATGGTCAACAAGACCACTAGTTTCAAGAAAAGGGCAAAGGGAAGAAGAAGGAACTTCAAAAGAACAGCAAGAAAGTTGCTGCTCAAGAGAAGAAACCCAAGTCTGGACCTAAGCCTGAAATCGAGTGTTTTCTTGCAAGCGGTGGACACCGAAGCGGAACTGCCCCAAGTATTTGGCGGATAAGAAGGATGGAAAGGTGAACAAAGGTATATGTGATATACATGTTATTGATGTACCTTACTAACACTCGCATAGTACCAGGTATTTGATCTGGTTACATTGCTAATATTTGGAACTCGAAACAGGAACTACGGATTAAGCGAAGATTGGCTAAGGACGAGGTGACGATGCGCGTGGGAAATGGTTCCAAAGTCGATGTGATCGCGGTCGGCACGCTACCTCTACATCTACCATCGGGATTAGTTTTAGACCTAAATAATTTTTATTTGGTGCCAGCGTTAAGCATGAACATTATATCTGGATCTTGTTTGATGCGAGACGGTTATTCATTTAAGTCAGAGAATAATGGTTGTTCTATTTATATGAATAGTATCTTTCATGGTCATGCACCCTTGAAGAGTGGTCTATTTTTATTGAATCTCGATAGTAGTAATACACATATTCATAGTGTTGAAACCAAAAGATGCAGAGTTGATAATGATAATGCAACTTATTTGTGGCACTGCCGTTTGGGTCATATCGAGTAAAACGCATGAAGAAACTCCATCTTGATGGGCTTTTGGAATCACTTGATTATGAATCACTTGGTACTTATGAACCGTGCCTCATGGGCAAGATGACTAAAACGCCGTTCTCCGGAACTATGGAGCGAGCAACTGATTTATTGGAAATCATACATACCGATGTTTGTGGTCCAATGAATGTTGAGGCACGCCAAGGTATCGTTATTTTCTCACCTTCACAGATGATTTGAGCAGATATGGGTATATCTACTTAATGAAACACAAATCTGAAACATTTGAAAAGTTCAAAGAATTTCAGAGTGAAGTGGAAAATCATCGTAACAAGAAAATAAAGTTTCTACGATCTGATCGTGGAGGAGAATATTTGAGTTACGAGTTTGGTTTACATTTGAAACAATGCGGAATAGTTTCACAACTCACGCCACCCGGAACACCACAACGAAATGGTGTGTCCGAACGTCATAATCGTACTTTACTAGATATGGTGCGATCTATGATGTCTCTTACTGATTTACCGCTATCGTTTTGGGGTTATGCTTTAGAGACGGCCGCATTCACGTTAAATAGGGCACCATCAAAATCCGTTGAGACGACACCTCATGAACTGTGGTTTGGCAAGAAACCAAAGTTGTCGTTTCTTAAAGTTTGGGGCTGTGATGCTTATGTGAAGAAACTTCAACCAGATAAGCTCAAACCCAAATCAGAGAAATGTGTCTTCATAGGATACCCAAAGGAGACTGTTGGGTACACCTTCTATCACAGATCTGAAGGCAAGATTTTCGTTGCTAAATTTGGATCCTTTCTAGAAAAGGAGTTTCTCTCGAAAGAAGTGAGTGGGAGGAAAGTAGAACTTGATGAGATAATTGTATCTGCTCCCTTATTGGAAAGTAGTTCATCACAAGAAACGGTTCCTGTGACAACTACACCAATTAGTGAGGAAACTAATGATATTGATCATGAAACTTCAGATCAAGTTTCTACTGAACTTCGAGGTCAACCAGAGTAAGATGCGCACTGAGTGGTACGGTAATCCTATTCGGAAGTCATGTTACTTGACCATGGCGAACCTACAAACTATGAAGAAGCGATGGTGAGCCCAGATTCGCAAAATGGCTGGAAGCCATGAAATCTGAGATGGGATCCATGTATGAGAACAAAGTATGGACTTTGGTTGACTTGCCCGATGATCGGCAAGCCATTGAGAATAAATGGATCTTTAAGAAGAAGACCGACGCTGATGGTAATATAACTGTCTATAAAGCTCGACTTGTTGTGAAAGGTTTTCGACAAGTTCAAGGGTTGACTATGATGAGACTTTCTCACCAGTGGCGATGCTTAAGTCTGTCCAATCATGTTAGCAATTGTTGCATTTTATAATTATGAAATCGGCAAATGGATGTAAAAACTGCATTCTTGAATGGATTTCTAGAAGAAGAGTTGTATATGATGCAACCGAAGGTTTTGTTGATCCAAAGGGTGCTAACAAAGTGTGCAAGCTCCAGCAATCAATTTATGGTCCGTGCAAGCCTCTCGGAGTTGGAATAAGCGCTTTGATAGTGTGATCAAAGCATATGGTTTTATCTGAGACTTTTGGAGAAGCCTTGTATTTACAAGAAAGTGAGTGGGAGCTCAGTAGCATTTCGATATTATATGTGGATGACATATTATTGATTGGAAATGATATAGAATTTCTGGATAGCATAAAGGATACTTGAATAAAAGTTTTCAATGAAAGACCTCGGTGAAGCTGCTTACATATTGGGCATCAAGATCTATAGAGATAGATCAAGAGGCTTAATTGGACTTTCACAAAGCACGTACCTTGATAAAGTTTTGAAGAAGTTCAAAATGGATCGAGCAAAGAAAGGATTTTTACCAGTATTACAAGGTGTGAAATTGAGTCGACTCAATGCCCGACCACAAAGGAAGATAGAGAGAAATGAAAGATGTTCCTATGCTTCAGCCATAGGCTCTATCATGTATGCAATGCTGTGTACCAGACACGACGTATGCTTAGCAATAAGCTTGGCAGGAAGGTACCAAAGTAATCCAGAGTGGATCATCGACAGCGGTCAAGAACATCCCAAATACCGAAAAGGACTAAGGATATGTTTCTCGATATGGAGGTGACAAAGAGCTAGTCGTAAATGGTTACGTCGATGCAAGCTTTGACATTGATCCGGACGATTCTAAATCGCAAACCGGATACGTGTTTTTATTAAACGGTGGAGCTGTCAGTTGGTGCAGTTCTAAACAAAGCGTCGTGGCGGGATCTACATGTGAAGCGGAGTACATTGCTGCTTCGGAAGCAGCAAATGAAGGAGTCTGGATGAAAGAGTTCATTTTCGATCTAGGTGTCATACCTAGTGCATCGGGACCAATGAAAATCTTCTGTGACAATACTGGTGCAATTGCCTTGGCAAAGGAATCCAGATTTCACAAGACGACCAAGCATATCAAGAGACGCTTCAATTCCATTCGGGAACAAGTCCAAGTGGGAGACATAGAGATTTGCAAGATACATACGGATCTGAATGTTGCAGACCCGTTGACTAAGCCTCTTCCACGAGCAAAACATGATCAGCACCAAGACTCCACGGGTGTTAGAATCATTCTTGTGTAATCTAGATTATTGACTCTAGTGCAAGTGGGAGATGAAGGAAATATGCCCTAGAGGCAATAATAAAGTTATTATTTATTTCCTCATATCATGATAAATGTTTATTATTCATGCTAGAATTGTATTAACGGAAACATAATACATGTGTGAATACATAGACAAACATACAGTCACTAGTATGCCTCTACTTGACTAGCTCATTAATCAAAGATGGTTATGTTTCCTGACCATAGACATGTGTTGTTATTTGATTAATGGGATCACATCATTAGGAGAATGATGTGATTGACATGACCCATTCCGTTAGCTTAGCACTTGATCGTTTAGTATATTGCTATTGCTTTCTTCATGACCTATACATGTTCACGTAACTATGAGATTATGCAACTCCGTTTACGGAGGAACACTTTGGTGCTACCAAACGTCACAACGAATCGGGTGATTATAAAGGAGTACTACAGGTGTCTCCAAAGGTACATGTTGGGTTGGCGTATTTCGAGATTAGGTTTTGTCACTCCGATTGTCGGAGAGGTATCTCTAGGCCTTCTCGGTAATACACATCACATAAGCCTTGCAAGCATTGCAACTAATAAGTTAGTTGTGAGATGATGTATTACGGAACGAGTAAAGAGACTTGCGGTAACGAGATTGAACTAGGTATTGGATACCGACGATCGAATCTCGGGTAAGTAACATACCGATGACAAAGGGAACAACGTATGTCGTTATGCGGTTTGACCGATAAAGATCTTCGAAGAATATGTAGGAACCAATATGGGCATCCAGGTTCCGCTATTGGTTATTGACCGAGAATAGTTCTAGGTCATGTCTACATAGTTCTCGAACCCGTAGGGTCCGTGACGCTTAACGTTACGATGACAGTTTATTATGAGTTTATAAGTTTTGATGTACCAAGTTTGTTCGAGTCCCGGATGTGATCACGGACATGAAGAGGAGTCTCGAAATGGTCGAGACATAAAGATTGATATATTGAAGCCTATGTTTGGACTTCGGAATAGTTCCGGGTGAAATCGGGATTTTACCGGAACACCGGGGGGTTACCGGAACCCTCCCGGGGGTTAATGGACCTTAGTGGGCCATGAGGGAGAACAGGAAGGGCTGGCCAAGGCAGGCCGCGCGCCCCCTTCCCCCCTAGTCCGAATAGGACAAGGAAGGGGGGGGGCCTTCTCTTTCCCTCCCCCCAAGTCCTAATCCAACTAGGAAAGGGGGGGGAGTCCTACTCCCGGTGGGAGTAGGACTCCTCCGGCGCGCCTCCTCCTAGGGCTGGCCGCACCCCCCTTGCTCCTTTATATACGGGGGCAGGGGGGCACCCCATGACGCACAAGTTGATCTACGGATCGTTCCTTAGCCGTGTGCGGTGCCCCCCTCCACCATATTCCACTTCGGTCATATCGTCGCGGAGCTTAGGCGAAGCCCTGCACCGGTAGAGTCATATCATCGCGGAGCTTAGGCGAAGCCCTGCACCGGTGGAGCATCATCATCGTCACCATGCCGTCGTGCTGACGGAACTCATCCCCGACGCTTTGCTGGATCGGAGCCCGGGGATCGTCATCGAGCTGAACGTGTGCTGAACTCGGAGGTGCCGTGCGTTCGGTACTTGGATCGGTCGGATCGTGAAGACGTACGACTACATCAACCGCGTTGCTATAACGCTTCCGCTTACGGTCTACGAGGGTACGTGGACATACACTCTCCCCTCTCGTTGCTATGCCATCACCATGATCTTGCGTGTGCGTAGGAAATTTTTTGAAATTACTACGTTCCCCAACATTTTATTCATGCTATAATTGTATTATCCGGAAATCGTAATACACGTGTGAATACATAGACCACAATATGTCCCTAGTGAGCCTCTAGTTGACTAGCTCGTTGATCAATAGATAGTCATGGTTTCCTGACTATGGACATTGGATGTCATTGATAACGGGATCACATCATTAGGAGAATGATGTGATGGACAAGACCCAATCCTAAGCATAGCACAAGATCGTGTAGTTCGTTTTGCTAGAGCTTTTCCAATGTCAAGTATCTCTTCCTTAGACCATGAGATCGTGTAACTCCCGGATACCGTAGGAGTGCTTTGGGTGTACCAAACGTCACAACATAACTGGGTGACTATAAAGGTGCACTACAGGTATCTCCGAAAGTGTCTGTTGGGTTGACACGGATCAAGACTGGGATTTGTCACTCCGTGTTACGAAGAGGTATCACTGGGCCCACTCGGTAGTGCATCATCATAATGAGCTCAAAGTGACCAAGTGTCGGTCGGTCACGGATCATGCATTACGATGCGAGTAAAGTGACTTGCCGTAACGAGATTGAACAAGGTATTGGGATACCGACGATCGAATCTCGGGCAAGTAACATACCGTCTGACAAAGGGAATAGTATACGGGTATCCGATGAAATCATCGAGGAGTATGTAGGAGCCAACATGGGTATCCAGATCCCGCTGTTGGTCATTGACCGAGAGCCATCTCGGTCATGTCTGCATGTCTCCCGAACCCGTAGGGTCTACACACTTAAGGTTCGGTGACGCTAGGGTTATTAGGAAGACTTGTATGTGATTACGAATGTTGTTGAGTCCGGATGAGATCCCGGACGTCACGAGGAGTTCCGGAATGGTCCGGAGGTAAAGATTTATATATGGGAAGTTGTCAAACGGACACCGGAAAGTTTCGGGGTCATATCGGTATTGTACCGGGACCACCGGAGAGGTTCCGGGGGTCCACCGGGAGGGGCCACCCCTCTCGGAGGGCCTCATGGGCCACAAGGGGCAGGGAACCAGCCCATGCGCCTAGGGTTGGGGGGAACCCTAGTGGGGGGCGCCCCCCCTTTGCTTGGGGGGCAAGCCCCCCTCCATGGCCGCCCCCCCCCCCCCTCTAGATCTCATCTAGAGGGGCCGGCCGCCCCTGCCCCTTCCCCTATAAATAGAGGGGTGAGGGAGGCTGCAACACACATCCAAGGCGCAGCCCTCCCTCCCAACACCTCTCCTCCTCCGTTGAGTGCTTGGCGAAGCCACTGCCGAGATCTTGCCTCTCCACCATCACCACGCCTGTCTGCTGCTGCTGGAGCCTTCTTCCTCAACCTCTCCTTCCCCCTTGCTGGATCAAGAAGGAGGAGACGTCGTCCGTTCCGTACGTGTGTTGAACACGGAGGTGTTGTCCGTTCGGCACTTGGTCATCGGTGATCTGAATCACGGCGAGTACGACTCCATCATCACCGTTCCCTTGAACGCTTCCGCACGCGATCTACAAGTGGTATGTAGATGCAATCTCTCTCCCATGACTCGTTGCTTAGATGAACTCATAGATGGATCTTGGTGAAACCGTAGGAAAAATTTTAATTTTCTGCAACGTTCCCCAACAATGGCATCATGAGCTAGGTTTATGCGTAGTTCTCTATTGCACGAGTAGAACACAATTTTGTTGTGGGCGTAGATCTTGTCAACTTGCTTGCCGCTACTAGTCTTTTCTTGCTTCAGTGGTATTGTGGGATGAAGCGGCCCGGACCGACCTTACACGTACGCTTACGTGAGACAGGTTCCACCGGCTGACATGCACTAGTTGCATAAGGTGGCTAGCGGTGTTTGTCTCTCCTACTTTAGTTGGGCGGATTAGATGAAAAGGGTCCTTATGAAGGGTAAATAGAAGTTGACAAAATCACGTTGTGGTTATTCATAGGTAAGAAAACGTTCTTGCTAGAACCCAATTGCAGCCACGTAAAAGATGCAACAACAATTAGAGGACGTCTAACTTGTTTTTGCAGCAATTGTCATGTGATGTGATATGGCCAGAAGTTGTGATGAATGATGAATGATATATTGTGATGTATGAGATCATGTTCTTGTAATAGGAATCACGACTTGCATGTCGATGAGTATGACAACCGGCATGAGCCATAGGAGTTGTCTTAATTATTGTATGACCTGCGAGTCATTGATTCAACGCCATGTAAATTACTTTACTTTATTGCTAAACGTGTTAGCCATAGTAGTAGAAGTAATAGTTGGCGAGCAACTTCATGGAGACACGATGATGGAGATCATGATGATGGAGATCATGGTGTCATGCCGGTGACAAGATGATCTTGGAGCCCCGAAGATGAAGATCAAAGGAGCTATATGATATTGACCATATCATGTCACTACTTTATATAATTGCATGTGATGTTTATTATGTTTATGCATCTTGTTTACTTAGAACGACGGTAGTAAATAAGATGATCCCTTAGAATAATTTCAAGAAAGTGTTCCCCCTAACTGTGCACCGTTGCTAAAGTTTGTCGTTTCGAAGCACCACGTGATGATCCGGTGTGATAGATCCTTACGTTCACATACAACGGGTGTAAGACAGTTTTACACATGCATAAACACTTAGGGTTAACTTGACGAGCCTAGCATGTACAGACATGGCCTCGGAACACAAGAGACCGAAAGGTCGAACATGAGTCGTATGGAAGATACGATCAACATGGAGATGTTCACCGACGATGACTAGTCCGTCTCACGTGATGATCGGACATGGCCTAGTCGACTCGGATCATGTAACACTTAGATGACTAGAGGGATGTCAAATCTGAGTGGGAGTTCATTAAATAATTTGATTAGATGAACTTAATTATCATGAACTTAGTCTAAAGTCTTTGCAAAATATGTCTTGTAGATCAAATGGCCAACGCTCATGTCAACATGAACTTCAACGCTTCCTAGAAAACCAAGATGAAAGATGATGGCAGCAACTATTCGGACTGGGTCCGGAACCTGAGGATCATCCTCATAGCAGCCAAGAAACAATATGTCCTAGAAGCACCGCTAGGTGATGCACCCATCGAGAGAACCAAGACATTATGAATGCTTGGCAGTCTCGTCTTGATGATTACTCCCTCGTTCATGCGGCATGCTTTACAGCTTAGAACCGGGGTCCAAAAGTGTTTTGAGCAACACGGAGCATATGAGATGTTCGAGGAGCTGAAAATGGTTTTCCAAGCTCATGCCCGGGTCGAGAGATATGAAGTCTCCGACAAGTTCTATAGTTGTAAGATGGAGGAAAACAGTTACACAAGTGAGCACATACTCAAAATGTTTGGGTTGCACAACCGCTTTGTCCCATTGGACATTAACCTCCGGACGAGGCGGTCATTGACAGAATCCTTGATCGCTCCCACGAAGCTACAAGAGCTTTGTGATGAACTACAATATGCGGGGATGGTGAAGACCATTCCTGAAGTATTCTCAATGCTAAAGTCAGCAGAGGTTGAAATCAAGAAAGAACATCAAGTGTTGATGGTCAATAAAACCACTAAGTTCAAAAGGGCAAGGGTAAGAAGAACTTCAAGAAGGACGGCAAAGATGTTGCCGCCCGTAAGCAAGTTGCCGGAAGAAGTCAAAGAATGGACCCAAGCACGAGACAGAGTGCTTTTATTGCAAAGGGAAGGGCCATCGAAGCGGAACTGCCCCAAATACTTAGCGGACAAGAAGGCCGGCAACACTAAAGGTATATTTGATATACATGTAATTGATGTGTACCTTACCAAGACTCGTAGTAACTCACAGGTATTTGATACCGTGTCGTTGCTCATATTTGTAACTCACAGCAGAGCTGCGGAATAAGCGGAGACTAGCGAAGGGCGAGGTGACGATCTTGGCGTCGGGAATGGTTCCAAGGTCGATGTGATCGCCGTCGACACGCTACCTCTACATTTATCTACGGGATTAGTTTTGAACCTCAATAATTGTTATTTAGTGCCAAGTTTGAGCATGAACATTGTATCAGGATCTCGTTTAATGCGAGATGGCTACTCATTTAAATCCGAGAATAATGGTTGTTCTATTTATATGAGAGATATGTTTTATGGTCATGCTCCGATGGTCAATGGTTTATTCTTAATGAATCTCGGCGTAATATTACACATATTCATAGTGTGAATACCAAAAGATGTAAAGTTGATAACGATAGTCCCACATACTTGTGGCACTTTGCCGCCTTGGTCACATTGGTGTCAAGCGCATGAAGAAGCTCCATTCGATGGACTTTTAGAGTCTCTCGATTATGAATCATTTGACACATGTGAACCATGCCTCATGGGCAAATGACCAAGACTCCGTTCTCCGGAACAATGGGCGAGCAACCAACTTATTGGAAATCATACATACCGATGTATGCGGTCCAATGGCGTTGAGGCTCATGGAGGATATCGTTATGTTCTCACTCTCACGATGACTTAAGTAGATATGGGTATGTCTACTTGATGAAACACAAGTCTGAGACCTTTGAAAAGTTCAAGGAATTTCAGAATGAGGTAGAGAATCAACGTGACCGAAAAATAAAGTTCTTACGATCAGATCGTGGAGGAGAATATTTAAGTCACGAATTTGGTACACACTTAAGGAAATGTGGAATCGTTTCACAACTCACGCCGCTGGAACACCTCAACAGAACGGTGTGTCCGAACGTCGTGTCGCACTCTATTGGATATGGTGCGATCTATGATGTCTCTTACCGATTTATCGCTATCATTTTGGGGATACGCACTAGAGACAGCTACATTCACTTTAAATAGGGCACCGTCTAAATCCGTTGAGACGACACCGTATGAATTATAGTTTGGAAAGAAACCTAAGCTGTCGTTTCTAAAAGTTTGGGGATGCGATGCTTATGTCAAGAAACTTCAACCTGAAAAGCTCGAACCCAAGTCGGAAAATGCGTCTTCATAGGATACCCTAAGGAAACCATTGGGTATACCTTCTACCTTAGATCCGAAGGCAAGATCTTTGTTGCCAAGAACGGATCCTTTCGGAAAAGAGTTTCTCTCGAAAGGAGTAAGTGGGAGGAAAGTAGAACTCGATGAAGTACTACCTCTTGAACCGGAAAGTAGTGCAGCTCAGAAAATGTTCTGTGGTGCCTACACCTCTTGGAGAGGAAATTAATGATGATGATCAAGGTACTTGGATCAAGTTGCTCTTGAACTTCAGAGGTCCACAAGGACTCGTTCCACACCAGAGTGGTATGGCAACCCTGTCCGGAAATCATGTTGTTAGACAACGGTGAACCTTGAACTATGAAGAAATGATGGCGGGCCCGATTCCAACAAATGGCTTGAAGCCATGCAATCCGAGATAGGATCCATGTATGAAAACAAAGTATGGACTTTGACAGACTTGCCCGATGATCGACGGCGATAGAAAACAAATGGATCTTTAAGAAGAAGACGGACGCGGATGGTAATGTCACCATCTATAAAGCTCGACTTGTCGCTAAGGGTTATCGGCAAGTTCAAGGGATTGACTACGATGAGACTTTCTCTCCGTGGCGAAGCTTAAGTCCGTCCGAATCATGTTAGCAATTGCCGCATACTATGATTATGAGATATGGCAGATGGACGTCAAAACAGCGTTCCTTAACGGTTATCTTAAGGAAGAGTTGTATATGATGCAGCCGTAAGGTTTTGTCGATCCTAAGAATGCTAACAAAGTATGCAAGCTCCAGCGATCCATTTATGGGCTGGTGCAAGCATCTCGGAGTTGGAACATTCGCTTTGATGAGATGATCAAAGCGTTTGGGTTTATCTTGAGACTTATGGAGAAGCTGCGTTTACAAGAAAGTGAGTGGGAGCTCTGTAGCATTTCTCATATTATATGTAGATGACATACTTTTGATGGGAAATGATATAGAACTCTTGGACAACATTAAGGCCTACTTGAATAGAAGTTTTTCAATGAAGGACCTTGGAGAAGCTGCTTATATATTAGGCATCAAGATCTATAGAGATAGATCGAGGCGCCTCATAGGTCTTTCACAAAGCACATACCTTGATAAGATTTTGAAGAAGTTAAAATGGATCAGTCCAAGAAAGGGTTCTTGCCTGTCTGCAAGGTGTGAGATTGAGCTCGGCTCAATGCCCGACCACGACAAAAGATAAAGAAGAGATGAGCATCATCCCTATGCCTCGCCATAGGTTCTATTATGTATGCCATGCTGTGTACCGGACCTGATGTAAACCTTGCCGTAAGTTTGGTAGGAAGGTACCAAAGTAATCCCGCAAGGAACACTGGACAGCGGTCAAGAATATCCTGAAGTACCGAAAGGACAAAGGACATGTTTCGTTTATGGAGGTGACGAAGAGCTCGTCGTAAAGGGTTACGTCGGCGCTAGCTTCGACATAGATCTGGATGACTCTAAGTCACAAACCGGATCGTGTATATGTTGAATGGTGGAGCGATGGCTGGTGCAGCTGCAAGCGAAGCGTCGTGGCGGGATCTACATGTGAAGCGGAGTACATGGCAGCCTCGGAGGCAGCACATGAAGCAATATGGGTGAAGGAGTTCATCACCGACCTAGGAGTCATACCCAATGCGTCGGGGCCGATCAAACTCTTCTGTGACAACACCGGAGCTATTGCACTTGCCAAGGAGCCCAGGTTTCACAAGAAGACCAGGCACATCAAGCGTCGCTTCAACTCCATCCGTGAAAATGTTCAAGATGGAGACATAGAAATTTGCAAAGTGCATACGGATCTAAATGTCGCATATCCGTTGACTAAACCTCTTTCGCGGGAAAAACATGATCAACACCAGAACTCTATGGGCGTTCGATTCATCACAATGTAACTAGATTATTGACTCTAGTGCAAGTGGGAGACTGTTGGAAATATGCCCTAGAGGCAATAATAAAAGGATTATTATTATATTTCCTTGTTCATGATAATTGTCTTTTATTCATGCTATAATTGTATTATCCGGAAATCGTAATACACGTGTGAATACATAGACCACAATATGTCCCTAGTGAGCCTCTAGTTGACTAGCTCGTTGATCAATAGATAGTCATGGTTTCCTGACTATGGACATTGGATGTCATTGATAACGGGATCACATCATTAGGAGAATGATGTGATGGACAAGACCCAATCCTAAGCATAGCACAAGATCGTGTAGTTCGTTTTGCTAGAGCTTTTCCAATGTCAAGTATCTCTTCCTTAGACCATGAGATCGTGTAACTCCGGATACCGTAGGAGTGCTTTGGGTGTACCAAACGTCACAACGTAATCGGGTGACTATAAAGGTGCACTACGGTATCTCCGAAAGTGTCATTGGGTTGACACGGATCGAGATCGGATTTGTCACTCCGTGTTACGGAGAGGTATCACTGGGCCCACTCGGTAGTGCATCATCATAATGAGCTCAAAGTGACCAAGTGTCTGCGTCATGGGATCATGCATTACGGTATGAGTAAAGTGACTTGCCGTAACGAGATTGAGCGAGGTATTGGGATACCGACGATCGAATCTCGGGCAAGTAACATACCGTCGACAAAGGGAATAGTATCTGGGTTGCTTGAATCCTCGACATCGTGGTTCATCCGATGAAATCATCGAGGAGTATGTAGGAGCCAACATGGGTATCCACATCCGCTGTTGGTTATTGACCGAGAGCCGTCTCGGTCATGTTCAGCATGTCTCCCGAACCCGTAGGGTCTACACACTAAGGTTCGGTGGCGCTAGGGTTATTAGGAAGACTTGTATGTGATTACGGATGTTGTTGAGTCCGGATGAGATCCCGGACGTCACGAGGAGTTCGGAATGGTCCGGAGGTAAAGATTTATATATGGGAAGTTGTCAAACGGACACCGGAAAGTCTCGGGGTCATATCGATATTGTACCGGGACCACCGGGAGGGGCCACCCCTCTCGGAGGGCCTCATGGGCCACAAGGGGCAGGGAACCAGCCCTTGGAGGGCTGGGTGCGCCCCCCCCCCCTTGGGCCCATGCGCCTAGGGTTGGGGGGAACCCTAGTGGGGGGCGCCCCCCCTTTGCTTGGGCGGCAAGCCCCCCTCTCTGGCCGCCGCCCCCCCCCCCCTCTAGATCTCATCTAGAGGGGCCGCCCCTGCCCTTCCCTATAAATAGAGGGGTGAGGGAGGCTGCAACACACATCCAAGGCGCAGCCCTCCCTCCCAACACCTCTCCTCCTCCGTTGAGTGCTTGGCGAAGCCTGCCGAGATCTTGCCTCTCCACCATCATCACGCCGTCGTGCTACTGCTGGAGCCTTCTTCCTCAACCTCTCCTTCCCCCTTGCTGGATCAAGAAGGAGGAGACGTCGTCCGTTCCGTACGTGTGTTGAACACGGAGGTGATGTCCGTTCGGCACTTGGTCATCGGTGATCTAAATCACGGCGAGTACGACTCCATCATCACCGTTCCCTTGAACGCTTCCGCACGCGATCTACAAGTGGTATGTAGATGCAATCTCTCTCCCATGACTCGTTGCTTAGATGAACTCATAGATGGATCTTGGTGAAACCGTAGGAAATTTTTTAATTTTCTGCAACGTTCCCCAACATGTCCACGTACCCCCGTAGACCTAAAGCGGAAGCATTAGCACAACGCTGTTGATGTTGTCGTACGTCTTCACGATCCGACCGATCAAGTACCGAACGCACGGCACCTCTGAGTTCAGCACACGTTCAGCCCGATGACGTCCCTCGAACTCCGATCCAGCCGAGTGTGGAGGAGATTTTCGTCAGCACGACGGCGTGGTGACGATGTTGATGTTCTACCGACGCATGGCTTCGCCTAAGCACCGTTAAAGTATTATCGAGGTGGACTATGGTGGAGGGGGGCACCGCACACGGCTAAAAGATCAAACAGATCAATTGTTGTGTCTATGGGGTGCCCCCCTGCCCCGTATATAAAGGAGCAAGGGGGGGTGCGGCCGGCCTAGAGAGGGGGCGTGCCAGGAGGAGTCCTACTCCTACCGAGAGTAGGACTCCCCCCCCTTCCTTGTTGGCTAGGAGAGAGAGGGGAAAGAGGTGGAGGAGAAGAAGGAGGGGGAGGGGGGCGTCGCCCCCTCTCCTTGTCCTATTCGGACTAGGGGGGAGGGGGCATGGCCCTTGCCCTAGCCGCCTCCTCTCTCTTCCACCAAGGCCCACTAAGGCCCATTAAGTCCCCGGGGGGTCCCGGTAACCTCCCGGTACTCCGGTAAAATCCCGATTTCACCCGGAACACTTCCGATATCCAAACATAGGCTTCCAATGTATCAATCTTCATGTCTCGACCATTTCGAGACTCCCCGTTATGTCCGTGATCACATCCGGGACTCCGAACAACCTTCGGTGCATCAAAACATATAAACTCATAATATAAATGTCATCGTAACGTTAAGCGTGCCGACCCTACGGGTTCGGGAACTATGTAGACATGACCGAGACACGTCTCCGGTCAATAACCAATAGCGGAACCTGGATGCTCATATTGGCTCCCACATATTCTACGAAGATCTTTATCGGTCAGACCGCATAACAACATACGTTGTTCCCTTTGTCATCGGTATGTTACTTGCCCGAGATTCGATCGTCGGTATCTCAATACCTAGTTCGATCTCGTTACCGGCAAGTCTGTTTACTCGTTCCGTAATACATCATCCCGCAACTAACTCATTAGTTGCAATGCTTGCAAGGCTTAAGTGATGTGCATTACCGAGAGGGCCAGAGATACCTCTCCGACAATCGGAGTGACAAATCCTAATCTCAAATCGCCAACCCAACAAGTACCTTCAGAGACACCTGAGAGCACCTTTATAATCACCCGATTACGTTGTGACGTTTGGTAGCACACAAAGTGTTCCTCCGGTAAACTGGAGTTGCATAATCTCATAGTCATAGGAACATGTATAAGTCATGAAGAAAGCAATAACAACATACTAAACGATCGGGTGCTAAGCTAACGGAATGGGTCATGTCAATCATATCATTCTCCTAATGATGTGATCCCATTAATCAAATGACAACTCATGTCTATGGCTAGGAAACATAACCATCTTTGATCAACGAGCTAGTCAAGTAGAGGCATACTAGTGACACTCTGTTTGTTTATGTATTCACACATGTATCATGTTTCCGGTTAGTACAATTCTAGCATGAATAATAAACATTTATCATGATATAAGGAAATAAATAATAACTTTATTATTGCCTCTAGGGCATATTTCCTTCAGGAGCAACGTTACATACTGAAATTGGCTGGGTCGTAAGCTTGTGTCGTTTGCCACCATGAAGAGTAAATTAAACACCTATTTTTTAAGTGGAAGTTTGCCCGTGCGGTGTGATCTACTGTTCAACTACCTTCGAATTTATACCCCATGAAGTGTGCGCGATATTTTTGGCAACTGGTTGTGGGGATTTATGATCCTTGTGAGGGTGGCAGCCTTTATCGAAAAATTCATTAACGAAAATCTAAACTTGATGGCAGGTAATTTATCAAGTGGGTTCCTTTGTTTGATGACGAAGATCTATAAACTATGGTGCTTGATTTGTAGGAATCTTCTATATTTAAATAGTTAGTCACCACTAACATATTCTCTCAACATGCAAGCATGACAACCTCATCATTTAACATGTGTGGGAAAAGACCCACCTTAACATACAACTATGCATAATAAAAATCCACCTCAACATGCAAACATGCATGCATTGTAAATTCCAACGTATTATAGTATTTACATTTAATTCTTATATTATTTCAAAAATTATTATTTTAATTATTCACCCGCAACAACGTGTGAAGCATCATCTAGTATAATTAAATAGATGAATCCTAATAATATAACAGTTGTGAAATACAAGTCAAACCATATCAACATGAGATTAAGACATTATTATGCCACAAAAGTTCCTCATATTGGTCGTCTCGATAGACATTTCACAACAAGTTCCAAGGAGTAAAATGCACAACCATCACATTCGTGTCACGATTAGCGAAAATCAACCACTTTACGAATCATGGCATTTTGGACCGCACCGAAAAATTGACAATGGCAAAAAATACCCTTTTGGACCAATAGAAATTTTCCTCTCTTTTTTCTCCTTTCCTTTGAACCAAAATGGACAAATAGTCACACAAAAAGAAAAATTCTATTAGTATGTTTTTTCTCCAATTTTTCTACGAATCAAAGAGGTGATCAGAGGATTTCGAAAACATGTGAATAGATAAACATAGGGATTAGATGTCTTTACATGTTGAATCCAACAGAAATTTGAAACGCATAACTACATTCTAAAAGTTGTTTTCTTGCACCACAGGAAGAGATACATGAACTGTATTGCAGGACTTATAGAGACAAATGAAAATTTTCTATAATATTAGAATCAATGAAAAAAAAGATCAGACTGCGGGCAAAGTAGATGGTTTTTCGTCTGTGAAAAAAACAAATTTAGGGTGACATTTGGTGTTTGATTTGTTTTTTTTTTTTTGCACAGACCAAAATGCTTAACTTTTTTTCTTACAACTTTGCAGGTTGCATTTGGGTGTGACTAAGAATGCATAACATATTTGTTGAGATATTTTTGACATTTGAAAAATTATTTTCACACGCAGGAGCATGTGCACCTGGGAGCTGAACTGGTTTTGCGGTTCGAAACCCTTCTTTTTTGATGGGATTCCGTGGCTACTAGGCTGAGCTCCTTAAAATACTAGTTACGGTCATTCCATATTCGGCGCTTATAACGTCGAGGCAAGTCTATGTCTCGCCTTTAGCAAGACCGAAGCAAAGCTCGGCTACAGGGAGTCCGTACTAGGTCGACATAGCAGTCATGGTTTCATCATGCTGACGTTAAACACGTGTTTTCTTATTTTTTTTATTTTTTTTATTTTAAAAACTAAATAGATGTATTATGAAAAAAACATTTAGTTAATTTTTCAAAAGTGTTCATGGCATATCTAAAAACTATTCATGCAATGAAAAAAATGTTCACTAAACATTTTAAAAACATGCGTAATAATCTAAAAATATATTTGCTCATTCCAAAATATTCAAGTGTATAAAAATGGACATGAGATTTTTCAAAAATATACAATGTAAAAATATCCGTGCAAGTAAAAAGGTGTGTTGTACCATTCAAGAAAATGTTCACGAGTTTCAAGATATGTATATGACACTTGAAAAATGTTAATACAAGAAAAAATAATCTCGCGGTTTAAAAATGTTTTGTATCATTCCAAAATTTGTTTCAACGTGCATTTAAAAAATGATAATTATTTCAAAATGGTGTAAACATGTATTTGAAATATATTACATGTATATACAAAAGTTTTAGATGTATATGAGAAATGTAAGATGCATATGATAAAAGTAGACATCAAAACATATATTTAAAAAGATATAAAAAATGTATTTAAAATTTTCCTGAAGTATACAATTTTTTTTACTATGTGCATTCAAAAAATAGACTTGTGTTAAAAAAACAGAAGTAAACCGGTGAAAACCGAAGAAAGAAACACAGAAAACCAATGCAGAAAATAAAATAATAAGAAGAAGAAGTGTAAAATCTGAATAAAGAATAGAAAGCCAAAGAAAACCAGTGTAAAACAGTAAAAGGAACAATAAAAAGAACAGACAAAAAATATCCTCGCAGCCCGTATAAGGTCGGCAAAGTTGTGCCGCCGTGTAAGCGAGACTAATATGACTGGCAACTAGAGTGCTCTTATTCAGCGACCTACACGCTGAATAGTGAGGAAACGCGCACCCCCACTCCGCCGCTGGAGTTTTTGGAACGGCCCATGTGCCGAGCGGGAAACGCCTGTTTTTTATATTTCGTTTTTTCGAGTTTAAATTTTGTTTTTTTATTTTTTTTTATTTTTACTTCCTTCAAATAATTTAGGATCTCAAAATAAATTGTGAATTTTGAAAAACTTGTTCGCATATTCGAATTTTTTTACAAATTTCAAAAATATTCCTGAATTTCAAAAACGGTCTTGAATTCCAAAAAACTCCCAAGTTTTATAAGATTTCCAAGAAATTTTACAAACATTTGAAAATTCAAAAAATGCTCGCTGATCTGGAAAATATGTTCATAAATTCAGAAATTGTTCAAGTATATAAAAAATGGTCACAAATACAAAACAAATCAAGGCTTTGAAAATTTTCACAAAGTTCGAAAAATATTCTTGAAATTTAAAAGGAAAAATGGGAAACAAACAGAAAAGAAAGAAAAAGAAAAAACCAGACTAAACAAGAATGCGCCATTCCTATATAAAGGACTTCGCGTACGGGAGGGTACACGCGCTCCCTTTTGGGCCTTCCCATGTGCCGCCCCCTGTTCTTTAAATTCGCTCTTATTGCATTTTTCCTTTTTATTTAAAATGACTCGGGATTATATAAGAATGTGCATTTTGAAAAACAAAATCATTAAATCCTAAAATGCATATGAATTCAATAAAATGTTCATTATTGTAAGAAATGTTCAAAAAATCATAAAATGTTTGTGATTTTTCAAACATGTTTGCATACCCTTAAAAATGCTCAAGATTTTGCAAAAAAATGTTTGAGATAAAAAAGTCTATTAATTTGAAACAAATGCTCATGAATTGTTAGAAAATGTTTGCAAATTTCAAAAATCTTTCCAAATTTCGTAAAATCATCTCTTCAAAATGGTTCATGCATTGCAAAAAATGTTCAACAAAACAAAAATAATGATTATGAATTTAAGAAATTGTTCCCAAATTTCAAAAATTGTTCGCCAATTCATACAATGCTTATGTGTTTCAAAAACTATGTTCACAATTTTGAAAAATATTAGCGCATTTATATAAATAATTCATCAATTCTAAAAATGTTCATGATTTAAAGAAATATTCATGAACTTTCGAAAAAATGTTCATGAATTTGAAAATGGTCGTATCCCCTATTGGGCCTGCCCATATATTCTTCTGCTAGTTTGGGTTTTGGGAGCTACTAGAAGCTTAGTTCTTTTCTTTTGTGGGGAGCTACTTTAGAAGCTTACATTCAGCTGTTACTAAAAAAACTTACATTCAGCTGGTTTCTACGTTTTTCAGTTGGGGTTTTCTACCAGTTTATTTGGGTTTTATATATTTATTATTATTATTTTAAAAACCTCTTTGTTTTTCATCCTTTCTGAAAAAATCTAGTTTTTCATTTTGTGATCATTTTTCAAATATGGGAACATTTTCAAATTTGCGAACTCTTCATGTTCAATTGTCAAATGAGCAAACTTTTCCCATATTAAGATATGCCAACTTTTTTAAAACCGACAGACTTTTTCAAACCCGTGAATATTTTCTAAAATTCGTGAACATTTTTTTGAATCCACATACTTTTTCCAAAACCGTGAATATTTTCAAATGCTTGAACTTGAAATAAAGCATTGAGTCAAACTCTTCTTTGGTGTGAAGGTGGTAGCTGTGAATAGGCATCGACTATCTGGGAAAGGTAGAAGAATAGTACCTATTATGGGACGTACATTGCATTACAGACATATGATCATTAGTCATCAACGAGGTAATTCTACTCCACTTCTAGATAGATAAAAAACTAAATGAGAATACGTAATAGTATGGTGAAGCATTTATATAGAACATCTATTTCAAACATTTTTAAAATTCTCGCTCTTTTTAATTGACTAAAAACTTAGTATTTTTTAAAAAAAAATCATGAACATTTTTAAAACTCATAAACATTTAGAAATAAGTAAAACCCCCATTAACTTTTTTAGAAAAGTCAAAGGTCGAACGATCGAGCGAATGGGGAGATGGCAGAGTGAGGGAGCACGCATTATTGGCCACTGCCGTGTCACCCCTGTACAACCGTAGCGATCTCATATTTCTTGTTGTTGTGCTCCCACCTCCTGCCTCCTTCCTCCTTCTCTGTAGCGTCAGGCGCCGCCGTGGCGGAGGTCGGGCATCGCGGTCGTGAGCGTCGCCTCGCCTTGCAAGAAGACAACCCTGGGCCGCGATGTGGGTCGACTGTGGGATGCCACTGCCGCCACGAGCGACCGCATGGTCCGCCGACCGCCACAAGCAGTGGCGTAGCTAGGCTCCGGGCAACCGGGGCCTTGGCCCGGGGCGTGGCAGTAGGGTGTTTTGTTAATTCTAGATGAAATGTCACTGTTTGCTACTATAGCACTGAAGCTGACCCTGGACGTGGAGCCAGCCTGCCTACGCCACTGGCCACAAGGAGGCTCATATCCACCAGTTGCGATTCTTCCTCAAGGTTATTTCGCGCCCTACCGTGATCTGGCCCACAAGTCTTCAGCAGCAGGGCTGCCTCGGTCAGCCCCAGTTCGTCCACGTGGCCGCGCCGTCATCAGCCGTCGCCTGGACCATTGGCCGCCACCATGAGGTTTGCCTCTTCTGGCTCCGGTTCGTCCGGGGGCCTTGTTTCTGCCGGTTGGCACTATGGTGTTGTGTCCGCGCCTACGATGGCGTCCGTCTTCTTTATTGATGCTAAGATATGTGGTGTTGTGGCGTGCTTGTGGTGCCCAGTGTTAGATGTGTATAGTCCTTTTTCGGTATATCCCCGTTGTATAAGGGGTTTTCTGCACTTTGACACACATGTATATGTAATGGCCTTTGGCCCTCAGAAAATGTAGTTGCTCATTATCCAACATGGTATCAGATGTTAGGTTCCCCCCACTCCCGCACGCTGCAACTCCGTGCTAGCTCTCCTCCCGCTCCACCCACTGCCAGATTCTGTTCTCCTCGCCGCGGATCCGTCCGTCCCGGCTCTCCTCGCCGTGGATCCGGGCGCCCCGGTCCTCCTCGCTGGCTCCGCTGCCCTACCGGGCCGCCCCTTGCCTCTTCTCTGCTCCGCTTGGCGGCTTCGCCGGGCGCTGCTGCTTGCTCCCTTCTGAGCAGCTTGCTTCCCTCTGCTAGCTAGGCGCGAAGCGAGCGATCATTGGCTGATTCGAGCCGCTGGTCCGGCTTCCCTCGCCTGCCCGCGGACGGGCCACGCATCTCGGACCCGTTGTACTCTGCCTCGCGAGGTTTGCGTCGCTCCCGACCCCCCCGCTCGTTGACTTCCTCCTCGTGAGCGGTTTGGGCCTTCCCCGTCCAGATTCCGTTCGGGCCTCCTGATTATCCAAAAGAAAAAGAAAAAGAAAAGAAGAAAGAAGAGAGAGAATCAGCATGTCTTCGTCTGGCTATGTGGCTGTTCCTCGGTGCTCGGTAATCTTCGATGGCACGAATTATGCTGAGTTTGTGGGATTCATGTGTATCCATATGCGCGAGCTCCTCCTGTGGGGTGTTCTCTCTGGCGAGGTATCCTGTCCGCCCTGCCCTGTTGCTTCGGTGGCTCCTGTTCCACCGGTACCACTGGTACTTGCTCCGGATGCTTCTCGGGATGATCGGGATGCAACCAAGGCCCTTGATGATGATGCAGTTGATGCCTATGATCAGCAGGTATCCGCTTATTCTGATGCCCTTTCAATCTACCGGGATGATCTGCCTGCTTACACTCAGTGGTGCAATGATGATGCTCGAGCTGTTGCGGCTCTCACGCCGATGTCCTCCTCGGTTGCTTCGAGTTCATGGCCCTTGGCACTTTGCAGCGCGATGTGATCCTATCTTTGTCAGCGCTATCAGCCCTCTGGCGATGCTTTATACCTCTCTATGGTGCGTCAGGAGCATGCTCTTCAGCAAGGTGATTCCTCTGTTGATGAGTTCTATTCGATGCTCTCGCCATCCGGCGTCACCGGACTCTCTTGACACGATCGTTTGTGGAACTTGCCGTTCTTGTCGAGACTACACGGTCCGATTTGGAGTTTCACCGGTTCACGAGTTCTTATCTCGTCTCCGCTCTGAGTTTGAGCCAGGCGTGCTCACTTGCTTGCTCGTGGTCGTGTCCCTATCTCGGAGGTGCTTGCCGAGCTCCGTCTTTGAGGAGACACGCCTTCGCTCTTTGGGTTGCTTCGTTCGTCAAGATTGGCCTGCCCCTCTGTGTCGTCTGCTCGCCTCCTTTCTCTGCCGCTCCTGCCTACTCCTCCGGGTGAGCCGTCCTTCTTATCTTGAGAAGGCACGTCGCGCCCGTGACACCGTCTGTGGTTACTTGCTCCGGCAAGGTCACCCAGTCGATTGTCGCCAAAGAAGCGAGACCAGAGGCGCTCCTCCTCCAGCCAGGCCTCCTGTGTCTTCCTCGACTCCGTTACTCACGACCAGACATTGTTCGCCTCAAGCGTCTCCTTGCTTCCTCGGGCTCCTCATCGGTGGCTCTGCTGCTGCTGTGACCGCATCCGCCTCCTCACCATCACAGCATCTACGGTCAGTACATCTTCGTGGATTTTGGATTCTAGAGCCTCTTTTCATATGTCTTCTGATTCTTCCGTGTTGTCTTCTCTCCGACCTCTTGATTCGCCTGTCAATGTTCTTACTGCCGATGGCACATCTCTTCCTGTTGCTAGTCGTGGTATTCTTTCCACTCCATCTTTTTCTGTTCGAGTGTTTCACATGTTCCTCGCCTTACCATGAATCTTTTTCCGCTGCCCAACTTCTCGATTCTCGTTGTCGTGTCATTCTTGATACCGACTCTTGCTCCATTCAGGATCATCGCACCAAGGTTTTGGTTGGTGCTGGCCCCCGGCGCCGTGAGTCAGAGGGCCTTTGGGAGGTTGACTGGCTTTGTGTTCCTTCCGCTGCCACCACTAATGCCAGCTCTCATGCTCTTGCCGCCTCTTCGTCTGCGTCCTTCCAGCAGTGGCATCATCGCCTTGGTCACATATGTGGCTCTCGCTTGTCTTCCTTAGTTCGTCAGGGCCTCTTAGGGTATGTATCTGGAGATGTCTCCTTACATTGTAATGGCTGCAGACTTGGTAAACAGACTCAGTTACCTTATCCTACTAGTGAGTCTGTATCTCAGCGTCCTTTTGACTTAGTTCATTCTGATGTCTGGGGTCCTGCTCCCTTTGATTCGAAAGGTGGTCATCGCTACTATGTTTTGTTTATTGATGATTTCTCTCGCTACACTTGGCTCTACTTTATGAAATCTCGTAGCGAGGTTCTCCCTATATACAAACGTTTTGCTGCCATGGTTCACACCGGTTGCCACGCCCATTCAGACTTTTTTCGTCTTGACTTCATTGGAGAGTATATCTCTCACCGTTGCGTGGTTTTCTCGCTGAACAGGTACTCTTGCCAGTTCTCCGTCCGGGTGCTCATGCTCGAATGGTGTTGCCGGCGAAAGCATCGTCATTTGCTTGAGACGGCTCATGTGTTGATGATTGCTGCTTCCCTTCCACCCCATTTTTGGGCTGAGGCTGTTTCGCATCCACCTATCTCATCAACATTCAGCCATCGATCGCTTTCTGCGGGTGGCATTCCTATGGAGTGTCTCACGGTCGCTCTCGACTACTCAGCTCTTCAGATGTTTGGATGCGTCGCTATGTTCTTCTTGCCCCCATGAACGCACCAAACTGATCGCTTCGATCGGTCGAGTGTGTTTTCCTTGGCTACAGTGATGAGCACAAGGGCTATCGGTGTTGGGATCCAGTGGGTCGTCGCTTGCGCATCTCGCATGATGTGACTTTTGATGAGTCTCGCTCTTACTACCCACGTTCTTCTTCCTCGAGCTTCTCTGTGGACGACCTTTCTTTTCTTCTTCTTCCCGATACACCCTGCTATGTGCCTCATGTGTCACCTCCTCCTACGGCACCTCTCCTTCCTCCTCATTCACCTCCGACCCTGTCTTCTCCCTCCTCCTCCTACACCTCTCCCCCATCCTCTCCAGTCTGTCGCCTTCTATCACCATTTCCTCTCCACTATACTCGCCGCCCTTGTACTGAGGATGCTTCTCCTGACGTGTCTGACGCGCCTTCCACCTCTGGTGAGCCTCTGCTCACTCCTACCCCGGTTCACAATCTTCGTGCCCGGCCTCGTCCTCCGCCTGATCGCTACTCTCCTGATCGGTACGGTCTCTCTGTTCTTGCTGAGCCCACTTCCTATCAGACTGCCATGACTCACCCTGAATGGCAGCTTGCGATGGCCGAAGAGCTTGCTGCTCTTGAGCGCTCTGGCACATGGGATCTGGTTTCCCTCCCTTCTGGTGTTCTTCCCATCACCTGCAAGTGGGTCTACAAGATTAAGACCCGCTCCGATGGTTCTCTTGAGCGCTACAAAGCTCGTCTTGTGGCCCGTGGTTTTTAGCAGGAGCAGGGACGCGACTATGACGAGACATTCGCTCCTGTTGCTCACATGACCACTGTTCGCACTCTTCTTTGCCGTGGCTTCTGTTCGTCAGTGGTCTATCTCCCAACTTGATGTCCAGAACGCCTTTCTCAATGGCGAGCTGCGTGAGGAGGTTTACATGCAGCCCCCGCCGGGGTACTATGCTCCTGACGGCATGGTGCAGCCGGCCGCCGCTCCTCTATGGTCTTAAACAAGCCCCTCGTGCTTGGTTTGAGCGCTTCGCCTCTGTGGTGACTGCAGCTGGTTTCTTGCCCAGTGATCATGATCCCGCGTTGTTTGTTCACACGTCCCCTCGTGGTCGGACTCTTCTCCTTCTTTATGTTGGTGACATGATCATCACGGGTGACGACTCTGACTACATTGCCTTTGTTAAGGCCCGCCTTCACGAGCAGTTCCTTATGACTGATCTTGGTCCTCTTCGCTATTTTCTTGGGATTGAGATCTCCTCCACCTCTGATGGCTTCTACATCTCTTAAGAGAAATACATTCAGGATCTTCTTGCTCGAGCTGCTCTCAGTGATGACCGCACTGTTGTGACTCCTATGGAGCTCAACGTTCATCTTCGTGCCTCTGATGGTGACCCTCTTCCTAATCCCACTCGCTATCGTCAGCTCGTTGGTAGCCTTGTCTATCTTCTTCATTACCGTCCCGACATCTCCTATCCAGTTCACATCCTGAGTCAGTTTGTTTCAGCCCCCACCTCTGTCCACTATAGTCATCTCCTCCGTGTTCTACGATATCTTCGTGGCACGATCTCTCAACGCCTCTTCTTTCCTCGCTCCAGTTCTCTTGAGCTCTAGGCTTACTCTGATGCTACATGGGCTAGTGATCCCTCTGATCGGCGTTCATTGTCTGCTTCTTGTGTCTTTCTTGGTGGCTTTCGATTGCACGAAGACCAAGAAATAGACTGCAGTTCTCGCTCGAGTCTGAGAGGTGAGTTGCGAGCCACGGCTATGTTGACGGTGAGGTGATCTGGTTGCGATGGTTACTTGAGGATTTTGGTGTGACGGCTACTACCTCGACTCCCTTCTTGTCGACAAGATCTTGGTGCTATCAAGATTGCTGCGTGACCGGTGAAGCATGAGCTCACCAAGCACATAGGTGTGGATGCCCATTTTGTGCGTCTTCTTGCAGCGAGATCGGACTCTCGCTCTTCACTATGTGCCCTCGAGTTCTGATTGGCTGACTTCTTCACGAAGGCACAGACTCGGCGCAAAGATACCTTCTTCCTCTCAAACTCGGTGTTGTTGATCCACCATGAGTTTGAGGGGTGTTAGATGTGTATAGTCCCTTTTCAAGATATCCCGTTGTATAAGGGGTTTTCTGCACTTTGACACACATGTATATGTAATGACCTTTGGCCCTCAGGAAATGTAGTTGCTCATTATCCAACACCTAGGACCACATACCAACGCCTCCACGGGATGGAATTTGAGGATTCTTCTGTCGTCGCCAACGCCTGATCCAAAAACGGCATTTGGTGGCAAGGAGCAAATCCGTCGGGAGGAGGCGATGACCTTTGTACTGGTGGTCAAGGCCCCGACGTGTGTTGGAGCTAAATCTGACAATTCCCGCAGTATGGCTGGTACAACTATATCAGATACGCCTAAGACTAGTCAGTGGGGAGTAACTTAGAGTAGTAACATGCATATGTTACTAGTCTATATTACTACCTCCACAGTGGGCAATAACATATGTGTTATGTCATGCATCACTTCATTTTTTAGGTTATAGACTCATCTTTTCTTGATATGTGTGATGTTACAGTAACTAGCTATGTTACCACATGCCTCTATTTCTTCATTAATTACATGCCACATCATCTATTTTGCTTAGATAAGTGTGATGTTACCACCTATGTTACCCCCACTGTGGGTAGTCTAAGGGGTAGAACTCTTCGTGACTCCATTTTTTGTCCTGTAAGTCAGCGCATTGAGCCATGTTTTTTGTCTACGCGAACCCAAATGAAACGTGCGGCCTCTTCCAATGTATTGGTGCTAAGGTGAGGTGCTAAATGCATTAAAAAGCTTAGCAACTACTCTTCCCAATGCATTGGTGCTTAATTTTTGTAGCTAAACTTTCCTCATTTAATATTTTAACATCAAAACACCTTCATGCATTGGTTGATAGTCATTTTGCATAGGACCACGCGTTTAACATCATTTTCTCCTAGGGTCACCATAAGAGAATGGTTAATAATACAGCCAGCTGCTGGCTATAAGCCAATGCCATTGCCATGTCATCTACAGCCCATCTTATAGCCAACATGTACAATAGTAGATCAAAACAGTGCACTGTTTTTTTATTATGTGGCACACCTACATTTTCACAAAGTGCCTAGGAGCACGTGCTAGAGCTAGCTCTTCACGAAGAGCCCGCTTACCTTCTCTCTCCTCTTCTCTTTCCTCCAACTAAGCAAAAATATACTAGTTTAATTTTTATAGCTCGCTGACTCAGCTTTATTGTACTTGCTCTAAGGCTACTTCCAATGCATTGGTGCTTATATGAGGTGCTAAGCATATTAAAAACTTTAGCAACTAAAGCCTTCAATGCATAGGTGCTTAACTTGTTGGTGCTAAGCATCCTTCATTTAATGATTTCGCAACTAAAGTTCTTCAAGCATTGGTGGTATTCTTTCATTTAAGTGTTTTGTCTAGATTCTCACGCTTGACATTGTTTATTCCTGAGTCTCCATACTCATCCCTCTCCTCTTAATTACCTTGCCACATCAGACTTTTTGTCTACATGGCAGCCTTAGCACATGTACAAGATGGAGCATTGGGAGGGGTCTAATACTCTCTCTTCTCTTTAATTGTTCTGTCATATCATTTTTTTACCTATGTGACATCCTTAGCATCGGTACACCTTGAAACACTGGAAAGAAGGACTTTTTTTTTTTTTTGAGATTACTGGGAAGAAGGACCTAACACTGCGAAGAACCATTGCAGCTGGACCTAGCATCCCCTGAGAATCAGACACGCCATAGTTCACTCGCAAAGCGATACACACGCGTCTGCTCCCACCCGCGGCACGACCCGCCTCGGAATTCGGGACACAACCCGCGGCTTCCCTCGTAAGCCACCGCCCCCTCCCAACCAATAACTGCGCCCAAGCCCGTCCCCATCCTCCCCTCCGCAGTTCCAAACCCCTCCACAGCCTCGCTCTCTCACATTCGCACCCGTGAACACTCTCCTCTCCTCTCGCTCCTCTCCCCGAAGGCCTGAACTTCTTCCAGAAGCCAGGGTCACTCTCTCTCGGGCTCCGCTCCACCGCCGCGGCGACATGGGGGGAGGCGCTATGGAGGTGGACCTGACCCACGGCGCGGTGGCGGCGATGTCGCGACTGGCCCGAGGCCTGCGCCCGGTGCTGCAGGTGGTGGGCGCCCCCGCCTCGGCGGGCGGCTCGGACCGGTATCGCTTCCTGCTCTCCGACGGCGTGCACTCCCAGGAGGGGATCCTCGTCCCCTCCCTCGACAGCCTCGTCAGGACCGGCCGCCTCCGCGAAGGCACCGTCATACGCGTCCTCGACTACGTCTGCAACTCCGTCTGCGGCCGAAGGTGGCGGCCAATCGCTCTCCCGCCCAACCCCCGCGATCTACATTGACTGTCCCACGAGATGGATTAGGGTTTTGATGTGCTTTATATGTGTGCTAACTGCTAAATGGGGGGAAATGCTAGGGTTCTGCACGGTTTTCCTGTGCCGATTTCCCCCATGCGGTAATTGCGCAAGCAGTATTCCGCGAGATCTATGGCTGTACTTTTGTGGCTGGTGCATGCACGCTCGCCGCGGGCTTGTAGTTGATTCCTTGCATTTGCGAGTGCTGGTTTTGCTGTGAAGGGCCGAACTTTTTACATTTTAGTACAGTAAGTTGCAACGGAGTTATGTAGTCAATATACGGCGCCGATGGGCAGGTGTCCAGCCTAGCTGGTTCATTTGGTACAAAACTAGAAGACCGACTTGTGCATTTGTGCTGTGGGTGTGAGATCTAGCCTTGTCTATTTGTGTAGAAACAAAGATTTATGTTTAGAGTTCAAATCAATTGTTTTGATGTGCATTTAGAGCACACAAACCCTCCATTATCAGATAATGTTTTTGCTGCACGCAAGGCGACCTGACAGCACAAGTTTATTGGCTAGATAGGACTTCTGTTTTCCTGATCTTAGGCTTCTGCCTGTACGTTTTACCTTTTGTTTGTGTGGTTTAATGTCCGCGCCACCCTTCGTGCTTGTTTAGCTTTATACCATTTTGGAGAACTTTTTTCCAATATAAATGACACGCCTGCCTTTTGGTTCGAGAATGGCTCATGTCATGTGACAATGTGAATACTAGAATTTTCATCATAAATATGTCCATAGTACTGTATCAAGTATGTATATGCTGTTACAATATTACTCCCTCCATCCCAAAATAAGTGTCTCAACTTCAGTACAAATTTGTACCCCCTCCGTCCGGAAATACTTGTCCTAGAAATGGATATAAATGGATGCATCTAAAACAAAAATACATCTAGATACATCCATTCCTCCGACAAGTATTTCCGGACGGAGGGAGTAATAAACTTAGTACGAAGTTAAGACACTTATTTTGGGATGGAGGGAGTACTAGTCTATTGACTATAAAAAGCAATTAAAGTGCCTATTGGGGACTATGCCAATCTGATTCCTATTATGTATATATTACTAATATATTGCATCCTTATACACAATCTGATTCGTATTATGTAGACTGTAGACTTCTTAAACAATATGTATCCGCCACAATATAGACTATAGACTTCTTAAACCTTATGTATCCACCACTATAGCTGTTTAATATAATGCTCTCCACCACTTCAACAGTCGTGTCATCAAACTAACCTCTAGATTCATTTCTTTCTCCCCATTCATGTGGGAACTTGCCTTCTGATTGTTACCAATGTCTGTTAGTTGTTACCAAGTAGATTTGTATGAGTTTCTTTGTCTAGTTATTGTGACACCTCTAATTTTTACATATTGTTTTGATTTGTCGAGATTAATATGATGTATATACACATGCATAACAACACTCCTGTGAGAAGGCTCCTCCCTGGCGTGGAAAAGAAGTTTTGAGGCTTAGACAAGTTCTGTTTATTTCATTGCTTGATTTTGGTGGAGTACATGGGTCTCTTCTGTAGGGAGAGAAGACTTGACTTGACCACCAAAAATAGTGTCTCTACTATCCTAACAAACTCTTATCTCTCCTTTTTTTTTAAATTAAACATATATCTTTTCCTATTGCTTTGACTCTATCTTTAGTTCTTTAGTGTCTTCTTTGATTCTGCTGGTTTCTGACTAGGACGTGTACTACATACCAATTGTGTTGGATGTGCCATACTTTTAGGCCATAACATTACAACCCCTTTTGCTAGACAGCTGACATCTGGGGTTCCATTTCTATAAGCCACCTTGTTGAGGGGGAGTGAAGTCTGCGTCTATTGCCGATGATCGAATGATGTACATCCCCAGGAGCCTGAACCTGAATGGATCATTTTTGTACAAGAGCCTGCCCAGGCCCACACTGGTCATGCCAGGATAAAGTGCCACTGTGCCACACTCAGGAGAAAGTGGCATTCCCAAAGTGACAGCCGAAGCGGTTGACAAAACTCTTACCAAATCCTGTTCAAATTCCCTAAGACACTAGAAATGGTTCCAGACTTCCAGGTCTTCATGGCCTTTAAAGAGCCCTAGGCGGCGAAGTCATGAAGCCCGCCACGTCATGGCGCTCACTAACTGAGCATCATAAACCCTGCTACTAACCATCTGTTTACCAAATGTTAACCTTGATCCACAACAAGATACTTTGGGTAGGATAATGGTTTGAAGCTCGGGGATATGGCACTCGGCCTCCACAATCTGGTGACAGGGCTCTTCCTGTTGTGGAAGAGAGGCTTTGGGCTTAGGAAACTTCTCTTCTTTTTCATTTTTTTAGCAGAGTATAAGGGTCCCTTATCGGCAATCTCTACTTTTCAAAATTATCTTTCTTTTTGCTACTCCCTCCGTTCATAAATACAAGATGTTTTGGATATTTCAATATGGACTACATAAGGACTGAAATGAGTGAACAAACAGACTAAAATACGTCTATATACATCCGAATCAGAAAAAAAAGTTAGAACATCTTATATTTGTGAACGGTGGGAGTATTAAACATTTCCTATTACAGTAACTTTCTCTTTAGTGTCTTCTAATCCTACTGGGTTCTTGCTAGGATGTACTCTATGTTACATTGTTACTTTTAGCCCCATAATAGTAAATGGAGTCCATTCCTTGGAACTTCTCTTCTGGTAGAGCTACTTATATATGCCTTGTCCATTGACAGTTCTATAATATTTCTGACGTATATTGGGTTTTTGTTTCAGGGTCATCATTGTTATCCAACTTGAAGTGGTGCAAACTGAGTGCACACTGATCGGGAGTCCTACAAGTTATCAGCTCAATGCTGCTCAACCAAATATCAGATCCTGTTCTGGTGGCCTAGGTATCCATGGGTCAAGGACTGAGCAAGGTATTAATGACATGGCATTTTCTCCTGATCAAGATCTATTGCGCTCTTCTATTGCCGCAAGGGCAGAAAATGCTGTTAACAATCTGTCGTTCAGTGGACTTCATGGTTCAGTGCTAAAGCAAAACACAATAAATGCCAAGATGCAGCAGCTTTCACTGAACTCTCATCAAGGGAAAATGCCTGCACTTCGTCCCACTGGTTGGAGCTTTGGCCCTCGCCCTGCAGAGTTTTCATGTGAGCAGCCACCTCCAGTATGTGTGAACAGAGGATCTGTTCCTAACAATGGCACTCCTTCTGTCATCCCTATCGCTGCCTTGAACCCATACCAAGGTAAGTGGACAATCAAGGGTAGGGTCACTGCAAAGATTGATCACTTCCACGGGAGAGCCTTATCCTTTGATCTCCTTGATGCACAGGGTGGAGAAATTCGTGCAACATGCTTTGGTTCGATGGTTGCCCAGTTCTCTGACCAACTTGTTGTTGGAAATGTGTATTTCATATCTGGAGGATTGTTGAAACCAGCACAGAAGTTGTTTAACCATTTAAACAATGCGTATGAACTGATTTTGGATAGTTCAACATCTGTAGAAATCTGTTCCAGTGACGACAGCGGCATCCCTTGGCAGCAATACAACTTCCAGCAGATCAGTGAAATAGTAAATATGGACAGTGGAGTTATGGTTGATTTGCTTGGGGTTGTTACATCAGTTAGCCCTTCTGTTATAATAATGCGGAAGGGTGGCGCAGAAACCCAGAAAAGAACCCTTCAACTGAAGGACATGTCTGGTTGCAGTGTGGAAATAACCTTATGGGGAAATGTCTGTAATGTTGAAGGTCAGCTGCTGCACTCGATGTGCATTTCTGGTTCTAACCCTATACTTGCCTTGAAAGGTGGCCGCATCTGTGAATTCAACGGCAAATCTGTGGGCACAATCAGCTCAAGCTTGTTAAAAATAAATCCAGACTTGCCTGATGCAGAAAAGCTGATGCAGTGGTATATAACTGAAGGGAAGTTAGCGGTTTGCACTTCTTTGTCTCCGGACATCTCAAGCGTGGGCAAGACGTATATGCGAAAAACAGTTGCGCAGATCAAGGACGAGAACTTGGGGCGATCAGATCAGCCAGATTGGGTCACTGTTGAAGCTACAATTTCACACATCAACACCGAGAAATTTTCTTATCCAGCTTGCACAAGGGAGGTTAATGGTAAGCGCTGCAACAGAAAGGTAACAAATAATGGTGATGGGATGTGGCATTGCCCCAAATGCCAGCAGAGCTCTCAAAATTGTGAGTACCGATACTTGTTTCAGTGTAAGATCCAGGACCACACTGGGACTACCAATGCTACTGCGTTCCAAGAAGCTGGCCAGGAAATAATTGGCCTCTCAGCGGAAGAGCTTTACATGATAAAAAACGTGGATCTAGATGACGCACGATTCGCAGAAATAATACATGGGGCCTGTTATCAGCGATATCTGTTGAAGCTGAAAGTCAAGGAAGAAACCTTTGGTGACGAGGCGCGCGTGAAAGTCAACATCATGAAGGCTGAAAGATTGGACCACACATCAAACAAGAGTCGTGTTTTTGATCTTGGAGCATTTGATGGCCTTTGGGCGGATGGCCGAGGCTCAGCACCTGGTGCGAATGGTGTTGCTACTGCTGTGAAGGCTGGTTTCACCAACTCAGATGCAGGACGGCAAGCTAAGGTATCTGGCGGGATGCCTAATGCAGCACCATCAGCAGCACGATATGCCTGCAGTACATGTGGCTCCACTGGGCACAAGGTGCAGAACTGCCCTGCAGCCATGGATATCCAGCTACCAGCAACAGGTTGGGGCTTCACTCCGACTTCATATGGCTCTTCTGCATCCAATGCTCGCCGGTGCTGCAAATGCAATCAGCCTGGGCACTGGGCTAGAGACTGCCCAGGGCAGGCCACCTCCTACGGCTCCTCTAGTGGAAACGCCAACGGCAGCCTTGGTTTCTGCTTCAGATGTAATCAGTTTGGGCACTGTCCTAGTGACTGCCCAGCCCCCTACTCTTTTGTACAGTAGGTGGTAACCGCGGCGCGGGTGGTCTGGGCTTAAAAAATAACCAGCCTGTGCACCTCGCTGGACTGTCCGGCTCAGGCTAGTGTCCCTCGAGCGGCAGGCTTGTGGGAACGGTGCTGCCGCATCAGGAGGATATGCCTATGTTGGTGATGCCTGAAGTATCCTGCCGATCATGTAGCATCTTGATTCGGCTTTAGTTGCGCTTTTTGTACAGTTTGTTGAACCTGCCCTGATCCGTGTGTTTCGCTACCGTTGTTCACTTGCTACCTACGTATGGAACTTGTATTAGTAGTATACTTTATAAGCTTTGTTATATAATCAGCGTATGTTAAGTAGTACTCCCTCCATCCGGAAATACTTGTCATCAAAATGAACAAAAGGGATGTATCTAGATGTATTTTAGTTCTAGATACACCCCTTTTTGTCCATTTTGATGACAAGTTTTTTCGGACGGAGGGAGTATTTCGTTGCCTTTCTAGTATTTTGCGGTGCAATTTGATTGTTATTATGCCTCTGTGCAGATCTCAGCCCATCGACAAGTAGGCTAGTCAGTCAGTGCAATGTTCAGATTATTAGATCTCTTTGTAGCATTGCATATTTTCTGTTGGACCGGTTGTTATTTGGATGATGCATCTGCGGATAGTGATCGGTGACCCCTTATTTCTCCTCGTCCAAATCTGTCCTCCTCATATCTGTCCTTCAACTCCATACAAGCCATGCAACGTGATAAACATTATGTAGATGAACATAGCAACATAGGAATATAGCATCATATCATACATAGGGTATTAAAATTTTGCACAACAATGCCCAAAAAGGCAAGTTCACCCACTTGGATATATAGATTAACTAAAATGCTAGCTAGATCAACTAATTAAACGGAGAGGGGCGCCATACTTCATCATTTCCTCGCCGGTCCTTTTCTTTTGCGGTCACCGAACCGGAGGTAATGGCCCTCCGCATAGGCATCGACGGCTGAGGGGGATTGTTGTCGTGCCGTTCTCAGACGGCAACAAGGAGGAGTTGATGCTGGTGAGTCGACAGGCGGCGTGGGCATATTCCTTCGCCAGTTGGACCGCTTTCGCCGCGGCGGTCGCCCTCTGCTGTGAGGCGCTTGGACAGTTGGACTCCTCAATGCCAGAGCCCGGCGGTGACCTGACGCCTCGCGTCTGTCCACCAGGGTCAACGACTGGTGAATGACATAGTGAGGCGTCAGCCCACCAGGGCCAGCGACTGATGAATGACATAGTGCACGAGCTGCTCCTCTGGGTTGAGCAATGCAGACATGCGAGAACCGCAGCAGCTGCGGGACGAACCGGCCACCGCCTCCCTCCTCCGTGGGCTCAACGGTGCGGGCACGAGGACCCGGTGCGTTTGTCACGCAAAACGCTGTGTGTATGAATACAGTAATATGAAATTGCAAATCAAAGCGAAATTCTCTGGGTTCATGTAAGTTCATTTTGATTCCGGATTGGCATCTTCGTCATTTCTGCTGTGATTTCCGCTTTGTAATCCGTGAAGCCGCCGGTTGCCAAGTACTTCCTCCGTCCGAAAATACTTGTCATCAAAATGGACAAAAAGAGATG
This sequence comes from Aegilops longissima, assembly GCA_021605205.1. Taxonomy (NCBI): domain Eukaryota; kingdom Viridiplantae; phylum Streptophyta; class Magnoliopsida; order Poales; family Poaceae; genus Aegilops; species Aegilops longissima. The sequence continues at coordinate 109,022,614 of CM038676.1, forward strand.
TATTTAATACATCTTTTTTTGTCCATTTTGATGACAAGTATTTCTGGACGGAGGGAGTATTATCCACTGTACTTTAGAAGCGCCGTCATCGATCGGCCGGTAGACCTCGCCGCACGGTCGACTTTCTTTCGGCTCTGGTCGATAGATCCTTTTTTTTCTTTTTTTTTAAGCAGAACAAAGGGCTGGTTCTTTTTTTCTTTCTTTCTTCCGTAAGAACCATCATCAGACTCAATATAGTACTCCGTTTTTTTTTGAGAGAGAATATAGTACTCCGTTTTTTTTGAGAGAGAATATAGTACTCCGTTTGAACAAGGCTGAAGGAGAAATAGAGGAAGCGGCAAGGGATGATTTTTCAATTTACATATTGGAAACGACCCCTACAAATTATTATTTTTGCCAAACAAATTGTTAAACTTTGCTTTATATGAGCATCATTTAAGTGGTGTTTTTTAGTGCAGGGCCTCGAGTTCCCGGGGTGAAATCTTTAGATTTTATCTTCGCTGGTTGAACCTCGCAATGACGTTGTTAATACAACGTTTCCTTGTTGCGTTGTGTTCACTTAGACCTCTGGGTGAAAACCCATGATCTAGTCTAAGTGGTTGGGTCTACCTTCCTTTCTAAAAGCGTTGTTATTGGAGCACATATTGTGTTACTTGGTTTGTCATCGTTAATGGTTTTTGTTGTTGCTTTTTGCAGCTGTGTTGAGATTCTTTGGTAATAAGTTGGTTGTGTGAATCATCGATGTGTTGAGTAGCTCTTGAGTTGTGTTACAGTGGCTAGGTGTAATTGGCATGGAGTTTGTGCACTCAGATGCAGTAAAATCAGAAAAATAGAAAAAGAAAGTTCAAAAAAAATATTCTGATTTTTGTGTGATCAACATTGTCGAATGTTTTACCCACATGAATATTTTTCTGGTGAAAAAATATCAGTGGAGATCTGGGAAAAAATGCTCGAAAAGGGTAATTTTTTTATGCATTTGAAATATCAATTTTGTTTTTCTCCATGCCTCCCTGTGTTTTTCATCATGAACCTTTGCATGTTGGTAGCACATTCAACGATGGTTATCACAGTTTTTTTTTTTTGAAATTTACTATTCATCCTGTGCATACGAAGATGTAATTGACATCTTCTTGTCGAAGAAAAATCTGAACGTAAGCCAGCTCACCGCTGGTTCTAGTATCCAACATCGTATGCAAAATGTAGCTCAAATGGTTATATTTTTCGTATGGTGAAACATGCCCATCAGAGTTCAAGTCCTACACTGGCAGTGGTGCACAAATTTGCTAGATTTATTTTAACTTTTCCGGTAATGTTCTTTCAATGGAAGAAGACGTTTTCGTCAACACTGCGGCATCTGTGATGACTTTGTCAATCTCAAGATGTTGTGCTAGCTCAGTATCTCGGAGATACTCATAGATATAGGGTGTGTGTCCATTCATTGGGGTGCATGTGCGTGTATGTTAGCATCTGTGATTGAGCTGTGTAAACACACATCATATGCACCATATTTAATACCTTTCAACAACGCAATTTGACTCAAACATACATTATTCTCACGAGTGATCACAAGCAAATTAATCAGCACCAATGAATTATTCATGAGTTCATGACTCATTGCCCTTGCTTGGACCCTTTCCCTTGGCCCACCCTCTGATCTTGCGGAGCAATCTCGGGCGTCCGATTCCCGTCCTGCAGCCCGCCAGCCCCATGCACGACTCCTCTCCCGCGGCGCACGACGACGCGTTGGACGACGTCTTGCGGAGCTCGACCTCGTTGATCGGCGCGGCCACCGCCACCATCTTCTCCCCCTTCTTGCATTGCCCCTCCGCCGTTGGGTGGGTGCCGTCGTCCCCAATCGCTGCCGTGCCCTTGGCGGCGCCGCCCTCGCCGTCGCTGACCAGGAGGTCGTGCTGCAGCCACGCCGTGATCCAGCCGAGGTAGATCAGCTCCTCCATGTCCGCCGCCCACCGGTCCCGGAGCACCTCCATCCCGTCCAGCAGGTCCTTGCTGCTCGACAGCTTCCGCATGCTCCTCTCCACGGCGACCTCCACGCTCTATGCCGACGAACAACGAATATCTTGATCAGACGAAAATGGAGGAAGGAAATGTCGACGAAGCGAAGAAGAAAATACGTACCTCGCTGTCTGTTCCTTTCCCCTTCTGTAGCTGCGAAACCAGCTCCTTCATCTCCGCCATGAGCTGCTCAAAGCCTCGGCACCTCGTCGTCATCTCTGCCTCCCGGGCATCCAGAGCCAGGATCCTCCCATCAATGGCGTCGAACTCTTGCCTGCTCTTCCTGGTGGCCTTCCTGAACTTGCTCTGCAGCGCGTCGAGGCTCGCCCGCATCACGGCGAACTCTTCGGCGGCCGCCCGGATCTCCGTGGCGGCCGCCTCGAGCCGCTGGTTCTGGGACTCCAGCAGCTCCAGCTTCATCCCCAGGCACATGATCTGCATCTTCTGGTACGTCGACTCCTGCTCCTTCGCGTCACAGTAGCCCTGGAACCGCGACTCGATTCCGGCGGCTCGCTCTTCGAGGGCCGACACCACGCGCTTGAGGCTCTCGACCTCCTCGGCACCGGCGGACGTCCCCTCAGCGTCCTGGACCCTCTGGTTGTTGACTGAAACTTCCGATGAGCTCTCGGTGTCCTGCGCCACCCTGATTTCTTCAGTAACAGAAGCCTGCCTCGCATGTCCACCGCCGACGAGCCTGCCGGTGCTGTAGGGGGTCTCGGCTTGCACCAGCTTCCGTGGCGCCCTGTTCGGGGACTCCATTTCTCCTCCTCCCTCTTCTCCTTGAATCAATCTCAAACCGTCTGACGATGATTGATCCAATTGGATCGAGTTACCAGACGAGTCTAGGTCACTGTGCCTGATTGCTCTATCTGCTATGAGGCCGCAGATAAAAGAACCTGCCAGGGGAAAAGCCAGGGGAATTATTATCTTGAGAAGGAGATTCTTGATGTCCTCTGCCTGCTTGCTTCCCATTTAGAATATTTCATCATTCCTGCAGTCTCCATGAAACAAGCTCTTTATTAGTAGTATGTATATCTGGCCAGTGCCCCACCCCATAAGTCCTGACTTGCTTTGCCTTGAGGGCTAAACTATGCCAAGTTTCTTCAGGTCTGTAACCCAAGAACAGCTGCTTGGGTAACATCTTTGATCAAGAGTTTCAAGACACGGAAATTTTTCCTTCTTCCGTGTGATTTGAGAGTATTAAATAAACAATATTAACTGTTGAAGTTGGTAACCAATAGGGATTCATCATATCTTTGCCTTGCAAGGCAAGATTAGTATTGTTTTGTTTCTTGCTTGAGAGAGGAAAGCACAACCCTTAGCATGCACCGGATGCAAAGTCTTCCCAGTTTGTTTGGAGTGTACAAGATCGTCACCTACGAGCATCGGGAAACCTTTCCTAGTATAGTATATGGTGGTTGCTAGTTACCAGCATACATGGGTGAAGTCTGTGATGTCCAGGTTGTTGTGTTGGGGCTGTCGTTTGCGTATGCCCTCTTTTACAAGTATTCTATCTCTTTTCTATGTTGAAACTTTTATTTTTTGGAGGGGTTTATGTTGAACCTTATTGTGCACTCAAACTATGTAATCTTAGGACAACGCTAACGCCCACACATGTGGTGGGAGCGAAACCTGCTCACACGCCCCTATAATACACAGACCGCGTCACGTCACCGCATGCATGCATGCGGGAATCTTTTTGGATTTCTAGTTTTTAAAATGTTTTATCTCTTAAATAAAAAATCTGATTGAAGATCCATTTTCACCATTAAATCCCTCGGGACGAGATCTTCGAAACTAGATCTCATATCAATATATTTCAACGAATTTGTTTGGGTTAAAAGTTGCCATGTCTATTGCACATGAATTGTCATGGTGTTTACACTGAAGTTGCCATGATATGTTTCAGCTATTTTTTTCTACATTTAAAAGTAAATTTTGACATTTATAAAACGGGGAATTAAGAAACTAGATTTGTCATGAATCATAAACTAAAATTGTCATGATACATGCACTTAAAATTGCCATCGTTCATACAAAAAATAATTTTCATGATCAAAGTACTGCAGTTGTCATCATCAAAATACTAAAATTGTCATGCTCTACAAACCTAAATTGCCACATGGCAACTTTAGTTTAAATACTATGGCAACTACAGTGTAAACATCATGGCAAATTTTGGAGAAAAAAAATTCATCGAAACATATCAACATGGGGTCTAATTTTAAAGATCTCGTCGAGACAGATTTAATGGTGAAAACAGATTTTTAATTTGATTTTTTAATTAGGAGATAAAACATTTTTAAGCCGAAAACCAAAAAGATTCCTGCTGATGTTATCTGTTCACATGTGGCAAAATGAGTGGTAAAGGAGGTGTGTGAGCGATGTGCGGCGTTAGTTTTTTCCTAATGTTATGCACAGTAAATTACTAGTGAACACCCACAAAAAAAAGTAAATTACTAGTGAACACCCAAAAAAAAAGTAAATTACTAGTTAAGCAAAGCTACTTTTTTCTATGAGATGCCTATTATGTAGTGTGATCTTTTTCTCCTACCTTTGACATACTAGGGAACAATAAAGCATGGAAGTTTATGTTCCTTTGCAGCTTTGCTCCTGTCAATGTTGAAATAATCAGTACTCCCTCTGTTCCAAAATAATTAAAGTTCTATAAACTTGGTCAGACTTAATGAAGTTTGACTTTGAAAAACCCTAGAAACGGAGGGAGTACTAGTGAAGCAAAACCATTCTTTTCTGTTAGATGCTGTCAGGAGTCTAGAGCTTCAGAAGTCTGATACTAACTTTTTGTTGATTCCATCACTAAAATTGCCTGATTCACTAAGTGTCATATACAGTTCAAGTGCCGGATCCGAAGTCTGATTTTGTCAATTTGATCTAGAAAATTGTCTGATTCACTTCATGCATCCTACTCCTAGAAAACTAGTGCTGTTTGAGGTTGTGGCTTTCCCATTTCTTGTTTACTCAGTTGCTGCATTGCTGCTGGAACCTGAAAGCCTCCCGTAAAATAGCTGGAATGGCTGTATGTAGCTGTCTAAACAATATAAAGTTGTTGCAGAATAGATGATACATGGAGCAAAAGTTGCGCATGGTATTCAACAATGTACCAGTCTTAGAGCTTAACAAATTGGATTGAAAATCCCAACGCACTGCATTCACCAGTCAATTAAGGTGTAGTACATCATTGCAATACAGCAATATTATCTCACAAACAGAACGATAAAAGTTTTACAACACATCAGGGAGGATACCAAGGGCACCAAGAACTGCCAGGATTTTAGTCCACTAAATCTAGACGTATATGCCTATGTCATGCCAACAAAATAGATGCATCTGCTCAAAATTTCGGAGTCGCAGCGTTGCATAAATACCTCAAGTATCACGGACTGCAAACACCCTGACGCAGTGATCAGATCCACAAGAAGCCAGCTCAATTGCTGCTTTCTCATCAGCCGAGTCGGGTTTCTGCCACCGCAGACGGTGCACAGTTGACACATGACACAACAGAGGATCAAAGCGGAGCATGCATGCGACACTGAGGGGGGACGGATCCGAGCTAGTGTCTGAAGCAGCTCTCCCCCCTGAAACACTCCAGAGCTCAATCAGTCCATTGTCCATGCCAACAGCAATAATGCCGGCATTACGAGCACGGTCACGGCCCGTCCAGGCCAATGCTGTGACACTCTCACGGAACTGAGGCAATGTGGCGAGCAGCTTGACGGAAGATGCGTCTTGAACGCACCATATCTTCACAGTCTTGTCCCTTGAACCAGTTGCAAATTCGTACCCAAATGGGTTCCACGAGCATGCCCATATGATTCTTTTGTGCGCTTCATGCTTTGTAACCAGGTGATGCTGTGCTCCTTCCTCTAAGAGTTACATAAGTGGGATGACACCAACAATTACAAAACATGAGCACTTGATCCAATGCAACAAAGAAGGCAACAAAACTATATGAAACTAAAAGAAGATACAAATCCCTCACCAGTTTTCTTAATCGAAAAGACAGACAAGTGACGATCCCTTGATACGCTCAAAAGAAAAGCATTGTCAGAAGAAAATTCCATTTGTGTAACTGTCAAATTGTGAGACTGCAAGCGACCAACGGCTTTCCACGTTCCAACCTCCCAGAGCCAGATCTCAGCAACTGGTGCTGATTGAGCCTGCAAGAGAATCACATACCATTCAGAACTCCCTAGTGAAATGTAGATATTCTCCATCAACTACTACCAGTGATCATATGGAGACAATATGCATTCTTGCCACATGAGGATGTACAAATACAACATTATTTTCCTGCAGCAGTGGCAAAACATTTCAGTGGTTCCCAGGAAAAATAAAAACAGCCCAGCAATATTATGTACCCTATGAAAAAAAGGCATCTGTTGCAGAATTCACATTTGAGCACTTAGTTGAAGCGTACATGCTCTAAACAAGAACAATCAAGTAACATAAATGGGGCCAGGTGAGGTAAATCATCATGGTGATGATGATGTCTGGTTGAACACAACTGATATCAGATATCATACAAGAATTTCAATCACAACAAGAAAGCATGCAGTAATACCTTGCATGATGATGCAACGAGCTTCCCTGCATGATCGCAGCAGATGGAAAAGAGTTCATTCCCATGCCCATAAAGTTTGTGAGATTCAGGCCATAAGGTATTCCACGCAAGCTGGTCCTCCACAGGAGGTTCAGTAAACACAGTTGGCACTGCATCAGGAATTGTCTCCATGGAATCTGGACCATCATTAGAAGCACTGCTTGGGGATTCCTTTCCTGTTGAAAAACCATCAATACAAAAAGTATCAGTCAAATGAAAAAGAATCACTGCAAAATTAAAGGTACTACTAGAATTTGTTATGAGAGATTTTTACCATGTGTATATATAGGTTTCTGTGAAAGCCCAAGAGCAGACATATTTGCTCCAAGGACTTGCACGTCGTCGAAATTCTCATTGTCAGGTTTCAACAAAGTTGCTTCCTGTAGGGTCCTCAGGAATGATAAAGTAGCTTCAAAGACTCTACAGACCTTTTCATCAGCACCACAAACAAATCGATGGTTTCCTGTACCCTGAATGAATGCCATGCAGTTAATGTCATGCCCATGGATTTGGGGGCGAGCGATTTCGCGCCAACAAACCACATCCCCTGGGTTAACATGACTTCTCCAAGGAGCAAATATGCGTGCTGTCTGCATAATAAACATTGATGCAAAGCAGGCTTAGCAAGTAGTACGCAAAAATGATAATCACCCAAAGAAAAATATTCTATAAGACTGCGTTGAAGCTGATATAAGTACAAGAACCTACCTGGTCATGGCTAACTGTTAGCAAATATTCGCCGGATCTAGACCATGTTAAGTCAGATACGGGTGCAAAATGACCAGATGGGACAATCTGGGGCTGCCAATTTTCAGAATCCAGTCCAACATCTCTCCACATATGGAAAAATCCACCATAGCCATGTGCAAGAATAGATTTACCATCAGGTTCCCAATGGCCACCATAAAATCCAAGTGCTGAGTGACTTAATTCACCAACAGTCACTGAATTTATCCAAAGGCCGGTATTTTTTTCTGGCCTCCATATCATCATCATCTTGTCCATAGATGCAGATAATATGCTCATTGGCTGATGAGCTTCACCGCCAAGTAGGAGTCTAGGAGGCTGCCACTCTACTGAATATACCCAATCTTCATGCCCAACAAGAAGAGACTCCAATGATACTTGATAACTTGTATTACTGGCCACAAATAGAGGACCTTCAATGTAGGAGGCCATCCCAATATTATCCTTCCTTTGTTGCACATCTGAAGTCATCTTCCATATCCGAATGGTTTTGTCCTGAGATGAGCTAACGAGAAAAAGGCTGTGTTTCTCACTGCTCGTCATCACAGGTAAAGAGAAGTCTAAACTTCTTATCCAATCAGAATGGCCCTTAAGTTCACAGGCTTTAATGAACTGTGCATCATAAAATGCTAGTCAGTACAGGAAATGCGAGCAGGTATAGCAATGGAAGTAATAAGAAGTCTTACAAACCTTTCCTGACTGATCCCCACAATATATGTGGACCTTATGATCTAATCCCCCCATTGCTAAAATTAGGCAGCCTTCCTGTTCAGGTAACACCGCTAATGAAAGTGAAACCATTGGTTTTAAACCAACGGAAAGAGAATGCAAACAAGACACTTTGCAGGAGCCTGCAGAAGTGAACCAAATAACTTAAATGGGATGACAGCACACATTTGTAAAGCTTTAAGATATGCAAGTTAACAGAACTGGACTATAACTTTTGCTTTAGAGACAAGCTAAAGATCAATGTGACTATTCAAGCTTTAACCAATAAGATTAGGACCCATGTACAAAGTATCAAAATGCTAGTAGATCGTCTTACCACCAGCAGTCGGCTCAATCACCATTTCCCAAATAACCACCATACCATCTGAGGAGGTGGAAGCGAAAATTGAAACCCTATCCGACACCATTCTTCCAGCAAGACAGGTCACGCCTTTCTTATGCATGGCTGGTAGTTGCAAAACATGGGACCACTGCAGAGCAGACATAACCAGCAAATTAAATCAATTTGGGTCAACTTGATCAAGATAAACAGATAAACATATTCGGAGCAATCACATGAGAAGAGGAAGAAATCCACTGTCACGAAATTGCAGCAAAGGCTTCAAACATAATTCAAATGACAACAAACACACATATGGTGAAACAGAAGAAATTCACCTTGCCTATTCCAGAACCAATCTTCCATGCCATAATAGCACCATCAGAACTTCCGGACAATAGATAGTGTGTCTCCCTGCTTTTAACTGCAGAGGGGCAAATGAAACAAACCACCAGCCAAAGGTTCAGTACTCATACCGGATCAGACCAAACCTTCTTTTGCTCGGTCTATACTGGTGCTACGTATCTATAGCTACCTCCTCTCATGTGCCCCCAATTATTCATTGAGACAATCGTTTCAGGTTGACACTCTAATTTTGCCTCAAAATGTAGCTCAGTGCATCAACAACAGTACAAGACATGGTGTTGTTTCAAGCTGATTATTCTAGCTAATCATTTCAGTTCAGAAGCAACAGAAAGAGAATTAGGAGAAACAGAGAGAATTGGTGTAAAAAGGAGGCAGCAGACCTTGGAGTACATCCTTCTTGGTTGGCAGCCACAGCGTGCAGCTCACCGCCGCCTTGTGCCCCGGCAGCGTCGTCACGATCTCCCCTCTCTGTTCCAGCACACACACGAACCGAGACCAATCGGATCAAACAAAGAACACAGCAGGATACCTGAAAACAGAAGGGTGAGAGGGCCAGATCGACGGACCGAAGGGGAGAAAAGGGCGACGGCGTTCTGGGAGCCAAAGGCGACAAGACCGCAGGCGCCCCACGAGACGTTGTTCACGACACGGTTGCACCCGGCGCCAATGAAGACCCTCTCCGCCTCCACTCCCCCGCGGGCTCCGGCGAGCTCCACGGCCGCCGGCGGCATCGCGACGGCAAGCAGGCTCTGGCTTCTTTTCTCTCTCTTTGTTTTGGGGGAAAGCAGGCTCTAGTTAGGGTTCAGGGTTTGGTTACGGCCGGGTCCGACCGGCTCGGCCACTCTGAGGCTTAACAGGCCGATCGGGTCGAAATAACCGCTGGTAACGCGATTATTTTTTTATTTTTTTATTTTGAGAAAAACAAAGGGACGGGCTAGATGTCAGGTGACTCAAAACAAATTTGGGAACCGTTGGATCTTGGATGAAAAATGGATGGCCATATCAGCTTCTTCAACCTTCACAGTTTCACTGTTCATCTTCTACCTCCGAACAACCTATCTACCACCGGACTACCTGCGGCAGGCCCTACCGCGGCAGCCTCGCTGCCCCGCCCTTCCCCCAACCGCCGCTCATGGTCATGCTGCCGCCATCCCAGTCATCCTCTAACCCAGCCATGAACATTTTTTTCAGGGAATTTGCACCACCATCACGCTCTTATGGTAGATAATGGGGTCAGCTGCCACCCTAAGATAGATAATATGGTCACCTAACACCCTAAGTGACTGCTTCCAACATCTAGTGGATAGGGTTTGCCAGAGACTAAAAGGATGGAAAGAGAAGTTCTTGTCGATTCAGGGTAAGGAAATCTTACTGAAATCGGTAGCTCAAGCAATTCCTTCATATGCTATGTCTGTGTTTAAACTCCCCAAAGGAATTTGCAAAACAATCACTGATGAGATGTCTGGGTTTTGGTGGGGAGATGGAGAAGAGAAAAAGAAATGCATTGATTTGCGTGGTGGAAATTGTGTGTACCAAAGAAGAAAGGGGGATTAGGATTTAGAGACCTTCACAATTTTAACCTTGCTATGTTAGCAAAACAGTGTTGGCGACTAATTCAAAACCCGGATTCTCTGTGTGCACGTGTTTTGAGCGCAAAGTATTATCCAGAAGGAAATATTTTGAAGGCAAGACCGAAGAAAGGCTCGTCCTTTACATGGCAGAGTATAGTAGTTGGTATACAAACCTTCCAGGGAGGGTGCATCTGGCGAGTGGGTACTGGAGCACACATTGATATATGGCAAGACCCGTGGATCCCATCTAGTCCATCACGGAAAGTGATCACCCCTTGTGGTACAGTGATGTTATGGTTTGTAGATGAACTGATTGATCCACATCATGGACAATGGGATGAAGCCCTAATTCGAGACGTGTTTCCCCGGTTGACGTGCAGAGGATTCTTCAGATTCCTCTAAATGTTCAGGTGGTGGAAGATTTTGTTGCATGGCATTATACGAGATCGGGGACCTTCTCGGCCCGGTCTGCATATCATAGGCAGTTCGAACACACATATGGTAGACACCTTACTAGATCAGATGGGCAAGGCAATGCCCAAATCAATACCATTTGGCAAAAAGTGTGGAACCTTAAACTGGTAAGATTAAAATTTTTGCTTGGAAGGCACTGAATGGATAGCTTCTTTGTTACGGTATATTAGCCAACAGACACATCCCTCTAGTACCGCAATGCCCTTTTTGTTCAGTGGGGGTGGAGGATATACAACACTGTTTATTTTCATGTACAAGGGTGCAGGAGGTGTGGACAGAGCTGGGGTTACATGAAAGTATAATGGAAGCAGTTAAACATGACCGCTCTGGATCAGTTACAATGGAAATACTTAGTGGGATGGCGGGCGCCTCTGATGATCTCCCTATACCTGAACTTATATTGGTGGCTGCTTGGTACCTGTGGTGGCAGAGGAGGCAGCATGTGAAAGGGGAGTCGATCCAAGTTGTAGATAAAGCAGCCATATCAATCAGGGTTCTCACTACCAACTTCGTTCGTGCATACTCGAGCAAACAAACGGAGAGGAAGAACAATCAAATATGGAAGCGGCCTTTGAGTGGAGTAACTAAAATCAATGTGGACGCCGCTTTCCAACCTGAAACCCTTTCAGGTGCAACGGGAGCTATCGCACGGGATTGTCGGGGGAAACTAATTGCATCTGCGAACTGGTTTCTCCCTCATATAAACATCGTCGACTCAGCTGAAACTGTGGCAATTCATAATGGTCTTTATTTAGCTGACCGAATTGGCTGTAATAATGTACAAGTCGAGTCAGACAATAGCTTTGTCACTACAAAAAAAATACACTTCCGTGATGATGCATGTTTGTCACAGTAGGTCGCATTTTTTGTCATGCATGTACATCTATGACAAATTTATGACAGAATCAAGATAGTCATACCGTCTTTGTCGTAGAAGTGTTCCATGACATTACCAAAATTATCATCACGAAGTGTCCACTTCCATGATGATATATCGCGCGTCACAGAAGTGCTTTCGTCAAGGGTGGCCGACACGTGGCATCCACCGTAACGGAACCCCGTTAAGCTATCGGGTCGGGTTTTGGATCCGATAACCCGTTAACAGCCCCGACCAATGGGAAATTTCCACGTGTAAAATTCTTATTGGCCGGACGAAACACGTGTCAGCTCGATAGTGGGTCAGATAAGCCCCTATGATACGTCGACACGTGGCACGGCCCAACAGAGGCCCATTCCTGTGAAAAGGCCGGCCCGTTTGACTTGGTCAAAAGGTGGCGGGCCTGTAACACCCCGGAAGTAACTTTCCATATTTGTAACTCCAACTCTTGCCATTTTCGGCATTGTGATATGATGTTCCATCCGTGGTTGGGTTTTTCTTCATTTTGCATTTTGTCCATGTCATGCATTTTATATCATGTCATCATGTGCATCGCATTTGCATACGTGTTCGTCTCATGATTCCGAGCATTTTTCCCGTTGTCCGTTTTGCAATCCGGCACTCCTATCTCCCCCGGCGGCCCATTTTACGTTTTTCCGTGAGCGGGTACTAAACTTTCTCAGAATGGACCGAGGTTTGTCAAGTGGCCTTCGTATACCACCGTTAGACCACCTATCAAGTTTCGGGTCATTTGGAGCTCGTTTGGTACTCCAACGGTTAACCGCACTCTCGCAAAGGCCTTTTTTAAGTTGCAGCCCAACACCCTTTCAAAATAGTCCATTAACCCATCTAAGTCACTTCCATGCTCTCCGTCGTTCGATCACGATCGTGTGGGCGAAAACTATACCTCATTTGGACTCTCCTAGCTCCCTCTATGCCTATTTAAGCAAACCCCATTCCAATTTCGGGTCTAACCCTAGCCTTCCCCTACCTCGCGCCCGGACGAAACTCCCGCGCCGCCCGGACACGTCCGTCCCACCGCGCCGCCGCCGTCCGAACCAATCAGGGCGCGCCACGTGGGCACGCCGCCGCCTCCGCCGCTGCTGCCTGCGGGCCCACGGCCGCCCGGCTCGCCCGTCGCCAGGCCCTCCATGGCGCCGAAGCTCCCGCTCGCCGCCTCGCCGCCCGGCCGCCGGCCGCCACGCCCGCTCGGCCGCCACCCGCCGCCCGCCCACCACGTCGCCGCCCGTCGCCGCCCGCCGCCGCGCCAGCCCGCCGCCGCCAGCCCGCCGCCGGCCACCTCTCCATGGCCGCCTCGGCCTCGGCCGGATCCGCCGGCCCCCTCCTCCGCCGCCGTCCCGCCATGCGGATCCGGCGACCCGCCACCGCCGTCGCCCCGATCGGAGCCCGCGCGACCGGCCCGATCCCGATCTAGTCGGGGTTGACTTTTCCCCTCCCCCCGAATACTCTAAGTTTTTAATCCTGTGAATATTTCGTGTCATTTTCAACGTAGCATAACTTTGCATCTGTAGCTCCATTTTGCGCGTGTAATATGTCAAAATGTTCGTCTCGAAGAGTAGATCATTTCACATCATTGCATCATTTTCATTTGAGCTAATCTTGATGCCCGAAATGCTGTTAGAAGAGGGCTATGTGATGTTAGTTTCGTTTCTTAATGTAACTTGCACTTTGTTATTTTTGCTATGATTGATGTGTGCACCCTATGAATTTGAGTCCTATATGTGTTTTATAATATGCCATGCCATCTTTCCAGGGTGTATGCCATGTATTTTTGTGATCTATGCGGTGACTAGCACAAGCATGCAAAGTAGGTGTCCTGATGTTGCTGTTTTCAGCTCTGTTTCTTGATATTTTGATGCCATGTTAACTTGATGCTACCAAGAGATCTATGCATATTTTGAGATACTTGATGAAGGATGTTTTGTTCTACATGTCTTGCTCTATCCATCCATTCCTTTGTTTGCAATTATGGAGTGCCATAGCTTGAGTCAATCGAGCTCTACTTTTGCTATCAAATGTTTCTGGCAGATTGTTTACATGTTATTCAATTTTGCCCGTGTTGTTGTGGTTGATCCATGTATGCTATGATGTTGTTCTTGCCATGTATGTCTTCTATGCCATGTCTTCTTGATGTATGTATGCTTAGTTTATCATGAAAGGCTCTGTAGTGAGTGCTTTGAGCTCTCAAACATGCCTACTTGTTATCTGTTTTGACATGCCCGATTCTTTGAATCATTAGCGAAACTTGCGATATTGACATGGGTGTTACTATATTTTCTGATCCTTTTTGGCTTATGGTCGTAAGGGACTTTTGTTCTATGCTTTGAGTAGATTCATGCCATGCCTTATTTTGCTATTATAAGTTCCTGTAGCATGTTGTTTTCTTGCTCTGAACATTGCTACCGATGCTGTTTTTGCCATGTCCACTGATATTTTGTGCACTTTTGCCATGCTTGTTTGAACCTGTTATGAGGTGATTTAGCCGTAGCTCAGTGTTCATCTTTTGTCAAGCATCTTGTGTAGATCACTGCCATATACTTTTTTGGTACGTTTGGGTGCAGTAGCTTAATTTCTTGTTGCTTGCTAAGTGGCATCATGCTGTTAATGGCAGATTTGTGCCATTCTTGTTTTGCTTGTCATTTGCAAACCGTGCATCCGATTCCGATGATCTTTATATCGATTTCAACCGAAATCATGTCATCTTTCCAGTGGCATACTTGGTTTGCCAAGTTGATGCCTGGTTCATCATTTTCCTTCCGGAGCGCGCATACGCATTGCATATCACATCTCGCATATCATGTCATGTTTTGCATCATGTTGATTGTGCATTGCACCGTGATTTATTGTGGTTCCTTTGTTTGTGTTCTTGCTTTGGGTAGAGCCGGGAGACGAGTACGTGAATGAGGAACCTGTTGAGAACGCTTACGAGGATCAAGCTTTCGACAACTCTGAGAACATTGCAGGCAAGATGACCATACCCTCGAAATCACTTCTATCTTTGCTATGCTAGATGCTCGCTCTTTTGCTATGCCTATGCCACGATGCCTACCACTTGCTATATCATGCCACCCATATTGCCATGTCAGCCCCTAACCATCCTTACCTAGCAAACCGTTGATTGGCTATGTTACCGCTTTGCTCAGCCCTCTTATAGCGTTGCTAGTTGCGGTGAAGTTGAAGTTTGTTCCTTGTTGGAACATGGAGATGTTGCTCCTTATTGGAACATGTTTACTTGTTGGGGATATCACAATATATTTCTGCTATAATTAATACATCTATATACTTGGTAAAGGGTGGAAGGCTCGGCCTTATGCAGTGTTTTGTTCCACTCTTGCCAACCTAGTTTCCGTCATACCGGTGTTATGTTCCTTGATTTTGCGTTCCTTACGGTTGGGTGATTTATGGGACCCCTTGACAGTTCGCTTTGAATAAGACTCGTCCCAAAGGGCCCAACTTTGGTTTTACCAGTTGCCACCTAAGCCTTTTTCCCCGGGTTTTCGCGAGCCCGAGGGTCATCTTTATTTTAACCCCGGACCAAGGTGCTCCTTCGAGTCTTGGCCCGAATCGAGCTACTGCAAGGGGCCACCACGGGAAACTTGAGGCTTGGTTTTACTCGTAGCTAGTCTCATCCGGATGTGCCACGAGAACGAGATATGTGTAGCTCCTATCGGGATTTGTCGGCTGTCGGGCGGCTTTGCTGGTCTTGTTTTATTGTTTGTCGAAATGTCTTGTAGTCCGGGATTCCGAGATTGATCGGGTCTTCCGGTGAAGGAATCCTTCGTTGACCGTGAGAGCTTATAATGGGCTAAGTTGGGACACCCTGCAGGTATTATCTTTCAAAGCCGTGCCCATGGTTATGAGGCGATGGGAATTTGTTAATGTCCGGTTGTAGAAAACCCTAAGTTGACCTCAATTAAAATACACATCAACGGCGTGTGTAACCGTGATGGTCTCTTCTCGTGGTCCGGAAGTGAACACGGTGTTGGAGTTATGTCGGCGTAAGTAGTTCAGATCACTTCTTGATCGCTACTAGCTTCACGACCGTGCTTTGCTCCTCTTCTCGCTCTCTTTTGCGAAGTAGCCACCATATATGCTAGTCGCTTGCTGCAGCTCCACCTTACCACTCTGTCCTTCCTATAAGCTTAAATAGTCTTGATCTCGCGGGTGTGAGATTGCTGAGTCACCGTGACTCACAGATTCTACCAAAACAGTTGCAGTGCCGACGATGCGGTCAAGGGTGACGAACCGAGCTCAAGTGGGAGTTCGACGAGGAACGTGGTCGTTACTATGTGTCTTTTCCGGATGATCAGTAATGGAGCCCAGTTGGGACGATCGGGGATCTGTGTAGCATTTGGGGTATCTTCTTTTATTTTGGTTCCGTAGTCGGACCTTGAGTGTATTCTGGATGATGGATGTTTATTTATGTACTGTGTGAAGTGGCGACTGTAAGCCAACTATGTATCTCTTTCCCCTTATTTATTACATGGGTTGTGTGAAGATTACCTCACTTGCGACATTGCTTTCAATGCGGTTATGCCTCTAAGTCGTGCTTCGACACGTGGGAGATATAGCCGCATCGAGGGCGTTACAGGGCCGACCCATGGAAAGCCTGTTAACGGCGTGTTCGCATATAGCCCATTTACAACCCGCTAACCCAAGGCCCGTTACGCCCTATTCGAATTAGGCCTAGTAGCGTCATCTAGGCCATCCAATATGATTCTAGCCCGTTTTCACTTCTGGCCCATGTATGGCGCATGACGTCTTTCGGCCCATATGAGGCCCTATGTAACTCTTGGCCTATTAACGACCCATGGTGAAACTGACCCGTAATGAACAGTGTATCACTTTACACCCATTAACGGCCCATGGTGAAACTGGACCATAAAGAACAGTGTATCACTTTATACCCATTAACGGCCCGTTATTCCGTTGGGCCGTTTCCAGCCCATGTTATCTTTCGGCCTTCTCAGAGCCCATTTATTCTTGGCTATTTTCCAGCATTCGTTTATTTACGGACCGTTACTATCATTTTCTGCTTGTGGGCCATATTCAGCCCGTGGTTACAGTCGGCCCGTTTGTGGTCCGTTAATACATTGGGCCGTTTTCATAGCGTCATCAAATACGGCCTATTAACGATGGCCCGTTATGGTCGGCCCATGAATGGACGATTCCAACTCTATAGCCCGTACGGCCAGAATGCGGTCTGTTTGGCCATGTTTGGCCAATCGATCATACGGCCCGTATAAGGCCCATTGATGATACGGCTCGTAGAAGGCCCATTGTTTCTACGGCCCATAGAAGGCCCATGTTTTCTACGACCCGTAGAAGGCTCACTTTGTTTCTGGCCCGTAGAAGGCCCATCGTTTATCTGACCCGTAGAAGGCCCATCGTTTCTCTGACCCGTGGGAGGCCCAAAGGTCACTACAAGAATATTAGCCCATGGTTATTGTGGCCTAGTTTTAAAAAATAGGTTATTGCAGCCACTAGCAAACCGCAGAAAAAGAACAACACTGACTACAAGCAAACAAATAAACAAGACAACAAGGAAATAAATAAGCAAGCAACTTACACTAGGCTATCACGGCTATTACACATATTACATCCACTGGGCATCAAAGTTTGCCACCAGTGCAAATATAGGGAACACATCAGCATATAAACGCCGCATCAAAACAAGTCCAGAACTGAAACCACTTTAGAAGAGCTCAAGAAACAATATCCTGGGTATCAAGTGGGAGCTCGACGAGGAACGTGGTCGTTACTATGTGTCTTTTCCGGGTGATCAGTAATGGAGCCCAGTTGGGACGATCGGGGATCTGTGTAGCATTTGGGGTATCTTCTTTTATTTTGGTTCCGTAGTCGGACCTTGAGTGTATTCGGATGATGGATGTTTATTTATGTCTTGTGTGAAGTGGCGATCGTAAGCCAACTATGTATCTCTTTCCCTTATTTATTACATGGGTTGTGTGAAGATTACCTCACTTGCGACATTGCTTTCAATGCGGTTATGCCTCTAAGTCGTGCTTCGACACGTGGAGATATAGCCGCATCGAGGCGCTAAAGTTGGTAATCGAGCCTTCCCGACTTAGGAGCCCCTACTTGATTGTTTCTCATGGCGTTGTTGAGTCTAGAATGGAAAATGTTTTGAGTCTTAAGATTATATATATCGAGAGTAGGATTCTTTTTACTCCCCAGTCCTTAAATCCGCTCTGTGAGGTCTCCCGATGTAGAAGTTTTGACTCTCCTCTTCTCAAATTTCACTAAATTTTTTTAGGATCACGCTGGTATCTTGGGATCGTTCGATGGTTTTGTGACGAGAACATTGTTCTTGGTGCCTCGACATTTAGGGGTTGTGGCGGTGTCCCGGGAGTTGAGCTCCGAGGTGTTGTCGTCACAATTTTATCGTTGCAGTTCTGAATACCTGAGTTTTGCCGACATCGAAATCTCTTTTGTGCGTTGTTGGTGAGATAACCCGATAACCCGATCTTTGGGCGAGCTCGAGTATTGCCATGACTTGTATAACGGATGCTTTTCAAGGTCGAGGTACACGATTTCGAAGGTTTCTTGGTTATGTGTTGACGGATGGATACAATGGATCTAGGTATTGTTAGTTTGGGTGATATATTTTGTGTCCCCGTATCCCCAACACCAGTTGCATAACCGTAAAGTTTCGGGAGTTTATAGGTGGGATTCAAGTAGCTCCTAGCATTTCTTCCCGCAGATATTTGGTTCGTGATTGGGTAATCCTTACCACTTATTTGTTCCAGTCGTACCTTGTTATTTTTTTTCATCAACCTTTAATCAAGTGGCTTCTCACCTTAATGGACGTGTGATGTTAACTTTGGAATTCATTCGTTCATTCTTGTTCGAATGTTTATTGTGAAGACTATATGTTGCAATTTCTATCCGTTGATTCAACTTGACTATTTGTCTATCAAAGGACTAACGGATGTCACCCTCTTCAGGATGGCTCCGCCAACGCGTCTGAATCCGGATCGTGATGATGGGAATCAGTCGAACCCTCCACCTCCACCTCCGCCTCCGGAGGCCTGGCAAGCTATCATGGCAGCCACCAATGCCAATGCTCAGATGATTTTGCAGCTCTTGCAAGAACGTACTCAAGGGCAAGGCAATCAAGGAAATCAAGCTCAAGGCAACAACCAGCCGCACTTTGCTACTCTCAGTCAGTTCCTCGCTAATCAGCCGAAGTCTATCGGTTTACGTGTCGAGGCCACGAGGCACGACGATTGGCTTGTGGACATCTGCAAGCATTTTGAATGTAGCAATGTCAGACCCGAGGACTTTGTCAAGTTTGCATCGTTTCAACTCAAGGACCAAGCTGCTGAGTGGTACCAGCAATACAAAGATTCCAGAGGAGGTCGTGTCATTACCTGGGATGAGTTCCGCCGAGATTTCAGAGCTCACCACATTCCGGAAAGTGTTGTTGAGAGCAAGCGTGAGGAGTTCCGCAATCTCAAGCAAGGCAACATGTCTGTCTATCAATACAATATCCAGTTCTAGAAACTCGCTCGCTTTGCTAAGCAAGACGTCCCTGATGAAAAGAGTATGATCTATCAATTCAGAGGTGGTCTGAGAGAAGATCTGCAATTAGCTCTTGTGCTTTTGAGCCGAAAAGTATGATGAATTCTACAACATGGCACTGAAGCAAGAAGCTGCCCAGCTTAAATGTGAGGCCTCTAAGAAGAGAATCAGGGATGCAGTTCAGTCTTCTTCTTCCTCTCAAGTGGCAGCTAAGCAGCTGAAGTTCTACCTTCCTCCTCCTCCGTTCCGTCGGCCTTATCGCGAGAAGAACTCGGTGGCCGTGGATCTTCCCACCCGCCCAACCCAGGCTATCGTAACAAGTCTAATTCTCAGGCTCCAAGGTCAAGTGCTCCTTACCACCGTCCGCTCTCTGAGGTGACTTGCAACAAATGTCAGCAAAAAGGTCACTATGCGAACAAGTGCTTCAACCAGAGGCGCCTTCCGCCTCCTCCTCCTGTGAAATCTCCAGCAATGCAAGGGGTCAAGCATAATCCAAAGCATGCCAAGGTCAATATGATGAATGCAGCTCAAGCGGAGGAATCTTCTGATGTGATAATGGGTAATCTTCCAGTTAATGATATTCCTGCAAAAGTCTTATTTGATACTGGTGCATCGCATTCTTTCATGTCATATCCTTTTGCATCGAAGCACAATTTTGACACAGAGGAATTACCTAAAGCATTGCAAGTTATTTCTCCGGCTAAGCGTTTGAGCTCTAGCATGATGGTTCCGAATGTCGGTATCAAGATGGGTGATTATAGATTTCTGGCTAAACCAATTGTTCTCGGTGACTCGGATATTGATCTTATTCTCGGGATGGACTGGCTTTCTCAGCACAAAGCTCAGCTTGATTGTGCTGCCAGGGAAATTCAATTGACTCACTCTTCTAATGATGTGATCATCTATGCCGCTCGTGATGAAACCATTCGGTTGTTTTCTCTCAATGAGAAGGGCGAATTGGATGCTATCTCTCAGATTCCAGTCGTTTGTGAGTACCAAGATGTCTTTCCAGAAGAGCTTCCGGGTATGCCTCCTCATCGGCGCTTGAGTTCGTTATCGATCTTGAGCCTGGCACTGAACCCGTTTGCAAGCGTCCATACAAGCTTGGACCTGATGAGCTGAAGGAATTGAAGAAGCAGCTCGATGAACAAGAGCGTCTGGGTTTGATCAGACCGAGTTCATCTCCTTGGGGTTGTGGTGTTATTTTTGTCCAGAAGAAGGATGGCACGGACCGACTTTGCGTCGATTACCGTCCATTGAGTAAGAAGACAATCAAGAACAAGTATCCACTTCCCAACATCAATGAGCTTTTCGAGCAACTCAAAGGTGCTAAAGTGTTCTCCAAGCTTGACCTTCAGATGGGTTATCATCAGATTCGCATTCGTGAGCAAGATATCCCCAAGACAGATTCGAAACAAGCTTTGGTTCTTATGAATATCTTGTCATGTCTTTCGGCCTCGTCAATGCTCCTCCAACATTCTCTCGGATGATGAACTTCATCTTCAACCCCTACAGCAATGAATTCGTTTTGGTCTATCTTGATGATATTTTGGTCTTCTCCAAGAATAAGAAGGATCATGCCAAACATTTGCGATTGGTGCTAGACAAGCTCAGAGAGTATCAATTCTATGCGAAGTTCTCCAAATGTGAATTTTGGCTTGATGAAGTGCTTTATCTTGGTCATATCATCTCCGCCAAGGGCATCGCTGTTAATCCAGAGAAGGTGTCCGCAATTGTGAATTGGGAACCTCCTCAGAATGTCAAGCAGCTCCATGAGTTTTCTCGGTCTTGCAAGCTATTGCGAAGATTCGTTGAGAATTTCTCCAAGATTGCAAAGCCTCTTTCCAACCTCCTCCGAAGCATGTGAAGTATGTCCGGTTTCACGAGTGTGACGTTGCTTTCAATACTCTCAAAGAGAAACTCGTCACAGCTCTGTCTTGACTCCTCTGATGAATCCAAGCCATTGAAGTTTTCTGTGATGCTTCTCTTCAAGGTCTCGGTGCTGTGTTAATGCAAGAGAAGAGAGTTGTGGCCTATACCTCTCGTCAGCTGAAGCCCAACGAAAAGAACTACCCCACTCACGATCTTGAGTTGGCGGCAGTTGTCCATGCATTGATAACATGGAGACATATCTTGTTGGGAAGGAAAGTGGACATATTCACCGATCACAAGAGTCTCAAGTATATCTTCACTCAGCCCAACCTCAACCTCAGGCAGACTCGATGGGTCGAAATGATTCAAGAGTACAACCCAAGTATTGAATATACTCCGGGCAAGGCCAATGTGATTGCAGATGCTTTGAGCAGGAAAGCTTACTGCAACAGTCTAATCCTCAAGCCCTTCCAACCGGATCTCTGTGAAGCTTTCCACAAGCTGAATCTTCAAGTTGTTCCTCAAGGTTTTCTTACCAACCTCATAGTCTCTCCTACTTTGGAAGATCAGATTCGTGAGGCTCAACTCCTGGATGCCATGGTGAAAAAGGTGAAACGTGGTATCGACAAGGGCATTTCCAAGTACAAGTGCTTCCACGTTGATGACAAAGATACTCTTTTCTTTGAGGACCGGATTGTGGTTCCTAAGGGTGATCTGAGAAAAGTCATTATGAACGAGGCTCACAATTCGCTTCTATCCATTCATCCTGGAAGTACGAAGATGTACCATGACCTCAAGAAGTCATATTGGTGGACTCGAATGAAGCGAGAAATTGCTCAATTCGTGAATGAGTGTGATGTCTGCAGAAGAGTGAAAGCAGAACACCAAAGACCAGCTGGTCTCCTCCAACCTCTTGCTATTCTAGAATGGAAGTTTGATCATATTGAAATGGACTTCGTGACTGGATTTCCATAGTCCAAGCGTGGAAATGATGCTATCTTCGTTGTCATTGACAAGCTTACTAAAGTGGCTCATTTTCTTCCTATCAAAGAATCTATCACAGCAGCTCGGTTGGCGAGCTATACACCTCGAGATTGTCTCCTTGCACGGCATTCCACAAGTGATCTCTTGAGACCGTGGCAGCATCTTTACCTCCAAGTTTTGGGATTCTTTTCAAGGCCATGGGCACCAACATTCGTTTCAGACAGCTTTCCATCCTCAAACAAGTGGCCAAGTCGAGCGAGTCAATCAAATCCTTGAAGATATGCTCGGGGCTTGTGTCATTTCCTTCGGTATGAAGTGGGAAGATTGTCTTCCATATGCCGAGTTCTCCTACAACAACAGTTTCCAAGCGAGTTCGGCAAGGCCCCATTCGAAATTCTATATGGCGAAAAGTGCCGTACTCCTCTCAATTGGTGCAGGATGTGAACGCCAACTTCTTGGCAACGACTTGATCACGAAGCGTAAGAGATGTGCAAAGTCATTTGTGAGAATCTCAAAGCCGCACAATCGCGCCAGAAGAGCTATTATGATGTTAAGCACCGTGATGTGGCTTTTGAAATCGGAGACCATGTCTACCTCCGCGTCTCTCAATGAAAGGAACTCGTCGCCCGGTATCAAAGGGAAACTTGCCCCTAGATACGTGGGTCCTTTCAAGATCATTGGAAAAAGAGGCGATCTCGCCTATCAACTTGAGCTTCCATCCAACTTTGCAAACGTGCACGATGTGTTCCACGTGTCACAGCTTCGCAAGTGCTTCAAGACTCCTGAACGCACTATCAACTTCGAAGAGATTGACCTTCAAGAAGATCTCTCTTATCATGAGCACCCCGTTGCTATTCTTGAAGAAACCGAGCGCAAGTCTCGCAACAAGTCAATCAAATTCCTGAAAGTGAAGTGGTCACACCATTCCGACCGAGAAGCCACCTAGGAGCACGAGGATCACCTCCGTTCCGAATATCCGGAGTTCTTTCAGTCCTAGATCTCGGGACGAGATCCTCTTGTAGTGGTGGAGTGTTGTAACACCCCGGAAGTAACTTTCCATATTTGTAACTCCAACTCTTGCCATTTTCGGCATTGTGATATGATGTTCCCTCCGTGGTTGGGTTTTTCATCATTTTGCATTTTGTCCATGTCATGCATTTTATATCATGTCATCATGTGCATCGCATTTGCATACGTGTTCGTCTCATGATTCCGAGCATTTTTCCGTTGTCCGTTTTGCAATCCGCACTCCTATCTCCCCGGCGCCCTTTTACGTTTTTCCGTGAGCGGTACTAAACTTTCTCGGAATGGACCGAGGTTTGTCAAGTGGCCTTGGTATACCACCGTTAGACCACCGGTCAAGTTTGGTCATTTGGAGCTCGTTTGGTACTCCAACGGTTAACCGCACTCTCATAAAGGCCTCTTTTAAGTTGCAGCCCAACACCCTTTCAAAATAGTCCATTAACCCATCTAAGTCACTTCCATGCTCTCCGTCGTTCGATCACGATCGTGTGGCGAAAACTACACCTCATTTGGACTCTCCTAGCTCCTCTATGCCTATTTAAGCAAACCGCCATTCCAATTTCGGTCTAACCTTAGCCTTCCCTACCTCTACCGGACGAAACTCCGCGCCGCCGGACACGTCCGTCCCCACCGCGCCGCCGTCCGAACCAATCAGGGCGCGCCACATGGGCACGCCCGCCTCCGCCGCCCTGCCCTGCGGGCCACGGCCGCCCGCCCGCCCGGTCGCCATGCCGCCCTCCATGGGCGCCGAAGCTCCGCTCCGCCCCTCTGCCGCCCGGCCCGTCACGCGCGCCGCCGCCCGCCGGGCCACGCCGCCGCCGCCGGCGGCGGCGACGCCGCCGCCGCCGCCGCCAGCTCGCTTCGCCGCCGGTCGCCACCGACCGGCCGCCCGCCCACCTCCTCCGCCCGCCTCGGCCTCCCCCGGATCCGGCCGGCCCCTCCTCCGCCGCCGTCCCGCCCGCGGATCCGGCGACCCGCCGCCGCCGTCGCCCCGATCGGAGCCCGCGCCACCGGCCCGATCCCGATCTAGCCGGGGTTGACTTTTCCCCTCCCCCCGAATACTCTAAGTTTTTAATCCTGTGAATATTTCGTGGCATTTTCAACGTAGCATAACTTTGCATCTGTAGCTCCATTTTGCGCGTGTAATATGTCAAAATGTTCGTCTCGAAGAGTAGATCATTTCACCTCATTGCATCATTTTCATTTGAGCTCATCTTGATGCCCGAAATGCTGTTAGAAGAGGGATATGTGATGTTAGTTTCGCTTTCTTAATGTAACTTGCACTTTTGTTATTTTTGCTATGATTGATGTGTGCACCCTATGAATTTGAGTCCTACATGTGTTTTGTAATATGCCATGCCATCTTTCCAGGGGTGTATGCCATGTATTTTTGTGATCTATGTGGTGACTAGCACAAGCATGCAAAGTAGGTGTCCCGATGTTGCTGTTTTCAGCTCTTTTTCTTGATATTTTGATGCCATGTTAACTTGATGCTACCAAGAGATCTATGCATATTTTGAGATACTTCAGTAAGGATGTTTTGTTCTACATGTCTTGCTCTATCCATCCATGCCTTTGTTTGCAATTATGGAGTGCCATAGCTTGAGTCAATCGAGCTCTACTTTTGCTATCAAATGTTTCTTGGCAGATTGTTTACATGTTATTCAATTTTGCCCAAGTTGTTGTGGTTGATCCATGTATGCTATGATGTTGTTCTTGCCATGTATGTCTTCTATGCCATGTCTTCTTGATGTATGTATGCTTAGTTTATCATGAAAGGCTCTGTCGTGAGTGCTTTGAGCTCTCAAACATGCCTACTTGTTATCTCTTTTGACATGCCCGTTGTTGAATCATTACTAAACTTGCGATATTGACATGGGTGTTACTATATTTTCTGATCCTTTTGGCTTATGGTCAGTAAGGGACTTTTGTTCTATGCTTTGAGTAGATTCATGCCATGCCTTATTTTGCTATTATAAGTTCCTGTAGCATGTTGTTTTCTTGCTCTGAACATTGCTACCGATGCTGTTTTTGCCATGTCCAACTGATATTTTGTGCACTTTTGCCATGCTTGTTTGAACCTGTTATGAGGTGATTTAGCCATAGCTCAGTGTTCATCTTTTGTCAAGCATCTTGTGTAGATCACTGCCATATACTTTGTTGGTACGTTTGGGTGCAGTAGCTTAATTTCTTGTTGCTTGCTAAGTGGCATCATGCTGTTAATGGCGATTTGTGCCATTCTTGTTTTGCTTGTCATTTGCAAACCGTGCATCCGATTCGGTGATCTTTATATCGATTTCAACCAAATCATGTCATCTTTCCAGTGGCATACTTGGTTTGCCAAGTTTATGCCTGGTTCATCATTTTCCTTCCGGAGCGCGATACGCATTGCATATCACATCTCGCATATCATGTCATGTTTTGCATCATGTTGATTGTGCATTGCACCGTGATTTATTGTGGTTCCTTTGTTTGTGTTCTTGCTTTGGGTAGAGCCGGGAGACGAGTACGTGAACGAGGAACCTGTTGAGAACGCTTACGAGGATCAAGCTTTCGACAACTCTGAGAACATTGCAGGCAAGATGACCATACCCTCGAAATCACTTCTATCTTTGCTATGCTAGATGCTCGCTCTTTTGCTATGCCTATGCCACGATGCCTACCACTTGCTATATCATGCCACCCATATTGCCATGTCAGCCCCTAACCATCCTTACCTAGCAAACCGTTGATTGGCTATGTTACCGCTTTGCTCAGCCCCTCTTATAGCGTTGCTAGTTGCAGGTGAAGTTGAAGTTTGTTCCTTGTTGGAACATGGAGATGTTGCTCCTTATTGGAACATGTTTACTTGTTGGGGATATCACAATATATTTCTGCTATAATTAATACATCTATATACTTGGTAAAGGGTGGAAGGCTCGGCCTTATGCCTGGTGTTTTGTTCCACTCTTGCCAACCCTAGTTTCCGTCATACCGGTGTTATGTTCCTTGATTTTATGCTCCTTACGGTTGGGTGATTTATGGGACCCCTTGACAGTTCGCTTTGAATAAGACTCGTCCCAAAGAAGGCCCAACTTTGGTTTTACCATTTGCCACCTAAGCCTTTTTCCCCGGTTTTCGCGAGCCCGAGGGTCATCTTTATTTTAACCCCGGACCAAAGCTCCTTCGAGTGCTGGCCCGAATCGAGCTACTGCGGGCCACCACGGGAAACTTGAGGCTTGGTTTTACTCGTAGCTAGTCTCATCCGGATGTGCCACGAGAACGAGATATGTGCAGCTCCTATCGGGATTTGTCGGCACAATCGGGCGGCTTTGCTGGTCTTGTTTTATTGCTGTCGAAATGTCTTGTAGTCCGGATTCGAGATTGATCGGGTCTTCCCAGAGAAGGAATATCCTTCGTTGACCGTGAGAGCTTATAATGGGCTAAGTTGGGACACCCTGCAGGTATTATCTTTCGAAAGCCGTGCCCGCGTTATGAGGCAGATGGGAATTTGTTAATGTCCGGTTGTAGAAAACCCTAAGTTGACCTCAACTAGAATACACATCAACGCGGTGTAACCGTGATGGTCTCTTCTCGGTGAGTCCGGAAGTGAACACGGTGTTGGAGTTATGTCGACGTAAGTAGTTCAGATCACTTCTTGATCGCTACTAGCTTCACGACCGTGCTTTGCTCCTCTTCTCGCTCTCTTTTGCGAAGTAGCCACCATATATGCTAGTCGCTGCTGCAGCTCCACCTTACCACTCTGTCCTTCCTATAAGCTTAAATAGTCTTGATCTCGCTGGTGTGAGATTGCTGAGTCCCGTGACTCACAGATTCTACCAAAACAGTTGCAGTGCCGACGATGCGGTCAGGTGGCGCGAACCGAGCTCAAGTGGGAGTTCGACGAGGAACGTGGTCGTTACTATGTGTCTTTTCGGATGATCGATAATGGAGCCCAGTTGGGACGATCGGGGATCTGTGTAGCATTTGGGGTATCTTCTTTTATTTTGGTTCGTAGTCGGACCTTGAGTGTATTCTGGATGATGGATGTTTATTTATGTACTGTGTGAAGTGGCGACTGTAAGCCAACTATGTATCTCTTTCCCCTTATTTATTACATGGGTTGTGTGAATATTGCCTCACTTGCGACATTGCTTTCAATGCGGTTATGCCTCTAAGTCGTGCTTCGACACGGGAGATATAGCCGCATCGAGGGCGCATGTACGACCCATGGAAAGCTTTGTTAACGGCGTGTTCGCATATAGCCCATTTACAACCCGCTAACCCAAGGCCCGTTACGCCCTATTCGAATTAGGCCTAGTAGCGTCATCTAGGCCATCCAATATGATTCTAGCCCGTTTTCACTTCTGGCCCATGTATGGCGCATGATGTCTTTCGGCCCATATGAGGCCCTATGTAACTCTTGGCCTATTAACGACCCATGGTGAAACTGACCCGTAATGAACAAAGGTATCACTTTACACCCATTAACGGCCCATGGTGAAACCGACCATAAAGAACGGTGTATCACTTTATACCCATTAACGGCCCGTTATTCCGCTAATGCTTTCCAGCCCATGTTATCTTTCGCCTTCTCGAGCCCATTTATTCTTGGCTATTTTCCAAAGATTCGCTTATTTACGGACCGTTCTCGTCATTTTCGCTTGGGGCCAAATTCAGCCCGTGGTTACAATCGGCCCGTTTGTGGTCCGTTAATACATTGGGCCGCTTTTCATAGCGCCATCAACACGGCCTATTAACGATGGCCCGTTATGGTCGGCCCATGAATGGACGATTCCAACTCTATAGCCCGTTTACGGCCAGAATGCGGTCTGTTTGGCCCATGTTTGGCTAATCGATCATACGGCCCGTATAAGGCCCATTGATGATACGACTCGTAGAAGGCCCATTGTTTCTACGGCCCATAGAAGGCCCACTGTTTCTACGGCCCGTAGAAGGCTCACTGTTTCTACGGCCCGTAGAAGGCCCACTGTTTATACGGCCCGTAGAAGGCCCATCGCTTCTCTGGCCCGTAGGAGGCCCAAAGGTCACTACAAAGAAATATTAGCCCATGGTTATTGTGGCCTAGTTTTAAAAAATAGGTTATTGCAGCCACTAGCAAACCGCAGAAAAAGAACAGCACTGACTACAAGCAAACAAATAAACAAGACAATAAGGAAATAAATAAGCAAGCAACTTACACTAGGCTATCACGGCTATTACACATATTACATCCACTGGGCATCAAAGTTCGCCACCAGTGCAAATATAGGGAACACATCAGCATATAAACGCCGCATCAAAACAAGTCCAGAACTGAAACCACTTTAGAAGAGCTCAAGAAACAATATCCTGGGTACCCATAATACTGGCAAGATGCTTAGCAAGCTTATTAACTTTCTCTTGTTTGGCGCTTAAGTCCTCCAGCGCTTGTTGTTGCACCAGAAAGTATGCATCTGAATTCTGCAGGGACTTCCTCAGTCCTTCGGCTGCTGTCGCATAACATCTGATCGATGTCTTTCAACTTGAAGTTGAGACTCAAGAAGCCGAACTGATTCAGGCAACGAGTTCGAAGAGC
Organism: Aegilops longissima; assembly: GCA_021605205.1. Classification (NCBI taxonomy): domain Eukaryota; kingdom Viridiplantae; phylum Streptophyta; class Magnoliopsida; order Poales; family Poaceae; genus Aegilops; species Aegilops longissima. Next base: position 109,051,330 of record CM038676.1, read on the forward strand.
TGGTGCCAGCAGTGGTAGCCAGTAACTCGAACACTACATCAAGACAGGACTTTGGGGTTGTCTCAGTGTCTTCAATATAGTTTTTATCAGCTTTCTTGGAGACCAACAGGGATGTATCACTATCTTGAACCTTATCTGCATTACTTCCTTTACCATTGCATAACAGGGTACTCTTCTCCAATATTTTATCCGCGTTCTAAAAGAGAAACAAACAAACACATCTCAGGTTTACAATGTAGTATATGAAACTCATTTTGGTAAACCAGTTCAGTAGTAAGGTGGACAGGATAACAACATGAAACAAACATATATCTATGTAGTATGGTCACTGTATGGTCTATATCATTCTAGTTTATGTTGCCAAATCAAGATAGATACAGTTCGAATCATATCTATTTAAGACAAAGCAGCATAGACAGAATATAAGTGTGGGAAACTACACATCAATAACAACACTTGTAATGTGCATGGCACGAGAACATAACTGTTTATTCAATTGAAACTGAAATCAACAAAGAGCAAGTTACAACAGCAAACATCCAAACACGTTGAAGAAACAGGTTTAAAACATACCTGTTGCGCCATTGGAGTTTCAATTGCATCCTTCAAATTTGAAATTAGTTGGTATCAAGAATACTGATGATGCAAGAGCAAAGTAGTATGAACCATAACAACGGAACCTGACCTGAGAACAATTCTTCTTCTGCTTTAAGCGTTGACTTCGGGTTCGGAGTGGTGGTCCTTGTGCTTTGGGCACTGCAGTTGCCTTACTAACTGCTCGTGTTTGGGTGCTCTGTGGTGGAGGCGGTGCTGTGTCAACGGGAATTGGGTGTCTATCTGCTGGGGTTGGGGTTAGAAGGGGTGTAGCTGGTTCTCTGTCCAACTGGGTAGGGGTACAATCTGCATGAGTGTGGGTTATGTGTGGTGGGGCTGGTTCTTGAGCAAGTACAATCGTGGTTCTATCTGCAACGACAGGTAGCACGATCTTTTCTGAAGACCGTGTTTTTACTCCCACAGATACTGCCATCACTTCCTCCAATTGAAATGGATGATAAACAAGAAAAGTAATTGAATGTACAAACATTGTAAGATAGACAGGTGCAATGGATAGTAGGGAAGAAAACAGGGCATGAAATAATTCACATTTATGTTGTCTAAGCAAACAGAATAGCAGGACATAATTTCACATATATGATGGCTAATTAAACAGGATAGCATGACACAGTTTCACATGTATGATGGCTAACTAAATAGGATAGAATGACATACTTCAAAAAATTATGACTATGTAAACAGGATGACATGATATAACTATACGATGTGTCTATTAAAGTGGTTGGCATGCCATAAATCACAAACATGCCGTCGATGGAAACATGATGGCATGATTTAATTCACGGATAAAATGACATAATTTAAAATATGATGACTATGTAAACAGGATGAGATGATATAACTATATTATGTCTTTAGAAAATGGGTTGGCATGACATAATTCAGATACATGCTATCTATGTAAACATCATGGCATGACATAATTCAAATATATGATTTATATACTAAGGAAGTGAGCAGAGGGCAATCGCATATATGATGTGTCAACTAAGGAGATGGCATTCAATATTGTGTATATGATGTAAAAACTAAGCATTGCAATACAACATATGCATTATGAGTAATATAACCCTGCCAAGTTTGAGCATACACCTCGGGGGATAATAGGACTGCTCATCGCCTCGATCCTCCTCTCAAGAGCTATCAGAACCAGCAAGATATCTGCTTCAAGAGTAGCATTGTCTGCTCAAGACCTTGTTTTCACTCCATTTCTCCATCATCAATTCAAATGGCTGATGCAGGAAGAGCAGTTGAATATACAAACATTGTCGACAAAAGCAATGAGAAATACAAAAAAGGACGACATGATATAATTCACATATATGACGCTTGCCTAAACAGCATGGCATTGCATAGTTCACATACATAATTCCTTGCAACAAGATAACATTGCATAATTCACATATATAATGTCTTGCAACAAGATGGCATTGCATAATTCACATATATGGTAATTAGACACTAAACAGGTGGCATTCACACAAAGCATGTCTAAACTAAGCAAATGACATAGCAATGCAAGATACCATACGCACGTATGAGCAACATAACCCTGCCAAGTTAGGGCATGCACCTCGGGGGGGGGGGGGGGAGGAGAGATATGACTGGTTATCTCCTCTGAGGAGCTATCGATAACCATCAAGACATGCGCTTCGTCAGATAGTATTGTCTGCTCTGAAGACCTTGTTTCCACTCCAGATTTTTCCATGACCGTGCCGAATGGCTGATGCACAGGAAGAGTAATTGAATGTACTAAAATTGTTGACAAATTTAACACGTAATAAAAAAATGATGGCATGATATAATTCACATATAAGATGACTGGCTAACCAGGGTGGCATTGCAAAATTCACATATATGATGCCTGGCTAGACAAGATGACATTGCATGAATCACATATACGATAAAGAAACTAAACAGATGGCATTGACACAAAGCATGTCTAAACTAAGCAGATGACATCTTTAATGTATACAGTAAGCAATGCAAGGCACCATATGCATGATATTACCAACATCAGCATGCCAAGTTAGAGCGAAGACCTCATGGGGTAAATAGGAGTGGTCTTCTCCTTCTGAATCCCCCTCATAACAGTTATCTTCCTCTTGATTACGATCCGAAATGGGTGGAGGGGGGGCTGCCTTTGCGCCCACCATGGAACGACGTCTGCATGAAATTTTATTGCCACACAAGGCTCATCTCTTTTGCTCTACATGATCAGTTCCATTGTGTACAATAACTGGTATGCATAGGAATAAAACATAGTGAGATTATGTAAGGAGTGCATGCACAAATCCAGAGTGATGGTAGCAAACTGTGGATAGATCCAAAACCAATGATAGCAGGCAGATAATAGCTTTAGTTCAAAAATACAGATAATGGCTCCTTTAATGTTTGTTTGCACCCAACATGAAACTCATAGTAGACACCGGAGATTAACCGGATAGTAGACAGATAGTACTGATTGCTGCCCCAATATGTACCCCACAACCATTTAAAAACTCAAGTTTCAGCATTAGTTTGGACCTGACTTAGAGTCTAATAGGTGAACATGACGATAAGGTAGCATGTCATCATATTAAGCGAGGCATAACGTAAGCAGACACGAAAGAGTGCGACCTCTCTTGCGGACCCATGTAGTCCTCAAGGTCATCTGCTCAGTTGATGATGGTAATGCAGATTGCCGTGGCTGCGGCAGGAAGAAGATCCGAGGCGGCGAAGATACTGAGAGCGGATCCTCGCTGTGGTGAACCCTTCCGTCGTTGGAGCAGCTGAGCTGGGGTGGAACACAACGCCAGCAGGAGCAGGACAAACCACACAAGGTTTTCTTTGACACATATCTGTAATGTAAGTAATTGAGTAAGGGCTTGTTTGAATTTGAGTATTCTAACAATGCAGGGATAGGAAATAGACAGGAATAGGATAGGAATGCACGTGCAAAACAGAGAATTTAAATTTCTGCCAATCTGGGTGTTTGATTCACAACAATTGGAAGATCACAGGATGCAAAAAAGCATGGTGAGATTAAGTCAAACCACAAGAAAATATACGGTTATAATGCTATTATGCTACTATCTCCTAGTCTTGTGCTTGATGAATAGGAATATGAAAAGGAGGAGAAGTGGAAATTAGAATTCCTACGTTTTTTCTTTCAAGGAGACACTAAAGGAACAAATCCTACAATTTTCCTTTGCTCCATTCCTTTGCACCAAATTCATGAAAAGTAGTACCATAGGAAACTTTCCAATTCCGATGTTTTTCATTCACTTTTCCTTTCAAGCATCAAGCGATTCTAGTAGGCAGGCTTGAGCAAGGAAAATCCTACACTAAAAAAATGTTTTTGTGCTACTTCTATTACTTTGGACCCAGGCCACTGCCATACTAGCTCAACTCCCAGGCCCATCGACAAATGCACAGCTCAAACGCGTAGAGATAAATAATGATGGCGTTCAAGAGAGTCCATCATGGATAGCTAAGTTGCCTGGTACCTCACTGCTTGTCATATAAGTAGGATAAAAAAATCGTATTTCCCATTACTATGAGTCCTCAGTGGACAATATATATAACATGTAGAGTAAAAAAGAGATGCAACAAGTGTACAACCTCTTTGGCGAAGCCATGTCGATCTCAGCATGATTGGGTTGGCCGGTGAGGATGCTCCAGCTGACATGGCTGTCGGAGGAGGGGAAGAATATCTTAGGCGTCTGGAGATGGAGCCCGAGGTACTGCTCCGCTGTGATGGAGGGTTTCGTCGTTGGAGCAGCTCCGGTGAGTTGTACGACGCCGAGGCTGAAGCAGGACAAGAGAGACAACGAACAACATTAACCTGAGTGGAATTCTAATAACATCTCCAATACATGACATAAAATACATAACCACAAAGTGCTAGGTGTAAAATATATCAGCCGCTCATCTCTGAACTTAACTGTCGAAACTGAACTTAACTGTTGAAACTGAACTTAACTGTCGAAACCGAACTTAACTGTCGAAACTGAATTTTGCTGTCGAAACTGAATTTTGCTGTCGAAACTGAACGCACTAGCAAGGTGAGGCTACACATCGGTTGACTGACTTTTTCATCTCTGGTCAGTGATTTTGCAGCCGTTGGATACGGAATCAAGGGCCTGCGGTTCATCTTCAACCTTCACCCCCGTGATCCGGCCAAACATCAGCCCCTCGCCACCCGCGGCCGGCGGTGCGCCGCCCTGCCCGCCCCGAAAACACTCCCCACCGCCGGTCCGCCGCCGCCCCGGCCATCCCTCTAGCCCCTGTTGGGGAACGTTGCAGAAAATTAAAATTTTTCCTACGGTTTCACCAAGATCCATCTATGAGTTCATCTAAGCAACGAGTCAAGGGAGTGAGTTTGCATCTACATACCACTTGTAGATCGAAAAGGGAAGCGCTCAAGGGATGGTGATGATGGAGTCGTACTCGCCGTGATTCAGATCACCGATGACCAAGTGCTGAACGGACAGCACCTCCGCGTTCAACACACGTACGGTACGGACGACGCCTCCTCCGTCTTGATCCAGCAAGGAGGAAGGAGAGGTTGAGGAAGACAGCTCCAACGGCAGCACGACGGCGTGGTGTTGTTGGTGCAGAAGATTCTCGCAGGCTTCGCCAAGCACGTGGGAGGAGGAGAGGTGTTGGGGAGGGAGGGCTGCACCTTGGCTTGGGTGTTCAGCCTCCCTCACCCCTCTATTTATAGGGGAAGGGCAGGGGGCGGCCCCTCTAGATGGGATCTAGAGGGCGGCAGCAGGAGGGGACTTGCCCCCAAGCAAGGGGCGCCCCTCTAGGGTTCCCCAACCCTAGGCGCATGGGCCCAAGGGGGCGCCCAGCCATCCAGGCTGGCTCCTGCCCCACGCAGCCCATGGGGCCCCGGAGGGGTGGCCCCTCCGGTGGACCCCGAACCCTTCCGTGGCCCCTCAGACAATATCGATATGCCCCGAAACCTTCCGTGTCCGTATGACAACTTCCCATATATAAATCTTTACCTCCAGACTATTCCGAACTCCTCGTGACGTCCGGGATCTCATCCGGACTCAACAACATTCGTAATCACATACAAGTCTTCCTAATAACCCTAGCGCCACCGAACCTTATGTGTAGACCCTACGGGTTCGGAGACATGCGCATATGACCGAGACGGCTCTCGGTCAATAACCAACAAAGGGATCTGGATACCCATGTTGGCTCCTACATGCTCCTCGATGATGTCATCGATGAACCACGATGTCGAGGATTCAAGCAACCCGTATACTATTCCCTTTGTCAATCGGTGCGTTACAAGCCCGAGACTCGATCGTCGGTATCCCAATACCTCGCTCAATCTCGTTACGGCAAGTCACTTTACTCGCACCATAATGCATGATCCCGTGACCAAACACTTGGTCACTTTGAGCTCATTATGATGATGCATTACCGAGTGGGCCCAGAGATACCTCTCCGTCATACGGAGTGACAAATCCCGTCTCGATCCGTGTCAACCCAATGACACTTTCGGAGATACCGTAGTGTACCTTTATAGTCACCCGATTACGCCAGTGACGCTTTGGTACACCCAAAGCACTCTTACAAGATCCGGGAGTTACACGATCTCATGGTCTAAGGAAGAGATACTTGACATTGGAAAAGCTCTAGCAAAATGAACTACACGATCTTGTGCTATGCTTAGGATTGTCTTGTCCATCACATCATTCTCCTAATGATGTGATCCCGTTGTCAATGACATCCAATGTCCATAGTCAGGAAACCATGACTATCTGTTGACCAACGAGCTAGTCAACTAGAGGCTCACTAGGGACATGTTGTGGTCTATGTATTCACACGTGTATTACGATTTCCGGATAATACAATTATAGCATGAATAAAAGACAATTATCATGAACAAGGAAATATAATAATAATACTTTTATTATTGCCTCTAGGGCATATTTCCAACAGTCTCCCACTTGCACTAGAGTCAATAATCTAGTTACATTGTGATGAATCGAACACCCATAGAGTTCTGGTGTTGATCATGTTTTGCTCGCGGAAGAGGTTTAGTCAACGGATCTGCGACATTCAGATCCGTATGCACTTTGCAAATTTCTATGTCTCCATCTTGAACATTTTCACAAATGGAGTTGAAGCGACACTTGATGTGCCTGGTCTTCTTGTGAAACCTGGGATCCTTGGCAAGTGCAATAGCTCCAGTGTTGTCACAGAAGAGTTTGATCGGCCCCGATGCATTGGGTATGACTCCTAGGTCGGTGATGAACTCCTTCACCCAAATTGCTTCATGCGCTGCCTCCGAGGCTGCCATGTACTCCGCTTCACATGTAGATCCCGCCACGACGCTCGCTTGCTGCTGCACCAGCCATCGCTCCACCATTCAACATATACATGTATCCGGTTTGTGACTTAGAGTCATCAGATCTGTGTCGAAGCTAGCGCCGACGTAACCCTTTACGACGAGCTCTTCGTCACCTCCATAAACGAAAACATGTCCTTTGTCCTTTTCGTGTACTTTAGGATATTCTTGACCGCTGTCCGGTGTTCCTTGCGGGATTACTTTGGTACCTACCTACCAAACTTACGGCAAGGTTTACATCAGTCCGTACACAGCATGGCATACATAATAGATCCTATGGTGAGGCATAGGGATGACGCTCATCTCTTCTTTATCTTTTGCCATGGTCGGGCATTGAGCCGAGCTCAATCTCACACCTTGCAATCTGAGCAAGAACCCTTCTTGGACTGATCCATTTTGAACTTCTTCAAAATCTTATCAAGGTACGTGCTTTGTGAAAGACCTATGAGGCGCCTCGATTTATCTCTATAGATCTTGATGCCTAATAAATAAGCAGCTTCTCCAAGGTCCTTCATTGAAAACACTTATTCAAGTAGGCCTTAATGCTGTCCAAGAATTTTATATCATTTCCCATCAAAAGTATGTCATCTACATATAATATGAGAAATGCTTTGCAGAGCTCCCACTCACTTTCTTGTAAACGCAGGCTTCTCCATAAGTCTCAGATAAACCCAAATGCTTTGATCATTTCATCAAAGCGAATGTTCCAACTCCGAGATGCTTGCACCAGCCCATAAATGGATCGCTGGAGCTTGCATACTTTGTTAGCATTCTTAGGATCGACAAAACCCTCCGGCTGCATCATATACAGTTCTTACTTAAGATGCCCGTTAAGGAATGCCGTTTTGACGTCCATCTGCCACATCTCATAATCATTTTATGCGGCAATTGCTAACATGATTCAGACGGACTTAAGCTTCGCTACGGGAGAGAAAGTCTCATCGTAGTCAATCCCTTGAACTTGCCGATAACCCTTAGCGACAAGTCGAGCTTTATATATGGTGACATTACCATCCGCATCCGTCTTCTTCTTAAAGATCCATTTGTTTTCTATCGCCGCCGATCATCGGCAAGTCACCAAAGTCCATACTTTGTTTTCATACATGGATTCTATCTCGGTTTCATGGCTTCTAGCCATTTGTTGGAATCTGGGCCCGCCATCGCTTCTTCATAGTTCAAGGTTCACCGTTGTCTAACAACATGATTTCCGTGACAGGGTTGCCGTACCACTCACTCTGTGCGGAACGTGTCCTTGTGGACCTACGAAGTTCAGTAGCAACTTGATCCGAAGTACCTTGATCGTCATTATTTTCCTCTTCAGTTAGTGTAGGCATCACAGGAACATTTTCCTGAGCTGCACTACTTTCCCGTTCAAGAGGTAGTACTTCATCGAGTTCTACTTTCCTCCCACTTACTTCTTTCGAGAGAAACTCTTTTTCCAGAAAGGATCCGTTCTTGGCAACAAAGATCTTGCCCTCGGATCTTAAGTAGAAGGTATATCCAATGGTTTCTTTAGGGTATCCTATGAAGACGCATTTTTCCGACTTGGGTTCGAGCTTTTCAGGTTGAAGTTTCTTGACATAAGCATCGCATCCCCAAACTTTTAGAAACGACAGCTTAGGTTTCTTCCCAAACCATAATTCATACGGTGTCATCTCAACGGATTTAGACGGTGCCCTATTTAAAGTGAATGTAGCTGTCTCTAGAGCGTACCCCCAAAAAGAGACATCATAGATCGCACCATATCCAATAGAGTGCGATTACGGCGTTCGGACACACCGTTACGCTGAGGTGTTCCAGGCGGCGTGAGTTGTGAAACGATTCCACATTTTCTTAAGTGTGTACCAAATTCGTGACTTAAATATTCTCCTCCACGATCCGATCGTAAGAATTTTATCTTTCGGTCACGTTGATTCTCTACTTCATTCTGAAATTCCTTGAACTTTTCAAAGGTCTCAGACATGTGTTTCATCAAGTAGACATACCCATATCTACTCAAGTCATCTGTGAGAGTGAGAACATAACGATATCCTCCGCGAGCCTCAACACTCATTGGACCGCACACATTGGTATGTATGATTTCCAACAAGTTGGTTGCTCGCTCCATTGTTCCGGAGAACCGAGTCTTGGTCATTTTGCCCATGAGACATGGTTCGCATGTGTCAAATGATTCATAATCGAGAGACTCTAAAAGTCCATCAGCATGGAGCTTCTTCATGCGCTTGACACCAATGTGACCAAGGCGGCAGTGCCACAAGTATGTGGGACTATCGTTATCAACTTTACATCTTTTGGTATTCACGCTATGAATATGTGTAACATTACGCTCGAGATTCATTAAGAATAAACCATTGACCATATGGGCATGACCATAAAACATATCTCTCATATAAATAGAACAACCATTATTCTCGGATTTAAATGAGTAGCCATCTCGTATCAAACGAGATCCAGATACAATGTTCATGCTCAAACTTGGCACCAAATAACAATTATTAAGGTTTATAACAAATCCGGAGGTAAATGTAGAGGTAGCTTGCCGACGGCGATCACATCGACTGGAACCATTCCCGACGCCGCATCGTCACCTCGCCCTTCGCCAGCCTCCGCTTATTCCGCAGCTCCTGCTGTGAGTTACAAATATGAGCAACGACACCGTATCAAATACCCAGGAGTTACTACGAGTAATCGGTAAGGTACACATCAATTACATGTATATCAAATATACCTTTGGTGTTGCCGGCCTTCTTATCCGCTAAGTATTTGGGGCAGTTCCGCTTCAAAGGACCTTCCCTTGCAATAAAAGCACTCACCTCGTGCTTGGGTCCATTCTTTGACTTCTTCCCGCAATCTGGCTTACGGGCGCGGCAACATCTTTGCCGCCCTTCTTGAAGTTCTTCTTACCCTTGCCCTTCTTGAACTTAGTGGTCTTATTGACCATCAACACTTGATGTTCTTTCTTGATTTCAACCTCTGCGACTTCAGATTGAAAATACTTCAGAATGGTCTTCACCATCCCCTGCATATTGTAGTTCATCACAAAGCTCTTGTAGCTTGGTGGGAGTATTCAAGGATTCTGCATCAATGACCGCCTCATCTGGGAGGTTAATGTCCACTGGGACAGGCGGTTGTGCAACCCAGACATTTTGAGTATGTGCTCACCGACGTAACTATTTTCCTCCATCTTACAACTATAGAACTTGTCGGAGACTTCATATCTCTCGACCGGGCAAGAGCTTGAAAACTAGTTTCAGCTCCTCGAACATCTCATATGCTCCGTGTTGCTCAAAACGCTTTTGGAGCCCGGTTCTAAGTCAGTAAAGCATGCTGCACCGAACGAGGGAGTAATCATCAAGACGAGACTGCCAAGCATTCATAATGTCTTGGTTCTTCAGACGGAGCGTCACCTAGCAGTCCTTCTAGGACATATTGTTTCTGGCAGCTATGAGGATGATCTCGTGTTCCGGACCCAGTCCGTATAGTTGCTGCCATCATCTTTCAGCTTGGTTTTCTAGGAACGCGTTGAAGTTCATGTTGACATGAGCGCTGGCCATTTGATCTACAAGACATATTATGCAAAAGTTTTAGACTAAGTTCATGATAATTAAGTTCATCTAATCAAATTATTTTAATGAACTCCCACTCAGATTAGACATCCTCTAGTCATCTAAGTGTTACACGATCCGAGTCGACTAGGCCGTGTCCGATCATCACGTGAGACGGACTAGTTATCGCCGGTGAACATTCTCATGTTGATCGTATCTTCCATACGACTCGTGTTCGACCTTTCGGTCTCCGTGTTCGAGGCCATGTCTCGTACATGCTAGGCTCGTCAAGTTAACCCTAAGTGTTTTGCATGTGTAAAACTGTCTTACACCCGTTGTATGTGAACGTAAGGATCTATCACACCCGATCATCATGTGGTGCTTGAAACAACGAACTTTAGCAACGGTGCACGCTTAGGGAGAACACTTCTTGAAATTTTTGTAAGGATCATCTTATTTACTACCGTCGCTCTAAGTAAACAAGATGCATAAACATAATAAACATCACATGCAATTATATAATAGTGACATGATATGGCCAATATCATATAGCTCCTTCGATCTCCATCTTCGGGGCTCCATGATCATCTTTGTCACCGGCATGACACCATGATCTCCATCATCATGATCTCCATCATCGTGTCTTCATGAAGTTGTCACGCCAACGACTACTTCTACTTCTATGGCTAACGCGTTTAGCAATAAAGCAAAGTAATTCACATGGCATTCTTCAATGACACGCAGGTCATACAAAAAATAAAGACAACTCCTATGGCTCCTGCCGGTTGTCATACTCATCGACATGCAAGTCGTGATTCCTATTACAAGAACATGATCTCATACATCACAATATATCATTCATCATTCATCACAACTTCTGGCCATATCACATCACATGACAATTGCTGCAAAACCAAGTTAGACGTCCTCTAATTGTTGTTGCATCTTTTACGTGGCTGCAATTGGGTTCTAGCAAGAACGTTTTCTTACCTACGAATAACCACAACGTGATCTTGTCAACTTCTATTTACCCTTCATAAGGACCCTTTTCATCGAAACCGCTTCAACTAAAGTGGGAGAGACAGACACCCGCCAGCCACCTTATGCAACTAGTGCATGTTAGTCGGTGGAACCGGTCTCACGAAGCGCACGTGTAAGGTTGGTCCGGGCCGCTTCATCCCACAATACCGCTGAAGCAAGATAAGACTAGTAGAGGCAAGCAAGTTGACAAGATCTACGCCCATAACAAAATTGTGTTCTACTCGTGCAATAGAGAACTACGTATAGACCTAGCTCGATACCACTGTTGGGGAACGCTGCGAAAATTAAAATTTTCCTACGGTTTCACCAAGATCCATCTATGAGTTCATCTAAGCAACGAGTCAAGGGAGTGAGTTTGCATCTACATACCACTTGTAGATCGAAAAGGAAGCGCTCAAGGGATGGTGATGATGGAGTCGTACTCGCCGTGATTCAGATCACCGATGACCAAGTGCTGAACGGACAGCACCTCCGCGTTCAACACACGTGCAGTGCGGACGACGCCTCCTCCGTCTTGATCCAGCAAGGAGGAAGGAGAGGTTGAGGAAGACAGCTCCAACGGCAGCACGACGGCGTGGTGTTGTTGGTGCAAGAAGATTCAGCAGGGCTTCGCCAAGCACGCACGGAGGAGGAGAGTGTTGGGGAGGGAGGGCTGCACCTTGGCTTGGGTGTTCAGCCTCCCTCACCCCTCTATTTATAGGGGAAGGGCAGGGGGCGGCCCCTCTAGATGGGATCTAGAGGGGGCGGCAGCCGGGAGGGGACTTGCCCCCAAAGCAAGGGGCGCCTCTAGGGTTCCCCAACCCTAGGCGCATGGGCCCAGGGGGGCGCCAGCCATCCAGGCTGGCTCCTGCCCCACGCAGCCCATGTGGCCCCCGAGGGGTGGCCTCCCGGTGGACCCCGGAACCCTTCCGGTGGCCCCAGACAATATCGATATGCCCCGAAACCTTTCGTGTCCGTATGACAACTTCCCATATATAAATCTTTACCTCCGGACTATTCCGAACTCCTCGTGACGTCCGGGATCTCATCCGGACTCAACAACATTCGTAATCACATACAAGTCTTCCTAATAACCCTAGCGCCACCGAACCTTATGTGTAGACCCTACGGGTTCGGAGACATGCGACATGACCGAGACGGCTCTCAGGTCAATAACCAACAGTGGGATCTGGATACCCATGTTGGCTCCCACATGCTCCTCGATGATGTCATCGGATGAACCACGATGTCGAGGATTCAAGCAACCCCGTATACTATTCCCTTTGTCAATCGGTACGTTACAAGCCCGAGACTCGATCGTCGGTATCCCAATACCTCGCTCAATCTCGCTACCGCAAGTCACTTTACTCGCATCAGTAATGCATGATCCCGTGACCAAACACTTGGTCACTTTGAGCTCATTATGATGATGCATTATCGAGTGGGCCCAGAGATACCTCTCCGTCATACGGAGTGACAAATCCCGCCTCGATCCGTGTCAACCCAATGTACACTTTCGGATATACCGTAGTGTACCTTTATAGTCACCCGATTACGCCAGACGCTTGGTACACCCAAAGCACTCTTACAAGATCCGGGAGTTACACGATCTCATGGTCTAAGGAAGAGATACTTGACATTGGAAAAGCTCTAGCAAAACGAACTACACGATCTTGTGCTATGCTTAGGATTGGGTCTTGTCCATCACGTCATTCTCCTAATGATGTGATCCCGTTGTCAATGACATCCAATGCCCATAGTCAGGAAACCGTGACTATCTGTTGACCAACGAGCTAGTCAACTAGAGGCTCACTAGGGACATTTGTGGTCTATGTATTCACACGTGTATTACGATTTCCGGATAATACAATTATAGCATGAATAAAAGACAATTATCATGAACAAGGAAATATAATAATAATCCTTTTATTATTGCCTCTAGGGCATATTTCTAACAGCCCCCCTCGCGCCGAGCTTTTTCTCCGGCGATCCCCACACCAACGCCCCGCCACCGCCGGCGACCACCGCCCCATCCTGAACCCTAAGATAGATAGTGGGTACCTCTCCGTGAGCCCCCTCCCCACTCAAGGGCTGGTTCTTCCTTCACCCCGCGAGCCCCCCACCCCTGAAAATCGATCGACCCAAAATTCGATTCAGTCGATTGAAGTGTAACTAAATCGGAGCAGCATCGCAAGCTAGAGCAAGAGCGAGAGCAGCAGCGCGAGCAAGAGCAATAGCAAGAGCAGACCCAGCAGGGACGGAGAGCAAGAGCAGAGCAGCAAGCGCAAGCAAGAGCTAAAGCAGCAGCTCCTCATCGATGTGGACGCCGCCGCCGAGGAGCGACGCCGTGGAGGAAGTGGCGGCGACGCCACCGTGGATGGAGCTGCGCGTGTCGGCTTCGGGACCGAAAGGCCGACAAAGACGATGAGATCGAATCAAGAAGAAAATGTGGCGATTAGTGTACAACCTCTTTGGTGGCGCCGATTAGGCTGCAACTTCATCCGAGGAAATGGTGATGATGATGCTCTTCCGTGGCATGTGAAGACGGCGGTGGGAATGGAGGTGGCGCAAAGACGAGGGGAACATCGGGCAGCTCCTTGGAGGTGGAGGACGGGTGGCTGAACCGGCGGACGATGAGATCGACGACGGATCCTCATCCGGTACGGTGGATGAGGGACATCGAGGTGTTGCTGTGGACGACGTCATCGGGGAAGAGACTCCAGCTGGGTGGCGGACGGAGCAGGGTGTGGGGTTTCATCGCGGGTTTTCGTGGCCTCGGTGTATGAATGGGTGGGCGGATGGGATGGCAGTGGGGAACCATGGCTTTGAGACGCGCTTGTCCGAAATGTGGGGTAAGTTACAAAAGTACCCCCACCGATTTGAGGCGGTTCTTTCGGTTCAGGGGTACCACGGGCATTTTGCGTGTCGGGATTTCACATGAGGTGGGAGTTTTCGCGCGCGTTGTAATTTCGGAATAGCAAGGCGCGGGTTGAGATGGAGGGAGTTGTCGGAGCACAACAAGACAAAGATATATCTTAGATATTTCGGGCTAACAAGGCGCGGGTTGAAGAGGCGGGAGTTTCAAGAAGACGATAGACAGAGACGCTAGCTTGAATTTTCGGCATAACAAGGCGCGCTTGAAATTTCGTAAGAACAAGCTTAACATGTACCCCAAAAAAAGACAATTTGCACCTCAACACGCACAACACACACACAAACACCATTTAGACTAGAGTAAGGTACACGTGCATTGCACGCATGAGATTTGGCAACCAAATTATGAATAAATACCACATTATAGCATGCAAGCTTTGAGTCATATATGCATGATGTAGATGTTCATTTAATTCTTATAGTTCATTTCATTCAAAATCATCTAGTTTTTAGAAGAAAGCTAATCTATTTTAAGATTCATGGAATTGTGCGTTGTAAGACATAAAGTAAAAACAAATAATGGCAAATCATGTAGAAAAACATTTGGGCAATTCTGATACGGAAGATTCTAGAACAAATAAGAAGTGCTTGTGTTTTGATGTTTGTGCATTATGCTTAAGTTCAACCATGGAGTCTTCTAGATTATACATGTGGCGAAATCTGGTGGAATCTAGATGATATCCAACGGCTAGTAGTGCTCAAATTTGCCATCTTTGGACCATCGGATTCGCCTCATCCAACGACCATCTTTCAAAGTTAAAGTTACCCGCACACAATATAAAAAAATTTAAAATATAATATATATAGGGTATAGATATAGATATGTGATGCGAAAGCCGCCCATCATCTCCATCGGTATCGACGTGGCCAAATGATGTCTGCCATCGGTATCTCAAATTAAAATCAGTCTGACCTTGTTCAATGTGTATACATTACAACATGCTCGTTTCCAACACACCGCGCAGATCTCCGTTATATTCATGCATGCATGGGTTTCAAACATCAGGATCTCTTATTCAAATATTTGAATTCAACTTTACATTGATTATGACCTCACCTATTCTTTTACACCCACACAGTAGTCTTCTCTTTATAATTGTACCACTAACTTTCTCTCGTGCATGCATGCACACACACTATCAGCCGGCATTATCCATCGCACGCATGCAATCTTTTTATTTAGGTCGGTCTCCCATGAAGGCACACACCCACACACATCCCCCTCTCCATCATATCGGGCATTCTTTATCTCTCACGCGTGCATGCTCAACGATCGATGTTACTCTATGTATGTGTGTATATAGCTAGGTCTTTCATAGTTTTCCACACAAACCGATCAATCGATATATCCAAAGTGAGGTCTCACCCTCTTTCCCACGCCCACATCAATCAATCTATACCTCTCTATATAGGATTAACATATATAGCTAATACACCCACATTAATTATATATCCAACATCCCCTCTCATCATCCATGTCTTCCGCTTCATCTCTCGGGACGCCGTGCACAATGGCGAAGACAAGGCGATGAGGCCCCTGCCCTCCCCCTAACATCACTATATATCGAGGCTAATATGAATGTGGTCATTAGAAAATTGCTGCTAAAAATGGTTTAAGTTCATGAATTGACCCTCCTCATAAAGGATTAGCAATGCTTGGCCCCCTAGCTCATTTATTTTTCATGGCTCCGCCACTGCACGCAACAGCGCACGTGTTCGCCCCCTCTCTCTAAATATCGATCTCGCACTTGTGCATTCCTTCATAGTCTCCCTCCACTCGGCCCCTCGCACCATCTTCTAGCCCACCACCGGATTTTTCCACATGTACAATCTAGCAGACTCGATGGTTGAACTTAAGCATAATGCACAAACCTCAAAACAACAGTGGTTCTCTTTTGATCTAGAATCTTCCATATCATAACTGCCCAAACTTTTTTTCTAGTTGAATTGCCATTATTTGTTTTTACTTTATGCTTTACAATGCACAATTCCATGAATCATAAAATAGATTAAGGGCTTCTTTGATTCAAAGGATTCTCAAAGGAATTTTGGAGGATTCTAATCATTAGGAATTTTTCCTATCTTGGTTGTTTGATTCGTAGGATTGTAAACCATAGGATTTTTTTCATAGGATTCATTTGCACTAGATTTCATAGGAAACATCCCATCCACTCAAACCTCTTTGAAAGAATTCTGCGTTTTTCTATGCACAATCAAACACTCGTATAATCTCAGAGGATGCAAGACGACATTCCACTATAATCCCATGTTTTTCCTATTCCCGCTTCTTAGCTTTTTTATAAGAACTAATTGATTTTGAATGAGATGAACTATAAGAATTAAACGAAGGGCTACATCAGGCATATATGACTCGAGCTTACATGCTATAGTGTGGTATTTATTCATAATTTGGTTGCAAAATCTGATGCGTGCAATGCACGTACCTTACTAGTACTTCGAGTATGTGCAAAGCACGTAAATTAGAATACCAACGGCATGCTACATGTGTCTCTCTTACAGTTCATGAAGCCACGTGGCACATGTGGAGGCGTTGTCGCGACCTCCTTGCGTGGATTGATCACGATGACGTCTTGCTGGTTCCGTAAGAATGTACTGCCCTCCCCGAGCCATACTGGCGGTACATGCACGAAGCGAAGATGTGCACGCACGCCATGCACGCACTCACTCCCTCGCACGCACATGCAGGTACATGGGCGGACGCAATTTTGTACTAAGATCCACCCCATGTGATAATTTGACGCGTGTAAAGTCGTTCACTTCATTGATGGTCAGTTAATACAACATGCAAATTGAGTGGACTTGAGGGTGGAAGAAAGACATTACTATTACTCCACTGCGCGCATGCGAGTAGTTAAATAGTGGGTTGCTGGTAGTACTTCCATTGGTCTCCTTCGTATTTTGTGCGTATTTTTGACATAATATTTACGCATTTGAGCAGTGTAGTACTTGAAATTTATGTTCCGCTAAACTCATCGGGAGCCGTTTCGGGCCTCGAAAGCAAAACCATCAATTAATCTTTACCTTGTTCCCATCACATTCGAAAGCTTGCTCACACCTACTAGTACGTACCAAACCTGAACGTGTTCCCACTATGCAGGTATTATTACTAGTGCTAGTACTTAGGTTATAAAAAGGGGAACTACTTAACTGAAAATTACTCTACCTTTCCTCCTCATAAGTGCTTCTTCTTCGTCCGTCGTTGCCATGGCCGGTGAGCAGAGCTCTAGATCGAGAACTACTCGTAACAAGGGAGCGGCAACCAAGGCTGCGGAAAAAAAGAGAGGGCTTGCCGCCATGCAGAGACCTCGAAAGATCTCTCACGGGCAAAGCGATGGCTCCCGTGAGCGCCTCTAGCCGCTGAGGCTAACATGCCGAGCCGGCAGAGCTGGAGTCATTATCCCTCGACGGCATGCCCGATCAACTCAATAAGCAGAAGGAGTTCATCCAAGGCTTGATGGAGTTGCTGAAGGAGAGCCTCGACGACATGCCCGTTGAGCTCAATCAGTAGGGGGAGTTGACCGCCGGCTTGGTTGTGACGACCGGTTTTTCGGGTATTAATTTCCAGAAAATGGCCCTTGTGCTCACCAGCCCTGGATTATCAAGTAATGATGAGGCACCAACTTGATACAGAAATTTCCAAGCAAAATACAAAATATGTAGTACAAGACCATTCGGCCTATGAGTACAACAACTGCTTCTAGTGGTAGATGGCGGAAGCGGTTTGTGGATCATCGGTGTCTATGGGACTCCACTTCCCACAGAACAATGACCAGGATAACTCCTACCTTCGCGAGGTTGCTATCACCATTGCTTAGGTTCCGGCTGTCATCACGGTCGCTCCTCACCAGCAAGAAATCTGGCCAAGACAATAGCCAGGGACAAGCCAGTGAGTACTTTTGAATGTACTCGCAAACATTATGAACACGGGTATAATATAACCATGATAATTATGTTCTGAAATATTTTAAGATCAAGACGCCAGTCACAAAAATAAAATCTCCGGTGCAAGCGAGCAGGTTATTTATGGATATGCAATAACATAGTAGTAATAAAATGCACCGATCGGGTGTCTGAAGCGATGCCTCGAAAGGTTAGTAAACAATGAGAAATGCCTCAGTCGGGCGTCTGAGCGACACCACATAAAGGGCTTATAAAATAAAATAACAAGCATGCCACGGCCGGGCGTCTCAAATGACACCACATAAAGGGCTTATAAGATAAATAAATGACAAGCATGCCACAATCAAGGCCTCAAAGGACACCACATAAAGGGCTTATAAAATAAAATAACAAGCATGCCACAAGAGGGCGCCTCAAATGACACCACATAAAGGGCTTATAATAATCACAAGTGAATATCCAGGAGGTAGGACCATCCTGTGGATACTTGATAATTCCAATAATATAACGGGTTAGTCCACAACCAATAATAATCATGATCATCACAAGTCTCAAGTCGTGATCCCAGCCGGTTTAACAGTTTTTCCTCCAAGACCGACACTAAGACCGACACTTGACCCATCCTAGACTTTAATCCTTAACCATGGACACGACTATTCGAATAGGTTTAATATCTGCAGAGAGTGTACTCTTTACCCACGAGTAACGGATTCCTTTAGTCCATCGACTAATTCCGCTTCACGGCCTTTTAATTGAAAACACACCTATCCGCACACATCAGCCTTAACTTACCGTGTCCGGAATCACCCACGACACCCGTTAAGCAAAACTCTAAGGGGGAGGCTACAACCTCGACGTAACATGGGATCATAAAATTTATACTGCACAAGAAACTAGGGGAGCTACCCTTCGGCTACAACCGAACACCCATGCTCCCGGACCAGGTGGCATGCCTACCGGATGCCTCCCAGATCTTCCACCATGGCCTCTCTGCAGACGGTGTGTGCTAGGAAAGGGGTTGACAACTTACTGAACCGTACCCTACCTATGGCAGGGACAAGTGGCAGCAAGAAACAAGTGTGGGGGTTACCAGAACAAGACTCGATCTACGGTCATCTCAGAGGTTTAAATATTCCCGCATGATTAACATAACAATATATACATCAACCAATGCATGTAATCGCATGCGACGCACCCCTCATGCCATACGGACACGGCCGTCTCGACGGAGGGCTAAGGACAAGACCATGTCTACCCAAGACAGAGGTTTTCCCGGATCCCCTTCCGGTATGCATGAAAGGCATATGACGGTGATTACCTTCACAACCATATCAAACTCCAATAGCATGAAATCATTAATATGCACTCACGAGTAGGAACACATCATCACATAAAATGACGTATGCCCGTGTCGGGGTGGTGTTGTCACCGCGTCAAATTACACACACAATATTATGCCAGGGTTCAGAATGCTTGCCTTCAAGTCGTGGGGAGGCAGGGTGCATTCCAAAACTCTTGAAAGCTTCCTCCTCTCTCCAAAAATCCTATTTAAAATATTTTTGAATCAATATATAGTTTTAAAACAGTACCAAAAAGTTGGCTGAATTTTTTTGAAATAAATCTTAAAATAAACTAGACAACATTTGAGAGAGGTAGGAAAAATAATCAACTCATTTGGAGTTATATTTAAAAAGTTATAGCTGGTCAAAGTTTTGGTAAAATCTGTTTTAATAAAAAGTAAAAAGAAAACGCTTTCAAACGAGATTACGCTTTCAGAGGAGGCGATTGAGGTTTTACGCCCACTTATCCAGCGTGGACTGCTGGGAGTCACTGACAGTGGGTCCAGGGGGCCCACTAGTCATGTTTGACTGGTCTCCACTCCCTCTTCTTCCTCTGCCCGAGCAGAGGCGGGACTCCGGCGATCGTCACCGGCGAATGACGGTTCCTCGCGGGGAGCTGAGGGCGGGGATGGATCCGCGGATCTAGGGCGGTCCTTCCGGTGGTTGTAGGGTCGCTGGGTGGAGGGAATGCCAACAAGCAGCTCAAGGGCGGAGGGAAAGCTTCGGTGGATTTGGGGGCTTGGGCTAGGGTGATGCTCCGTTGTAGTTGGGGGTCTGGGCGGCTCCGCAAGACGAAGAGGAGCCGAGTGGTGGTGATGGGAAGGTGGGGAAGGCCCTTGTGGCGCTGGGGTGAACCGGGACGAGGCGGCGGCCGAGCTGACCGGAGAGGGTGAAGACGTCCTGCTCCTCTTCAATTGATGGCAACAGGGGCACTAGGAGGACGGCGTGAGGCTTCCTGAGTGCTCGGGGGAGCTCGGGGGCTTCCTTTTATAGCACCTCCATGTCGGTTCGCGGCGGCCGTGGATGAGCTCGTCGGCGGACCGCCCTACTGTGCTGCAGGGCGACGTGGCGGTGGCTTGCTAGCTTCAAGGGCTAGCGACGAACACTCTACTGTCGAGGGAGGCGAGCTGGCGCGCGGTGGTGGTTTGGGCGGTGACGCCCATGGCGGTGGCGGATGCGGCCGCAGGCATGCCGCCAAGAGGTTTGCTGGCGACGCTGCAGGGGGCGAGGAGGCGGTCGGGGCTTCTAGCGTGACGTGGCGAGAGGGAGAGGATCAGGATGAGCTCGGGGAAACTTATCCAGGGGGCGGTCGGGCTCTGGACGCGAAAGCACGTAAAACGCTGCTCTCTGCTGCCTGGCGGCACGGCACTCGCTCGATTTAAATGCCGTATGCGACCAAAATTGCTAGAGAGCCACTGCAAATCCACAGGCCTAGGTTAGAGACAGTTAGAAGGTTACTAGACAACTTGGTTTGGACAAGGGGGAAGTTCACAACACAAAACCTTCAACCATGCCAAATCTGTTCATGTACACAGGGTGTTTGACAAAATGCCAGAGGCATCTAGGAAGTACTTGGGGTGGTCAAATCTTCCAGAGTGGGGTCTCTTTAGATGCATGAGAGGGTGGTGAGGTTAGTTTGACAAATGAAGAAACTTGTTAGTGCAAGTTTTGCAAAACTTCAATTCTGGACAGGTGGTAAATGGCATCATTACATGAACCAAAAATGTCCCAAAGGGTGCATGCTCCTGGACTTAGGGGTTTTGTAGGGTTGACTACAAGCAGGAGAAAGCACAAGGTCACTAGAGCAAAAATAAATAGGGTTGCAGTAGAAATCACAAGGCTGGACCAGAATGAAAAATAGGTTGATTCACTCAATTTTTCCAAAGAACATCACCAGGTTTTTGCATGAAGTTGGATTGCATGCTACCACTGACATCCCATAATTTTCGTGGAGGCTTTAAAGAAATATTTAAATAGGCTGTAGTGCAAAACTGCCCACTGGACCAGATTTGAAAATTAGGTGTAGAACTCAAAATATTCAATGAATGAAATATATTTTTGCATAAAAGAGATTTAGAAACATCACATGACATCTCCAAATTTTGGTTGGAATTTTAGTTAAATTTATCAAATGGTTGTAGTTCAAAAAGAGCTCCAAAACTAATGGAAATCATTTTAAGGAATAAAAAAACAGAGAGAAATAATTAAATAAATAAATCTACTGATTAAGGATTGTTATATTGAGAGAGCATATAAGTCCAATACATTTTTGGAAAGTTTCCACTAGGGTAAAACTCCTCAATATTAAAAAGAAGGGTTCTGAAATCAACAGAAAATCCAGAAAGCAAATTTTTTAAACTCCTGGCAAAATTTTAATAATTAAAACCTGGTTAAATTTTTGGGGTGTTACATTGGTGATGCTGCTGAAGAAGAGCATTGCCTCAGAGAAGAAGGCGACCGGCGAAATCCTGCGATTTCAGGAGGACAAGGCGAAGCTCGCCACGAGATCGACTTGTTGAAGGAGAAGAACGCTTACCGGAAGAAGCTGCATGAGAATAGTAGTTCCTCGATGAAGATGCTGCAGCCCTCGTCGTGGAATGTAAGGAAGAGTTGGCGAAGCTCGCGATCGAGCACCCGCCGCCGCCGAGGTACGTAATATGGCCGTGGAACAGATGATGAAGGCTTGCGTCGAGAAATGCCGCGTCATGGACACAATGATGAAGATGGCGGAGGAAACGCGCAAGGAGGTGGAGGTCATGGAGGCGATGAAGAAGTAGTTACGACTCCGCGGCGAATTAAATCATTTGGGGTGATAATATTCCTTCTTCTTTTGCTCCTGTGTTTCATCTTTTTCTTCAGGTGTTTCGCCGCACGTGTCACGTTCTCTGCGAGGCATGAATAGAACAATGGTTTTTTTAGGAATGAATAGAACAATGCTAACAATGAGATGACTAGCAAATTAGATCATTTTTTATCGCCATATGTCATTGGGCTGCCGTGTTTCGTGCTCCTCCGTCGCAGTACTACTCTAGTGGAAAACTTGAGTATACCGCATGGTTCTTTGCTCCTCCTCGATCAGTCGTCGTCGATTTTTATCTGAGTAGTCAAATCACAAGGCCCCGCCTTCCAGCAGAATGAGCCACAAATCATAAAGGCCCTCGCCTCATGAAACCGACCAAGCTAGACTGCCCGCCCTCTAGCCTTTTAAAAAATGTATACTTTTGTACAACAAGAGTATCGATGGATTGCGCCATGGAGCAAAACTTGAAATTAAAAAAGGTGGTACATATAGAGAGCGCTGTCGCCAAATTATGCATATAGTACTATTAAAAAGGCTAGTCACAATAATGGTGTCCAAAGACAATCCACCCTCAAATAAAACTAAGAGGGTGTTGATATGCTTTTAGTCCCATGACTAAAAGTAGTGGGACTAAAACATGCTAGCCTCACCCATGCTTGGATCCAAATACTAAAAAGGCTAAAATCAAGTTAATGAGCATTTATTATCCTCCAAACCCTCCAATCCGAACTCGCTTTGTATTAAGGAGAGGAGTTAAATGAGTAGAGAGAGGACTAATCCACATTTTAGTAGGGGTACCTCGACTAAAAATTTTAGTCTCAAGACTAGTTTTAGACCCTCTTAGTCAGGGGTGCTTGGAACTTTAGCCTCTTAAAGATACTATTTTTAGTCGACTAAAATAAGTCCCTTGGATCCAAGCACCTCTAAGCATCCCGGAATTCTTTGACAAAACTAAGCACCATGAAATTCTTTGACAACTAAACTGCTGGCTATATGATGTTGGCCATATATATTGTACGTATATAATGTGAAGAAACGAGTGGTAGTACTATACCAACTAAAAGATGAAATGTAAGAAATACTAGTATGTACGCATCAAGAGTTAAAGTAACGAGAAGAAACATAATTGCGACTTGATGGAGGGACGATCGCTCACCACAGTGAAAAACAAATTGTGACTTGACGCGTTATGTTAAATTAAAAAGAGGCCAACCATGTGGGCCTACCTTAGAGGCAAGGCTCTATACACTGAAGTACTTTTGATGTGTCCCGTCAACTCACGTAACGAGGAGAAGCTTGCTTAGTATGTTGCCTCTCCCACCACGGGCGCGGTGGCTCACAGGATGAGGTGAAGCTTGCTTACTCGCCTTCGCCCGCCTCCCGCCCACGCTGGTGGGCTCGCAGCACGAGGAGAAAATTTTACTACTCCCTCCTTTTACTCCTCGTCCCTACTACATACTTTGGTTAGTACTCCCTCCATTTTCTTATACAAGGCCACTATAAAATAGATACATTTTGCATCTATACAAGGCCACAAATAGTAATCGAGACAAAAGTTACTACTCCGTCCTTTCCAGTTTATGGCTCAATTTCAAAATCTCTCCAACCAAGGTAGACGGTGAGTGGTCAAATTAATTTCGTAGTTTGCATAAGTAATTAGTACGCTCGTTTTTCTCAAGAAGTTATGTTTACCGAGGCATTAATTAGAACGAATGCATGAATGACCACTAAATTTCCATGAACTTGTACATGCATTGGTTAGTTTCTCTTGACACTTGCTTGCGCCGGGTGATCTAACGCACCTTGAAATCCAACATGTAATGGTACTACTACTAGTATAGTAGAATTGAGACTTATCAAATGGAAAATGAATGTTTTTAGATGAGCCCTATAAACCCTAGTGGGTGCGATCTCGTAAAAACAGTTTTTTCCAAAACTAAGTCGCCCCTTTCATGAATTCTATAGTATACTCCTCCGACGCCCCTTTCATGAATTCTGCACTTCGTCACGACATGTGGGACATATAGCAACCGGTCGACGTGTCAAGCACCAAATAACAAGCAGTAACAGCAAGGGGACGACCCCACTTGTACCGCCTAGTAGTAGTAATGAGCAATGAGACGTCAAATCACAATGCCGCACCTTCCCAGACGGACGAAGCAACCATTATTTCACACTTCGGCTCGCCATCATCTCAAACCACGTACTAGTATTGCTTCTGCCTCAAGAGGGACATGCACATCGCCTTGGTACATCATGACACGTGGGACCGCATGTCAGGCCATGCTCCCCCGCCGATCGCTCGGTAAAATCACCTCATTTTTACTATACTTCCTCCGTACCGGTTTACTACATGGCATGCACGTCGTTCTAGGCACCCTGGAATTCTTTGACAAAACTAAGCACCCTGAAATTCTTTGACAACTAAACTGCTGGCTATATGTTATATATATTGTACGTATATAATGTGAAGAAACGAGTGGTAGTACTATACCAACTAAAAGATGAAATGTAAGAAATACTAGTATGTACGTACTGAAGACTTAAAGTAACAAGAAGAAACATAACATAGTTCTGCTTGGGGCTTAGCACAACACACCCCTCAAATTAAATTAAGCACACCTGAAATTAAACTTTGCAACTATTCCGGTAGACACTGCATTAGAACCACCATGAGCAACGACACTGCCACCTTACTCATAGTCCTCGCCCACGCCCTCGACTTCGCCCTTGTCCCTATTCCTCTTTGGCCGATACTTCTTTGCTTGAACCGCACACTTGGCTGTTGCTCTTCATCCAACCCTTGTAGATATTGAAACAAAGGTAGCCATCCATTGCAGCGTAGTGGATGTGGTCTATATTTAGTACATTCCGCTGCCATGCATGGCGATGAAACGGTAATGAGATTTCTCCAGCCATCAGACGAAGGATGAACCATGGCTCTGCCAGGTCAGCATTGAAGGTCGACGAGAGGGCACCAAATGATTCTTCCGAGGTCGAAGAGGTTGCCTACAACGAGGCCGATCCGACCCAGGACTTCTTCGTCGTTCTTAAAGTCTACAGTAACAAATTTCACTGTTTTTTCCTTGAGGAAGTTCTTAAAATCCTGGCACTCAATGTCCGCATGGCATATGTGGTAGACCAAGCAAACGTTATGTACGCAAACCTGGATCATGTCGGGCTTCTTCCTCTCTTCGTCCTTTAGATCCTTCTCTCGTCCCAGGACTGTGGTGTACTCAACATCTAGCCCAGCGACCCACTCATCATCTAATTTTTCGAACATGCGTCTGAAGCGAGAAAGGCATCCTTTCACCGTCGTGGAAGAACGGATGTAGATGACGTCAAACTCATCACCGGTGATGGTTCTAACCTTGTACTCACCACCGATCGGGGAGATTTGGGACGCCATGGATTTGGGAGGAGGGTTAGGATTAGTGGAACTGCCGTAATGTGAATGGACGGGACGACTAGGAGCGAACTCCCGTAGTATTGAAGGACGTGCGGGGACGAGTAGGAGCGAACTGCCAGCGTGCAAATGGCAGGGTAGTGGCTTTCCATTCTCCCATGATACGGGCTTCCGAGAGCCCTTGGATCTGAGATCGAACGGTTGCATGGCGTGATTCTAGACCTATGGGTGAATATCCTATCCTAGAGGGTTATTCTGCAAATTTTTAGCTACTTAGCATGCGACCGTTTGATCTCAGATCCAAGGGATGCCAGCAGCCCATATCGTGGTCGCGCCTACCACGACCGCCGCGTCGCTCATGCAGTCGCGCCCTTGGAGATTTAACACGGTGCGTTAGGCTATCTGATGTTGGCATGTCATACATAGTCATCACTTAGTCACTCATACTACAACAAGGTTTTTGGCTATAAGGTTGGCTATAAGTGTATTTTTTTACTCCTCTCTATCTTTTTCTTCAGATTTTTCTCGTCTCATAATATAAGAACGCTTTTCGACACTAGTTTAGTGCCAAAACGTTCTTATATTATGGGACACAGGAGTACTAGTGTTTATTGCATTTGCCAAGGAGTGACCTCTTCCAATGAAATGGTGTTGCTAAGTTTGCTTCATTTAATTAGCTATAGACTCAAAATTGTCTTTTCACCAAGGTACACGCGCTTAGCACCGCTTTCTTCCTTGGGTCACCAAACTAGTCTCTCTCTCTGATTAACTTGCCACATCGACTTTATGCCTATGTGGCAATCTTAAGCACCTGAGGAGCAAGTAAAAGTAGTACAATAGTGCGCTTTACATGGCATTTTTGCATATGTGGAGGAAAGAGAGGCAAGGAAAAAGTGGAGAAGTGGGCTCTCATGCAAGAGCCAGCCTCTACTACATGGTGGAGCATTGGGAGAGGCACCTGTATGGAGGTGGTCAGAATCGGAGACTCACGCCGGTCGAAGCGCCGCAGCTTAAAATGATAATGGCAAGTCAAATCACGGGCCCCACCTGTCCAGCAAGAACTCATTGTTAAATCACACAACCCTCACGCTTGCAGCAGCCTACTCCCTCGCCTTATCGCGTCTCTGTCGAACCGACTAGGCGGAACTGCCCGCCGCCACACAGCGAGAAAAGCCCCCCTCGACTTTTAAATAGTATACAGTATACTAATTTTGTATCCATGAATTGCGCCCGCGCCATGGAGCAAAGCGTCTAGAAAACGGCGGTACACATGTACGGAGTATACAGCATGCCTTTCGCGTTCGCGTCGCACCCCAGACGGTCGGTCGGTCTGGCACACTGCTCTCCGAATGGAACGTGCGTCGTATTGCGTTTGCACACACATGTGGGACGACAATTGAGAATCGACCATAGGCACACTCCCCGGCCCCGCAAGTCGGGTGACTTAATAGAAGAGGGAGACGAGCGATAGTACTAGAGAAGTGTTGTACTACGTTGGTGCCTAAACGATCCCTCCAAGACACGGAAGATCAGTTCGTCCATGCATGTGACCAGACTCCAGCAGACACGCCTGGATTGGCTCCGGTAGACAAAAGAAAACTAGTACTACTCCACTATATAGGCAGGAGCCTCCGCGCTTGCTTGCTAGTGTTGCTCTCTTCACACTGTCTCGGCCTCTCCAGATCTAAACATGACAGCGGTGGCCACTCTCTCTCTCTCTCTCTCTCTCTCTCTCTCTCTCTCTCTCTCTCTCTACTCACGGCTGGTCACAGATCCAGCCGGATCCTCTCTGCCGAGGAAGGTGAGAAGGTGCAATGTTCACACGGTCGTCCTCGGCGACGACTCTTACCCACTGCTGGGCGCGTCCCGATCAGCCTGCCTTGTCGTTCTCTCCCAAGCACCGGTGGCGAGGAGGGCTCGACCCCTTCTTCCTCGCTGCCGTAGTGTGGGCAGATCCGCCTCCGCCGCCCACCTAGTGACATCCCGCGACCATCGTATAACTTCCTTCAAACCGCCTTGTTTATTTCCCGAGCTCCCGACGCCGCTGCATTTTTATCTTTTACTATTTCTCGTGCCCCTCGTAGATAGGATCGATCGATCGCTTGAAAACCACCTAATTTTTTTACGCTTAAGAGGTAAAACTAGTTCATGCACTCGAATCTAGTACTACTTGGTTCAAACAAGGAAGAAAGGGGGTGGGGGTGGGGAGGATTTGTTACCTGAATCTAGGACTTGGTCGAAAGAGGAAATAATGGGGTGAAAAGTACCGTAGACCTGCTATCCAACCTGGTCTCTAGGTCTAATAGGAAATAAAGGGAAACACAAGACAAACTCAATATAAACCCGATCTATTGTTTGAAAAAGGAAAGAAAGTGGGGACTGGGGACAAGTCAACGAGTAAGTCCAGACTAGATTTTCTAGGCTCACACAAGATAAGGTGGCTATACCGAACAAAAATGGGACCAACCCAGATATCCTGCTCGATGTTTATCGCCTTGAGCCACTCTTATGTAATGCCACCGGTAAAATGTAGCAATGACCGTTAAAAGTAAGGACACGTTAAACCAATGTTGTTTTCAATGTAATGCCTCCAAGAATATGAATCAATGGCACTTCTTTACATGTCCCGCTAAAATTTCCCATTAAGATAAGTTGGTTCTTTTGTTAGAAATGCAACTGTCCTGGTCCGCCTACTCTCCCGTGCCCAAAGTAATGTCGATTTAACGGTTGTCATAGTTTATCCTAATGCCCACACTAATATCTAGCAATGACAAGTGCTTTAGAAATTGCTACTGTCCTTGTAGGATTGCCATTCAGATAAGGAACATGCTTCTTTTCATTTGATGCATGTTTCATCACTTGTTAGTCACCCTCCTTTCCACCTTTTTTGTGCAAACAGAGATATACATTTCACGCCGATCTTAGTTGAACTGCACAAATGATATCCAAATTATAGTTGAGCATTCCAGAGCTTCACAACCAACCTTGATGTTGCTCAATTTTATTGCAACTAATGAAGAAGAAGCTCTGTGGGTTTCGTTTTCTGATGGAAATGGAACCGGGGCTGGAGCCCTTTTCTTAAATTTTTTTGAAGAAGAAGCTGCTAGCTCACGGGACATTGCATCATTTTAGGTGAATTGCACCAAAAGGTCCCATGAATTGAATCATCCATGTTGGTGACTGAAAGAGCCAGCTTCAGCATCCCAGTCTAAGCACCCCCGGCCTCCATCCTTGCGACGCACGGTACACCTCATTTGCCACCTACTCGACCCTAGTGTCGCTGATAAAATGAAGTAATAATACAGTTAAAATAGAGCGAGTGTCATTTCTATCATTTCGTTTCCAATGTAGATAAAGAAAGTGCTTCTCTTTGTTAATGTATGTTTCATCAACTAGTCCCATTGTTAGTGTTTAAGCGTTTCTGCAAACTGGGGTGCTTAATTTTAGTTGATATGTACAAAAATAGAGATTTGAATGTCGCAAGGCGCCTCCTTGTACTATGTTGTACACTGATGTTCATCACTGGTAGAAGGTGTATCTGGGAGACTTGGGACGATGTCCAAGATGAGGCGCATCAGATGAGGCGTCCGCAGGCCCATCTCGCCCTCGCAAAGATGGCATACTATGATACTATCGCAATATTTTCTTCTATTTATTTTGTGTGTTTCATCAACTAGTGCCTCTATAATGTAATCACGCTTTTTCATTATCTCAGGCAAACAGGGTTATTCAGCTGCATTTTGGTGGAACTGCACAAATGTATGTATGGAACCGCATATATGCAGAGTGCGAGGTGTGCCAAGTAAAATTACCGACACCAACCATGCTGCATGCACGCATTGGCATCCACCACCACCAATGGGATGTGTGGCGCTCTCTGTGGACGGATCTTTCTCGGCAGCAAATCATTTAACCAAATACTAGTAGCTTATATTGGCAGTTTTCTAGGGAGTACACTTTTCTGAAAGAAGCACCAATCTATTTTTCTTTATTTGTACACTGTGTCACAACTTTGACACAAAGGTCCAGAGCTATTTTAGGGTGATTGGCGTAGTACTCGGAGACTGCTTGTAAGCATGATTTTCATTAGCTGTCACACTGATTGTAAGCATGAGCAGGTGGAAGATTAGGTTAGTGTGAAGCTTACCTTAAACCCTACCGCCGCAGTTGAAACGAGGCGAGCGTCGAGGGGACCGTGGAGAACGGCGGGGAAGCGATGTCGCGCCATCCGACCTCCTCTTGTGGTGGGAGAACGAATACTCCTGTGGCTTCGGCTGGCTCTGCACCCTCACGAACGGCACACCATACTCGATCGATTCGTTATCCTCTGGGTGCTCGACCTTCGACCAGACGCCCACCACCTCCGCCGACCGTCCCTCGGGCGAATCTGTCCGCTCCATCGCCAGAGGAGATACTGATGAACTCGAGGATCGCGCGGATCGCCGCCGAGGAGTACATGTACATCATCGCCTCATCGCGCTGCCTCGCTTTTTCGCATACATTGCCACATGGCCCGCACCGTCCTCGAAATCTCCCACTCATTGTCAAATCAACTAAGGATCTCCTTCAACTCGCTAACTTTGCTCGTCGCCACCGGCGATCTGCTGATTCGCTGCTGCATCCTCTCCATAGATGTCCTTCCGAGTGGTCCGTGCTAGCTTTAGAAGATGGGAGGAGAGACGCTGGTCTTGCAATAGAGAAGAGGGAGAGGCGAGACGGTGGTTTTGGAATGGAGATGATGGAGAGGAGAGGAGGTGGTTGATACGTCTCCAACGTATCTATAATTTTTGATTGCTCCATGCTATATTATCTACTGTTTTGGGCAATATTGGGCTTTATTTTCCACTTTTATATTACTTTTGGGACTAACCTATTAACCGGAGGCCCAGCCAGATTTGTTGCTTTTATGCCTATTTCAAAGTTTCGAGGAAAAGGAATATCGACGAGTCAAACGGAACGAAATCAATCGGAGAAGTTATTTTTGGAAGGAAAGCCACCGGATAGACTTGGACTCTACGTCAGAAGATACGGGAGCTGGCCACGAGGGTGGGGGGCGCACCCACCCCCCTAGGGCGTGCCCCCTGCCTCGTGGGGCCCCCGAAGCTCCACCGACGCACCTGATAACCCACAAGTATAGGGGATCGCAACAGCTTTCGAGGGTAGAGTATTCAACCCAAATTTGTTGATTCGACACAAGGGGAGGCAAAGAATATTCTCAAGTATTAGCAGCTGAGTTGTCAATTCAACCACACCTGGAAACTTAGTATCTGCAGCAAGGTGTTTAGTAGCAAAGTAATATGATAGTGGTGGTAACGGTAACAAAAGTAAAGACAGCAAAAGTAATGTTTTTCGTATTTTGTAGTGATTGTAACAGTAACAACGAGAAAGTAAATAAGCGAGAACCAGTATATGGAAAGCTCGTAGGCATCGGATTAGTGATGGATAATTATGCCGGATGCGGTTCGTCATGTAACAGTCATAACATAGGGCGACACAGAACTAGCTCCAATTCATCAATGTAATGTAGGCATGTATTCTGAATATAGTCATACGTGCTTATGGAAAAGAACTTGCATGACATCTTTTGTCCTACCCTCCCGTGGCAGCGGGGTCCTATTGGAAACTAAGGGATATTAAGGCCTCCTTTTAATAGAGAACCAGAACAAAGCATTAGCACATAGTGAATACATGAACTCCTCAAACTATGGTCATCACCGGAGTGGTCCCGATTATTGTCACTTGGGTTGCCGGATCATAACACATAGTAGGTGACTATAGACTTGCAAGATAGGATCAAGAACTCACATATATTCATGAAAACATAATAGGTTCAGATCTGAAATCATGGCACTCGGGCCCTAGTGACAAGCATTAAGCATAGCAAAGTCATAGCAACATCAATCTCGTAACATAGTGGATACTAGGATCAAACCCAACAAAACTAACTCGATTACATGATAAATCTCATCCAACCCATCACCGTCCAGCAAGCCTACGATGGAATTACTCACACACGGCGGTGAGCATCATGAAATTGGTGATGGAGGATGGTTGATGATGACGACGGCGACAAATCCCCCTCTCTGGAGCCCCGAACGGACTCCAGATCAGCCCTCCCGAGAGAGATTAGGGCTAGGCGGCGGCTCCGTATCATAAAACGCGATGAATTCTTCTCCCTGATTTTTTCTCCCCGAAAGCCAATATATAGAGTTGGAGTTGGCGCGGAAGGTTTCGAGGGGCCCACGAGGTAGATGGGCGCGCCAGAGGGGGGGCCCCCACCTCGTGGACAGGTGCGGGCCCCGGTCTTCATCTTTGGCGAGGATTTTTATTATTTATTCTAAGATATTCCGTGGAGTTTCAGGTCATTCGAGAACTTTTGATTTCGCACATAAAACAACATCATGGCAATTCTGCTGAAAACAGCGTCATCCAAGTTAGTTCCATTCAAATCATACAAGTTAGAGTCCAAAACAAGGGCAAAAGTGTTTGGAAAAGTAGATTCGACGGAGACGTATCAACTCCCCAAGCTTAAACCCTTGCTTGTCCTCAAGCAATTCAGTTGACAAACCGAAAGAGAAAAGAAAACTTTACAAACTCGCTTGCTCTTGTTGTACTACCTATGTCAAGCCAAAGATTCAAGTTTTCAGCAAAGATTATAACTAACCACATTTGCAATAATTCTCAGGTCTCATGTTTACTCATGTCAATAACATAATCAGCTAGCAAGCCATAATAATAAATCTCGGATGACAACACTTTCTCAAAATAATCGTAATATGATATAACAAGATGGTATCTCGCTAGCCCTTTCTGAGACCGCAAAATATAAATGCAGAGCACCTTCAAAGATCAAGGACTAACTAGACATTGTAATTCATGGTAAAAGAGATCCAATCATAGTCATACCCGATATAAATTAACAGTTATGAATGCAAATGACAGATGTGCTCTCCATCTAGTGCTTTTAATAAGAGGGTGATGACTCAACATAAAAGTAAATAGATAGGCCCTTCGCAGAGGGAAGTAGGGATTTGTAGAGGTGCCAGAGCTCGGTTTTCAAATAGAGATAAATTATATTTTGAGCAGCATACTTTCATTGTCAACATAACAACTAAGAGATGACGATATCTTCCATGCTAAACAAATTATAGGCGGTTCCCAAACAGAATGGTAAAGTTTATACACCCCCTCCTCCACAAGCATCAATCCATGGCTTGCTCGAAACAACGAGTGCCTCCAACATTCAACGGGTCGCAGGGGGAGTTTTGTTTGAAATTATTTTGATTTAGTTTGCATAAAGCATGGGACTGGGCATCCCGAGGACCAGCCATTTTCTCGTGAGTGAGGAGCAGAGTCCACTCCTCTTGAGAATAACCCGCCTAACACGGAAGATAAGAGCAGCCCTAGTTGATATATGAGCTATTCGAGCATGCAAATCAGAATGTTTATTTGAAGGTTTAGAGTTTGGCACATACAAATTTACTTGGAACGGCAGGTAGATACCGCATATAGGAAGGTATGGTGGACTCATATGGAATAACTTTGGGGTTTAAGGAGTTTGGATGCACAAGAAGTATTCCCGCTTAGTATAAGTGAAGGCTAGCAAAAGACTGGGAAGCGACCAACTAGAGAGCGATAACAGTCATGAACATGCATTAAAATTAATAAACATTGAATACAAGCATGAGTAGGATATAATCCACCATGAACATAAATATCGTGAAGGCTATGTTGATTTGTTTCAACTACATGCGTGAACATGTGCCAAGTCAAGTCACTTAAATCATTCAAAGGAGGATACCAACCCATCATACCACATCACAACCATTTTAATAACATGTTGGCACGCAAGGTAAACCATTGTAACTCATAGCTAATCAAGCATGGCACAAGCAACTATGATCTCTAATTCTCATTGCAAACATGTTTATTCATAATAAGCTGAATCAAGAACGATGAACTCATCATATTTACAAAAACAAGAGAGGTCGAGTTCATACCAGCTTTTCCCATCTCAGTCAGTCCATCATATATCATCATAATTGCCTTTCACTTGCACGACCGAACGATGTGAATAATAATAAGAGTGCACGTGCATTGGACTAAGCTGGAATCTGCGAGCATTCAATAAACAGGAGAAGACAAGGCAATATGGGCTCTTGGTTAAATCAACAATGATGCATATAAGAGCCACTTCAACAATTTAATCATGGTCTTCTCTTACTGATCCCCAAAGAAAAGAAAAGAAATAGAAACTATTTACACGGGAAAGCTCCCAACAAGCAAAAGAAGAACGGGAAATATTTTTGGGTTTTCTTTTTAATTATTACTACTACACCAGGAAAAATAAACTACTAGTAATTTTTTTTTGTTTTTCTTAAGGTTTATTAAACACACAAGAAGAAAGCAGGAAAAAGAAAATAAACTAGCATGGATATTACAGTGAAAGAGTATGAGCACCGACATCTAGCAATGAGTGTGTGTGAACATAAATGTAATGTCGGTGAAAAATACGTACTCCCCCAAGCTTAGGCTTTTGGCCTAAGTTGGTCTATTTCAGGATAGCTCATGGATACCCGTAGGTGTAGCTGGGATCATACTGTGATGAAGAGGACTCTGACTGCCACTGGCTGGCAACCGCCTCCGGATCCCAAGAATAAACAGACTGTCGTGGGGGCTCATCTTGTGGTTCTGGTTCCGGGGCTGGTGCAGGATTTCGATAGGCTTGAACGGCTGCCCACGGAACAAGGTGAGGACCTGCAGACAAGTTAAACAAAGAAGGAGCAGGCAAAGTAATAGTCTCAGGGTGATGTTTATCAAAGTACAATTTATATTTGAGCTACCCTTCATGACTCTTAACAATAAAATCATGTGCTAGCATACTCTTATAATCTAAATAAGCACTGGGCAACGATGTTTCTTCTTTCTCCAAATGCCTAATAGGTATGCTAAAGTATTCAGCTAGGCGTGAAGCATAAATGCCTCCAAAGATGGGGCCCTTAGTACGGTTCAGAATTAACCGTCTAGCAACAATTCCACCAATACTAATAGAGTTATTGCGGTATAAACCATGGAACAAAATGATAATATCAGAACACTAAGGTTTCCACAGCCTCATGCGACCAATCAAGCAACGACTAGCAAATAAGGCAAAGTAGCGTAAAACAGGAAAATGTATGCTAGTAATTCTTGCATCAGAAACCTTCCTGGTTTCTCCCACAGTGATAGTGTTAATAAAAGCTTCTACTTCATTACGGTGTGGTTCATCCAAGGTACCCTCAAAGGGTATTTTGCAAACCTCACAAAATTCAGCTAATGGCATCTTCTTAACAACGTCATATAAATGAAACTCTACTGATGGAGGTGATTCCTTAGGGAAAAAGTAGAAGTTTTGCACAAAAGTATTTGTGAGTAAGAGATACTGATGACGTTGGTCGCGGAGGAAGTTGGTGAGGCCAGCATTCATAATCAATAAATAAAAATCCTCATAGATTCCGGCTCTCCTCAAGAAATCATCGGAAGGCCATTCACACGGCCGGACCTCCACGGTACGAGGCAAATTATATTTGGGCTTTTGCTCTTCTTCCTTTTGTTTTTCCTTCAAGCTTCGGGTCGACGAGCCCCTCAAAAGTCTCTTCATTATTTTCTGAAATAATATGAATTTTTTAGTAACTTCAAATAAAAGTGAACCTACTTCAGTAAAATTGATAGCAACTACTCCTACAAGTGCCTAGAGCCTATAGCAAGCATTAGAACTACTAGGAACCATATAAATTTGACATGCAAGCTCAAGAACATGGTCACCTATGCAGCACAAATTTGCAAAGAATAAAGCACCAGAACAAAAACTAATTGGACCAATGGAGGAGTCACATACTAAGGAACAATCTCCCCAAGCAGTTTTGCGAGAGGTGCTTTGAGCAAGGAGATCGAAAATCACAGCAAAAGTGGCTGGAACTCGTGCTTGAGTTGGTTTTTCGGGTTTGTGTGAGGCAGAGGAAGAAGATGGGTGCAGGATACGTGGAGGAGGGCCACCATGGGCCCACGAGGCGGGCGCCCCTGGGGGGTAGTGCGCGCTCCACCTCGTGGCCGGGTGGCAGCTCCCCCACGGTAATTTTGCACTAAAATCCTCAAATATTCCTAAAAAATCATATTAAATCGGCATGGCATTCGAGGACTTTTATTTTCGGATATTTTTATATTGAACGGATAAGTCGGGAGATGTATGAAAAAATACTATTTTACTTTATTTCTACTAAATAACAGAAAATATAAAGAGGGTACAGAAGGTTGTGCTTCTAGTTTCATCCATCTCATGCTCATCAAAAGGAATCCACTAACAAGGTTGATCAGTCTTGTTAACAAACTCATTCCGATTAACATGGAACCGAGAAATTTCAATAACACTATGTTACCTCAACGGGATATGGGCATCCCCAATAATAAGTATATCATATTTCTTCTTGACAGTAGGGAGAGGAAATTCAAAACCTCCAAATATAATCGATGGAATTTTTCCAATAGAGTTGATACTATGAACTTGAGGTTGTTTCTTCGGAAAGTGTACCGTGTGCTCATTACCATTAACATGAAAAGTGACATTGCCTTTGTTGCAATCAATAACAGCCCCTGCAGTATTAAGGAAAGGTCTTCCAAGAATAATAGACATACTATCATCCTCGGAATATCAAGAATAACAAAGTCCGTTAAAATAGTAACGCTTTGCAACCACAACAGCACATTCTCACAAATACCGGCAATTATAGCAGTTGATTTATCAGCCATTTGCAAAGATATTTCAGTAGTTGTCAACTTATTCAAGTCAAGTCTATGATATAAAGACAGAGTCATAACACTAACACCAGCTCCAAGATCACATAAAGCAGTTTTAACATAGTTTCTCTTAATGGAGCATGGTATAGTAGGTACTCTTGGATCTCCAAGTTTCTTTGGTATTCCACCCTTAAAAGTATAATTAGCAAGCATGGTGGAAATTTCAGCTTCCGGTATCTTTCTTTTATTTGTAATGATATCCTTCATATACTTAGCATAAGGATTTGTTTTGAGCACATCAGTTAATCGCATACACAAAAAGATGGGTCTAATCATTTCAGCAAAGCGCTCAAAATCCTCATCATCCTTTTTCTTGGATGGTTTCGGAGGAAAAGGCATGGGTTTCTGAACCCATGGTTCCCTTTCTTTACCATGTTTCCTAGCAACGAAGTCTCTTTTATCATAACATTGATTCTTTGATTGTGGGTTATCAAGATCAACAGCAGGTTCAACTTCTACTTCATTATCATTACTAGGTTGAGCATCATCATGAACATCATCATTAACATTTTCACTAGGTTCATGTTCATTACCAGATTGTGTTTCAGCATCAGACATAGAGATATCATTTGGATTCTCGGGTAGAAGTTTGCAAAGTCCTATCATTTTTCTTTTTCTTCCTTTTAGAAGAACTAGGTATATCAATATTATTTCTCTGAAAATCTTGATCGATTCTCTTAGGGTGGCCTTCAGGATACAAAGGTTCCTGAGTCATTCTACCAGTTCTAGTAGCCACTATAACAGCATAATCATTTTTCTTACTATTCATTTCATCAAGCACTTCTTTCTGAGCTTAAGTACTTGTTCTACTTGAGTGGTAACCATAGAAGCATGTTTGCTAACAATTTTAAGTTCACCTCTAATATTAGCCATATAATCACCCAAGCATTTAATCATATAAGCATCTTGTTTTAATTGTCTACCAAAATAAGCATTGTAGTCGTCTTGCTTAAACATAAAGTTATCAAACTCATCCAAGCAATCGACTAGCAATTTTAGTAGGAGGGACTTCAGCTTTATCATATCTATAGAGAGAATTTACCTTTACTACCGTGGTCGGGTTATCGGGATCGGGAGGTTCTTCAATAGGTAATGGATCAAGATCATATGTTTCTTCAACAGGCGGTAGATTAAGACCATGTATTTCTTCAATAGGAGGTAAATTCTTAACATCTTCAACTTCAATACCTTTTCATTTCATAGATTTATTTGCCTCTTGCATATCTTCGGATGAGAAATAAATTACCTCTCTTCTTCGTAGTTGGTTTAGGAATAGGCTCGCAATTGGAGCAGGATCAGGATCAGGAGGTGGCTCGGGAGGTGCCCAATTATTTTCATTTGTCAACATATTATTCAATAGAATTTCATCTTCATTCGGTGTTCTTTCCCTGAAAAGAGAACCAGCACAACTATCCAGGTAATCTCTTGAAGCATCGGTTAGTCCATTATAAAAGATATCAAGTATTTCAGGTTTCTTAAGAGGATGATCAGGCAAAGCATTAAGTAACTTGATAAGCCTCCCCCAAGCTTGTGGGAGACTCTCTTCTTTAATTTGCACAAAATTGTATATTTCCCTCAAAGCAGCTTGCTTCTTATGAGCAGGGAAATATTTAGCAGAGAAGTAATAAATCATATCCTGGGGACTACACACACAACCAGGATCAAGAGAATTAAACCATGTCTTAGCATCACCCTTTAATGAGAATGGAAATATTTTGAGTATATAAAAGTAGCACAATCTCTCATCATTAGTAAACAGGGCAGCTATATCATTTAACTTAGTAAGATGTGCCACAACAGTTTCAGATTCATAGCCATAAAAAGGATCAGATTCAACCAAAGTAATTATATCTGGATCAACAGAAAATTCAAAATCCTTATCAGGAACACAGATAGGTGAAGTAGCAAAAGCAGGGTCAGGTTTCATTCTGTCTCTAAGAGATTCTTTGTTCCATTTAACTAGCAGCCTCTTAACTTCAAACATAACCCTCAGGAATAACAGGCATATTTTCATCATCACTTTCATCATCGTATTCAGATTCAATAATTTCTTTTTCTCCAACCCTAGCAATTTGTTCATCTAGAAATTCACCAAGGGACACAGTAGTATCAAGCATAGAAGTAGTTTCATCATAAGTATCATGCATAGAAGAAGTGGCATCATCAATAACGTGCGACATATCGGATCGAATAGCAGAAGCAGGTTTAGGTGTCGCTAGATTACTCATAACAAAAGGTGAATCAAGTGCAGAGTTAGATGGCAGTTCCTTACCTCCCCTCGTAGTTGAGGGATAAATTGTTGTCTTAGCGTCTTTCAAGTTCTTCATAGTGTCCAGCAGATATAAATCCCAAGTGACTCAAAGAATAGAGCTATGCTACCCGGCAACGGTGCTAGAAATTAGTCTTGATAACCCACAAGTATAGGGGATCGCAACAGCTTTCGAGGGTAGAGTATTCAACCCAAATTTGTTATCTTGTAGCGACCCGACCTCAGATGGTCAAGTCTCTGTGCTTCTGTGTCATCCCTGGATCGGTAATGCTGACACACACAGTACTCGAAGGATTTATAAGCAGAGTAGCAATCACACACTTATTACATCGAATGTCTCAAAAGAGAACTTATTACAATAATATGGCTTAAGGCCATCTAATGCGATAACAGCGGAAGGCTTGGAAGATAAAGTGAGTCCATCAACTCCAACGGCATAATAGAGCTGCACGGCAACGACCTACCATCCTTACTCCTCGTCTGAAAAGTCTGCAACATAATACGTTGCAGCCCGAGAACGGGTCAGCACATGAAATATGCTGGCAATGTAACACATAGAAAGTAATGAAAGAATAAGCTATACTACATGCATATATGGCTGGTGGAAAGCTCTATGGTTACAGTTTTGCATAAAGCCAATTTTCCCCTATATCAAAGGAATAAATTTTACTTTAACTATCATGGTGGTTGAAACAACATTGAGAAGGTATAACCCCAACTCAATCCCAATTAAAGTGATTAACAACCCAACAGTATTAATTTAGGGTGATGAGATACATGTGAATACTCAAGTACTAGATACTTAGAATTGTCCATAACCGGGGACACGGCTAACCATGATTAGATTGTACACTCTGCAGAGGTTTACGCACTTTTCCCCATAAGACTCGATCGCCTCCGTTGGTTTCTCGCACTGCATGGTGTTTGAGAGACGGATGACCGAGACACGCCTTTTCGTAAACATTAACTCTCTACTCCTGGATAGATCATACCAAACCTATAAAACCCACTACCTGCTGACCTACCTCTTCGAGAGCTTCACGTAACTTACTCAACTATGCTAGAGCCCATAATAGCTTGTGGCTACACACGGAAGTTTCTAGCATGAATAATCTCAGTTCCCTTTGAGCCTGGGTGGCGGTCCTTAGGAAGATCACACGGGTACCCCGGGATTTCCAAAAAAAACAGACAACACTGGGTTCCCCAGGTGCCTCAATCCACGCAGATGTGTATTTAAGTTGCCACCTTAAGGTAAACCATTAACTAATAATCTCACATCTGTCGTGAATATCTCTCAAACCCAAACCACGTCTACGAGCATAGCATGGCAATATAAGCATAACGTAGAAGTAACTCCCAAGGTTTGAAAGTAACAGGGCAATAGGTTCCTACCTCATCATCTACTTCCCAACCCACAAATTAATGCCATCCTAATCATGCAATGTTTGAGGATTGAGCTAATGCATAAAAACTGGGTATGAAAATATATGATCAAGTGTTACTTGCCTTGCTGACGATCCGTGAATCCTAGAGACTCAGAGTAACACGCTTCGCACTCCGAAATTCTATCGCAAGCAAACAATACATACATAAGCAACAAGCAAAGATGCACAAACGAAACTTCAACTGAAGAGGTTGACCGAGAGTTCAACTTAAGAACTCCGTTTGCAAAAAGAATCAAACCAAACGAAACAACGAAACTCAAACGGCGAAAGAAATAGGGTCCGTTTACTAATCTGAACTAGAGTCAAATTTTACAATGATAAAAACTGGTTTAAGTTGATTATTCGGAAAGAGGGTTTCGAGATGAAACTCCAGGCACTTGAATCGCCTGATTCCGATAAACGAGCGAAAAGATAAATAGGTTCGAAAATTGGATCAGAAATCGCGATCAAAATAACCGCGGAATAAATCTGATAAAAGGAAAGCGACGAACTGCTAAACGAACGAACGTTCGTTAACAGAACCTAAACAATGAACGCGGTCGTTAAAACGAACGGACGAACGGACGTTCGCTGATTAAATAAACCGACGAAAATAAACCGATCTATATAAAAAACGATCTAGGGTTTTAAAAAAACAGAAGGGATTTAAAAAAAACGGCGGCGGGGTCGGGTACCTCCGGCGGCGCGGCCCGGCGGGCGGGCGGCTCGGCGGGTTCCGGTGGGGCGGGTCGGCGAGGGCGGCGGAGACTCGGCGGGGGCGGCGACGGCGGCGCTGGGCGGCGGCGACGGCGCTGGGCTCCGGCGGCTCGGGGCTCAAGCGGGTTGTGGTGGCGGTGGTGGTGGCGGGTGGTGGCGGAGGCGGGCGGCGGCATATAAAGGGGCGGGGAGGCTCCGACTTGGGAAGGGGCGCCGGGTGGAGTCCGCTCGGACTCCTCGGCGTCTGTGCCTGCACGGCGGCGCGCTGGGAAGGCGGCGGCGCTCATGGCCGGGCTTTGGCTCGGCTGGGCCTTTGGCCCACCGGTATGGGTCCGTTTTTTTAAATCATTCCACCAAAGAAAAATTCCTAGAAAAATAAATAAAATCTAAAAATTCCAAAATAAGTTTTCTCCGCCTAAATAATATATTTAGAACTAGATGAACTTTTCTTGGCCCCTAAAATGCAACTTTTAAAGCGTGCAAATTTTTCTAGGGCAATTAAAATTCCAAATAAAATCAAATAAAACCCAAATAATGATTTTAACATTTTTCCTCCGTTATTTCAATTATTTTGGAGAAGTCATATTATCTCCCCTCATTTATTTTAAATGAAATATTTTTCCGGAGAGAAAAATAATAAAATCCAATATCCTCGTCTTTCATTATTTGGTAAAATTCAAATATGAAAATCGAAAAATCCCCAACTCTCTCCGAGGGTCCTTGAGTTGCTTAGGATTTTCGAGGATGGCAAACGAGAATGCAACTAAATATGGTATGCATGGATGACCTATGTATAACATGCCAAATTGAAAATTTGGGATGTTACAAACCTAGCCCCCTTAAGATGAATCTCGCCCTCGAGATTCGGGTTGGCTAGAAAATAGGTGCGGATGGTCCTTGCGAATATCATCTTCTCGCTCCCAGGTGGCTTCCTCCTCGGTATGGTGGCTCCAATCGAACTTTGCAAAACTTGATCACCTTGTTGCGAGTGACTCGCTATCAAACTCCAAAATCTTTACCGCTTCTCCTCATAAGTTAGATTATCATTCAGCTGAATCGCCTCCAAAGGTATCAGATCATTCAACGGTATGTCGGCCATCTCAGCATGGCACTTCTTCGCCGTCGTGAAACACATCATGAACTCCTGACAGTCCTTCAGGTAACTCCAGCTTGTAGGCAACTTCTCCCATTCGTTCCAAAACACGATACGGTCCTACAAATCTTGGGGCTAACTTTCCCTTTACTCCAAAACGTTTCACTCCCCTCAGGGGTGATACTCGCAGATATACTCTGTCTCCAATTTCATAGGTTACTTCCTTGCGTTTTGAATCTGCGTAACTCTTCTGTCTAGACTGAGCAATCTTTAGCCTGTCTCTGATCAGTTTAACCTTCTCCTCTGAGTCTTTGATCAAATCTGGTCCAAACAACTGACGGTCTCCAACCTCATCCCACATCAATGGTGTTCTACATCTGCGTCCATACAGAGCTTCGAACGGTGCCATCTTCAAACTGGCCTGGTAGCTGTTGTTGTATGAGAATTCTGCATACGGCAAATTGTCATCCCAACTGGATCCATAATCTAGCGCACAGGCTCTCAACATGTCCTCCAAAATCTGATTGACTCTCTCTGTCTGTCCATCCGTCTGTGGGTGGAACGCGGTACTAAACTCCAATCTGGTACCCAAAGTCTGGTGTAGTTGATGCCAAAACTTTGAAGTAAACTGTGTTCCTCTATCTGATACGATACTCCTCGGAACTCCATGCAAACATACGGTCCTGGTCATATATATCTTGGCCAACTTGGCACTTGTATAAGTTGTTTTCACTGGGATAAAGTGAGCTACTTTGGTCAACCGATCCACTACTACCCATATTGAATCATATCCTGCTTTGGTTCTGGGTAATCCGGTGAAAAATCCATGCCAAGTTTGTCCCACTTCCATTCGGGTATTGGCATAGGCTGCAACAGTCCTTCTGGCTTTTGATGCTCTGCCTTCACTCTCTGGCATACATCGCAAACGGCTACATACTCAGCAATATCCTTCTTCATACCAGTCCACCAGAAACGTTCCTTCAAGTCCAAATACATCTTGGTGTTTCCGGGGTGAATCGAGTATGGTGAGTCATGAGCCTCTTCAAGTATTGACTTCCTGATCTCCAAATTGTTGGGCACATAAATCCGATCCTCAAACCACAAGGTATCGTGCTCATCCTCACGAAAACCTTTGGCTTTTCCTTTGCCCATCTTTTCCTTTATCTCAGCAATCTCTTTATCCTCCTTTTGAGCGTCTCGAATCTTGTCTAACAAGGTCGACTGAACCTCCATTGTTGCAAGAAAACCTCTTGGAACAATCTCCAACTGAAGTTCCATAATATCCTCTGCTAACTCCTTTGGTAGTCCTCTACCTTTAAGGATATTGGCATAACTCTTCCGACTTAAAGCGTCTGCTACAACGTTGGATTTTCCTGGATGATAGTGGAGCTTCATGTCGTAATCCTTTATAAGTTCCAACCATCTCCTCTGTCTGAGGTTTAACTCCTTCTGTGTGAAAATTTACTTCAAACTCTTATGATCCGTGTACACATCACAACGGTTTCCCATGAGATAATGTCTCCAGGTCTTCAACGCATGTACCACAGCTGCTAGCTCCAAATCATGCGTGGCATAGTTCAACTCATGAGGCTTCAGTTGTCGTGAGGCATACGAAACAACTTTTCCTTCCTGCATAAGAACACATCCAAGTCCCAAGCGAGAGGCATCACAATACACTTGAAACTCCCTATGTATATCTGGCAATGTCAGCACTGGGGCTGTAGTCAACCGTTTCTTCAACTCTTGGAAGCTTGTCTCACAATCCTCTGTCCATTTGAACTTGGTATCCTTCTTTAGTAACTCTGTCATTGGTTTAGCAATCTTGGAAAAATTCTCAATGAATCTCCGATAATACCCCGCCACCCAAGGAAATCGAATCTCACGATCAAGTGGGTGCCAACCATTCAAAGGATCGACTAAATTTTACCGGGATCTACTGCTATACCCTCTCCT
Source organism: Aegilops longissima (assembly GCA_021605205.1). Classification (NCBI taxonomy): domain Eukaryota; kingdom Viridiplantae; phylum Streptophyta; class Magnoliopsida; order Poales; family Poaceae; genus Aegilops; species Aegilops longissima. Next base: position 109,095,552 of record CM038676.1, read on the forward strand.
GATATAACATGCCCAAGAAATCAAACTTCCTTTAACCAAAACTCGCACTTGCTTAATTTGGCATATAACTGGTGTTCCCTGAGTTTCTCAAGAACCAAACGTAGGTGTTCTGCGTGCTCCTCTTCGTTCTTCGAGTAAACCATAATATCATCGATAAACACCACAACAAACTTGTCCAAATACTCCATGAACACTTTGTTCATCATACTCATAAAATAGGCAGGGGCGTTAGTCAGTCCAAACGACATGACCGTATACTCATATAATCCATATCGAGTGGTAAATGTTGTCTTTGGTATATCCTTCTCTCGGATCTTCAACTGATGGTATCCTGATCGTAGATCAATCTTAGAAAACACCTTAGCTCCTTGCAACTGATCAAACAGATCATTAATCATCGGTAAGGGATACTTGTTCTTTATCGTTACTTCACTTAGAGCTCGGTAATCAACAACCATCCTCAGGGATTTATCCTTCTTCTCCACCAAAAGTACTGGTGCTCCCCAAGGTGATGAGCTTCTTCGAATATAACCTTTCTCCAATAACTCCTTGATCTGCTTTTTAATTTCTTCCAGATCATTTGCGGGCATCCAATAGGGTCTCTTGGATATTGGTCATGTACCTGGCAATAGTTCTATCAAGAACTCGATGTCTCGATCCGGTGGCATGCCTGGTAACTCTTCCGGAAAAACATCTGGATAATCCTTCACTACTGGTACTTCCTCTTGTACAACTCCCGTGAGGGTATTCACTTGGCTCCTCCTAGGCACATGCCTAGATACATACTTAATCCTTTTTCCTCCGGGTGGTAAGATAAATTGACTTGCTAGCACAATGATACTTCCTCCAAACTTCGACATCCAATCCATACCTAATATCACATCCAATCCTTGCGACTCCAAGATAATCAGGTTAGACGGAAAAACATGCGTGCCAATGATTAGGGTATCTGGTGCACCATCCGCTAGCCATATACTCGCTCCAAAGTAGCTCACTAAAAGAGGGGTCCTAAGGGTCCAGGTTGGCAACTTAAACTTATCCACAAACCCCTTGATATGTATGAATGCGATGCACCAAGATCGAAAAGAACAATAGCGGTAAATGACCGAACCAAAACTTACCTATTACCGCATCGGCTGCTCTTCAACTTCCTCCACGTTAACGTGGTTCACTTGTCCTTTGTTGAATGGATTGGGCTTCTTCCCAGTGCTCCCATTTCCGTTTCCATTCTTTCCTTCAGGGCAGTCATTGGCATAGTGCCCTGTCTTCCCGCACTTAAAGCAAATAACTTGGCTCAAGTCTCTCTTAGCGGGTGTAGCCGGGTTAGAGCGATTCTTATTATTGTTGGCTGCATTTCCATTCCCATTCTTCGCACTATTTTGCGATCCTCCTCCAGTATGGTTATGTCCTCCATGGTTATGAACTAGTCCTCCCGAGTTCGGGGTTAAGAGAGGTTTCTGGTGAGCTCCTGAGTTATACTTCCCTTGTCCATACTTCCTCTTACGACTCTCAATTTGCTGCTGCTTTCCTTCAATCATTAGGGCCTTATCTACCAACTCCTGGTAGTTGTTAAAAGTTGCCACCATCAACTGCATACTCATCTCATCATTCAGTCCTTCCATAAACTTCTCTTGCTTCGCGGCATCCGTGGCCACATCATCAGGTGCATAGCGTGATAACTTGCTAAACTCATCCACGTACTGGGCCACAGTACGGTTCCCCTGGCGTAAGTTGCGGAACTCACGCTTCTTCATCTGCATGGCTCCAGTTGAAACATGGGTCGTGCGAAAAGCTTGTTGGAACTGGTCCCAAGTGACATTGGCTATAGGAAAAGTAGCCGTGTAATTCTCCCACCATGCGGCTGCTGGTCCATCCAATTGATGTGCGGCAAAGCGCACTCTTTCAGCATCCGTGCATCCTGCGGTGGTTAACTCCCTTCCAATTCGGCGTAACCAGTCATCTGCAACTATTGGCTCGGTGCTACTGGAAAACACCGACGGTTGTAACCTTAGAAAATGGGCTAAATTGTCCACTGGCGGCGGGTTGTTGTTGTTGTTGTTGTTGTTGGCATTGCCCTGGTTCTGAACTAGCAGTTGCATCAAAGTATTCTGCTGTTGGATCAACTAAGTGAGCTCCGGTGGGAAAGCAAAACCGGGGTCACGTCTCGGAGGCATATGAGGGTTTAGAGGGAAGAGATTAGAAATAGAAAGAGGTCTAGTGAGAAAACACTACCCATATGCACATGAGGCAAAACACACACTCATTCAATCAAGCAAGAAAGGGCATACAAAACGATCTAGGACTATCGCATAAGTGCTCAACTACTACTAGTTACATGGGGGAAAATACTACTAATATTTGGTGGTCATCTAGAAATTTTGATCGGTGGAAGACTCCATGATGTCTGCTCCAGCTTCGTCTTCATAGTCATCATCACTTGGATCTGAGTCTGTGTCGTCGATGATGATGTAGTTGTCTGGACAAGCGGGGTCTTCTTCCTCTTCTTGCTCCTCTTCCTTGGGTGCTGGTCCTCCCATGAAGACTCCAATCTTCTTGACTAGGTCGTCGTTCTTCTCCAGTAGTATCTTGATTTCTTCCTCATATCCATCGCGTGTAGACTTGAGTTCTTCCTCCAATTCGATGATCTTAGTTTTCGTCTTCTTCAAATCTAGCATGTCTGCACACATCTGGTTCTCATGACGTCGAATGTGCTGGTTTAGCTCCTGGATGTAAGCTGCAATGGATCTATCCTTCTTGGTGCTAATTACTTCCCATTGCTCGTCTCGGCGCCCACATATTTGGTATATGGTGTCTTTAAGCTCCTTGTTGTAGACTTCTCCAATGCGTCCCATGGTAATGTGAGCTGCCATACTCTTTCCTAAGCCCCATGTTGGTGCATTGAAAACACATACTATGGGCTCCGTGCTTGGTGCAAATGTCCTTCCGGGAACTAAGGCTTGAATCTTCCAGCATTCTTCTTCTGGTAAGGTGGCGTTGTACGTCCCGGTGAAGCTTGGTATTCCAATATTTAGGTACCTAGTGACTTCCTTCAAGTGGCGTCCAAAAGGTGTGTCTTCATCCGGTTGTGCAAACTTGTACTTCATCTCTGTCATCCTAAAGAGTGGAAAAATGGAGAGAGGTTAGAAATGAGTAGAGAAGAGTGACCTATGGTTTTATCTTAGTGGTCGTGTCCTACACTCAACGTGTGCGCTGATACCATCTTGTAGCGACCCGACCTCAGATGGTCAAGTCTCTGTGCTTCTGTGTCATCCCTGGATCGGTAATGCTGACACACACAGTACTCGAAGGATTTATAAGCAGAGTAGCAATCACACACTTATTACATCGAATGTCTCAAAAGAGAACTTATTACAGTAATATGGCTTAAGGCCATCTAATGCGATAACAGCGGAAGGCTTGGAAGATAAAGTGAGTCCATCAACTCCAACGGCATAACTGAGCTGCACGACAACGACCTACCATCCTTACTCCTCGTATGAAAAGTCTGCAACATAATACGTTGCAGCCCGAGAACGGGCCAGCACATGGAATATGCTGGCAATGTAACACATAGAAAGTAATGAAAGAATAAGCTATACTACATGCATATATGGCTGGTGGAAAGCTCTATGGTTACAGTTTTGCATAAAGCCAATTTTTCCCTATATCAAAGGAATAAATTTTACTTTAACTATCATGGTGGTTGAAACAACATTGAGAAGGTATAACCCCAACTCAATCCCAATTAAAGTGATTAACAACCCAACAGTATTAATTTAGGGTGATGAGATACATGTGAATACTCAAGTACTAGATACTCAGAATTGTCCATAACCGGGGACAAGGCTAACCATGATTAGATTGTACACTCTGCAGAGGTTTGCGCACTTTTCCCCACAAGACTCGATCGCCTCCGTTGGTTTCTCGCACTGCATGGTGTTTGAGAGACGGATGACCGAGACACGCCTTTCGTAAACATTAACTCTCTACTCCGGATAGATCATACCAAACCTATAAAACCCACTACCTGCTGACCTACCTCTTCGAGAGCTTCACGTAACTTACTCAACTATGCTAGAGCCCATAATAGCTTGTGGCTGCACACGGAAGTTTCTAGCATGAATAATCTCAGTTCCCTTTGAGCCTGTGTGGCGGTCCTTAGGAAGATCACACGGGTACCCTGGGATTTCAAAAAAAAACAGACAACACTGGGTTCCCCAGGTGCCTCAATCCACCCAGATGTGTATTTAACTTGCCACCTTAAGGTAAACCATTAATTAATAATCTCACATCTGGTCGTGAATATCTCTCAAACCCAAACCACGTCTACGAGCATAGCATGGCAATATAAGCATAACGTAGAAGTAACTCCCAAGGTTTGAAAGTAACAGGGCAATAGGTTCCTACCTCATCATCTACTTCCCAACCCACAAATTAATGCCATCCTAATCATGCAATGTTTGAGGATTGAGCTAATGCATAAAAACTGGGTATGAAAAGATATGATCAAGTGTTACTTGCCTTGCTGACGATCCGTGAATCCTAGAGACTCGTAGTAACACGCTTCGCACTCCGGAAATTCTATCGCAAGCAAACAATACATACATAAGCAACAAGCAAAGATGCACAAACGAAACTTCAACTGTAAGAGGTTGACCGGAGAGTTCAACTTAAGAACTCCGGTTTGCAAAAAGAATCAAACCAAACGAAACAACGAAACTCAAACGGCGAAAGAAATAGGGTCCGTTTACTAATCTGAACTAGAGTCAAATTTTACAATGATAAAAACTGGTTTAAGTTGATTATTCGGAAAGAGGGTTTCGAGATGAAACTCCAGGCACTTGAATCGCCTGATTCCGATAAACGAGCGAAAAGATAAACAGGTTTGAAAATTGGATCAGAAATCGCGATCGAATAACCGCGAATAAATCGATAAAAGAAAAGCGACGAATCGCTAAACGAACGAACGTTCGTTAACAGAACCTAAACAGTGACTCAAGGGGCGGGCGGCTCCGTGGGTTCCGGGTGGGCGGGGTCGGCGAGGGGCGGCGGCGATCAAGGGAGGGCGGCGACGGCGGCGCGGACGACGGCGACGGCGCTGGGCTCCGGGCGGCTCGGGCTCCGCTGCTCGTGGCTCCGGCGGGTTGTGGTGGCGGTGGTGGTGGCGGGTGGTGGCGGAGGCGGGCGGCGGCATATAAAGGGGCGGGCGGCTCGGCTTGGGAAGGGCGCCGGGTGGAGTCCGCTCGGACTCCTCGGCGTCTGTGCCTCTGCACGGCGGGCGCTGGGGAAGGCGGCGGCATGCTCAAGGCCGGGCTGGCTCGGCTGGGCCTTTGGCCCATCGGGGCTGTCCGTTTTTTAAATCATTCCACCAAAGAAAAATTCCTAGAAAAATAAATAAAATCTAAAAATTCCAAAATAAGTTTTCTCCGCCTAAATAAAATATTTAGAACTAGATGAACTTTTTGGCCCCTAAAATGCAACTTTTAAAGCGTGCAAATTTTTCTAGGGCAATTAAAATTCCAAATAAAATCAAATAAAACCCAAATAATGATTTTAACATTTTCCTCCGTTATTTCAATTATTTTGGAGAAGTCATATTATCTCCTTTATTTTAAATGAAATATTTTTCCGGAGAGAAAATAATAAAATCCAATATCCTCGCTTTCATTATTTGGTAAAATTCAATATGAAAATCGAAAAATCCCCAACTCTCTCCGAGGGTCCTTGAGTTGCTTAGGATTTTCGAGGATGGCAAATGAGAATGCAAATAAATATGGTATGCATGGATGACCTATGTATAACATGCCAAATTGAAAATTTGGGATGTTACAATTCGACACAAGGGGAGGCAAAGAATATTCTCAAGTATTAGCAGCTGAGTTGTCAATTCAACCACACCTGGAAACTTAGTATCTGCAGCAAGGTGTTTAGTAGCAAAGTAATATGATAGTGGTGGTAACGGTAACAAAAGTAAAGACATCAAAAGTAATGTTTTTGGTATTTTGTAGTGATTGTAATAGTAACAACGGAAAAGTAAATAAGCGAGAACCAGTATACGGAAAGCTCGTAGGCACCGGATTAGTGATGGATAATTATGCCGGATGCGGTTCGTCATGTAACAGTCATAACATAGGGCGACACAGAACTAGCTCCAATTCATCAATGTAATGTAGGCATGTATTCTGAATATAGTCATACGTGCTTATGGAAAAGAACTTGCATGACATCTTTTGTCCTACCCTCCTGTGGCAGCGGGTCCTATTGGAAACTAAGGGATATTAAGGCCTCCTTTTAATAGAGAACCGGAACAAAGCGTTAGCACATAGTGAATACATGAACTCCTCAAACTATGGTCATCACCGGGAGTGGTCCCGATTATTATCACTTCGGGGTTGCCGGATCATAACACATAGTAGGTGACTATAGACTTGCAAGATAGGATCAAGAACTCACATATATTCATGAAAACATAATAGGTTCAGATCTGAAATCATGGCACTCGGGCCCTAGTGACAAGCATTAAGCATAGCAAAGTCATAGCAACATCAATCTCGGAACATATTGGATACTAGGGATCAAACCCTAACAAAATTAACTTGATTACATGATAAATCTCATCCAACCCATCACCGTCCAGCAAGCCTACGATGGAATTACTCACACACGGCGGTGAGCATCATGAAATTGGCGATGGAGGATGGTTGATGATGACGACGGCGATGAATCCCCCTCTCCGGAGCCCCGAATGGACTCCAGATCAGCCCTCCCGAGAGAGATAGGGCTTGGCGGCGGCTCCGTATCGTAAAACGTGATGATTTCTTCTCCCTAATTTTTTTCTCCCCGAAAGCCAATATATAGAGTTGTAGTTGGCGTCGGAAGGTTTCCAGGGGGCCCACGAGGTAGGGGGGCGTGCCGAGGAGGGGGGGCGCCCCCACCCTCGTGGACAGGGTGTGGGCCCCCTGGTCTTCATCTTTGGCGAGGATTTATTATTATTTATTCTAAGATATTCCGTGGAGTTTCAGGTCATTCCGAGAACTTTTGTTTTCTGCACATAAAACAACATCATGGCAATTCTGCTGAAAACAGCGTCAGTCCGGGTTAGTTCCATTCAAATCATACAAGTTAGAGTCCAAAACAAGGGCAAAAGTGTTAGGAAAAGTAGATACAACGGAGACGTATTAGTACCCCTTGCACCCATATATACCTACGTATCGTAAAACTTCCAGAACAGAAGATAGATCGGGACTTCCGCCGCCGCAAGCCTCTGTAGCCACCAAAACCTCTCGAGCCCATTCCGCACCTCCGGGGGGGAACCCATCACCGTGGCCATCTTCATCATCCCGGCGCTATCCATGACGAGGAGGGAGTAGTTCACCCTCGGGCTGAGGGTATGTACCAGTAGCTATGTGTTTGATCTCTCTCTCTCTCTCTCGTGTTCTCTCTCTTGTTCCCTCTATGGCACGATCTTGATGTATCCCGAGCTTTGCTATTGTAGTTGGATCTTATGATGTTTCTCCCCCTCTACTCTCTTGTGATGAATTGAGTTTCCCCTTTGAAGTTATCTTATCGGATTGAGTCTTTTATGAGAACACTTGATGTATGTCTTGCCATGCTTATCTGTGGTGACAATGGGATATCATGTGCCGCTTGATGTATGTTTTGGTGACCAACTTGCGGGTTCTGCACATGAACCTATGCATAGGGGTTGGCACACGTTCTTGACTCTCCGATAGAAGCTTTGGGGCACTCTTTGAAGTACTTTGTGTTGGTTGGATGAATCTGAGATTGTGTGATGCATATCGTATAATCATGCCCATAGATACTTGAGGTGACAATGGATTATCTAGTTGACATTAGGGTTTTGGTTGATTTGTGTCTTAAGGTGTTATTCTAGTACGAACTCTTTTATAGATTGATCCGAAAGAATAACTTTGAGGTGGTTTCGTACCCTACCATAATCTCTACGTTTGTTCTCCGCTATTAGTGGCTTTGGAGTGACTCTTTGTTGCATGTTGAGGGATTGTTATATGATCTATCTATGTTATTATTGTTGAGAGAACTTGCACTAGTGAAAGTATGAACCCTAGGCCTTGTTTCCTATCATTGCAATACCGTTTACGCTCACTTTTATAATTAGTTACGTTGCTGTTTTTATTATTTCAGATTACAAATACTCTTATCTACCGTCCATATTGCACTTGTATCACCATCTCTTCGCCGAACTAGTGCACCTATACAATTTACCATTGTATTGGGTGTGTTGGGGACACAAGAGACTCTTTGTTATTTGGTTGCAGGGTTGATTGAGAGAGACCATCTTCATCCTACGCCTCCCACGGATTGATAAACCTTAGGTCATCCACTTGAGGGAAATTTGCTACTGTCCTACAAACCTGTGCACTTGCAGGCCCAACAACGTCTACAAGAAGAAGGTTGTGTAGTAGACATCAAGCTCTTTTCTGGCGCCGTTGCCGGGGAGGTGAGTGCTTGAAGGTATATCTTTAGATCTTGCAATCGAATCTTTTTGTTTCTTATTTTAGCACTAGTCTAGTTTATAAAAGAAAACTACAAAAAAATGGAGTTAAGTTTGTCTCATACGCTTCGTCTTTTTAATATCTTTCGTAAGTTTGATGGAAAGGAAAATTGTGCTCAAGTGCTAGAAGAAGAATGCTTTAAAATGCTTGTTACTAAATCTTTGAATGATGAGCATGATTGCAATGTTGTTAGTATAAACTCCTTGAATATCCGTAGTACTAATGATGATTGCTCTAGTCATGATGAAAATATATCTTATGAGCATGTCAACTTTTGTGGAGTGCATGTTTGCATGAACACACCAAATAGAGAAGATATATATTGCAAGAGGCATAAGCATTTAGAAACTAAATGGTTGCAAGAAAGGCTAGATGTGAGTGCTGAAAATTTAAAATTCCTTTGCCGTACTTGTGAACTTTGCAATGAACGTGGTCATTTCCATCTCCAATGCAAATTGTTTCATGACCGAATCGTGTCCAAAAATTGTGATGATTTGATTTCCCTTGCACATTATAATGAACTTAGTTTGCTTTTGGGTTATGAAGAGTTGAAACGTTTAACCAAGCCTATTCCAGAATTTAATCTTGAGCATTTCCTTGATATTGATCTAGAAAAGATTTATATGTTTTGTGCGGAGAATTGCATTGAAAATCCTTATATTGCCAATTACCTAAAGAAAAGAAAGCAAATGGAAGATGATGAGAATACTAATGAAAGGGAAGATACTTCCCAATCTCCTCCTACTATTTCTTATGATGAATCAGGTAACGAGGAGGAGCTTTCTATTCAACCAATCTCATCAATAAGGAGCTCAAAGAGGAAGGTTGAACCTACAAATAATGTGAAGAAGAAAAAGAAAAGAAGGAGCAACAAAGGTAAAAAGGTATCCCTCCCAAATGATGTTGCTCCTACTACTCATTGTGATGATGATAATTGCTTTACTATTGGTGCTATCCATATTTTTAATGATGAGAGTGATTATGCTTATGATATGAAAAGGCCCAAGCTTGGGGAAGCTATGTTTGATGAGAATGACATATTTGACAATATATTTGCTGAAATTAATGTTTTTCCCAAGCTTGGGGATGCTACGTTTGGTGAAGATGATATTTTTAGCATCCCAAGTTTGGATGTGCAAAGTTGTTATGATGATAGCATGCCTCCTACGTATGATGATTATATTGATGAAAGTGGGTTCGGAAGAGTGTCAACTTTAGGAAGTAGTGATCCCACTATTTTGGAGGATGTTGAATTTTATTGTGATGAATATGAAAGTGGATTTGGAAGAGTGTCAACTTTATTTAGTGATTCCACTATCTTGGGAGAGGTTTCAATCGATTATGATGAGAACGAAGTTGCTACTTATGATGATTATTGTGATGAAACTTATGCTATAAAAAGTAGTGATGATTATATTTAAAAATCTTGTCATGATTATGATTACCCTTTTTCTGAACATTACTCTTTTAATGTGGAAACAATTTTTAGTGTTCAAGTCTCGTATGATACTCCCACTATCCGCAATGAGAAGAATTTTGCTTATGTGGAGAGTAGTAAATTTTATATGCTTGTAGATCATGAAAAGAATGCTTTAGGTGCTGGTTATATTGTTGAATTAATTCATGATGCTACTGAAAATTATTATGAGGGAGGAATATATGCTTGTAGTAATTGCAATAATGTCAAGTTTCCTCTCTATGTGTTGAAAATCTTGAAGCTATGCTTGTGTTACCCTCCTATGCTAGTTGATTATTGTTCCCATAAGTTGTTTGCTCACAAAATCCCTATGCATAGGGAGTGGGTTAGACTTAAATGTGCTAGTCATATTCTTCATGATGCTCTCTTTATGTTTCAATTCTTATCTTTTATGTGAGCATCATTGAAATCATCATGCCTAGCTAGGGGCTTTAAACGTTTGCGCTTGTTGAGAGGCAACCCAATTTTATTTTAGTTTATTGCTTTTTGGTTCTTTTTAGGAATAAATAATCCATCTAGATTCTGTTTAGATGTGTTTTCATGTTTTAATTAGTGTTTGTGCCAAGTAGAACCTTTGGGAAGACTTGGGTGAAGTCTTTATGATCATGCTGTAAAAAACAGAAAATTTAGCGCTCACGAGATTAGCTTCAACTTTTTACTGGAGAGTTCTATTTAGTTGATTCTTTTTGCAGATGATTACTAGACAAATTCCTCAGGCCCAACAATTTATTTTAGAATTTTTGGAGTTCCAGAAGTTTGCGTTAGTTACATATTACTACAGACTGTTCTGTTTTTGACAGATTCTATTTTCATTGTGTTGTTTGCTTATTTTGATGAATCTATGGCTAGTAAAATAGTTTATAAACCATAAAGAAGTTGGAATACAGTAGGTTTAACACAATATAAATAAATAATGAGTTCATTACAGTACCTTGAAGTGGTGTTTTGTTTTCTTTCGCTAATGGAGCTCACGAGTTTTCTGTTAAGTTTTGTGTTGTGAAGTTTTCAAGTTTTGGGTAAAGATTCGATGGACTATGGAATAAGGAGTGTAAAGAGCCTAAGCTTGGGGATGCCCAAGGCACCCCAAGGTAATATTCAAGGATAACCAAGAGTTTAAGCTTGGGGATGCCCGGAAGGCATCCCTCTTTAAATCTTCGCTCATCGGTAACTTTACTTGGAGCTATATTTTTATTCACCACATGATATGTGTTTTGCTTGGAGCGTCATTTTATTTTGTTAGTATTTGCTTGCTGTTATCTATAATAATGTTTTGCATCTTTAGTTTCAATAAAAATGTCAAGGATAGCCTTTACCATGCTTATTTTGCTACTATACATGTTGCTGTTTGAAAACAGAAAGTTTACCACTGTTGCAAAAATTCCCTAGAAAATTCAGAGAGTGGTATAATGTTGAATATTTTTGAATATTGATATCTGATAAATTTGTTACAGTGGGAATTTTATTTCATAATTTTTGGAGTCAGGGAAGTATTTATACTCTTGCATTCTTCACAGAATGTACTGTTTTGGCAGATTGCTGTTATGTTTGCATTGTTTGCATATGTTTGCTTTTTTAATGATTCTATTTGAGGATAGGAGTATTCAATATGCAGAGGCATTTAGTATGCAATGTTGAATAATAATGTTAGTGATTTGTTACAGTAGAAAATGATAAGGTTTTGCATTGGTTTATACTAACCTATCTCAAGAGTTCTTGTTGAGTTTGTTGTGAATAAAGCTTTTGATAAAAAGAGAAACCATGATATGAGAGGAATTAAGGAGACACAAAAGTTCAAGCTTGGGATGCCCAAGGCACCCCAAGATAATATTTCAAGAATTCTCAAGCATCTAAGCTTGGGGATGCCCCGGTAGGCATCCCACCTTTCTTCTTCAACAACTATCGGTTGAGCCTAAGTTTTTGCTTATTCACAAGAGTTGTGCTATCCTTGCAATGTAGTTTTCTTTAGATTTGCTTGCTGTTTGAATAAATTATCAAGATCTGAAATTATTAAATGGGAGAGCCTTCACATAGTTGCATAATTATTCGACTACTCATTGATCTTCACTTATATCTTTCGGAGTAGTTTTTGTTATTGCTCTAGTACTTCACTTATATCTTTTAGAGCATGGTGGTAGTTTTATTTTGAATAAGTAGATGATCTCTCATGCTTCACTTAGAATATTTTGAGAGTCTTAAATAGCATGGTAATTTGCTTAAATAATCCTAATATGCTAAGCATAAAAGATTTGTAAGAATTCTTATGAGTGTGTTGAATACTAAGAAAAGTTTGATACTTGATAATTGTTTTGAGATATGGAGGTAGTGATATTAAAGTCATGCTAGTTGGGTGATTATGAATTTAAAGAATGCTTGTGTTGAAGTTAGCAAATCCCGTAGCATGCACGTATGGTTAAAGTTGTGTAACAAATTTGAAACATGAAGTGTACCTGGCTTGTGCATCCTTATGAGTGGCGGTCGGGGACGAGCGATGGTCTTTTCCTACCAATCTATCCCCCTAGGAGCATGCGCGTAGTACTTGATTTTTGATGACTTCTAAATTTTTGCAATAAGTATATGAGTTCTTTTGACTAATGTTGAGTCATGGATTATACGCACTTTTACCTTTCCGCCTTTGCTAGCCTCTTCGGTACCGTGCATTGCCCTTTCTCACCTTGAGAGTTGGTGCAAACTTCGCCGGTGCATCCAAACCCCGTGATACGATACACTCTATCACACATAAACCTCCTTATATCTTCCTCAAAACAGCCACCATACCTACCTATTATGGCATTTCCATAGCCATTCCAAGATATATTGCCATGCAACTTTCCACCGTTCCGATCATCATCATGACATACTTTACTTTTGTCATATTGCCATTGCATGATCATGTAGTTGACATCGTATTTGTGGAAAAGCCACCATGCATTATTTTTCATACATGTCACTCTTGATTCATTACACCATCCTGGTACACCTCCGGAGGCATTCATATAGAGTCATATCTTGTTCTAGTTTCGAGTTGTAATCCTTATGTTGTAATCAATAGAAGTGTGATGATCATCATTATTAGAGCATTGCCTAATCAAAAAAAAAGAGAAAGGCAAAAAGAAAAAAAGAAAGGCCCAAAAAAAAGGGCAATGTTACTATCTCTTTTTCCGCACTTGTGCTTCAAAGTAGCACCTTGTTCTTCATGTAATGAGTCTCATATATTGTGCTTCAAAGTAGCACCCTGTTTTTCATATAGTAAGTCTCGTAAGTTGTCTTTTTCATACTAGTGGGAATTTTTCATTATAGAACTTGGCTTGTATATTCCTACGATGGGCTTCCTCAAATGCCCTAGGTTTTTGTGAGCAAGCAAGTTGGATGCACACCCACTAGTTTTCTTTTGTTGAGCATTCATTTATAACTCTAGTGCATCCGTTGCATGGCAATCCCTACTCCTCATGTTGACATCAATTGATGGGCATTTCCATAGCCCGTTGATTATCCTCGTCAGTGTGAGACTTTCTCTTTTTTGTCTTCTCCACACAATACCCATCATCATATTCTATTCCACCCATAGTGCTATATCCATGGCTCACGCTCATGTATTGCGTGAAGGTTGAAAAAGTTTGAGATTATTTAAGTATGAAACAATTGCTTGGCTTGTCATCGGGGGTATAGAAGTTGGGAACATCTTTGTGTGACGAAAATGAAGCATAGCCTAACTATATGATTTTGTAGGGATGAACTTTCTTTTGCCATGCTATTTTGAGAAGACATAATTGCTTTGTTAGTATGCTTGAAGTATTATTATTTTTATGTCAATATGAACTTTTGTCTTGAATCTTTCAGATCTGAATATTCATATCACAATTAAGAAGAATTACAATGAAATTATGCCAACTAGCATTCCACATCAAAAATTATCTTTTTTTATCATTTACCTACTCGAGGACGAGCAAGAATTAAGCTTGGGGATGCTTGATACGTCTCCAACGTATCTATAATTTTTTATTGTTCCATGCTATATTATCTACTATTTTGGGCAATATTGGGCTTTATTTTCCACTTTTATATTACTTCTGGGACTAACCTATTAACCGGAGGCCCAGCCCAGATTTGCTGTTTTATGCCTATTTCAGTGTTTTGAGGAAAAGGAATATCAGACGGAGTCAAAACGGAACGAAATCAACTGGAGAAGTTATTTTTGGAAGGAAACCCACCAGATAGACTTGGACTCTACGTCAGAAGATACGGGAGCTGGCCACGAGGGTGCGGTGCTACTAGAGAACACTGGCGGATTCAACCTCAGAAATCGAGTCAAGTTGTCCACAGTGGGTGGTGGTGGCGGTGGATTGTTGGCGGGTTGTTCGATTCTCAATCAGAGCTGCATCAAGGCATTCTGCTGCTGGAGCAGTTGGGTGAGCTCCGGCGGGAAACCAAAGGTCACGCCTCGAGGCATCCGTGTTTTGGAGTGGATGAGAAAATTAGAATAGAACAAGGGTCTATGAGAATAACACTACCCATATGAATGCACAATTATAACACACCAATCATTTATTCATTCCACTCAAACATGGTTCAAACTCGATTACAAAAGCTCATGACTAATCGAAGGAAAACATCGGCCTAACTGATCGATTTAAAAAGAAATAAAAGATAACATGGTGGTCGACTAAAAGTCTTCATCGATGGCGCCTCCTCTTGGGGTTTCCTTCATGGTACTCCCTCAAATCCTGATCATTGCTCACGAGGGTGCTTCATCTCCACTCGGGTAAAGGTCCTCTCCCAAGTCCATCTTTTCCTCAATCGCTGCAAGCTTCATCTTCGTGTCGTCGACTATCTCCATGAAGTCCGTGATTTCTTCCTCATGGCCAAGGAAGTCTGCGCGAGCCTTCTCCTCCAGTTCCAGTCATGGAATAAAGCTTCCGTGTGTCTTCGAGTTACGGCGAGCCCGAATCTCCCGCTTCTGAGAAGACACTCCAAGTCCTGAATGTACGAGAGGGTGGAATCGCCCTCGATGGTACGGATGATATCTCCATTCCTTGCCCTGCGAGAAACCATGGCGAGGTCTGAGTGATCGAGCTCACCCCTGTACTCCTCTCGAGATGTCCAAGTGCTCGGTAGATCGCCACGCCTCTTCCGATGATCCAGCTTGAACTCGGTGAACTCAAAGTTGATAGGCTCCGTCGTCCTCCAAAGGTCCTCCCAGGATATGCACCTCAATCCAGTAGCGGGTGTCCGCTCGGAAGTGCATTAGTGGGTTTCCCAGTGATCGAAGGCAGAGCAATCTTCAGCAGCTTCACCATCTGGACCAGCTTCTTTCCGAAGGGCATCGTCTCATCGGGCTGGCAGAACTCCGGGAGCAAAACTGGGGTGAACTCGACGGCCATCTAGAATGTTGCAAAGGGGAGAAGAGTCAGAATAGATCAGGGAAGAATATAGAATGAAAGGAGGTTCAAAGTAAATGGTCTCTGCTTATGGCTTTCCGATCCTAGGGGTTACGATCCTACGGTCATGCGTGTGCTCGATACCATCTCTCAGAGCGACCTGACCCAAAATCGGTCAAATCTCGTGTCCGTATTCATCCCAAGATCATGCCGGTACTCACAATACATCGATAAAGTAATCAAAGTTCAATCACACCTGAATATTATTAATCGATTCTCATATAGAGTCTTTATTACAAGGAATAAATTCGCTCAAGGCCAACTCATGAGAAATAAACTAAAATGCTGCGAAGCGTCGAAGGTAAGCGAGTCCATCCGACTCAAAGGGCAATCGCCAAGCGCGGAGCGTAGCCTCACTCCCGATCGAATATATCTCGCAACATAATACGTTGCAGCCATGTAGGTCAGCTTATGGAATAAGTCGGCAAGTTATGAAGAACAACAATAATAAAGTTACTAACTCTATATGCATATTTGGTCTGTGGAGCTCTAAGTTTCATCATTTTGCGAAAAGCCAATTTTATCCTACTACAAAGGACTTATTTGCAAATTACTACAAATTGTTGGTAGTTATTGAGATGGTTCCGCCAACCAAAATCTCGCTCCCAAATTATTATTAAGTCATAAACCCAATCAAATTAATTCATTAGTTTTAGTGTTGAGATATCCGAATACTTCCAAGGTCCAGATGCTCAAATGTCCGTGAATCGGGACACGGCTAATCGATTAGGTTATAACACTCTGCAGAGGTTTGCGACTTTCCCATAAGAATCATTCCTCCTTTAAAGTCTTCGCACTTCATGGTGTTTGAAGACGGACTAATGAAACAGGTCTTCCAAAGAGTTCTTCCGCCACCGCCGTACCCATCCAACCCTACCGCTCGCCTACTTCTCGTAGTACCGCCCAGCCAGCTTCACTACAAGGGTCAACCCAGCCAGAGCCCATAATGGCTTGCGGCTGCACAGTAAGCTTCCGGTCATGGGGCATCCATCCTTCTTCGTGGCTGGGTGAAGCTTTCCGCAGGATGTCATGGCGCTTCTCCATGCATCCCGGCCACCACTGGGTGCTCCAGGGTGCCCGTCAACCGTCCTCCACCCAGTAGTGATTTTCCGAAGTCCATCTTGATCATTGTAGTCCATGGGTCATCATCATCATTGACTCTCACATCTTGCTTATGGATTTTACTCACCCCAAATCCCGTCTACGAGCATAGCAAAATAACTACTACGTCCCGGGGCCATGGTAACAAGGGGGGTTGGTTCATCCTACCACATGATACTACTCAAGTTTAATGACTTCAAGATTTTCACTACTGCATGCAATGGTGGGGGTGGTGACAACTACTAATGCACAAAAAAACATAGGTATAGAAATAACATGATCAAAACTTGCCTTGCTGATGATCCTCGTAAGCTAAAGAGTCGAGTAGCAAGCTTCAGACTCAGGAACTCTACCGAGACAAACAATAACATAATAAGCACAAAGCACAAGGATCACACAAGATAACAAAAGTAACAAAGCACAACAAAGCAAACAAAACCAAATCAAAAGGAAAACTCAAAGAAATCAAATTCAAAGTCTTTCCTATTCCAAACAATAGCAAAATGGTTTTATATAACAAAATTCCTCAACATGACCTAATCATGGTTTTAGATCAACTTAACAGAAAATGATTAACTAAGTAGTTAGGAGCAAAAAGAATTAATTAATTAGCTATTATAAAACTCAATTTAGGCCTAATCCAATTTCTATTAGGAAAATTAATTTAAAACTTTTATTAATTATAAATAAAAGTTCATCTAATGGAATGACAGAAACTAGCCTAGAATAACTAATCACAAGTTAAAAATAAATTAATTTACTAATTAATTAATTAGGAAAACAGAACTAATCAATTAATTAGGATTAATAGGATTCTGCCTAGAATTAATTATTTATTAATCCTAAAATACCAAAGTTAATTTCTAGGGTTTGGCAATATCAAAATAAAGTGATTGCAAAAAGAATCATGCAAAAATAATTTTTCTAACTAAAACTATAGCAGATTTGCTATTCTGACTAAAACAATATTAAAGCATTTTTAATTATTTTTAACATAGCTAAATATATGTTTTTCAGAAACTACATAAAATTTTCAATCCAACAAAAAAGAATCACAAAAAATATTAAACAGAACAAAAGATACACATTTTTGAAATTTGGAACAAATCGCTAAAACAGAAAATCTAAATAAAAGAAAAATGCCTAATGGGCCTAAACAAAGGCACTAGGCGCCGATAGACTAAATGGGCCTAGGGTTTAACTAAAACGAACCGCCTAAATAAATAAACCTAACTAAAATAAACCGCACCGGCGGGCCGTTTTCTAACTAAAACATACCCTTCGGGGCTTTAATCCTAGCCACCCGATTGGGATCGGACGGTGGAGGGAAAGCCGGGACTCACGGACTCCGCGACGCCGGGCGGCGGCGAGAGTGCTCCGGGGCTTGAGCGTCAGCGAGCTTGGGAGACGCTGGGAGACGCGGGGAAGCTCGGGGAAGGGTTCGGTGGGGTTGGTGAGGGTCGGGGGGCACTAGGGCGGCGACGGCGAGGGTTTTGGCGGCGGGGTTGAGCTCGGGCTCCGGCGTGCTTCGGGAGAGAGAGGGAGAGAGGCTCCGGCGTGGCTAAGGGGGGGAATGGGGTGCGGGGCCTCTGGCTTATATAGCCAGGGGGTCGGGCGAGGGGCGGAAGGGCATCGGGGCTGTCGGGGATCCCGGATCCTTCGGATCCGTGGATCTCCCATGCGAGTCCGCTTGTGGGCGAGGGGGAAGACGACGGGTGGGGGCCACGGGTCAGTGAGGGAGAGAGGGGAGGGTTCGGGCGGTCGACCGGATCCTAGGGGATTCGGGCGAGGGGGAGGCGCGGGCGGTCGGTGGGCTGGCTCAGGCCTAGTGGGCCGTGGTGGGCCTCGTGCGCTGGGGTGGCTGAGGGCGCGGTGTTGGCTGGGCTCTGGTGGTTCTGGTGGCGCCAAAAGGTTTTCCTTTATTTTTTAATAAAACCAAAAACAAAATAAAACCTAAACTAATAATATTTTATATAGGGTATATATATACCAAAATGATCGGGGAATATTCCCTTTCATTTGAACATTTTTCCAAAGGCAAAATCCAAACTTTATGAAAATCCATTTTTTTCAAATTCAAATAAAATTTCAGATTTGAATCCAATTCTTTTGGCATTGTTTCCTCTGATATTTTTGGAGTGTCATGTTTGCTCCTCTCATACTTTTGATCAAGTATTTATCAGGCTTGGTTTTGGAATTGTTTCCCACATGCCAAAGTTTGGAATTCAAATTTCAAATTCAAAACTCTCTGAAACTTCAAATGGAATTCAAATTTCAAACAGGATGCATAGGATGCTTATCTATAATTGTAAAACATTCCAAATAGGAAAATTTGGGATGTTACAAACCTACCCACCTTAAGATGAATCTCGCCCTCGAGATTCGGGTTGGCTAGCAATAGGTGCGGATGGTCTCGACGAAGATCTTCTTCGCGCCCCAGTGGCTTCTTCCTCGGTGTGGTGACTCCACAAGACCTTGCAAAACTTGATGACTTTGCTGCGGTAACTCTGCTTGCAGTCTCGAGAATTTTGACGGTGTCTCCTTGTAAGTTAAATCACCGCTGCTGTATGGCCTCTAGGGGCACCGTGTCTCTCAACGGAACATCGGCCATGTCTGCATGGCACTTCTTTAATCGAGAAACGTGAAAGACATCATGAACTCCGGACAATCCTTCCGCAATTCCAACTTGTATGCAACTTCTCCACGACGCTCGAGGATTTTGTAGGGCCAATGAATCGGGTGCTAACTTTCCTTGACTCCAAACCTCTTGATTCCACGAAGTGAGACACACGAAGATATGCTCGGTCTCCCACTTCGTAAGTCACCTCCTTGCGCTTACTGTCGGCATAACTCTTCTGTCGTGACTGTGCTATCTTGAGCCGGTCTCGAATCAGCTTGACTTTCTCTTCGGAATCCTTGATAAGATCGGAACCGAAAAGTGATCGATCTCCAACACTATCCCACAACAATGGTGTTCTGCACCTCCTTCCGTATAGAGCTTCGAAAGGTGCCATTTTCAAACTGGATTGATAACTGTTGTTGTACGAGAACTCTGCGTAAGGCAAGTTATCATCCCAGCTAGACCCATAGTCTAGCACACAAGCTCTCAACATGTCCTCCAGAATCTGATTGACTCTCTCGGTCTGTCCATCTGTTTGCGGATGAAAGGCTGTACTGAATTCCAGCCTCGTACCCAAAGTTTCATGCAATTGCTTCCAAAACTTTGAGGTAAACTGCGTTCCTCTATCTGACACAATTTTCCTCGGAACTCCATGCAGACATACGATCCTGGTCATGTATATCTTGGCCAACTTGGCACTGGTATAGGTAGTCTTCACGGGAATGAAGTGAGCTACCTTAGTCAAACGATCAACTACTACCCAGATAGAATCATAACCTGAACGGGTCCCGGTAATCCTGTGATGAAATCCATACCAAGTTCCTCCCATTTCCAATCGAATCGGCAAAGGTTGAAGTAACCCTGCTGGCTTCGATGTTCTGCCTTTACACGCTGGCAAACATCGATACGGCCACGTGCTCGCAATGTCCTTCTTCATACCGTCCACCGAAACTTTGCTTCAAATCCAGTACATCTTGGTGTTGCCGGGTGAATCGAGTACGTGAATCATGAGCCTCTGAAGAATTAGCTTCTGAGCTCGGGATCATTGGGCACATAAATACGATCCTCAAACCAAATAGTTCCATGTTCATCCTTTCGAATCCTTTAGCTTTTCCATCCTCCATCTTTTGCTTAATCTCATCGATTTCCTTGTCCGCCTTCCGGCTTCACGAATCCTTTCGGTCAAGGTGGACTGAACTTCCAGAGTTGCAACAAATCCTTTCGAACTATCTCCGCGGAGATCTCTCGAGGTCATCGACCAACTCCTGGGTAATCCTCCTGCGTAAGAGTGTTCACATAACTCTTACGGCTCAATGCATCTGCTACAACATTGGCTTTACCGGGGTGATAGTGCAGCCTCATGTCATAGTCCTTTATCAACTCTAGCCATCTCCTCTGCCTGAGGTTCAATTCCTTCTGCGTGAAGATATATTTCAGACTCTTGTGGTCCGTATAGACATCACAACGATTTCCAATGAGGAAATGTCTCCAGGTCTTGAGTGCATGCACTACAGCTGCTAACTCCAAATCATGCGTGGCATAATTCATCTCATGAGGCCGTAGCTGTCTGGAGGCATAAGCTACAACCTTGCCTTCCTGCATCAATACTCCTCCGAGTCCTTGACGAGAAGCGTCACAATAGACCTGATATTCCTTATGTATGTCTGGCAATATCAACACTGGAGCTGTGACCAAACCCTTTCTTCAATTCCTCAAAACTGGCCTCACATTCCTCGGTCCAAACATACTTGGCTTCCTTCTTCAACAGCTCACCATGGGCTTGGCAATCTTCGAGAAGTTCTCAATGAACCTCCGATAGTATCCTGCAAGTCCGAGAAAACTGCGGATCTCCTTGATCGAGGTGGGTGACGCCATTCGGTGACTGATTCAACCTTGGCGGGATCAACTGCTATTCCTCTCCTGAAATAACATGTCCGAGGAATCCAACTTCCTTCAACCAAAATTCACATTTGCTGAATTTGGCATACAAATGATGTTCTCAAGTTTCTCCGAACTAGACGCAAATGTTCCTTATGCTCTTCCTCGCTCTTGGAGAATATCAATATGTCATCGATGAACACCACGACAAACTTGTCCAAGTACTCCATGAACACCTTGTTCATCAAATTCATGAAGTATGCAGGAGCATTAGTCAATCCAAATGACATGACGGTATACTCATATAAACCATACCGTGGTGAATGCTGTTTTGGGTATATCCTTTTCACGAATTTTCAATCGGTGATACCTCGATCAAGATCGATCTTAGAGAATACCTTGGCTCCAACAAGCTGATCAAACAAGTCATTGATCATGGGCAAGGGTACTTGTTCTTGATGGTCACCTCGCTCAATGCACGATAATCCACAACCATCCTCAAGCTTCCATCCTTCTTCTCTACCAAAAGAACTGGGCTCCCCAAGGTGATGAGCTTGGACGAATATATCCTTTCTCCAATAACTCATTTATTTGTTCCTTGATCTCTTTCAACTCATTCGGTGGCATCCGATAAGGTCTCTTAGATATTGGGGCTGTGCCGCAATAACTCAATCGAAACTCAATGTCTCTGTCCGTGGCATTCTGGTAATTCCTCCGGAACACATCGGGAAATTCTTGCACCATGGCACTTCCTCCCAACAACTCCCGTGAGGGAATGCACTGATTCTTCATCCGGCTGTGCTGGCTACATACTTGATCCTCTTACGCTCCGGGTGGTGAGCATAATAGACTTGCCGGCACATCAATGTTCCCTTCATACTTTGACAACCAATCCATGCCTAGGATTACATCCAAGGTCTGAGTTTCCAACACTATGAGTTCTACGGAAATTTGTGGTTCCCGATGTTGAGGTTTGCAGGACAGCTTAAACTCGCCATCATTTCTCCTCCCGCGAACCGACGCGAGGGGGCTTCTAAGGGTTCTAGTCGTAATCCGTACTTATCCACAACTACCCTTGATATGAATGAATGCGCTGCACCGTAATCAAACAGAACCAAAACTGAACGTGAATTCAATAAAACTTACCAACCACAAGGTCGGCTGATCATAGACGTTCTCCACGCCGATGTGATTCACTTGAGCACGAGGAAGGATTGGGCTTCTTCACGAGCCTCCATTGCCATTCCTGTTCCTCTCGCTTGGCCTCCGGGCAGTCGGTGGCGAGTGCCTGCCTTCCGCACTTGAAGCGGTGATGTGGCTCAGATCCTTCGGGCCGGTGCAGAACGGTGTTGATTGCCATTACCACTGCCATTGCCATTGCCATGGCCTGACTTGTTGTCCTGGCTGCGGTTGTTTCCATTTCCACCATGGTTATGACCTCCATGGTTGTGATGGATGTGCCCTCCCGAGTACGGTGCATAGCGGGCTTCGCTGAGCTCTGAATTGTGCTTCCCCGGCTGTACTTCCTCTTGCGGCTTTCTATCTGCTGCTGCTTGCCTTCCGGATCGTGGCCTTGTCTACCAGCTCTGGTAGTTGTTGAAAGTAGCCACAATAAGCTGCATGCTCAATTCATCATTGAGTCCCTCCAGAACTTCTCCGCTTGGCGGCATCGGTGGCCACATCATCGGGGGCATAGCGGGCAAGTTTGCTGAATTCCTCCACGTCTTCGTGCCACAAGACGATTCCCTGGCGCAAGTTTCGAACTCACGCTTCTTCGCACTCATGGCTCCAGATGAGACATGAGCAAGCTGAAGGCCCGCTGGAATTGATCCCAAGTGATGCCACCCAAAGGAAAAGTGGCGGTATAATTCTCCCACCAAGAAGCTGCAGGCCCATCCAGCTTGATGCGCGCAAAGCGCACCTTCTCAACATCGGTGCATCCAACGGTGACTAGCTCTCTTCCAATCTTATGGAGCCACCGTCACCACAATCGGCTCGGTGCTACTAGAGAACACTGGCGGATTCAACCTCAGAAATCGAGTCAAGTTGTCCACAGTGGGTGGTGGTGGCGGTGGATTGTTGGCGGGGTTGTTCTGATTCTGAATCAGGAGCTGCATCAGTGCATTCTGCTGCTGGAGCAGTTGGGTGAGCTCCGGCGGGAAACCAGTGTCACGTCTCGGAGGCATCTGGTGTTTTGGAGTGGATGAGAAAATTAGAATAGAACAAGGGTCTATGAGAATAACACTACCCATATGAATGCACAATTATAACACACCAATCATTTATTCATTCCACTCAAACATGGTTCAAACTCGATTACAAAAGCTCATGACTAATCGAAGGAAAAACATCGGCCTAACTGATCGATTTAAAAAGAAATAAAAGATAACATGGTGGTCGACTAAAAGTCTTCATCGATGGCGCCTCCTCTTGGGGTTTCCTTCGTGGTACTCCCTCAAAATCCTGATCATTGCTCACGAGGGTGCTTCATCTCCACTCGGGTAAAGGTCCTCTCCCAAGTCCATCTTTTCCTCAATCGCGCAAGCTTCATCTTCAGGTCGTCGACTATCTCCATGAAGTCCGTGATTTCTTCCTCATGGCCAAGGAAGTCTGCGCGAGCCTTCTCCTCCAGCCCAGTCATGGAATAAAAGCTTCCGGTGTGTCTTGAAGTTACGGCGAGCCTGAATCTCCCGCTTCTGAGAAGACACTCCAAGTCCTGAATGTACGAGAGGGTGGAATCGCCCTCGATGGTACGGATGATATCTCCATTCCTTGCCTGCGAGAAACCATGGCGAGTCCGAGTGATCGAGCTCAGTCCTGTACTCCTCTCGGAGATGTCCAAGTGCTCGGTAGATCGCCACGCCTCTTCCGATGATCCAGTTGAACTCGTGAACTCAAAGTTGATAGGCTCCGTCGTCCTCCAAAGGTCCTCCACGGATATGCACCTCAATCTCAGAGCGGGTGTCCGCGGAAGTGCATTAGTGGGTTTCCCAAGGATCGAGGGCGAGCAATCTTCAGCAGCTTCACCATCTCGACCAGCTTCCTTCCAAGGGCATCGCCTCATCGGGCCGGCGTAACTCCGGAGCAAAACTGGGTGAACTCGACGCCATCTAGAATGTTGCAAAGGGAGAAGAGTCGAAATAGATCGGGGAAGAATTATAGAATGAAAGGAGGTTCAAAGTAAATGGTCTCGCTTATGGCTTTCCGATCCTAGGGGTTACGATCCTACGGTCAGCGTGTGCTCGATACCATCTCTCAGAGCGACCTGACCCAAAATCGGTCAAATCTACGTGTCCGTATTCATCCCAAGATCATGCCGGTACTCACAATACATCGATAAAGTAATCAAAGTTCAATCACACCTGAATATTATTAATCGATTCTCATATAGAGTCTTTATTACAAGGGAATAAATTCGCTCAAGGCCAACTCATGAGAAATAAACTAAAATGCTGCGGAGCGTCGAAGGTAAGCGAGTCCATCCGACTCAAAGGGCAATCGCCAAGCGCGAGCGTAGCCTCACCCTGATCGAATATATCTCGCAACATAATACGTTGCAGCCATGTAGGTCAGCTTATGGAATAAGCTGGCAAGTTATGAAGAACAACAATAATAAAGTTACTAACTCTATATGCATATTTGGCTGTGGAGCTCTAAGTTTCATCATTTTGCGAAAAGCCAATTTTATCCTACTACAGTGGACTTATTTGCAAATTACTACAAATTGTTGGTAGTTATTGAGATGGTTCCGCCAACCAAAATCTCGTTCCCAAATTATTATTAAGTCATAAACCCAATCAAATTAATTCATTAGTTTTAGTGTTGAGATATCCGAATACTTCCAAGGTCCAGATGCTCAAATGTCCGTGAATCGGGACACGGCTAATCGATTAGGTTATAACACTCTGCAGAGGTTTATGACTTTCCCATAAGAATCATTCCTCCTTTAAAGTCTTCGCACTTCATGGTGTTTGAAGACGGACGAATGAAACAGGTCTTCCAAAGAGTTCTTCCGCCACCGCCGTACCCATCCAACCCTACCGCTCGCCTACTTCTCGTAGTACCGCCCAGCCAGCTTCACTACAAGGGTCAACCCAGCCAGAGCCCATAATGGCTTGCGGCTGCAGTAAGCTTCGGTCATGGGGCATCCATCCTTCTCTTCGTGGCTGGGTGAAGCTTTCCGCAGGATGTCATGGCGCTTCTCCATGCATCCCGCCACCACTGGTGCTCCAGGTGCCCACAACCGCCCTCCACCCAAAGAGTGATTTTCCAAGTCCATCTTGATCATTGTAGTCCATGGGTCATCATCATCATTGACTCTCACATCTTGCTTATGGATTTTACTCACCCCAAATCCCGTCTACGAGCATAGCAAAATAACTACTACGTCCCGGGGCCATGGTAACAAGGGGGGTTGGTTCATCCTACCACATGATACTACTCAAGTTTAATGACTTCAAGATTTTCACTACTGCATGCAATGGTGGGGGTGGTGACAACTACTAATGCACAAAAAAACATAGGTATAGAAATAACATGATCAAAACTTGCCTTGCTGATGATCCTCGTAAGCTAAAGAGTCGTAGTAGCAAGCTTCGCACTCCGGGAACTCTACCGAGACAAACAATAACATAATAAGCACAAAGCACAAGGATCACACAAGATAACAAAAGTAACAAAGCACAACAAAGCAAACAAAACCAAATCAAAAGGAAAACTCAAAGAAATCAAATTCAAAGTCTTTCCCTATTCCAAACAATAGCAAAAATGGTTTTCATATAACAAAAATTCCTCAACATGACCTAATCATGGTTTTAGATCAACTTAACAGAAAATGATTAACTAAGTAGTTAGGAGCAAAAAGAATTAATTAATTAGCTATTATAAAACTCAATTTAGGCCTAATCCAATTTCTATTAGGAAAATTAATTTAAAACTTTTATTAATTATAAATAAAAGTTCATCTAATGGAATGACAGAAACTAGCCTAGAATAACTAATCACAAGTTAAAAATAAATTAATTTACTAATTAATTAATTAGGAAAACAGAACTAATCAATTAATTAGGATTAATAGGATTCTGCCTAGAATTAATTATTTATTAATCCTAAAATACCAAAGTTAATTTCTAGGGTTTGGCAATATCAAAATAAAGTGATTGCAAAAGAATCATGCAAAAATAATTTTTCTAACTAAAACTATAGCAGATTTGCTATTCTGACTAAAACAATATTAAAGCATTTTTAATTATTTTTAACATAGCTAAATATATGTTTTGCAGAAACTACATAAAATTTGCAATCCAACAAAAAAGAATCACAAAAAATATTAAACAGAACAAAAGATACACATTTTTGAAATTTGGAACAAATCACAAAACAGAAAATCTAAATAAAAGAAAAATGCCTAATGGGCCTAAATAATTGCACTAGGCGCCGATAGACTAAATGGGCCTAGGGTTTAACTAAAACGAACCGCCTAAATAAATAAACCTAACTAAAATAAACCGCACCGGCCGGCCGGTTTTCTAACTAAAACATACCCTTTGAGGCTTCTAATCCTAGCCACCCGATTGGGATCGGACGGTGGAGGGAAAGCCGGGACTCACGGACTCCGGCGACGCGGCGGCGGCGAGAGTGCTCCGGGCTTGAGCGTCCAGCGAGCTTGGGAGACGCCGGGAGACGCGGGAAGCTCGGGGAAGGGTTCGTGGGGTTGGTGAGGTCGGGGGCACTAGGGCGGCGACGGCGAGGGTTTTGGCGGGGGTTGAGCTCGGGCTCCAGCGTGCTTCGGGAGAGAGAGGAGAGAGGCTCGGCGTGGCTAAGGGGGGAATGGGGTGCAGGGCCTCGCTTATATAGCCGGGGTCGGGCGAGGCGGAAGGGCATCGGGGCTGTCGGGATCCGGATCCTTCGGGATCCGTGGATCTCCCGAGGTCCGCTCGTGGGCGAGGGGAAGACGACGGGTGGGGCCACGGGTCGCTGAGGGAGAGAGGGGAGGGTTGGGCGGTCGACCGGATCCTAGGGATTCGGGCGAGGGGAGGCGCGGGCGGTCGGTGGCTGGCCAGTGGCCTAGTGGGCCGGTGGCTGGGCCTGTGCGCTGGGTGGCTGAGGGCGCGGTGCTTGGCTGGGCTCAGGTGGCTGGTGGCGCCAAAAGGTTTTCCTTTATTTTTTAATAAAACCAAAACAAAAATAAAACCTAAACTAATAATATTTTATATAGGGTATATATATACCAAAATGATCAGGGAATATTCCTTTCATTTGAACATTTTTCCAAAGGCAAAATCCAAACTTTATGAAAATCCATTTTTTCAAATTCAAATAAAATTTCAGATTTGAATCCAATTCTTTTGGCATTGTTTCCTCTGATATTTTTGGAGTGTCATGTTTGCTCCTCTCATACTTTTGATCAAGTATTTATCAGGCTTGGTTTTGGAATTGTTTCCCACATGCCAAAGTTTGGAATTCAAATTTCAAATTCAAAACTCTCTGAAACTTCAAATGGAATTCAAATTTCAAACAGGATGCATAGGATGCTTATCTATAATTGTAAAACATTCCAAATAGGAAAATTTGGGATGTTACAGTCATACTTTACCATGATTTTCACACATAAAATATATGTTATACGTTGCAAATATAATATAATTTGAAAGTAAATTCAGATACGAACCAAACGATACAATTTTTGGTGACATGCATTCACATTTTGCTTCTCAAATATAGTACGTGGTCAAACTTTGACCCAAAATACGCAAAAAAACAAAAAAATACTTCCAAGACCAGCGCCGCTCTTCCGCTCTCCTCATCTTAAACCACCGCCGCTCCTCTCCTGTTCCAATCTAAATGTAGCGCCGCTCCTCTCCTCTTCCATTTCAAAACCACCGCCCCTCCTCCCCTGTTCCAGTCCAAAACTAGCGTCGCTCCTCTCCCGTTCTAATCCAAAACCAGCGCTGCTCCTCTCCTGTTCCATTCAAAAACCACCGCCAGCGAGTGAAGGTGCTGTGGAGAAGTAGATCGATGGAGGAGAACAACCGATACGTGAGGATCGCAGACGGCGACCCTGTGAAGCTAGCTAGGATGTTGGAGATACAGTCTTGGTTTGACAACATGGACCAACTAGCGACGACGGCGACATCCATTGCCAAATATCTGCAACAGAGCAAAAAGGCGGCGATACTCCCGGAGGGAGTCGCGCCGGAGTACATAGAGTTGCTCCTCTGGGCCATGGAGCAAACAGATTCACCAAATCCGATCGTGAGGGAGCGGTGGTGGGAGTATTGACCCCAGATGGAGCATCCACCAGAGATTGAAGGATCGAGCATCTACAGAGTGCCGTTTGTGAGGTGTCTGCCAGAGCGAGCGGTGGAGTCTTCGTCGACCGAACCCAACTGCAAGAGGAGAAAGCAGTTGGCTGACGACGCTTCCCGCCATCGTCTCCCTCGCCGTTCACATCGTCTCACGGGCGGCTGTCCGCCGAGGAATAGGAGGGCTGCCCCCCAGCCCAATAGTCGGGCAGGTTGTGAGTTGTCGAGGAGCTTAGGGTTGTCGATATTTGCAGGTTGTGAATTGTCTTTTGGGTTGTGTATTTTGAGAGTACTTTCAGATATGAATGTCTTTTGAATTCCAGATTTGCAGATTGAGCATATGAAGTATTTTATGAATTCTAGAGATCTATTTTAGCACTTAAAAAATGTAGTTTCATAGGAGTATAAAAGGCGGACAATGTGATTCTCGAGAAGAAACTGCAAGTTTCATTTGAGATAAGAAACAAGTTCAGTTTCAAATAAGAAACTGCAACTTTCGAGGCGATCATTTATATTAACACGGCCTTTTCAAACAGGGTTAACATCATGTTGGAAGTTTTATTCATGGTCGAAAATGGAACTACCAGCCGATTAACATCATGCTGATCAACATTCATGCATAGCACATCTTCATATGATGCACCGTCAAAATGCCCACACAATGTCGTGTGCGAAACACAGAGAAAACGAGGGACAAAGTTTTGGAAAGTGTTGGACGTGGTTTTGGGCTGCCCCGTCTAGGCTTTCATTTTTAACATGCGCAGCCCACGACCTCGGATGGGAGGTCCATAGGCCTGTTTGTATTTTCTTAGGGCCGTCATGTATCGACCGGCCTATGGACCTCCCATCCGAGGTTTTTATTTTTGGCAGCCCAATTTATGTACTTTTTTGAAGAAAACGCAGAGGTCTGTTCTATTTTTCTATATAAGAATAGGAACGCCAGGTCCAACTTATGTTTCCCTTCTAACTATATTATATATATTTAAATTATTTTATATGTTGACTGTTTAGTTCACATAATTGGCAAATAGATGACCGCTCTCGCGACCCCCTTCGCCCCCGCCACCACCTCCACCCTCGCCACCACCTCCACCCTCGCCACCGCCCCCGCCACTACCTCCACCCTCGCTGCCGCCATAGATCTCGCCGCCACCCCCCGCCTCCTGACTTCGGGCGCGCCTGCCCCCCTCAGCAAGTCCGCTCGCGCGCCCCATGGAGTCGCCGGCCATATCCACGGGGGAATGGTTGGAAGACAGGCAGATGTACAAGATGCATCTCCCACATGTCTACAAAGCCTTCCCGCGGATGCTCCAGCCGCTCAACTCCGTTGCGCCGGCGGTGCTGCGGGAGACTTGAGGGAGGAGATGGAGGGAGCGGGCAATGCGGATCC
Organism: Aegilops longissima; assembly: GCA_021605205.1. NCBI lineage: Eukaryota > Viridiplantae > Streptophyta > Magnoliopsida > Poales > Poaceae > Aegilops > Aegilops longissima. The sequence continues at coordinate 109,125,291 of CM038676.1, forward strand.
GCGACGACGCTCTCTCCTGGACCTAGTGCACGCGTGAATGGAGGGAAGCAGAGGAGGAAGCTGCGAGGGAGGAAGCCGAGGAGGGACCGAATCCGTTCTCTCACTCGTGCAGGTATGCTCGGATGTGCAAGGATCATGTGGATTGGGAGCTGCTGAATCTAGCCCTGCGTATCTACTTCGAAGGAGATTTCTCGGAGAAGCACAGGATGCCCCACCCCTGTGAGCCGCCGATTGCGTTAGCTTCGATGCGCGAAAGGAGAAGTGAATTCAGAGATCCACGCCGTCTTTGAGATGGGAATGCTTGATCGACTCCTGCCCACCCAAAGACGCCACCGAGCCGGAGCAGGTGGATCCCTACCTTAACTCTCCCCAAACCTGCGAAAGATTGAAATTAGGCTTGCAATCTGCTTCAATTGAGTTGTCCGGTGGTTATTTCGCTTCCCGAGAGACAACATCTGGCCGGAGGATGAGAAGGAACCAGAACTCCGATGAATTTCCCCTATCACAATGGGGGAAGCGCCGGTTGGGCAGTGGTACGGCCCACCTCTGCCCCAAATTGGGGCACAATCTAGGCAGGCTCCTGTAATTTCCCAAGATGAATCTGCTGGTGGTTCTGACTCTCAGATCAGTTGAGAATTGCCCTGTCAGAAGGAAAACCCACAGTTCTGCTAGATACGTTGGAAGTGCTGCTCGGGATCATTGATGAATTTTACGTGACATGAAATTAGATAGTTTCTTTCCCTTTCTAGTTGTAGAGCTCTGCCCGGATGTGGTAGTGACCACACTCCTTTGCTCGGGACTCTGGTCTTAACCAAACTCCAAAGAGCAATAGTTTTAAATTTGAAAAGTGGTGGTTGCTTAGAGAAGATTTTACTGTGCTAGTCAGGAAAATCTGGAATGAGCCTACTGGGAGCAGCTGCCCCCTAGAAAATTGGCAGATCAAAATCAGGAGATTTAGAAGAACTACCAAAGGGTGGAACTCTAATGAGGAAGCTAATCTTAGAAGATACAAAAGACTTCTCCTCCTTGAGTTTGATTCTCTAGATATTAAGGTAGAAACCACTGACCTCTCTGAGGCTGAGACTAATAGATTAAACTTTGTCCATGGAGAGCTCAAGAAAATTTGGCTTCAAGAAGAAATCAAAGCCAAACAAAGGTCTAGAGATAGGAACATTAAGGAGGGTGATAGAAATACTGCTTACTTCCATGCAGTAGCTAACTAGAGGAGGAGGAAAACCCTCATTCACTCCCTTGATGGCCCTAATGGCCCTGTTACTGAGGTACATGAGATGCTGAAAGTGGCTAGTGACTTCTACAAAGACCTGTTTAAGAAAGAAAACCCTTCTGGGCTATCTCTACAAAAAAATTTTTTCTCTGCTTCTGAAAAAGTCTCTCCTGCTGAAAATGAGCTGCTAGAAGCCCCTTTTTCAGAGATAGAGGTGAAGGAAGCCATTTTTAGCTCTTATCCTGATGGGGCTCCTGGTCCTGATGGGATTCCCTTCTTGTTTTACCAGCATTTTGGGACTTGGTGAAAAATTATCTCTTAGATCTTTTCCAAGCCTTCCATAGAGGAGAGTTGGATCCAGCAACTTACTCATGGGGGGTCTGTTGGGGTCAAGTTAAATAACTGTGAAAGTGATTTTTTCCTTGCTGGTAAAGGCCTTAGGCAAGGTGACCCCATCTCCCCGCTTTTGTTTAATTTAGTAGTGGACGTTCTTACTAAAATGTTGAGCAAAGCTGCTGATCATAGTCTGATTGCAGGGCTCTGTCCTGAGGTCTTCCCTGGTGGCATCATCTGCCTTCAATATGCAGATGATACCATCCTTTTCTTGGACAATGACTCCACACATGCTAGCAATCTGAAAACTATTCTAACCTATTCTGAAAAAGTCTTATGCATGAGAATCAACTACTCTAAAAGTGAACTCATCCCTATCAACATGGATGATCAGGAGTTAGCCGACTTCCTCTCTATTCTAGTCTGTAATAAATGTAACTTCCCCATTAAGTACGTAGGTATCCCTCTCCACTATGATAAACTGAGGAGAGAGGATATCCAACCCCTTCTGGATAAAATCATTAAAAGGATTGCTGGGTGGAGGGGCAAACTTCTCTCTTACAGAGGTAGATTGATCCTCATACAAGCTTGTTTGGCTAGCATTCCAGTGTATCTCCTCTCCTTCTTCAAGTTCCCTAAATGGGCAGTGAACCTCATCAATTCTCAGATGTCCCATTGCTTGTGGAATGATTTTGAGGGACGGTCAATGCCTAAAACTCTCTTTTAGAAGGAACTTTAGTGATAGTCTCATGGAACAATGGTTCCAGTTGGAGGAAATTGCCAAAAGCATTACCTTTACTGTCGAGCCGGATGCCCTGATTTGGCAGTTGGACAATAAGGGGAAGTATTCCTCCAGCTCCCTCTATCATGTTATCAAATTTAGAGGGGTTCAACCCGTGTTTATCCCTGCTGTCTGGAAATTGAGAGTTCCCCCTAAAATTCATGTATTTCTCTAGCTTCTCTCCAAAAACAAATAGATGACTAGGGATAACCTTAGGAAGAGACACATCATCAAACCCCTTGATTGTGTTTACTGCTTGGAACAAGAGTCTTGTTCTCACCTATTTTTTGAATGTATAGTTGCTAAACATCTCTGGGCCCATATTGAGGAATATTTCTCTAGTCGGATTGGCTCACTTCGAATCTGTCGCCAGATTATGGATTGCTACCAAAAAGTGCTCAGTTTTAAACACTGTTAGCCCAGCTGTCCTTTGGTGCCTCTGGAAATATAGAAATGCTATGATTTTCAGTAACACCTCCTGCATTTCCATTCCGGAGGTCTTGAGGTTGATCAGGAACATGGTGAGGAACTGGGCGATTCTCTCCTCCGGATCGGACAAGGACAAGTTGATGAGCTTCGTGGAAACCCTAACAAGATCCCTCCAGAAACCGTTGGCGATCACTTGTGGCTGAACAAGGCTCGACCTGCTCTGGGGCTGGACCCGTGGGCTCGTCTCAAGATCTCTGATGAAGATGATGGGCACCTGGCGCCGAAAAAGAGGGACATCCACCATGCTACGCCTTCTAGCCCGGTGTCTCCGCTTGCTTACTGGTCGCCGCAGGCTGACACGCCCCCTCGGCTGAAGACCATGAATGCTTTGCTGGACCCTCCTTGTGTCATTTGAGTGCTCTATCCGCTCTGCCTTTGGCACCGCTTGGGTGATTTGTGTTATTCAGAGAACTTGTTCATCCACCCCCCTAGTTTGTAGCTTTTCTACCTTTGCTTTCGAACTGCTCTTTGAGCTCTTTGTATCGAGAATATGTTGTGGTTTCGTTCTCAGAATGGAACCGGGAGATGCTCCTGTTTTTCTAAAAAATATATTTTATATGTTATTATACATTATTTTTATTGTCATCATATATTTAACAGATACTTACATATGTAAGAAAACAATATCCCACATCTTATTAACTTATAAAAATAATTTCTCAACAAATAAAATCCTGGATTCTTTTGCCACGAAAATCCTAGTGATTGTGTACAAAAGCTTGGTAAGATTTAAGGAGGAATGTAATAATATCACTTATTATTTAAATATACTTATAACAAAATGCTCAGCCCCTTTTTATTTTTTGATAACATTGCTAGCCCAACCCAACATTTTAATTAGAACCAGCCCAGCAAAATCGTGTATTTCGAGAAAGTACAAATGGCCTGTAATTTTTTAGGAAATAAAATAAACGGGCCGCATGGACGCTACATTATTTGTTCACCCAGCCCAGCTAATGGTTGTAATTCAAAAAAAAAGACTGTAAATTCTGAAAAAATGGGTTGAATATGTGCCACATTTTTGGAGACTGAAATGTGGGCCAATAGGTCAAAGCCAACACAAGTCGTTGTCAATTTAGTCAACAAACGATTCTGACATGTTAGCCGTTGTATTTACATCCAACGACCGGCATCCATCTTCAATCTCCCGTCTTCTTCCTCCAGCGCCGCCGGGACCACCTCCCGCCTCCTGCTGCTAGCAGCTCTGCTTAGCACGCTTCGCTATGAAACGCTACTCCACCGTTGGCCAGGCCATCCGTCCACCCCTCCACACCTCCTGTTCTTCTCCACCGACTGCCGAACCACACCGCACTAGAACGATTAACCTCAGACACCTCTCCGTCTGCGACTCTACTCCCATGTCTTCCCATCTCCGGCTCGTTGCTGTCCGGGGCCTCGTCGTCGTCCACCACCTTGGATGCGCTTTCGGCGGCGTGGTCAACGTGGTCAACGAACGACACCATCGTAGTAGATGCGTGGAGAGGCCGACAGTGGGTCCACGGCCGCACACAAGGAAATGCCTCCTTATTACGCGCAAAATAATGATTCCTCCACCTAACATCTGGGACCCACCGGAAGGGCCTCTGTATTTCATGAAAATAACGTGCCCCCCGCTGACATGTTGGACCCACCAGCTATATTCGCATGCAAGGAAGTGCCTCCTTATTACGCACAAAAAATGAATATTCCCCGCCACCGGAACCCAAAGATAGTGGGAGGCTGACTTGTGGGCCTACCAAGTTGATGGGGACGGAGGGCTTTGTCAACTTAGTCAATATGAACGATTCTAGCTCCTGTTACCGTATGATGTTCATCCAACGGCCGTAGTGCTTCTTCAACCTCTGGTCTTCTTGCTCCAAATTACCCAAACCAGCGCCGGTCGTGCCGCGTGCTCCTGCCTCCCGTGGCCGGCTGTGATGCCGCGGAGGCCTCACCGCCCCCTACTACTCCCACCGCTGGCCAGGCCATCCCTCTACTCACCCACACCCCCTGTTATTCTGCGGAGACAGCAGCCTCACACCGCAGCCGAACCAGTGAACCCTCGTACTCCTCTTCGTGTGGGCATCCACTGCTGCGTCTTCCCCGGCTCCGAGTCGTCCCCTTCCTAGTCCTCGCCGTCGTCCACCGCCGTGGTGCTCTCGGCGCGGTGTGGTCAACGTGGTCAAGGAACGACTTCCATCGGACGTGGACTGTACGTGGAGAGGCTGACAGCTGGGTCAACGGCCGCAGCAAGGAAGTGCCTCCTTATTACGCGCAAAATAATGATTCCTCCACCTGACAGCGGGGACCCACCGGACGGGCCACCGTATTTCACGAAAAAAACGTTTCCCCTTGACTGCTGGGACCCACCAGCTACATCTTTGCACGCAAGGAAGTGCGTCCAAAAAAATTGATTCGCTCCCCTGACTGCTGGAACCCACCAGCTACATCTTCGCACGCAAGGAAGTGCTTCCGAAAAAAAACGATTCGCCCCCTGACTGCCGGGACCCGCTAGCTACATCTTCGCACGCAAGGAAGTGCATCCGGGCAAAGAAAAACAAAATGATTCCCCTCCTGACTGCCGGGACCCAGCAGCTACATCTTCGCACGCAAGGAAGTGCGTCTGGGCAAAAAAAAAATGATTCGCCCCGACCATCGGGACCCACCAGCTACATCTTCGCAGCAAGGAAGTGCACGATCGGGACCCATCTGGTCAAGCGTATGTAGCCTTGTCATTCTGGTCGCGAACGTGTACATACATATATACTGGTCGATGTAGAGGCGCGCACGTGTCGTAGTAGAGGCGCGCACGTAGCATGTACACGTACGTACAGCGGCCAAGGTGCAAGAAAGAAAATACGGCCACGTACGTACATGGTGCTTCCTCAAGGATTATTTTCATTCTTCAATTGTTCATCAAGATTTCTCTCGAAGTTAAGATCCGTCAAGCTATACTCTAAAATAAACATGGTGCTCAACACATGTTTTGTTTTCAGGAGTTCAAGTATTCTTCATCTTGCATTCCGAGGTGCAATTCTTTCGATCTTATCTTTTGAGATGGTGTTATGTCATTGTTGATAATTTTCCTTCGCGTTTCATGATTCACAGATTTTTAAGAGTGACATACTTAAATCCATCATTTTATCTTTGTTCATGAGATATTTAAATCCATCAATCTCTCCATTGGAGTTGTCCTGGGCTATATTTCACCTAAAGCTTTCCCTAAGGATTGTTGCTATTTATGGTGCTTATAAAGGACCCAAGTTCTTCATTTGTCCTCTCGGTGAAATAAGTTTCTCGTCTCCTTGTTGATATAAATCCAATCAATTGTTTCCGTTGGTGGCAGAAGCTCACCTCATAATTTTGAGATGTTTTTCATAAGCCCACTACAAGCTTATTCTTACCGTTGTTGTTTTTTTCAAACAACTCCGTTCTATCCTTGTTTGCAAGGATGCTTCATTCAAATTCATTTGTGGTAGAAGTTGTCATTTTCTTCTCCATCCCTTTATCCCAACAATCTAGATTCTATTCTTTCGTTTCGAAGGCATTGTGATGTTGCTCTCTTCGACCCATCGTCTCGTTTTGCCAAGATCATGTTCTTTTTCTTGCTTATCCATTTAACCGGAGGTTGTGTCATCTCTTCAAGTTCTTTTCATCTTATCAAGTTTTCCTTCTTCTTTTAGTCGGAGTGCTGCCCAAATTTTATCAATCTTATTCCTTGTCTATCTAGTTTTATCCGGAGTGGTTTCAGTATCTATCTTATCACTAAACCTCTTGGTTCTCGTCGTATCCCTTGTTCCTCTTTTCTAACAGAGTGTTTTCAACTTCCTTCATCTTCGTTGTTTTCTTTCTTTCATTTTGTTCAACCTCTCAAGGTTCTTTGGTTTCACTCGTTTGTCGAAGAAGCAACTTAGTTTTACCTCTTCCTCTCCCGCTTTTCTCCGGTGCCATCCTAGATCTCGGGACGAGATCCTCTCGTAGTGGTGGAGTGTTGTGACGCCCCAAGACCGGAGCTTCAGTTGCCTTCCAGGGTTTCTGAGTTTTGTTGTGGATTTGTTTTGTTTGTGCATTCATCATGTCATCTCTTGCATTGCATCATCTCATCATGCCATCATATCATTAATTTTTTTAAAACTCAACTAAATAAAATCGTATGGATCTTCGGTCCATTTAAATCGAGGGAATTCACTTGTGACTTCTCTTTATAACATACCCTCCCAATATTATTAGGGAGCTATAATAAATATTCCATTGTTTTGGAATCACCATAACACACTTGCAAAATAAATCCCATGCCTTTTCTGCTCCGAGTTGACCTCAAAACCTTGCCAATATTATTTCATCATTTTCCGGAGCTCCACCAAAAATCCTCGGGCCATTTTTGTTAAATTCTTCATATTTTTGTGAGCCCGGGAAAATTGTCCTCGTTCCCAAATTCTTTCCCTAACCCTCTCGTTCTTTTTGTCTCTCTTTATTTGTTTTCTGCTAAATATAAGAGAGAGAGAAGAGAGAGAGCCCAGCCAGGCCTTCTGGCCACTTCTTCTCCACTGGGCCGGCCTCTAGCCCGCGGCCTCCCAAGGCCCATGGCCCAGTCGCGCCCCGCACCTAAACCCTAGGCCTCTAGCCCGATCCCCTCGATCCCCTCCTGCTTCCCTCGCGTCGCCTCCCTCCTCTCGACCCGATCCCATCTCCCTCGCTCTCTCCCTCTGGCCGCCGCCTCCTGCCCGATCCCCATCGCTCCCCGAGCGTTTTCTCCCCTCTCCCTTTCCCCTCGCCGCCTCTCTTCTCCTTCCCAAGGTCCCCATCGCCACCCGCGCCGTCGGCGACCTCCAGGAGGGCCACCCAGCGCCCGAACCCTCCTCTCGCTCGTCGCCCTGCCTCCAGGGTCCTCCCCTGCCGCCGCCTTGGTCGCTGCGACCAGGAGCGCCGCGCCCGACCTCCTCCTCGCTGCCCTTGGAGCCGCTCCGCATCGACCTCGCCGCCGGCAGCAGCAGCAGCAGCTGCTGCATCCTCTCGCTTCGCCCGCCAGACCTTCCAGTCCTCCCGTCGCCCTCGTCAGCGTCAACGCAGGAGCCCGTCGGCCTCCTCGCCGCCGTCGTGCCCTCCTCCAGAGCCCCTTTGAACCCCTCGCCGGACATGGCTGCCGCTGCGCTTGCTCCCTCCGGCCGCCAAGCATCGTCGCGCCCTGCCGTTCCCGCACCGCTCGTCGCCAAGGCCAAGTGCAGGGCGCCTCCGTCCCCTCGACCTCGCGTCGTCTCGCTGCACGAGCCGTCCTCTCCGCCAACTCCGAGTCCCGGCCGTCGCCCCTGCATCACGCCAAGGCCATCTTGAGATTTTTGCCAAGTACCGGAGATCAATGAATGGTTCATCTACGTGCACGTGTGACCATCTTCGGCAAGGACCGTGTACGACTACACTACGAACCGTGAAGTTCCACAAGATTACGTATCACAACCGCAAGTTTGAGACCGCCAAGTACACCTTCGTTCACCTAGTACCGCATTGGGCGTCTACGAACCGTGTACCTCGGCGACCCGCAAGTACCACGACAACCCCGAGCCATCGGACCCGTCAAGTACCTCTTCGAAAACGAACGTGAACCACTACGCCGACCCTCGAAGACCCGTGGACCCCGAACATCCACGGGACATGAACGACTACTTCCCCCTCGCGTGTAACGACTACTTCCTCGGCGATCATCGCGAGAACGTCTACTTCCCTCTGACGCGCTCCGCCCGACGCAAGCTTCAAGGTATAACCACCGAGATGACCGACCGTGATCGAATCATCCTTGCGACGCCCTCTTTTGCCATGCCACCGTTCGCGGGAACCCGTAATCGGATCACCCACCATCTTGCATGACTCGCTCCGTCCACACTTTCCTTTGCACCGATATCTCAATCGAGTTATCGGAACCAGAATGTTGCCGTGGCACCATTTCCGTTAATCGTTGCCGTGGCACCCTTTTTCGTTTCCGCCACGACGACTAATGCTTCTTAATGCTCTTGTCAACAATTTCATAATATTGCATAAAACTTGCTCATGTCATCCGCATCATGATAACAACAATTTAAATGTTTAAAATTGTTGTTTGCAATAATTTGCTTAAATGCCATGCTAAAATGATTTATTTCATAACTTAATAACCTTAGCTCGGATTTAAATAAATTATATATGTAAATGGGGTAGAAAAATGCCTAGTTTAACATGGTAGCATTACTTTGCATGTTTAACAACTCTAAAATATGCTTTAGGTCAGATCAGCACCAAATTCGAAATATGCATATGAGGATTTTTCCGGAATTGTTGTTGTTGTTTCCGGCCTCATTTAATCTTGCCTAAATAGTTAGTTTCATATGCTTCACCCAATTGCCATGTTAACCAACATTTAATATTGTTGTGTTCATAACCGAGAGAGAACTAAATAATTGATGTGGTGTTCCGTCAATATGCAACTCGTTGCATATTGAGCTCCACTTAATTTGTGTTATTGTTTGTTGCACTTTGCCATGCCATGCATATTTAAACCGGACATGCATCATACTTGTTTGCGCATCATGCCATGTTTATGTGATGGTTGCTTTACTATGTGGTTTGCTTCTTTCCGGTTTGCTTCTCTCGTTAGCTTCGGTTCCGTTCCGGAGTTGTGAGGATTCGTTCGACTACGTCCGTTTGTCTTCTTCGTGGACTTGATCTTCTTCATTGCGGGATTTCAGGAAAGATGACCATACCCTCGAAATCACTTCTATCTTTGCTTGCTAGATGCTCGCTCTTTTGCTATGCCTATGCTACGATGCCTACCACTTGCTATATCATGCCACCCACATTGCCATGTCAAACCTCTAACCATCCTTTCCTAGCAAACCGTTGTTTGGCTATGTTACCGCTTTGCTCAACCCCTCTTATAGCGTTGTTAGTTGCAGGTGAAGATGAAGTTTGTTCCTTGTTGGAACATGGAGATGTTGTTCCTTGTTGGAACATGTTTACTTGTTGGGATATCACAATATATCTTATTTAATTAATGCACCTATATACTTGGTAAAGGGTGGAAGGCTCGGCCTTATGCCTGGTGTTTTGTTCCACTCTTGCCGCCCTAGTTTCCGTCATATCGGTATTATGTTCCCGGATTTTGCGTCCCTAACGCGGTCGGGTGATTTATGGGACCCCTTGACAGTTCGCTTTGAATAAGACTTTTCCAAAGAAGGCCCAACATTGGTTTTACCATTTGCCTCACCTATGCCCTTTTTCCCTTGGGTTTCGGAGCCCGAGGGTCATCTTTATTTTAGCCCCCGGACCAGTGCTCCTTCGAGTGCTGGCCGAACTAGAGCCCTGCAGCGCCCCTCAAGGCAACTTGAGGTCTGGTTTTAGTTGCGGACTGCTCATCCGAGTGTGCCACGAGACCGAGATATGTGCAGCTCCTATCGAGATTTGTCGGCACATCCGGCGGCTTTGCTGGTCTTGTTTTATTGATGTGGAATGTCTTGTAGCCGGATTCCGAGACTGATCGGGTCTTCCGGGGAGAAGGAATATCCTTCGTTGATCGCGTGAGCTTATCATGGGCTAAGTTGGGACACCCTGCAGGTTTGAACTTTCAAAGCCGTGCCATGGTTATGTGGCAGATGGGAATTTGTTAATGTCCGTTGTAGAAAACCGAAGTTGATCTTAATTAAAATACATCAACGCGTGTGTAACCGTGATGGTCTCTTCTCGGAGTCCGGGAAGTGAACACGGTGTTGGAGTTATGCTTGACGTGGGTTGTTCTAGGATCACTTCTTGATCATAGTTGTTCGACCGTGCTTTTGCCTTCTCTTCTCGCTCTCATTTGCGTATGTAGCCACCATATATGCTAGTCGCTGTTGCAGCTCCACCTCACTACCCTGCCCTACCTTTAAGCTTAAATAGTCTTGATCTCATGGTGTGAGATTGCTGAGTCCCGTGACTCACAGATTCTTCAAAACCAGTTTGCAGTGCCGATGAAATCGCGCGGTGGCCTTTTGAGCTCAAGGAGGAGCTCGATGAAGATCTTGTTCATTGTGTTGTTTCGTTTGAGTTGATCGAGAGTGGAGCCAGTTGGGACGATCGGGGATCATGTAGCATTTGGGGTAGTCTTCTTTTATTTTGGTTCGTAGTCGGACCTTGATTGTATCTGTATGATGTAATGCTTTACTCATGTATTGTGTGAAGTGGCGATTGTAAGCCAACTATGTATCTCTTTCCCTTATGTATTACATGGGTTGTGTGAAGATTACCTCACTTGCGACATTGCTTTCAATGCGGTTATGCCTCTAAGTCGTGCTTCGACACGTGGGAGATATAGCCGCATCGAGGGCGCTACAAGTTGGTAATCGAGCCTTCCCGACTTAGGAGCCCCTACTTGATTGTTTGTTTGGCGTGTTGAGTCTAGAACGGAAAATGTTTTGAGTCTTAGGATTATATATATCGGAGAGTAGGATTCTTTTTACTCCTCGGTCCTTCGTCGCTCTGGTGAGGTAGCCCGACGTGAGTTTTGACTTTTCTCTCCTCAAATTTCACTAAATTTTTTTTAGGATCACGCTGGTATCTTGGAATCGTTCCGATGGTTTTGTGGCGAGAACATTGTTCTTGGTGCCTCGACATTTAGGGGTTGTGGCGGTGTCCCGGGAGTTGAGCTCCGAGGTGTTGTCGTCACAATTTTATCGTTGCAGTTCTGGAATACCTGAGTTTTACCGACATCGAAATCTCTTTTGTGCAGTTGTTGGTGAGATAACCCTGATAGCCCAGTACTGTGGCGAGTGCGGGAGTATTGCCATGACTTGTATAACGGATGTTTTTGAAGGTCGAGGTACACGATTTCGAGGATTTCTTGGTTATGTGTTGAAGGATGGATACAATTGGATCTAGGTATTGTTAGTTTGGGTGATATATTTTGTGTCCCTGTATCCCCAACACCAGATTGCATAACCGTAAAGTTTCGGAGTTTATAGGTGGGAATTCAAGTAGCTCCTAGGATATCTTTCCGACAGATGCATGATATGGGTTTGGGTAAATCTCTATCATATGTATTTGTTCCGGCTTATTCTGCAAGCCAAATCCTTGTTTTGTTTTATTTGTGGTATTCGAGTTGCTTCGAAGTCAAATGTTGAATCCATACCTTTTCCTCAAACGGTGTTCTCATATTTCTATGGGAATACTAATCCTTCTTGATCATCGAGATCGTCATGTTAATTCTTTTCTCAACCGGCGTGCTTCTCTTTAAGTGGATTCGATCATTTCAACATTTGCGAGATCAATTCTAAGTTTTCTCAACGGTGTTTGTTTCATCCGACCTAGTTGCCTTTGTTTTCCCGCCCTCCCACCCTTTTTCTTCAAGGACTCAGATTTCTTAATCAAGTATCCATTTTGTTGAGTGAAGTTTCTTCATTCTTTTCCTTTAAATGTTTTATCCGGTGATTTCTCATGAAGACGCTAAGGAAGCTTTAACCTTATCATTGTTCCATTCTAATTTTCTTCTCCGGTGGATTTAAGTCAAGTTTTCGGTGTTGATCTTATCCCTTTTCCTCTTTTCACAATGCTTTCCCATTCCGATGCACCTCATAATCTTTCACTTCTTGTTATGCAATTGTTCCGGAGTGTTGAAGATATCCCAGAAGATTCGTGTTTCCATTCTTAATCCGTTCAAGTTATTTCGAGATTGTTATCTCATTCAAGCCATTTAAATCAACCGGTGCAACCTCCCTTTCAAACATTTGTTCAACGGTGGTTCTTTTGAGTGGGCCCTAACCCACAGGTCTTTTCCCAGGATCTTACCTAACTCTTCTAATTTTTCAAGAGCTATTCCCAAATTCATTGCAAAGTTTGACGTAAGAATGAGTTATCATCAGTCAAATGTCTTTCTCCAAGATCTTTCAAATTCTTTTCATCGTTGGTTCAACCTTTCTAATTTTCATTCCGGAGTGCCTCAACAATTCATGGTGGTGTTTCTCGTCGTCATTCTCGAATTTTGAAGACCAAAGAAGAGTTTCTCTTTAATCTTGCTCCATTCTCTTCAAGATTCATGGTTCTAGCTTCGTGCCATCCTCATATTTGTTTTGATTGTGAGAATTCTTTTCACCCATCCGGAGAAATTCAGAAATCTTTTCAGTTTGAGTATCCAGAGCCCATCATCTCAGAATTATTCATTCAAGCGTTCAACTCTTGTTTTCCAAATCTCACCGGTGCATCGTCGAAATATCCTCTAATCAGTTCATGATCTCTTCGTTCTAATGTATCTAAATTCCCCTCAAGCATCTTCATTCATTTTCCAATTCTTCCTGGTGAATTGTGCCTTTGCTACTTTCATTTTCAATTCTTACGGTGGTTTGTTCAAGAGTTCTCTTCCTTCGTTATTATATAGATTCATTCGTTCTTTCCAAATCCTACCGGCGGATCGTTGAAGACCTTCCCAAGTTGAGCAATATCTCTCTTCAATCCTTTCAATGAGAATAAGTAGTATGCCAAATCCATTGCTTGCCATCAATTTTATTGGTGAAGGATCAGCATAATGTAATTCTTATTCTTGTTTCATCGAGTAAGTTCAATTCCTTATTCCGGAGGTCCATCAAAATTCTTGATTTCAATTGTTCATCTTTCTTTCCGGAGTTCCAAGTTTTTTTTCTCGGTTATATCATTTCAAAGCTTCATCTTATCACTGCAAGGCTTCACCTTGTGTTTTCAACTTCTCTTTCTTTCTATCACCCTTTTGTTTACCGGAGTTCATCATGGAGGCTCTACATGGTGCTTCCTCAAGGATTATTTTCATTCTTCAATTGTTCATCAAGATTTCTCTCGAAGTTAAGATCCGTCAAGCTATACTCTAAAATAAACATGGTGCTCAACACATGTTTTGTTTTCAGGAGTTCAAGTATTCTTCATCTTGCATTCCGAAGTGCAATTCTTTCGATCTTATCTTTTGAGATGGTGTTATGTCATTGTTGATAATTTTCCTTCGCGTTTCATGATTCACAGATTTTTAAGAGTGACATACTTAAATCCATCATTTTATCTTTGTTCATGAGATATTTAAATCCATCAATCTCTCCATTGGAGTTGTCCTGGGCTATATTTCACCTAAAGCTTTCCCTAAGGATTGTTGCTATTTATGGTGCTTATAAAGGACCCAAGTTCTTCATTTGTCCTCTCGGTGAAATAAGTTTCGTCTCCTTGTTGATATAAATCCAATCAATTGTTTCCGTTGGTGGCGAAGCTCACCTCATAATTTTGAGATGTTTTCATAAGCCCACTACAAGCTTATTCTTACCGTTGTTGTTTTTTCAAACAACTCCGTTCTATCCTTGTTTGTAAGGATGCTTCATTCAAATTCATTTGTGGTAGAAGTTGTCATTTTCTTCTCCATCCCTTTATCCCAACAATCTAGATTCTATTCTTTCGTTTCGAAGGCATTGTGATGTTGCTCTCTTTGACCCATCGTCTCGTTTTGCCAAGATCATGTTCTTTTTCTTGCTTATCCATTTAACCGGAGGTTGTGTCATCTCTTCAAGTTCTTTTCATCTTATCAAGTTTTCCTTCTTCTTTTAGTCGGAGTGCTGCCCAAATTTTATCAATCTTATTCCTTGTCTATCTAGTTTTATCCGGAGTGGTTTCAGTATCTATCTTATCACTAAACCTCTTGGTTCTCGTCAGATCCTTGTTCCTCTTTTCTAACAGAGTGTTTTCAACTTCCTTCATCTTCGTTGTTTTCTTTCTTTCATTTTGTTCAACCTCTCAAGGTTCTTTGGTTTCACTCGTTTGTCGAAGAAGCAACTTAGTTTTACCTCTTCCTCTCCGCTTTTCTCCGGTGCCATCCTAGATCTCGGGCGAGATCCTCTCGTAGTGGTGGAGTGTTGTGACGCCCAAGACCGGAGCTTGAGCTTGCCTTCCGTGGTTTCCAGTTTTGTTGTGGATTTGTTTTGTTTGTGCATTCATCATGTCATCTCTTGCATTGCATCATCTCATCATGCCATCATATCATTAATTTTTTAAAACTCAACTAAATAAAATCGTATGGATCTTGGTCCATTTAAATCGAGGAATTCACTTGTGACTTCTCTTTATAACATACCCTCCCAATATTATTAGGGAGCTATAATAAATATTCCATTGTTTTGGAATCACCATAACACACTTGCAAAATAAATCCCATGCCTTTTCTGCTCCGAGTTGACCTCAAAACCTTGCCAATATTATTTCATCATTTTCCGGAGCTCCACCAAAAATCCTCGGGCCATTTTTGTTAAATTCTTCATATTTTTGTGAGCCCGGGAAAATTGTCCTCGTTCCCAAATTCTTTCCCTAACCCTCTCGTTCTTTTTGTCTCTCTTTATTTGTTTTCTGCTAAATATAAGAGAGAGAGAAGAGAGAGAGCCCAGCCAGGCCTTCTGGCCACTTCTTCTCCACTGGGCCGGCCTCTAGCCCGCGGCCTCCCAAGGCCCATGGCCCAGTCGCGCCCCGCACCTAAACCCTAGGCCTCTAGCCCGATCCCCTCGATCCCCTCCTGCTTCCCTCGCGTCGCCTCCCTCCTCTCGACCCGATCCCATCTCCCTCGCTCTCTCCTCGGCGCCGCCTCCTGCCCGATCCCCATCGCTCCCGGCGTTTCTCCCCTCTCCTTTCCCCTCGCCGCCTCTCTTCTCTTCCCCGTCCCCCATCGCCACCCGCCGCCGTCGGCGACCTCCAGGAGGGCCACCCCGCGCCAGAACCCTCCTCTCGCTCGTCGCCCCGCCTCCAGGGTCCTCCCCTGCCGCCGCCTTGGTCGCTGCGACCAGGAGCGCCGCGCCCGACCTCCTCCTCGCTGCCCCTGGAGCCGCTCCGCATCGACCTCGCCGCCGGCAGCAGCAGCAGCTGCTGCATCCTCTCGCTCGCCGCGCCAGGACCTTCCAGGTCCTCCCCGTCGCCCTCGTCAACGTCCAGGCAGGAGCCCCGTCGGCCTCCTCGCCGCCGTCGTGCCCTCCTCCAGAGCCCCTTTTGAACCCCTCGCGGACATGGCCGCCGCTGCGCTTTGCTCCCTCCGGCCGCCAAGCATCGTCGCGCCCTGCCGTTCCCGCACCGCTTCGTCGCCAAGGCCAAGTGCAGGGGCGCCTCCGTCCCCTCGACGACTCGCGTCGTCTCGCTGCCTGAGCCGTCCTCTCCGGCCAACTCCGAGTCCCGGCCGTCGCCCCTGCATCACGCCAAGGCCATCTTCGAGATTTTTTGCCAAGTACCAGGAGATCAATGAATGGTTCATCTACGTGCCTGTGTGACCATCTTCGGCAAGGACCCGTGTACGACTACACTACGAACCGTGAAGTTCCACAAGATTACGTGTATCACAACCGACAAGTTTGGAGACCGCCAAGTACACCTTCGGTTCACCTAGTACCGCATCGGACGTCTACGAACCGTGTACCTCGACGACCCGCAAGTACCACGACAACCCCGGAGCCATCGGACCCGTCAAGTACCTCTTCGAAAACGAACGTGAACCACTACTGTCGACCCTCGAAGACCCCGTGGACCCCGAACATCCACGGGACATGAACGACTACTTCCCCCTACGCCGTGTACGACTACTTCCTCGGCGATCATCGCGAGAACGTCTACTTCCCTCTACGAAACGCTTTCCGCCCCGAACGCACGCTTCGAAGGTATAACCACCGAGATGACCGACCGTGATCGAATCATCCTTGCGACGCCCCTCTTTTGCCATGCCACCGTTCCGCGGGAACCCGGTAATCGGGATCACCCCACCATCTTGCATGACTCGCTCACGTCCACACTTTCCTTTGCACCGATATCTCAATCGAGTTATCGGAACCAGAATGTTGCCGTGGCACCATTTCCGTTGTCGTTGCCGTGGCACCCCTTTTTTCGTTTCCGCCACGATGACTAATGCTTCTTAATGCTCTTGTCAACAATTTCATAATATTGCATAAAACTTGCTCATGTCATCCGCATCATGATAACAACAATTTAAATGTTTAAAATTGTTGTTTGCAATAATTTGCTTAAATGCCATGCTAAAATGATTTATTTCATAACTTAATAACCGTAGCTCGGATTTAAATAAATTATATATGTAAATGGGGTAGAAAAATGCCTAGTTTAACATGGTAGCATTACTTTGCATGTTTAACAACTCTAAAATATGCTTTAGGTCAGATCAGCACCAAATTCGAAATATGCATATGAGGATTTTTCCGGAATTGTTGTTGTTGTTTCCGGCCTCATTTAATCTTGCCTAAATAGTTAGTTTCATATGCTTCACCCAATTGCCATGTTAACCAACATTTAATATTGTTGTGTTCATAACCGAGAGAGAACTAAATAATTGATGTGGTGTTCGTCAATATGCAACTTCGTTGCATATTGAGCTCCACTTAATTTGTGTTATTGTTTGTTGCACTTTGCCATGCCATGCATATTTAAACCGGACATGCATCATACTTGTTTGCGCATCATGCCATGTTTATGTGATGGTTGCTTTACTATGTGGTTTGCTTCTTTCCGGTTTGCTTCTCTCGTTAGCTTCGGTTCCGTTCCGGAGTTGTGAGGATTCGTTCGACTACGTCCGTTTGTCTTCTTCATGGACTTGATCTTCTTCATTGCGGGATTTCAGGCAAGATGACCATACCCTCGAAATCACTTCTATCTTTGCTTGCTAGATGCTCGCTCTTTTGCTATGCCTATGCTACGATGCCTACCACTTGCTATATCATGCCACCCACATTGCCATGTCAAACCTCTAACCATCCTTTCCTAGCAAACCGTTGTTTGGCTATGTTACCGCTTTGCTCAACCCCTCTTATAGCGTTGTTAGTTGCAGGTGAAGATGAAGTTTGTTCCTTGTTGGAACACGGAGATGTTGTTCCTTGTTGGAACATGTTTACTTGTTGGGATATCACAATATATCTTATTTAATTAATGCACCTATATACTTGGTAAAGGGTGGAAGGCTCGGCCTTATGCAGTGTTTTGTTCCACTCTTGCCGCCCTAGTTTCCGTCATATCGGTATTATGTTCCCGGATTTTGCGTCCCTAACGCGGTCGGGTGATTTATGGGACCCCTTGACAGTTCGCTTTGAATAAGACATTTCAAAGAAGGCCCAACATTGGTTTTACCATTTGCCTCACCTATGCCCTTTTTCCCTTGGGTTTCGGAGCCCGAGGGTCATCTTTATTTTAGCCCCCGGACCAGTGCTCCTTCGAGTGCTGGCCCGAACTAGAGCCCTGCAGCGCCCCTCAAGGCAACTTGAGGTCTGGTTTTAGTTGTACGGACTGCTCATCCGAGTGTGCCCGAGACCGAGATATGTGCAGCTCCTATCGATTTGTCGGCACATCCGGGCGGCTTTGCTGGTCTTGTTTTATTGCTGTGGAATGTCTTGTAGCCGGATTCGAGACTGTTCGGTCTTCCGGGGAGAAGGAATATCCTTCGTTGATCGCGAGAGCTTATCATGGGCTAAGTTGGGACACCCCTGCAGGGTTTGAACTTTCAAAGCCGTGCCAGCGGTTATGTGGCAGATGTGAATTTGTTAATGTCCGGTTGTAGAAAACCCGTTGATCTTAATTAAAATACATCAACAAGTGTGTAACCGTGATGGTCTCTTCTCGGAGTCCGGGAAGTGAACACGTGTTGGAGTTATGCTTGACGTGGGTTGTTCTAGGATCACTTCTTGATCATAGTTGTTCGACCGTGCTTTTGCCTTCTCTTCTCGCTCTCATTTGCGTATGTAGCCACCATATATGCTAGTCGCTTGCTGCAGCTCCACCTCACTACCCTGCCCTACCTTTAAGCTTAAATAGTCTTGATCTCGCTGGTGTGAGATTGCTGAGTCCCGTGACTCATAGATTCTTCAAAACCAGTTTGCAGGTGCCGATGAAATCGCGCGGTGGCCTTTTGAGCTCAAGGAGGAGCTCGATGAAGATCTTGTTCATTGTGTTGTTTCGCTTCAGTTGATCAGTAGTGGAGCCCAGTTGGGACGATCGGGGATCTGTGTAGCATTTGGGGTAGTCTTCTTTTATTTTGGTTCCGTAGTCGGACCTTGATTGTATCTGTATGATGTAATGCTTTACTCATGTATTGTGTGAAGTGGCGATTGTAAGCCAACTATGTATCTCTTTCCCTTATGTATTACATGGGTTGTGTGAAGATTACCTCACTTGCGACATTGCTTTCAATGCGGTTATGCCTCTAAGTCGTGCTTCGACACGTGGGAGATATAGCCGCATCGAGGGCGTTACACATTGTCTTCGTGAAGCAAATGCGGTTGCACACTTATGAGCAAGCAATGCTTTTAGTCATAGAACTTCTTGTTTATGGGAATCTTTTACCCTGGACTTTATTTCTCATGCTATTGTAAACGATCTTGCTGTCATTTGAGGAATAAAGTCTTGTTGGCTAAAAAAAAGTGCTTCTCCAGCAAGCCAACGACTCCTTCCTTTCGGTGGCTGCTTCCTTCCTTCCAAAATCAATTGACCCAAAAACTATTTTCAGGCGACTTGCATATAGCTATTGTGAGAAACAAACTGATTATATCGTCGGAGATAAATTCAAAGGTAAGGGCAGCTCCAATATGGACCCCCTAAAAGCGGACACCGCATCAGTCTACGGATGCGGTCGGATGTTGGGGAACGTTGCATGGGAAACAAAAAAATTCCTACGCTCACCAAGATCAATCTAGGAGATGACCATCTACAAGAGAAGAGATTAGATATACATACCCTTGTGGATCGCTAAGCAGAAGCGTTAAGAAACACGGTTGATGTAGTTGAATGTCTTCGCGATCCAATCACGATCCGTCCCGCGAACTCCCGATCCAAGCGCCGAACGGACGGCACCTCCGCATTCAACACACGTATGGCTTGGTGACGCCTTCACCTCCTCGATCCAGCGAGCAAGGATGAAGTAGTAGCTCGAGTTCCCGGCAGCATGATGGCGTGGTGGCGGTGGTGGTGGAGCAATCTCAGCAGAGCTTCACTAAGCTACGCAGAGAGAGAGAGAGATAGATAGAGAGAGAGAGAGAGAGAGGGGGAGGGAGAGAGAGAGAGGGACTACAAGGGAGAGGGAGGGAGGTGAAGGTAATACTTCCAAAGTCCATACTTTGTTTTCATACATGGATCCCACCTCGGATTTCATGGCCTCTAACCACTTATCGGAATTTGGACCTACCATCGCACCTCCATAGCTTGTAGGTTCATCATTGTCCAACAACATGACTTCTAAGACAGGGTTGCCGTACCACTCAGGAGCAGTACGTACCCTTGTCGACCTACGAGGTTCGATAGTAACTTGATCCGAAGCTTCATGATCACCATCATCAGCTTCCTCTTCAAATGACGTAGGTGCCACAAAAACATCTTTCTGCGCCGCACTACTCTCTCGAAACAGATATCAGTGTCCGAACATCATTATTGCCTCTAGGGCATATTTCCAACACCGGATAGGTGTCCAGACACTGATACGGAGCCGACCGTTCAAAGCTAACCACAAACGTCCGACCTACTGCCCGTACGGCCAAGGCGGCGCACCTCCTCATCCGCGCCCACTGTCCGCCGCAGGGCAGTAGGCTCCACCCAAACAGTGGCCGCCGCCATGCCACTGGGTGCACCACACGCACGTCACCACCACCATGGAGCCCTTCATACCGCCGCAAGGCACCGCCCCCGCCGCAACCGCAGTGTCGTCACACCCTTCGCCTACATAGTGTCGCGACTTGACCTCACTAGCCCGTGCTGGCCGCCATCGGGCAGGGGAAGAGAGACCCCGCTGCCGACGCTGACAGAGCTTTGCCCGTCAGCGCTGGCTGGCACGCGGCAAGGGGAGGGAGGGAGGGGAAGGGGCTAGTTGCGCCGACGGCTAGGGTTTCCCCTCCGAGTCGCTCACGGGAGCGACACGGGAGGGGAGGGGAACCCAACTCTTTTTCTGTCTAGTGGTTGGGAGAACTACAAACCAATGAGAACCGATTTTCCGACCTTGGAGACCAATCTTCCTTGCCAGGGATCGACCCAGTGTTGCGCCCTCTCCACCAAAGGTCTAGGATCCCTCATACAAACTATTCAGTAACTAACGGGCATCCCCAAGTAGGAAATAGGGAACGGCCAAAGTCAGCGGTTTAGAAGGTTGGCGATAGTTGATCTCTCCCGATCAGAATAACCCATCGCCATAACCTCACTCTTGATAAAACTAATCATCAACCCAGACATCTCCTGAAAACCTAAGGAACTTCAAATTTATTATATCCAATGAAGTTCCTTCAACAATAAGGATGGTATCGTCCGCATATTGCATGTGTGAGGCTCCACCTCATGCAATTAAGTGTGCCACCATCCCTCGCAAATGACCTGCACGCCTAGCTGTGTCCATAATGTCTGTGAGGCCATCAACAATGAGATTAAAACAAGAACAGAGAAAGCCGGTCACCCCGCCTCATACCCCTTGAGGGCTTAAAAAATGGACCCATCTCTCCATTAACATTGATGGCAGTGTGCCCACTACCACCTAGCTGCATATTTCTAGTAATCCATCTATCGTTGAAGCCTTTATGCTGCATAGATTCTTTGAGGAAGTGACAACTAAGCGTGTGTCATAGGCTTTATGAAAATCAATTTTGAAGAAGACCGCCTTTTGACGTCTAGTCGGCAGAACCCCATCATGGATCAACCGACCCTTGATGAAGGCCGATTGATTCAGATGAGTAATCCTAGCCACGCAGAACCCCATCATGGATCAACCGACCCTTGATGAAGGCCGATTGATTCAGATGAGTAATCCTAGCCACGACAGACACCGCCCTAATGGCGTGCACCTTGGCCAGAATGCAGAAGATCACATCAATAACCGTGATCAGCTAGAACAGGTGGATTTTGGTTGCCCCCACTACTTTGGGGATCAATGTAAGACACCATAATTAAGCCTAAAAGCATCTAGTATCCCCCAACAAGAAGTCCCGGAAAATAACCATCACCACCCCTTTGACGGCTTTCCTGAATTTCATAAAGAATCGGAAGGGAAGCCCATCTGGCCTCGGGGTCGAACCTGGCTTCATCAAATTGATCGCCGCTTCACCCTCAGCTCCAGAGAAGGGCTCCAGTAGACCATTATTCTCCTCCTTGGCCACCAACAACTCATTCGGCCAGACATCCTCATGGAGGTTGACCCCTGTTCGCTCCTGGCCGCTAAAGAGACTTCTAAAAAAGCCATCAACATGAGCGCGGATTTCCACCTTGTCCTGAATCATCCTAGCTCCTTCCCAAATGACAACAATCGAGGACCTTCGACGCGACCATTAGCAATGGCCTGGAAGCACGCCGTGTTGGAATCGCCAATACATTTCCTTGTTCCGGGACAACGTCATGAGGTTGTCTTGTAGACCATGTCGCATCACGGCTCCATCCATTCCTCAGGATCAAGGCCCTGTGTATCCGCTCGGCCATCGATGGACTGGATGGCCCCCAAGAGCTCTGCCTTTCGGATCCGTTGATCCTGCCCCAAATTGGCACCCCAATCCCTCATGAGTTGCCTGGTCAACTTGGTACAGTGATGCCAAGTATCTAAGACCAAAGACCAACATAGATCGATGAGGCGAGTCGAGAGCCTCAAACCACTTGTTTTTTACCACATTGGCAAAGCCCTTCTTGCGCATCCAAAAACATCTCAAAGTGGAATCTGGGCGGCCCGACGCAAGCAACAAGGGGACATGGTCCGAACCCACCCTAGTGACAACCCAAAGTGAAGACCGAGGGAATTGTCTCTCCCAGTCCGTGGAGACCAAAACCCTATCTAGCACACTCATGTCCGTGGAGACCGAAGGAGCCCTGAAACCACGATAAACTCTAAAAGTGGAATCTGGGGGGCCCGGCGCGAGCAGCAAGAGGACATGGTCCGAACCCGCCCTAGTGACAGCCCGAAGTGATGCCAGAGGGAATTCCTCTTGTGCCTCCCAGCCCGTGGAGACCAAAACCAATTCCTCATGTGCCTCCCAACCCGTGAAGACCAAAACCCTATCTAGTACACTGATGTCCGTGGAGACAAAAGAAGCCCTTCAACCAACCAAAACCAATTCCTCTTGTGCCTCCCAGCCCGTGAAGACCAAAACCCTATCTAGCACACTGATGTTCGTGGAGACAAAAGGAGCCCTTCAACCACCCTATCCAGCACACTGATGTCCGTAAAGACAAAAGGAGCCCTTCAACCACGACAAGTATTTTGGAACGGAAGGAATAGTTTTCGACACCAAATTGCCCGGAGGTTCTATAAAGCGGGGCGAAAGCCTATTTTGAGAGAAATTGCCCGAAGGGATGATGAAGCATAACAAATCAAATAGAGAAGTAATCACAAGCTTACAGCAGCATCGATTTCTCTCCACACCCCAGATGCTTATTTCCATATGACAAATGATATCATGCCGGAGTATCAGGGTAGTACACAGAAATGTATCTAAAAACCCACAAGAGGACATGAACCGGCTGCAACTATGCATATACAGATACAGGAAGACAGAGTTCACTTCGAGGATCTAAGATATTCAGTCCACTCCGATGATTGATTTCAAGAACCGGAGTTCTGCACTAAGCGCCATCAGGCGGTCAGAAGTATCGCTTGAGCCGACAGGGGCCTCCACCCCCACGAATATGTAAAGCCCTGCCAACTCGCCTTCCAGTGTTGAAGAAGGCACGGCACCGTACCCGGTTATTGTTCTTATCGTGTCAAGCTGCTCCCTCAACTGTTCTTCCGTGTAGCGAGCCTAGTCGAAACAAGGAAGATCATGCTTAGACATGGGAAAAAAATAATAGTGCACAAATATAAATCCTGCTATGTTATATGTTACAACTGTGCATTCAGTGTGGTAAACTGTCCATTTCAAAACAAAAAGTCGGGTGAACTGTGTTACAGGCATCCAGATGAAATCCAGGAGCGACTGCATTTCTTCACTTTAGCCTTTCCGGACATCACAACTTGATGTGATTACTATTAAGTCTACACTTATAATGGTTTTGTCTTTTTAGTTTTCCATCTATATACAATTTGAACTCTAGAACTGAAGGGGCAAGGCTACAGTAAAATCCCTACCTCTTCTCAAACATACAGATTAGTCCCAGGTTATGGGTATCAGTTAAAATCCCATAGAGTTGTGACTTGTGTTAGCTCAACCCCAAATATTGTGTTTTTGGTGTTACCTCGGCCCCAAATATTTTGTATTTGTGTAATCTCTTCTCAAACATACTAATTGTGTAATCAGGGGCAAGGCAAAGGCTGAATCTTATAAAATCTGTCCAAACTTTAAATGGAAAGGGAAAAAAATGGGCTGAAAACTTCCCAGATTAATAATTGAAGATGTATCAAATTTTGGAGTTTTTCGGATTTTTTTTAAATGTTGAGCCAAATTTGCCCGAATCTTTAGAAAAACTGTCCAAATTTTGGAACTTTGACCCCATTTTGATAATTGAGATTTTTTTTTTGAATTTTGAACAATTTCATTTTTTTCAGTTAGCTGAGCTCAGGTCGGCTTAAGCCAAGCTCTCAAGCCGAGCCGTCCCTCTAGTCACTTAAACATGGGACCCCTTACTGTTTTTCTGTTACTGATTAGTCTTAAGAGTTGTGGGTTTCAGTCAAAATCCCATAGAGTTGAGGTTTGCGTTACCTCAGCCCCAAATATTACGTATTTGTGCAATTTCCACTTTAAGAAATGATATTATCATCATGCTGTACGAACACACTTATTTTCCGTATCCCCCATACCGCCAGATCATGGATCTATGGTTTTATCAACTGGGAATGCCACACTTCACGCGAACAATTCGGTTTTCATTTACTAGTAAAGCGACATAAAATTATTTGAATATAAGTAAATCATATTCCGATCATTTCATGCCGACTTATCAAATTGCAGAAATAAATAATCAGGCAGGGTATGTTTACAATGTCAATTATTTGTAAAACCTACAGAATGGCAGTGGGTCTCAACATAGACGTTACTTTGAAGAAACATAGGAATATTTACCATATCCCTGGTTTCCTATGTGGTTGCTCCATATAATAACAATTTTTTATATCCATTCTTCGCAAAATCCTACAGATAATCTGATTAACAGTAAGAAGCACAACGTGTCACTGACTCACCTCGCTCTCAGCGGCAACTCTGCTCCTAAATGCTTCATTCCTCACTGTGTAGCCCACATCACTTGACTGATTGGACAGGTCAATGATTTCTTCGCCCATGGTGGAAAAATACGGTGTGCTCCCACTAGATATTACATCTTCAGTATCATGCATAGACGCCACTGGGACAAAACAGCATTCCATGCCTTGTTTGTCTACATCACCAGAATCCTTTACATTGTGTCCTGTTGCAGAAATTCCTACAATGTCACCAACATGTGCAGTTTCAACAACCACCTGTGACTCACATTCTGTGAGGTTACTCAGTGGCAGCACCTCATCTTCAGGCTTCACAGCAGCAGCAACAATGTTGACTTGCACATCAGAAATTTCCTCAATACCAAGATCTGCCGTTGAAGCACAAGCTGCAAGGTCACTCTCACGCAGCACCTCATCTTCAGGCTTCGCAGCAGCAACAGTGTTGACTTGCACATCAGAAATTTCCCCAGTACCAGGATCTGTCGTTGACGCACCAATCGCGAGGTTACTCTCATGCAGCACCTCACTCTCAGGTTCCACAGCAGCAACCATGCCGACATACACATCATTAACTTCCCCTGTAACAATATCCGGATGTAACTCAGGAACCACAAGATTACTCGGTGACATCTCCTCACTATCTAGTGCTGCAGCTGCAATGATCTCCACTTGCACATCAACCACTTCGGCCATAACGAGATCGGTGCTCGGTGGCAGCACCTCACTTTCAGGTGCTGCAGTTACAATAATTTCCACTTGAGCATCAACCACTTCGTCCATAACAAGATCTGTATTACTATTAGCTTCTTCCAACACTCCCTCCATTGTAACTTCAAATCCTTCCTTGCTCTGAACCACATTGTCTTCACCATGGAACACTGGAGCTGGTGGCATGTCCTCGGTAGATTTCTTTTTCTCCATTGTTATGCCATGCTCTTTCTTATCTACGATGTCCGATAAAAGTGAATGTTGCCCTAAATTGTGTACAGAAAATTCATCTTCTCCTTCATCACCTGATACTGGCACAGTCGATTCTGGAAAATAGGAACCTTGTGAATGTGTCGCCTTGGTAGACTTGTTTTCCTCTGTAGTTTTGTCATCCTCTTCTTTTTCATTCCAACTTTTTGATTGAAATGGTAGTTGCCCTGAATGCTGTACAGAAAATTCACCTTCTCTCTTTTCCTGAACCACGTTGTCTTCATCACCTGACGCCGGCACAGATGATTCATAGAACAGTGTCTCCTTGGTAGACTTGTTTTCCTCTGTAGTTTTGCCACCCTCTTCTACTTTTTCATTCAAATTCTTAGACTGAAATGATTGTTGGCCTGAATTCTGTGCATCAAATTTACCTTCTCCCTTTTCCTGGACCACATTGTCATCGTCTTCGCCTGATGCTGGCACATGCGATTCTGGAAAACAGAGGCTTTGTGACACCGTCTCCTTCATATTCTTGTTTTCCTCCATAGTTTTACCATCACCTTCTTCTTGAGAATACATGGCATCCTCTGTTTCATTCCAATTCTTTGATTGAAATAATCGCTTGCCTGATACTTGTTCAGCTTTTTCGTCGTTTCCCTTTTCCTGAACCACATTATCCTCTTCTGGAAACAGTGGGTTTGCTGATGCAGAAACACCAAAGCCCCTCGGTAGTGTCTCCTTTTGAGTAGATTCCCTTCCTTCCAATGGTGTGCGCTCCTCTGTATCGTTGCCACGGTTTGAAATGTATGAACCATGGCCAGATTCTTGGGCAGAAAATTCACCGTGCACCTCCTCCACCTCGTCGTCGGCAAACACAGGCGCCGACGCTTCAGAAACACCAGGATCCCGTGGCAGCAGCGGCAAAGTGTCGCTCTCCTCTGTTTCAGTATCCAAATAGCCGAACGCCGGAGCCTCTCGCGACACCATCTCCCTGGTAAACTTATTTTCCTCCATAGTTTTTCCATCCTCTTCTTCTTTTTCACCAAAATTCTTTGACTGAAATTGAAATGATTGCTGGTCTGAATTCTGTACAGAAAACACATCTTCTCCCTTTTCCTGGACCACATTGTCGTCCTCACCACCGGACGCTGGCACACCCAATTCAGGAAAATAGAAGCCCTGCAACGCCGCCTCCTTTGCAGACTTGTTTTCCTCCATAGTTCTGTCATCCTCTTCATTGTTTTCAGAATACACGCCATCCTCTTTTCCCTTCCAATTGTTTGATGGCAATAATTGTTGGTCTGAATTCAGCACAGAAAATTCATCTTCTCCTCTTTTCTGAACCAGAGTATCCTCTTCTTGAAGCAGTGGCTTTGATGGTGCAGAAAATTCATCTTCTCTTTTCTGAACCAGAGTATCATCTTCCTGAAGCAGTGGCTTTGATGGTGCAGAAAATTCACCTTCTGCGTCGTCGTCGGCAAGCGCGCCGGGATCCCGTGACAGGGGCAGCGAAGTGTCGCTCCCGTCTTCCTCTCTGACGATGCCCTGCTCTGCTTCGGCATCCAAATGGCCGAACGCCGGAACATCTTGGCCGTACCCTTCCGACGCGTCGAGGAATTCTTGCTCCAGGTCGTCGTCGTCATATTCTCGGGGGCACGGCAGCGGCGGCGGTTGACAGGAACGGAGGAGCGCGCCCGTGAGGTGGTTAGCGGCGGCGAGGCTGGCAAGGTAGGCGGCGAAGGGGACGGAGAGCGCGATGCCGGCGGCGGAGAGGACGATCAGCGGCGGGGCCACGACCGGCGCGGCCGTCGCCGCGGCGCCCGCGATGGCGGCCGTCCGGGTCAGGCCCCATCCGCGCCGGAGCAGCTCGCGGGCCCAGCTGTCGTTATCGTCGCCGCCGCCGCCGCCAGCTGCTGCAGAAGTGGAGCTGCGAGAGTGGGGGAGGCAGTCCTGGCTGTGGGTGCCGGCGGATTCGACCTCGTCGAGGACCATGCTCATGGGATGAGAGAGGCTGAAGTCGGACGCGGAGCGGTGCTGCGGGAGGCGGCGGGGTTTGGATGCGCGGTGAGGTGGCGGACCTGGCCCGGGCGGTGGCTGCTGGTGAGTGACGATGGGCGGGGCTTTGGGCTGAGGCGCTGCGCGTGGAAAGGCGACCGCGACGCGTGTGCACCAACGTGTCGACGCGTGCTGAGCTCCTGTGTCATGCAACCGAGACGGAGTAGGGAGACGAGGCCCTGGCTCAGGCGGATTCATCTCCTAGTCCGTTTTCCTTTCGACCATGATTGATCTCGTCGACGGACCCTCCTCCTCATCTATATATTCGGGCCGGGCGCCGCGGCTTGTTCCACCCAACCCACCCATCGATCGAAAATTGCACACGCGCGTGGATTCCACCTCGATCGCCGACGTACCACTTGGACGTGGCCCTGGCGTGCAAGATGAGCGAGTCCTCCTCCCTCTCCCTCGCTCCACCCGGGGCGTCCATGGCGGAGGTGCACGCCGGCAACCGCGAGCGCCTCGTCGCCGCGCTCCGCGCCCACCTCTCCGCCGCCGGCCGCCCTCCCCGCGGCCGCATCGTGCTCCTCCAGGGCGGCGAGGAGCAGACCCGTTACTGCACCGACTACGTCCCGCTCTTCAGGCAGGAGAGCTACTTCGCATATCTATTCGGGGTGCGCGAGCCGGGGTTCTACGGCGCAGTCGACATCGCTTCCGGACAGTTCATCTTGTTCGCTCCAAGGTTGTCACCAGACAACGCTATCTGGATGGGTGAAAAAGATTTGCCTTATTTCAAGGACAGGTACAAGGTCGATTTGGTCTTCCATGCCGACGAGCTTGCGCAGGCTCTCCGACGTCAGTTCAGCGAGCATGGCCATGGAGAGCCGCTTCTCTTTCTCTTATACGGAAGGAACACCGACAGCGGGAACTACTCAAGGCCTGCTAGTTTTGACGGGATAGACAAGTTCGACACTGATTTAAGCACGCTCCATCCGGTCTTGACTGAATGCCGTGTTATAAAATCTGACATGAACTCCAGGGAATAGTCAATACTCACCAAACACTCCTCCTCCTCCTCCTCCCCCTCCTCCCCTCCTCTCCTCCTCCTACCCCTGAAGATGGATCCCCCCCTTCCTCCTCCCTCTCCTCCTCCTCCCCCTCCTCCCCTCCTCGCCCTAGGCGTCCCGCTCCCCGCTCTGTCCCGCTGGCCGGTGCCCGGCCGTCCTCCTCTCCACATGCAGGTGCTCTCCCTCCCCTCTCCCCTGTCTCCCCGCGGGTGGGGCTCTCCCCTCCTTCTTCTCCGCTACCGGTGCTTGGGTCTCGCTTTTGGGCCCTTGCGTCTGATGAGGAGGAGTCGCGGTCGTCGGCCTCCTTCCCCTATGGTCCCGTGCCCTGTGCTGGGGGGGGGCGGTGGTGTCTTTCGCCGCTCCTCGCCTCCGCAAGTTCGCCACTGGTGGCCGGGGCCGGCCGGTGGCTGCATCTTCGTCGGCCGATGGCTGGATCCGAATCTCGCGGCGGCGGCGTAAGTCTGGTAAGTTTGTTGTTGCGTCTCCTGATCCCGGTGTCTTGGGCAGTGCGCCTGATGGGGAGCTTGGAGGCCTCCCATCTCCCTCTCCGGCTTCCTCTGCGGCGGCCTCGTCGCCGGCGGTGACGACGGCGGGGCCGTTGGTGGCATCGTGTAACCTAAACCTAGATCTCGATTTCTCTGCGGTGGCCATCGGGTCGCGGGCCGCTTCCTCGTGTGGGCTTGCTGGGCCTTGCGGTTTGGCGTTGCCCAGTGGGCCTACCTCTCCTCCCCTTCTCTCGTCGATGGTCGACTTTCCCCCTCTTGTCTCGTCTGGCCCAGTCGGGCCCACCGGCCGGGTTCCTGCTCCTCAACCTCTTGCGGCCCATTTGGAGAGTCGGGCCCAGGTGGGCACGGCTCGGACGAGATATTTATGGATCCCCCGCGGCCCATTCTCCCCCCTGCTAGGGTTTCCGGCTTCCTCTTCCGATCTGCGCCGTCACCGTCTCCCATTCGTCGCCTCATTAGATCTTCCCCACCTCCACCCCTCCTCCTTCCTTTTGCTGCGGTGCTTTCCATGGACAAGTCATGGGCTCTTCTGCAGGCGCTCTCGGGCAGCAAGCGGCGCCGTGAGGACTCCCGCCTCCTTGGTGGATCTGGAGCTCGAGGCCGCCCGCTCCAAGTTGGAGGCGGAGCAGGCGCCTTGAAAGCAGGTGGCTCGTGACCGCGAGGCCTAGGCTTCGGGTCCGGAGTGGTTGCAGCGCTCGGAGAGGGATGGTGTGCCTGGATCCGGCCCGCAGGGCTCTGGATCTGGCCCTTCTCTCTCTCCGGTGCTGGATCCGTGGAAGGCGGCGGTGGCCTCTGGCGGTGGAGTTTCCTCGTCTTCAGCCTCCCTTCCCGCTCCGGGTGTGGGGCGTGGCTCGTCTGCTCCGTCGTGTCTTCCGCCTCCTCCTCCTCCTCGCTCCTTTGGGGTTGGTGCTGGTTCTCGTCCGCCGCCTCGGTCCTTCGCGGGGCCGGCGCGTCGGCCGCCCGGTCCGGCCTCTGGGGCTCCCCCTTTTCCGGGGATGGGGGATGGGATCCTGCCTCCTCCTTCGTCGCTTCCGCAATCTCGTCCGTCCTCTGCCTCCAATAGCAACCCCTCGGCGCTCACCTGCTTCGCTTGCCACATGCCTGGCCATTTCCAGTCTCGCTGCACCAACCCCCCCTTTTTGCCTGATTTGTCGCTCTGATGGTCACCTCACGGTCAACTGCATGGCTAGGCGTAAACCTCCTTGATCCTCCAGCCTCGCTCGGGCCTCCCTGGTTGCGCCTTTTTCGCGTTCGACGGTGATCTGCCTGTCCGGGAGGTGGCTCCTGCTTTGTCTAATGCTGCGATTATCTCGGTCAAGGACCAAAAGATTTCGCCCCAAACTCTTCTGGAAGGGCTCCGCATTTGGGATGAGGCTGGATGGGACTGGCAAGTTGTGCAGATGTCTGAATATGAGTTCTCTGTGGTGTTTCCCTCCAAAGAATATTTGCGAATGATTGCCTCATGCACTAGTTTCACCTTGCCCCTCAATCAATTGGTGGTTTCTGTCAAAGCGGCTTCTTGCAATGGTACGTCAGTTGGTCCTCTATCCCAAGTTTGGGTTCTGATTGATGATTTGCCTGCCGATCTCCGCTCGCCTGCTTTTCTCATGTCCTTTGGGGTTTTGATTGGGAAGCCCATTGAGGTGGATGAGGAATCTCTGAACAAGGTTGGCCCTGCTAGGATGAAGGTTTGGTGTGTGGATGTTGAACGGGTGCATGGCTCAATTGATATCTTTCCCTCTCCCAATGGTATTAGGCTTCGGGTGCGGGTGGAGGGGGCGGCCGCTTTTCAGGCCCCACCTCCCCCTCCTCCTCCTTCTAACCCTTCGGACAAGCATGATAAGGAGGGGGACGGATCTTTGGGTGGCCCTAATCAGAGTTTTGGGTCTAACCTCCGCTTCACCCAATCTGAATGGGATGGTCTGGCAGATTCTGAACGTGAGCTGTTTCAATCCCAAGCTCCTTCTGGTGTTGCTCCTCGTGATGACTCGGTGATCCCGCCTGCTGCTCCGACTGTTCCTACTGCTGGTGCTGATTTGTCAAAGTTCCCGCCCTGCTCTGCTACCCCCGTTTCTGGTGCTTGCTCCAATCTTCCTGTCCGCCCGCTCTCCTCCACTAGTTCAGGAATTGAAGATCTCCCTGTCTCCCCGGCTCGTGATGTGGTGGAATCCCAGTCCCTCCGGAAGAAGAAATCCTCAGTGCGCAAATTCTCGGCTAAGAGCCGGAACTCGTCGGGCTCGAAGCAATCCATGACGGGGGTCTGTCGGCGTCTTGATCAAGATTTGGGATCTATGTCCCGCTCGGGTCCCCATGGTGGCTCTCCTGCTGCGCGGTCGCCTGCTATTCGATCTCCGGTGTCCACGGCTCGCAAAGGAAGGCGGGTGGCGAATTCTGGTGGCTCTATCCTGGAGCGGGCTGAGAAGCGGGCTGCGGCGAAGGATCTCCCTCCCCCAGGTACTTCTCCCGTCCCCTCTGTTGTTGCTTCTCCGGTTCGGTTGGTTCTACCTTCTCTTTCCGATGATCACCTTTTAAATATCATGTCGGATGTGGGTGTGGTGGTTGATTCTTCTGTTGGTTCTCCTAGTTTGCTACTTGCTATTATTCGGGCTAACGAGATGGCTCAGGCAGCCATTGCTAAAGCCAAAGAGGTCGTTGCCTCTCGGGTAGGGGATGCTAGTTGTGGTCCGGTGTGGACACGGCGCCGGTAGTGGCCAGCCCCAATCCAACTTATCTAAGAGGGGCACTAATAAGCGAGCTAAATCCTGCATGGCCCCTTGCAGGTCGAGTCTCGAATCAAGAATCTTTCTTATAAATGAGGCGTTATTCGGAATATTAGGGGTTCGGTGCTAGGGGCGCGTGACCAACTTAAAGAGTTGGTTCGTTCTAATTCTATTGACTTTCGGGGCTGGTTGAAACCTTCAAGGATTCCTTCTCCCTAATGATTTCTCTGCTATTGTGGGCATGGACAGATTTAATTGGCAATTTTACCGCTTGGGTCACTCGATGGGATCTTGATTGGCTCCAATAAAGATATTTTTGATTTTGTTGCTTTTGATCATGGGATCTTTTGGGCCAGTGTTGTTCTATCTCATAAAGCTATGAATATTCTCTGTGAGTTTATCGTTGTTTATGGGCCTGCGGACCATTCTTTGTCGGCTTTATTCCTTAATGAACTTTCGATGAAGATCGTTTCTTGTAACTTACCGATGGTTATCGGGGGAGACTTTAATCTTCTGCGGTGCCCTGATATCAAGAGTAATGATAACTTCTCCTGGCCTCTAGCTAATGCCTTTAACGATTTCATTAGTGCCAATTCTATTCGTGAGCTTCCCCGGGGGGAGCCCGCTATACATGGTCCAATCATCAGGCTAATCCTATTAGATCAGTGCTTGATAGAGTCTTCCTTTGTCCCAGGTGGGATTCCTTGTTCCCTAGGGCTTCTCTTAACGCCAAATGCATTATCGGTTCTGATCATACCCCCTTAATTCTTGACGACGGTTCCATTAGCCTTAGGCCTCTGGCTAGATTTCAATTCGATGCCTCATGGCTGTCTGTGGATGGCTTTGTTGACATGGTTGCAGCAAAGATTTCCCTTTCTCTCTCCTCCAATGCTCGCTCTTTTGGGCCTCTGGATGATTGGCACTCGTGCTCCTATACCTGCGTAAATTCCTCGAGAGGTTGGTCTCATAATCGTGCGGCGGAGGATCGTCGTACCAAATCTTTCCTCGAGGACCAGATTTTGTCGCTGGATCGCGCGGCCGATTCTACTGGGCTTTCTGACGATGGTTGGGCAGTTCGTTATAATCTTGAGGCCGCTTTAATGCAGTTGCACCACCAGGCTGAGATTTATTGGCGTCAGCGGGGTACTCTAAACTGGACTCTAAAAGGTGACTCCCCTACAGCGTATTTCTTTGCGATCGCGAACGGTAGGCGTAGGCGTTGTAGTATCAATAGCCTGTTGATTAATGGTGTGCGATCTTCGGAGCAGTCTGCTATTATGGCTCATGTGGTGGACTTTTTCTCTTCGTTGTTGGGGGCTAAACCTCAATTGGGCTTCTCTATCTCTCCTTCCCTTTGGAACTTAGGTCTTAAAATCTCACCCGAGGAGAATGCCTCCTTGATGATTCCTCTTTCTGATCAGGAAATTTGGGATGTTGTTAACACTGCCAATCCCAATGCTGCTTCGGCGACGGCTTCTCCATTCCTTTTTTCGAAATTTTGGCCCCAGCTTGAAACAGCTGGTTTGTAATGTTATCCGGGGTTTTTGTCTTGGTATTGCCGATATCTCCCTTTGAACTACGCAGTGATATCCCTGACCCCCAAGGTTAAGGGTGCTGATGTTATTTCCCAATTTCGGCCTATTGCTTTGATTAACAACTTTTCCAAATTCCCGGCTAAAGGCTTTGCGAATCGTTTGTCGCCGGTTGCTCATAGAGTTATTAGTCCTTATCAATCTGCTTTCATCAAAGGGCGTTTCATCCTCGATGGTATCCTATCCCTTCATGAGATTGTTCACGATCTTCACGCTCGGAGAGCTAAAGCGATTATCCTTAAGTTAGATTTTTAGAAAGCTTATGACTCGGTTAGCTGGCCCTTCCTCAAGCAGGTCCTTCTTGCTAAAGGTTTCGACGGTGCTTATGTTCATCGTATCATGCAGCTGGTCTCGGGTGGCCATACTGCCGTTTTGGTTAATGGTTTCGTTAGCAATTTCTTCGCAAATGGTAGGGGCCTTCGCCAAGGGGATCCTGCTTCCCCTGTTCTTTTTAATTTTGTGGCCGATGCCTTCTCATGCATGCTCTCCAGGGCGGCCCGTTGTGGGCACATTGCTCCTGTGGTCTCCCATTTACTTCCGGAGGGTGTTTCCCACTTGCAATATGCGGATGATACTATTATCTTGGTGGAGTTGGATGACGCCTGCATTGCTAACCTGAAATTCATCCTGCTGTGTTTCGAAGCTGTTTCGGGTCTTAAGATTAATTTCGCTAAAAGTGAGGTCCTGGTGACGGTGTGGATGGGGCGGAAGCGTTATGGGTTGCCGTGCTTCTTAACTGTTCTTTGGGTTCCTTTCCTTCAAGTATCTAGGCCTCCCTATTTCTCCCGGCCTGCTCCATGCTAAAGATTTCGCTCGTGATCGCTAAAGTGGGGAATGTGGTGCTCCTTGGAGGGCAGATACAATACCAATGCTGGCAAAGTTGCTCTAATTAACTCCTGCTTATCCTCTCTCCCCATGTTTCTTATGGGCTTTTATCTTCTTACGGATGGCGTGCATGCTGGTTTCGACAAACATAGTGGAGCTTTCTACTGGAATTCCGCGGATAACAAACGGAAATATAGGCTGGTCAAGTGGCAACATATGTGTAAGCCTAAAAACCTTGGGGGGTTAGGCATTATTAATACTCGGGTGATGAACATTTGTTTGCTTATCAAGTGGTGGTGGAAAATTTTGACTAGTGGGGCTGATTCACTGTGGTTTTCGATTCTTAAGGCTAAATACTTCCCACACTCCAACCCACTGTTTGCCACCGCCAGGCGCGGGTCTCAATTTTGGAAATCCCTTGTCAAAGTCAGACCGATCTTTCTGGAACATGTTAAATTTAATGTTGGTAATGGGATGGCTGTTCGCTTTTGGTTGGACTGGTGGTCTGGGGATGCCCCCCTAGCTGCGAGCTTTTCGGTTCTGTTTTCTTATTGTCCTAATCCGAATATCTCCATCGCGGAGGTGGCGGCTAATAACTGGATTTGGCTTTTAAATCCGGGCCTGTCTCTCAAGAGTTGGAAGATTGGCAAAGTCTCTGCCCTCTTCCCGTGCTCTCGAGTCGGCCGATTCGTGGTTTGGCCTCATTCGGCCTCGGGTAGATTTTCGGTTAAGTCGCTTTATTCTAGACTTATCGGTGGTACTCCTTCGTCCGCATTCTCTTGCGTTTGGAAGTCCAAAGTCCCTCCTAAGATTAAAATTTTCCTTTGGCAAGCCTTTAGTGGTCGCCTTCCGGCTCTTGACCAGATCAAAAGAGCAATCGGCCTGGTTCGGAGTTTTGTCATCTTTGTGGGGCCTTGGAGAACTCGATCACATCTTTTTCAACTGCGTCTGGCCAAGTTGGTTTGGTGTTGTGTCGATCTTGGCTTCGTGTCTCTTGGAACCCTCCACTTTTTCCCATATTCGAACCCTAGCCAAAGCTTTGGTTGGGGTCACCAAGAGGGTGTTTTGGGTCGGCCTGGGAGCCTTATGTTGGGCTCTTTGGACCATTAGGAACAAATTTACTATTGAGCATATCTTCCCATCTAAGCCTCTTGACGTTCTTTTCAAATCATGTATATTATTGCAGCAAAGGAGATCATTGACTAAGGAGGTTGATCGGGATGCCTTGGACCTGCTCATCGTCAAAATTCAGGCTTCGCATCTCTCATCTCCCAAGGATCCCGTGGTCTAATCTGGTGGTGCTGTTTGCGAGTTTAGGTCTCTCTCCTTTCCGCCTGCTGCGCCGTGTATGGCGATTGCTGTATCCTTCCTTCTTTGGTTACTCTCAAACTTTTTGCTCCGTGCACTCTGTGCGTTGTCTTGATAGCTGGTTTCGCTCCTGTTCGGTTTCCTGTGACGCTGCCATGTGGCTTTATTTATAAAGTTGGGCTTTGGCCTTTTCTCTAAAAATAAAATAAAATCTGACATGGAGCTTGCCCTCATTCAGCATGCTAATGATGTCAGCTCAGAAGCACACGTTGAGGTTATGAGGAAGATCAAGCCAGGCATGAAGGAATATCAGTTGGGGAGCATCTTCCGTTGCCATGCGTCCATGCACGAAGGCTGCCGGCATTGCGCCTACCCATGCATATGTGCCACTGGACAGAACAATTATGTTCTCCATTATGGACAAAATGACGGGACGGTGAACGATGGAGACATGGCCCTAATGGACATGGGAGCCGAATACAACTTCTATGGTTCCGACATCACATGTTCATACCCTACCAACAGGAAGTTCACAAGAGACCAGGCAGTTGTGTACAATGCTGTCCTCAAGGCTCATAACGATGTGATATCACATATGCGGCCTGCAGTAAAATGGATCGACGTGCACAAGCTGGCAGAGCGGAGAATACTCGAGTCTCTGACGGAAGAATACATCATCCATGGTGATATCGGTGACATGATGGACAGAAGGTTGGGTGCCGTTTTCATGCCTCATGGTCTTGGGCACTTGCTTGGGATCGACGCCCATGATCCTGGAGGGTTTAGAGAGGCCGGAGGAGCCGGGATTGAGATCCTTGCGGACCACAAGAGAACTCAAAGAAGGCATGGTTATTACGGTCGAGCCGGGCTGTTATTTCATTGACGCTTTGCTGATGCAGGCCAGGGATGACCCAATTTGCTCAAACTTCTTCAACTGGCAAAAGATAGAAATGTACCGAAGCTTTGGTGGTGTTCGCATCGAAAGTAATGTGTATGTGACGGCACAAGGATGCAAGAACCTGACGAACTGCCCCCGAGAGATCTGTGAAATCGAAGCGGTAATGGCTGGCGTGCCATGGCATTCACGTGATTCCCGTTCCAGTGCGACAACATCAGAGAATGGCCTTCCCAAGGCCTAAGAACTTCAATTCGCCATGCCCTTTGTTGAGTATCGTGATTGTTTAGAAAATATCGGATAGATTAGGATTTGTTCGAGCTTGTCTTGTATTTCAAGAAGACCATGTACTCATGTATATATGCCTATGAGGCTCAAGCAATATAATAAACGATTCCACCAACCCCTCTCTATTTCCCTTACATCTTTGAGAGAGAAAAAATATAACAATAATAATTTTATGAAATATAGGGTTCTTTGATAAACAG
The DNA here is from genome assembly GCA_021605205.1 of Aegilops longissima. Taxonomy (NCBI): domain Eukaryota; kingdom Viridiplantae; phylum Streptophyta; class Magnoliopsida; order Poales; family Poaceae; genus Aegilops; species Aegilops longissima. The sequence continues at coordinate 109,162,535 of CM038676.1, forward strand.
AGAACCTCTCACAAGCTGTTAGTTAGTTTGAGTTTGATTATAAATCAATCAATCAATTGTGTGGTTTTTGGCCTAGTTTTTCATATAAATCAGGCCAACTATATCTATAATAACTAAATAGATGATCCCCACTAACCTATTTCTCTACACATGCAAGCTATACACATCAGCAAGCTTCTGATTGGTCCACATCATGTAGCCAAGCTTCGTCATAATACATTTTCCAATTTAATTTTTCTTTTTGTTCTGAAAAATGACCCAAAGAAAATCTCATTACCTTCCCTCGACAGAAGCACCACCGTCTATTCATCTCCTCCATTATTCCTATCCCTCTTGGTCTCCTCCACTATCTGTGGATTTCTCCTCTCTCACGCATTGATGAATTCCTTTCCTCTTCGTCTCCTCCAAACAGCACAATCACAGCACCTTCTCTGCCCTTAAAGCTATGCACGTGCGTTGTCCTCGCCGTCTCCACCATAGCTGGGAGGCAGTGCCCCTGAATCCCCACCACCGAGCCATACCCCTCCTCAGTTGTGTTGTCCCTGTCACCTCCAAGATAGTTGGGAGCCTGGTGGGCAGTGCCCCTGCTCCGTTCTGAATCCCCCCTCCCCAATCTATGAAATCTAGATGAGTTTCTTTCCATTTCTGATCATGCTGCAGTTGCACCCGGACCTGGAGGGCGATGTGCATGAGGTAGTGCAGGTCCAGCTCACGCGCTTCGCGTGCGGCTCGCTCGTCATCGGGTTCACGACCAACCACGCGGTCGCCGACGACCACACCACCAGCGACATCCTCATCGTGTAGGGCCGTGCGACGCGAGGGCTGGACATCTCCGCTCCTTCACCGCACAACCACCCGACCTCTTCTGGCAGCGTGACCCGCTGGTCGTTGAGTTCGAGCACCGCGACGTCGGCCGTCGTCCAGCAACCTCAAACAGGTCGGGGGTGGGCACCATGGGGCCGACAATGACGATTACCCACAAGGTGCACGGTGGAGGACCAGCTGAGCCGGCCACTGAAGCACGTGGCGCAGACGATCGGATGTTCCTACAAAGTTTTGAGTGACTTTTGATTTTTTGGATCTGTGAGGAAGACGAACATCCATTACTTGCGCTCTGTTTGAGGTTTGTGAGTAGTTGGAGGAGCAAATTCGTGGTGTGCCTCCGTGGTTCTTTGTGGAACTGTAAGTTTTCTCTCCATCACTTTTTGTTGTTCTATTTGATACTGAAGATTGCATCTGATCTATAATCAGTTTTTTCTCTAATTTTCTCATTTTTATCCATGACTCTGTTAGTACGGATGATCTAATTGTCTGCCTCCACTGAAGATCAATGTTGCATCGCTGCCAAGCATCGAGTCGTCAATGTCTATGTTTGGAGTGTAACTGCGTCACCCCTGGCTCTGTCCTTTCACCTACTATACGCATGCAGCTGTGCCACAAGATGTATTGATAAACATACGGTATGCCAGCCAATATTCCCCCTTTCTTCGTAGTTTGTTTTGATTTTTTCTGCTTTGTCGAGTTGAACACTTGAACCACATGCCTATGTAAGCGTACACCAGATTTTGCAGGAACTATGTATATTCATTTATTGTTGCGAAAAAAGTGAGCTAAATATCAAATAGCAGTGCTCCAATTGTTTTACATACCCCCATAATATGTGTTATCATTATAGTTTGTTCTTGAACATAGTAATGCAATATTTGTGTTTGGGAATTCTACTGGTTTTTTTTTGTGTGATTTGAATTAGAGAGAAACAATCTCCATTTTCATATGGTCATATTTATTATTTAATTTAGCAGAGTTAACTATACAAAGATTTTACATTTAGTTACAAGTGAATTTAGTGCCTTTTTCTTGAACTTAGTCTAAGATAACAGTACCCTTTATGAATTTACTCTTAGAAGCCAACCTGACTGCCAAGGACAGAAATACAAGACTATACCATGTTAGTGCCGAGTCCAAGTCCATACCATGTATCTATGTATCATTCAACATTTCAAAAGGAAATATCAACTTTGTTTCTTTCCGTTTCAAGTATTGTAATGTGTTTCTTTCAAGTTGTTTGCAAAAAGTAGAATTTAGAAGTCCCGCAACAACGCGCGGGGTATCATCTAGTTCTTCTATATAAAATAGCAGAAGCATCGTTTCCTCTTGACAAGGGAGTGATGCCTTAGTCTCTATATGTTGCCTGTGACCCGCCGAGTACCAGTCTCGCGGTAGTACTGGCGTTAAAGAATCAGTCCTTCACTTGCGGATCGTTCGCGGGTCGAACTTGCTCTTGCCACGTCTTTAACTCACGAACTCGAGTAAGACTCATTCACTGCTTACTTTTCTAAGGACCGTTCATTCTTCACTTTCTTGCTATTACCTGCTTTCAAAATTGGATACTTTTCATCATTCGAGCCACTCGGAGTGGTTTTGTGCCGATGTGGACTACGGGTGGCCAAGATTTGTGGAAAGAGAAAAAACACATGCGATGCTCATGTTTACTTCTTTGAGACAAAACGTCGAATGGTTGTTGTTCATGCCACTCACACATGCAATCCTTCTCTCGTTGGCCATGTGAAAGATCGTGGATGTTGCCTAGAGGGGGGGGGGGTGAATAGGCGCTTTAAAATAATTACGGTTTAGGCTTGAACAAATGCGGAATAAACCTAGCGGTTAATTTGTCAAGCAAAAAACCTAAAACAATTAGGCTTACCTATGTGCACCAACAACTTATGCTAAACAAGATAAACTACTAGGTGATAGCATGATATATGACAAGAAACAATATGGCTATCACAGAGTAAAGTGCATAAGTAAAGGGCTCGGGTAAGAGATAACCGAGGCACGCGGAGACGACGATGTATCCCGAAGTTCACACCCTTGCGGATGCTAATCTCCGTTTGGAGTGGTGTGGAGGCACAATGCTCCACAAGAAGCCACTAGGGCCACCGTAATCTCCTCACGCCCTCGCACAATGCAAGATGCCGTGATTCCACTAAGGGACCCTTGAGGGCGGTCACCGAACCTGCACAAATGGCAACCCTTGGGGCGGTCATCGAACCCGTACACTTCGCAAACCTTGGGGCGGTCACGAAACCCGTCAAATTGCTCGGGGCGATCTCCACAACCTAATTGGAGACCCCGACGCTTGCCCGGAGCTTTACACCACAATGATTGAGCTCCGAACACCACCAACCGTCTAGGGGTACCAAGCACCCAAGAGTAATAAGCTTCTCAACTTGTAACTTCCACGTATCACGTGGAGAACTCAAACCGATGCACCAAATGCAATGGCAAGGGCACACGGAGTGCCCAAGTCCTTCTCTCTCAAATCCCACCGAAGCAACTAATTCTAGGGAGGAAAATGAGAGGAGGAACAAGAAGGAGAACACCAAGAACTCCAAGATCAAGATCCAAGGGGGTTCCCCTCACATAGAGGAGAAAGTGATTGGTGGAAATGTGGATCTAGATCTCCTCTATCTTTTCCCTCAAAAACTAGCAAGAATTCATGGAGGGATTGAGAGTTAGAAAGCTCGAAGAAGGTCAACAATGGGGGAAGAACACGAGCTCAAAGGATAAGGTTCATTGGGGAAGAAGACCCCCTTTTATAGGTGGGGAAAAATCCAACCGTTATGCTCACAGCCCGCACAGAGCGGTACTACCGCTAGGGCGGTAGTACCCCTTTGAAAAACAACAGCGAGGAGGCAGAAGACCAGTAGAACCACCGGAGCGGTACTACTGCTCGTCCTCACGGTACTACCGCTAGGGATCGCGGTACTACCGCAAAGGGTAGCGGTACTATTGCTTGCGAGCGGTACTAAAAAAATACATCCGGGCCTACCACCGCAGGACTTGGGACGAGTTTTTGGTCCGAGCGCGGTACTACATGTAGGAGTCATGAGTAGTACCGCTCTGGAGCGGTAGTAAAAAATTACATTCGCTCCAATTCGCGGTAGTACCGCTGCAGCCTTTTCAAAACACCAAAATTGCCATAACTTTTGCAAACGAACTCCGAATTCGATGAAACCAAGTTTGTTGGAAAGCTAGCGACAAGGGCTAACACAATCTTGAGAGAAATATAAATAAGAATCAAATGAGAAAAGGCCCAAAATAAAATGGTGAGAACCCTTCCTCGGATAAGACCGGTAAAACCTCCAACACCGAAAACATCATAGAAGACGCATGCAAACTCCATTTTCGATGAACTCAAGCTTGTCATCAAGATGATCATAAGCTCTAAGACTCACAAAGAGAACCAAACAACAACCAAGAAATATGATGCAAGGATGCAATGGTTTGAGCTCTCGACGAACGATACGATCAAGCTACTCACTTGAGAGCCCCCCTTGATAGTACGGCTATCGATCCTATAACCCGGTCTCCCAACTACCACCATGAGACCGGTAAAATAGAAAACCTATCAAGGGCAAACCTTTGCCTTGCACATGATCCACTTGAGCTAGATGATGACGATCTTGTCCTCCTCAAGATGGACCACCTTTCTTGATTGCGTTGGGTCGATGAAGACTAGATGATTGCTCCCCCATACTCCACTATGGGTGAGCCACTCTTTGGCACATCTTCACAAGTCCATTGACACCAGAATGGATGGGAAGATTCAAGCACTTGATCTCTTCGTGATGCTCCACTTGAACTTGCACACGGCAATCTTGATGACGATCACCACTTGATGTCATCCTTTCCATGGGTTGTATGATATCTTCCTCTTGACGCAAGCCCATGGACACGTACCTAACCCCACATAGACTCTCACATAGACCATGGGTTAGTACACAAAGTGCAATGGACAATGCTTACCATACCATGGGATCACTTGATCCCTCTTGGTACATCTTCTACGCTTTGTGAGTTGATCAACTTGATTCACTCTTGACTTAGCCTTGATCAACCTTCAATCTTTCCAACTCTCTTCATTTGGATGATGTCTTGAAGGTAAACATGAATGATCACACAATCTTCTTCTTCAAGATATGCTTGCAATAAGCTCAACACTCACATGACCAATCTTTGGATAATTCCTTAATAGCACCTTGGTCAACCCATAAACTCCTTGAAACCAACACATGGACTTCAAGAAATGCCTATGGAAAAATCCTTCAAATATAACTCAATGCAACCATTAGTCCATAGAGAATGTCATCAATTACCAAAACCACACATGGGGGCACCGCATGTCCTTTCAATCTCCCCCATTTTGATAATTGATGACAATCACTTTCAAGATATTTTATATAAGGAATTATGCATCACCATGCAATGCAACAAATAATAATGCATGCGTAGGAGATGTGTATGCTTAGGAACAAACCAAAGCCAGAAGAGACAACTCTCTAAACTTCTCCACAAAACTCTCTGAAACTTCTCCCCCATTGGCATCGATTGCCAAAATGGGCTAAAAGCTTAGAAGGCCAATATAAAATGTGTTCCTCAATAAATTGTGTATTTCTCAACAAGAGAGTGGAATGCAATACACATATCCAACGGTAAATACTTGGAGGAAGACAAACTATATTGAGGCCCAAAGATTGCAAAAGGAATATATGCCACAAAGACATAACAAAGAGAGAAACAAGCAATCAAGCAATCAAAAGATACCAATTGAAGCAAGCTATCAAAAGATACCAATTGAACCAACTAGGCCAATGATCCTACGAGCCACATGAATAAAGGATATTATGATAAGAGCAGAGCAGTGTTCTAAAGAAACTAGAGAAGCTCCCCATGATTTGTGCACATCAAGAATTTTTTTATTTGGATACAAAGTGCACAAAATAGGATCATAGCTCCCCCAAAGTCAATAGAAACTTACAACAAGTGAAGAGAGCATATAGGAAACTAAGCCTAGTACTTGCAACAAACACATGGTTGAGCAACAAGTAAGAGAGGCAACTTAAGACTGGGCTCAACCAAAAAGATGTGTGTGAGTCAAGGCAATGCACTTGAGAAGACTAATGTACAGAAGAGCATTAAGCATCAATAAAGTATTGAAAGAATGAGGCACACGGTGCAAGGCCTATCATTACCACACACAACTAGCAAATGGGTTCACAAGCTTACTAATAAGCATATAGAGAACCTATGCTTGTGACAACCCGCGGTGAAGATAGAAGATGAAAGGCTCATCAAGACGAGGGATACCAATTAAGATGGCAAAAACCTCGTAAAGATAAGCATGAGGAAAATAATCTTCACCACACAAGAGCGCATCAAGATGCAACGATAGAAGACACACACTCAAGGCAAAAGCTTTCACGGAGCCACCAAATAAATAACATAAGAAAGACAAGGTGGACATGAAAGAAAGGATATCATCTAGATATGCAACTTCTCTCAAGTGTATAAGATTCTAGGTAGACGAAATCATGATGATATATGTATCTACAAAGAAGGATGTACACTCGAAATAGTTACAACACGAAGGAGCACGATATCCAAAAGGAAGTCATACATATACCAATAAGATATTTGCTTGGAAGCATAGCACATGGCTAGATATGGTCTTACAGTATATAAATGAATTCCTACCACACACCCATCAAAGACATCACAACTAGCAACATGAGATCATCGTTGAGATGCTTTGAGAAACGAAACAAGTATCACAAGATGGAATGAAAATCATGCTAAGACGCAACCTACACAAGGTTGAATGCAAGAAAAGAATGCATGAAGAGATACTTGTTACCGAGATATCATTGGAAGGATGTAGTAGATACCAATTAAAGGTAGGTAGTAGTTCATTGATCATCCTAGCTTGACATCAGTTAGCACATGATGACACCACCTTCCTTGTGAGTGAGCCAAGCGTCCAATGCATCTCCAATTGTTCCTGGAACAACAACACAAACAAAATGGTACCCAAACTCATTGGGACCAAAGAGTTAGAGAACCAACAATACATAGGACAAACTCCACATAAATATGTGCATATAGATATGAAAATGAACTTCATGCACATCTCATCCAATTTGAGACTAGTTCCCTATATATTGGGTCAAAGAAAGAAAGCATGGCAAAGAAACTACACTAAGTTAATATGCATGCTCAAGACTTTCAAGAACCGATACCAAATGACAAAGAAAAAACAAGTGAAGAAAAGATACCAAATGAATAACTCATCACTTGGAGGATATCCATAATAGATACATCGAGGAATGAGATATCCGATGATACACACTAAATAAAAGATATCAAACCCCCAAAAGAGAGGATGGTTCCAAACAAACCAAGCTCTCTACAAAGTTTCATGATAGCACAAAGTACCCAAAAGAAACGACTTGCCTTCCACCGACACACACTTGATAAGGATCACAAGATGAGTGTTTTATAGAAAATAGGATAGCTCCCCCAAGACTAGTGCATTATAGAGAAATTGCATTTGAATACAAAATGCATGAGGTGGGATCACCACTTTCACTATATCTAGAAAACACTAGACAAGATCAAGAATTAAACAAGATCCACAAGTGGTATGGAAGACAAAGGGAGTTGATACAATCCTTGGAAAGAGAAAAGGCAAATAAAAAGCAAAAGCCGATGTAAAGATGATCAATAAATTCTACCACAAAAGTGAGTACCAATTGTCAAAAGACAAGAAGTAAATGGAAATAATTCCCAGTGGTAGATAGCAAGGATATCCGACATCATCTTCACACCAACCAAAAAGCAAATTGCAACTTGTAGAGCTAACATGCCACCTAGGAACAAGATAATTTACAATATCAACTCTAGATGACAATATCTCAAATGTACACATTTTCTAGGCTACTAATATACACATAGCATATTACTCCCCCATAATGTGATACCAATTAAAGATAGACAAGAGATAATTAAAGGATCCAACAAGAGATAATTAATGGACTATTTAGAATTTGAATTTCACATGAGAAGACATACCACATAGCGACTAGATAATCTTGTAATATCAATACTAGATGGTATTCCTCATGTACACACATTTATAGGATTGTGAGGTGCACAAAGCACATCACTCCCCCACAATGGGATATTCCATTAATCTCTCACAAGAGCCAACTAAGATATGACCAAGATGCACAAAGGCTCAACGAACGACACACATGTACATGATGTGCAAACCAACACACACATACTTGATTGCTTAAGATAATCAAGTTGGAAGCACACCATATACAAACACATGCAAGGAAAGAAACCAAACATGCAAAGGGGCAAGTAACTATCAATGTAGACACTTTAAGCACGAGTTACCGCGAGTAGGAACATTGGATATAAGATAGAAACTTTATAATCCGAATGACTTGGCTTGAGACAATAAGAATGATGAAGTCCACTTAATTCTTCATAATGTAGCCAAGTCTCCAATGACCTCCAATATCCCGACCAAGTTGGGTCCTAAGAGGTTAGTCACAATAGGCTTGGCTACCCAAATGGTTCTTTTCTTGACACCACTTTGAGCACCAAACAAATTTGACAAACACATTGCCAACATTATCCTTCCCAAGAGAATAGATATCATCAATAATAATTGGGTTGGATAAGTTACCACTAGTGCATGAAGAGGCGAGGTGACCTTTCTCGTGACATAGGTAGCAACGTCTACTCTTCACTTTCTTCTCACTTGATTTATCAACTTGAGAAGCATAAGCTTGAGTCTTCTTGGGAAGAGGCTTTTCTTCAACTTGAGGTTGAGCATGAGAATGAACTTGTGGCCGCTTCCCTTGTTGCTTGTCACTAATGGGTTTCTTCTTCAATGGGCAAGATCTAACATGATGCCCTTCAATTTTGCACTTGAAGCAAATAATCTTGGCCGAATTCTTGACTTGTTCTTGGCCCTTCTTCTTGATCATCTTGGACTTCTTCTTCTTATTGGAGTTGAATCCAAGTCCACCTTTGTCATTGGAGGATTTTTGCACACTCAAGATATTGTTGAGTGTGGATTTCCCTTCATGACTCTTTTCCAAGTCTTTCTTCAAAGAAGTGACTTGGGCCTTGAGCTCTTTGATTTCCTCTACATGGTTAGTCTCAACACAAGTACTAGAGGAAGTATAAGCTTCATCGTTAGAGCAACAAGGCAAGGAAAGCAATTCATCACAAGATGTACCATTGTTATGCATGGATGAATCGCGAGGACTAGCACAAGGCAGTATAGCATTTTGAATAAAAGTAGTGCTAGTATCCACATGAGGCTCACTAGATGTTACCTTAGCAAGCATGGCCTCATGAGCTAACTTTAGCACATTATGGGATACTAGAAGATCATCATGAGAGCTTGTGAGCTTTACATGATTTCCTTCCAACATCCCATAATTGCTAGATAGCAACTCAAGTTGAGCCCTTAGCTCAACATTCTCCTTCAATATGGATGCTTCACAAGAGATAGAGTTAGTAGCACAAGCATCATCATTAGGAGCAAGAGGAGAAGGCAACTTGGCAAGATCTTTTGAATATGAAGCTTTAAGTTGTGCATGAGACTCGGTGAGTTTGATGAGCTCACTCTTAATGACCCTTGAGCCATTTTCGAGGTGCCCAAAGTCCTCAAGGAGTTTATGTTGGGTTCTACGATAGGGTGCGTAGACTGCAAATTAAAATTTTCCTACGCGCAGAACATCCAGGAACATGCTACGGGAGATGGATCACAGTTCGCTACCACTAGACGCACAGTGCCGTGCAGCGGAAGAAGAGTTGGGGCAGCGCGTTCGCGTGGATCGTCTCCTCCTCGTTCTGATCTCCCTCGAACAGCCGGTCGTCCGATCTCACGTACGATTTCGCCGGAGCGGCGCAAGTGCACCGCCTCTAACGGTATCCGCGCGTGCAGGAGGAACACCGTGCGGCGGACTGCTAGGTCTGATCACACAGTCGGCGGCGAGTGGAGGTAGCTATTCGCAACACATGCAAACCCTAGTCGCAACACCGAAGCGATCAACCGCCTGCGTGTGCCGCACCTCCACTTTATATAGGCGTCCGTCGCGGGCTCAATACTTGGGCCTTGCACGGACCCTAAAGCCCAAAGTCTACTCGGTCACGTTCCTAGTCTAGTTCGGATCACATCCGACCAGTGTCCTACGAACCGACCTCGTAGGTTCCTTCCCTTAAGCGCGCGACCCCTTAGGTTCAAGTCGGCTTGGTCACAGTTCGGATCACCTCCGACCTGCATGGTTGGTAGCGGCCTCTAGCAAGGCGTGTCGACCACCAAGTAGACTATGAAGCTTGTTAGGCGAACCTGTACAACGTGTCACACTTCTGTTCCCTTCGCCACACGATATATGTTGTCAGGCTCAAGGCGAGACTTTCATCCTTGTGCTAGCCCGACCTCTTTCTCGTTCCAGTGATATCGACCACAAACTGGATTATCTCATAATCCTTGTCGCATGGCCATGCTTATCCTGGTCGGATCATGTCGGCGTTCTGGGAACGGGGGTCCCTAGACTTGCCTGCCTGCGGCCTGCGGCGTGGCTCAAAGGGGGGCCCATCACGACCCATCTTCATCAACACGAGCTCAAGACCCTCGCGAGGGGCCAAGCCTCGCGGGGCGGACGACAGGGAGCTTCCTTAGGCACGGCCTCATCAGGCTGGCTCGCGAGGTGGCGGAGAGATCAAGGCGGGGTACCTCACGAGGTGCCCGTGACGCAAGCCATGACGACCAAGGGCACCAGCCCGCGCAGTGTCCTCCTTTCCTCTTTGGTGCAAAGGGAGCAAGCGCAGGCGAGAGCATCAAGCAAAGGCGTCCATTTCGGTGCAACGAGACCAAGACCAGTCCAACGACAGGAAGGAAGTCATTGTGGAGCCCAAGCCGGCGTCACCACCAGAGCCTTTGACAGGCGAGGACCAACTTTAGTCAGGATAAGTGGACCATATGTTCCCCTTCAAAATGGCCAATTGTTGGCGCCCTTCTCGCTCAATATTTGGGAAGAGGCCCAGGGCCTCTGCCTATAAATAGGACTAGCCCCCCACAGGGTAGAGGTATGCAGGAAGATAGCAAGAGAACAAACGAGAGAGATAGAGAGAGGCGACTGAACTCCCCCTAGCAGTTCATCGCACCAGCCAAGAACAGACCCTCGCGAGGCTGTTCTTCCTTGTATTGTTCATCACCATCAGCCCAAGAGGCAATCCACCACCCCACAAACTAGAGTAGGGTATTACACCGCAATGGTGGCCCGAACTAGTATAAACCTTGTGTCTCTTGTGCTGTTCCTTTCGTAGTTTAGATCCTAGCGAGGCGGCGGGTGCAGTAGGTAGAAGGCGAGATTCATGCACAGCACCAGTGTTCGAACCTCAAGGGTCTGCTGAACCCGAACCGACATTTGGCGCGCCCGTAGGGTGCGCCGGGATCCACCTCCTGCCACTTCGTGTCCCGTCGCATCGTCCTCATCATGACCGGTGACCAGGCACGCAACCCTGGTCCCTGGGCGGCTTGGCCCGCCCACGCAGAGCCAGCCACCTCGGGCGACCCCATGCCCTCAGTAGCTCGCGGTCCGCAGGGCATCATGGGTCACGGGCGACGCGACAAAGCCGACAACTCTCACGCCGCGGTAGGCGCGGTCAGTAGCAAGGGACTCCAACCACGACGCGGCCACGACACCGTACACCCGCCGGGAGCAGGCGAACTCGAGTGTCGCGCTCACGGTGGCCCGGGAGCTACTGCAATGCAGGCTACTGGAAGGCGGCCGCGACGTACTGCTAGAGCGGGTGGCAGAGCTGCTGGGCTTTGCCGCCTCGGCGGCTCATCCTTTCTGCACCCAGCTCCCACCTCAGGTCCAGGGCGGCCCGCGCGGGGGCTCCACACGCGGCCGCGGGCCCCAAGGCTACTCCAACGCCAGCGAAGCTACCGGCACCGGGCCAGCGGCAGCGCTGCCTCCGCTCCCGGCCAGCGAAGAAGGACTCGTCGCGACCCACGGCCCCAGTGGGCCGCCGCGCTACCACCCCTAGGTGGGCGCTCCAAGCAGAACCGCATGGCACGCGGAGCACCATGGCACGGCCTTCGGGATGACGGCCCCAGAAGAATACGTGCCCCACATGATGGACCAAGGGCACCAGCACGAAGGAGAACAAGGCTCGCTCCTCAGCCCAGGATGGGGGGACGAGGCGACAGAAGCTGAGCTCTTCCAAGAGCCCCATGAAGGCCCCATCGGCCACGCTGGAGGCGACGATTATCGGGTACCGCTAATTCCTCAGGAGCAGGCATACGTTAATCATGAATCGCAGGAGGTGCAGGTCGCCACAGCAAGCGGCTGCCCCGCTCCCGCAGTCTCCTACCCCTCGGGAGGAGGGAGGCCAGGCTGCAGGAGAGGGGCCGAGATCCGCATCACCACTGCAGCGTCGGAGCAAGGCATTCTCGGGAGGTAGGCCCTCCGCTGGGAGGTGCCGCAGGCCTGCCTCGGCGGAGGACCCGTGGTCGTCGGGGAACTGGCTGGCGATCGCTCTACCCCATCGGGCGGCGCCCTGGTTTCGGTCGTCGCCGATGGCACTAGAGTGAGGCGCAAGGCGGGCCTCGTCTGGCGATATGAAGCAAGGCGGTACTGTGAAGAAGGCCCAAGGCTCGTGAAGCTCGCCGCCCGTGACACTCTCACGTAATAATGAGTGGGGCTGTACACGCCTCGAGTCTCGGGGTGCCGACCTCAGCCCTGGGCTCCCTCCCACGCCCAAAGGCAGCACTTAGCTCCGCTGGTGAGAAGACGCCCAAGACTAGACTAGGTGCCGACGCGCCTTTTTGGTTTGCTTTCATTGCTTTTCCTTTGGTTGTCACTTTTCCCGCTGGATTTAAGTTGGATTCAATTGAGATTTGCGTGTGTTTGGGGAAGGGGTGTTTAGTCTCGCTCGAGAAATCTCTAGCGCCCGATTACCGCTTTGCCTCAGCTGCCTCCCTCGTGAGCCCCTCATGAGCCGGGTCGGGCCTAGCTCAAGTGCAGCCCAGATCGCCGCCGCCACATCCTCCTAGGAGGCTTTTACTGCAGATCCTATGGGTTCGATCGGGAGACGCTCGGAACGACACAGCCCTCCGCTGGCTATCTCGGGGCCCGCGCGGGACAAAGGTAAACTAGCCAGCCACTAGGCATAGGCGTACGGGTGGTATAGCATCTACTAATACACAGAACACAAGTTTTACATGAGGGCCTCCCCCTCCCAAAATGCTCTCATGACCGTCAGGGCAAAACCTGAGTTCTATTCGTGCAGGAAACAGGAACGGTGCGCAGTCAGTCGGATAAATCCCCCAATGCATACTCAGGGGCACCTCCTGAATTGTCGCTGGCGTCCCTGGCCTCGCCGTCGCTCTCTGCGTCGTCGCCAGCGGCGTCAGGACCGTCCACCACGCCGCCTTCATCAGGAGCCACGATAACGCCATCGTTGTCTGAAGCAAAGGCCCTGACAAGGGCATCCATGTTGTCCTCCACCCAGTGCGCCAGGTCGTCCCGGACGGCCTGGGGTACTGGGGCGATGGATGCGTCGAAGTCAAAGTGAAGGTCCATATTCCGGAGATGGCTGAAGACGCGAGAAAAGGCGCACCCGAGCAGGGCGCGGCTTCTCTCCTCCACCAACCTGTCGGCTCTGACCGACCGCTCCTCCAGCCGAGTCACCACATCGGTGAAGAACTGAAGGTTGCCGACGTAGTTAATTGCGTGCGGCTCGCCAGCAGCCGCCTCGCAGATGTTACCCAAGGCTGTGTTGGCTCTCTCCCGGAGCGTGGTGAGCATGGGGGCGTGCTCATCCTCCAGACCCTTGTTGGCGATCTCGTCTGCGTGATTCGTCACAAGAACAACCTCAGCCTCATCCACACGCTGGCGAAGAAGAAGCACTTCGGCATGGGAGGTAGTTAACTCCTCCTGCGCCACCTCAAGGGCGACCCGAAAAGCATCGGCCCGCCTCGTCGCCTCCTCCTGCTTGGCCCTCAAGGCAGCGGTCCTACCTTCGGCCTCAGCCGGATCAACCCCAGCCTTTCCTCGAACTCGCGCCGAGGTTCAAGCTGCCGCCGCCACCCGACGCCCGACCTCCTCCAGACGCGGGCCTCCCGCAGCGACATCATCCTCCGCCTCGCCACCAAGCGCCCCTTGTTTCTAGGCGTCAGACTTTTCGCATGCGCCCGGCGGCTTCCAGCGTCGGCGCCTCCTCCCGCTTCGAGCTCTGCTGGTCGCCTGATGCCACCTCATCGACGCAAGGGCCATCTCGCAGCAGCTCCACCTCCTCCTCCAAAGGCGGCAACGGGCCAGAGTTCCCGCCGCTCCTCCGCCGCCTCTCGCCGCCGGTCAGCTTCCCGAGCCTCTTCAACGGCCCGAGAATGGACCTCCCGAGAGGCCACCAGCGACGCCTTGGCCTCCTCATCGTCAAGATCACGCTGGTGGCGCGCATGGGCGACAGCCGCCTTACCTCGTGCCTCTCCGCGGCCAGCGCAGTTCCTCACCTCGGGCGCTGCGTCTTCATCGGGCGAAGCTCTTCACCGAAAGCAGGCTCACCGCATCAGCCGCCTCCAAAGAAACCCTTGGCGAAGAGCGCGACGCTCCCGGGCGCGCTCAAGTACGTCTTCCACACCATCATCCGCCCCCGGCGAGCGCCGAGGGCCACGAATCAGCACTCCCCCTCCGGGCAGGGGGCTGGGGGCTGGCGCCCTCGCCACGGCCGGGCACGCCTCGCCAGGAGCCCGGCCAGGAGCCAGCCCATCCCCCAAAGAAGAGCGCAGGGAATGCCTCAGCCAATCAAGGTCGACGACCAGACGAGAAGCCCACGGCAGGTGTAGGACCTTGAGAAGAGGTGCCTAGAGGGGGGGGGGGTGATTAGACACTAAGTAACAAAGTTGCAGTTTTTAAGTTTCTTTAAAGTTTGAGTGGAGTTTAGGCACAAGTTTAACATTCACAACATATAGCAAGCAAGCATGCAAAGAGTATATGAGCAGCGGAAAATAAAGCATGCAACTTGCAAGAATGTAAAGGGAAGGGATTGGAGGATTCAAACGCAATTTGAGACACGAATGTTTTTGGCGTGGTTCCGATAGGTGGTGCTATCGTACATCCACGTTGATGGAGACTTCAACCCACGAAGGGTAACGGTTGCGCGAGTCCACGGAGGGCTCCACCCACGAAGGCTCCACGAAGAAGCAACCTTGTCTATCCCACCATGGTCGTCGCCCACGAAGGACATGCCTCACTAGCGGTAGATCTTCACGAAGTAGGCGATCTCCTTGCCCGTAAAAACTCCTTGGTTCAACTCCACAATCTTATCGGAGGCTCCCAAGTGACACCTAGCCAATCTAGGAGACACCACTCTCCAAGAAGTAACAAGTGGTGTGTTGATGATGAACTCCTTGCTCTTGTTCTTCAAATGATAGTCTCCCCAACACTCAACTCTCTCTCATAGGTTTTGGATCTGGTGGAAAGAGGGTTTGAGTGGAAAGCAACTTGGGGAAGGCTAGAGGTCAAGATTCATATGGTAGGAATGGAATATCTTGGCCTCAACACATGAGTAGGTAGTTCTCTCTCAGAAATAAGATGCTGGAAGTGTAGGTTCAGTCTGATGGCTCTCTCCATGAATGAGGAGGAGGTGGAGGGGTATATATAGCCTCTACACAAAATCTAACCGTTACACACAATCTACCAAACTCGGTGGGACCGAATCGTTAAACTCGGTCAGACCGATGTAGCAAATAATGTGACCGTTAGGGTTTTCGGTGGGACCGGAATGCAACTCAGTGGGTCCAATTCGGTTAGGGTTAGGGCATAACGTAATCTTGGTAAGACCGATTACACAAACTCGGTGGGACCGATTTTGGTAATAAGCTTTCCAGAGAGTTGGTCAGGCAAACTCGGTTTGACCGATTATCAAACTCGGTGGGACCGATTTTGATAATAAGTTAACCACAGAGTTTGCATTGTAATCTCGGTAGTACCGATTGCTCAAACTCGGTGAGACCGATTTTGATAATGGACATACAAAGAGAGATTACAATCCCATCTCGGTGAGACCGAGATCCCTATCGGTGAGACCGATTTGCCTAGGGTTTGTGGCAGTGGCTAAGACATCCAAACTCGGTGGCGCCGGATAGAAAGAATCAGCAATGAGCTTGACTTTAGGTTTAGGAAAAATGTGTGGAAGTGGGAAAGTAGTTGAGGGTATTTGGAGCATATCACTAAGCACATGAAGCAAGAGGCTCATTAAGCAACACCTCATCCCTCCTTGATAGTATTGGCTTTTCCTATAGACTCAATGTGATCTTGGATCACTAAAATGTAAAATGAAGAGTCTTGAGCTTGAAGCTTTAGCCAATCCTTTGTCCTTAGCATCTTGAAGGAGTTCCCACATCCTTTAGTCCATGCCACTCCATTGTTGAACTTATCTTAAACATACTAGATAAAAGTGTTAGTCCAACAAGAGATATGTTGTCATTAATTACCAAAACCACCTAGGGAGCACTTGTGCTTTCAATCTCCCCCTTTTTGGTAATTGATGGCAACATACATCAAAGCTTTAGATAAAGATATAAAGAATAGCAAGTAAAGCTTTGGAAAGACATGTAACAAGCATAGGCTCCCCCTACATGTATGCAATCATGTGAATATGAAATATAGAATCATGTGATAGCATAACCATGATAGAGCAGGCAATGTGTTACATGTATCTTGGCTATATGCATCAGAGCAAAAAGTATTAAAGAGAATACCTTCATGCCCATGAGTCCTTCTTGCAAACAGTATGTACATCAGCAAGAATTCCTCATACACATGATTATGATGCATATACTTACCTTGTGGTCTTGAGTTGGCTTAGGATGGAATGAACCAGTGAAAACAAGGTTAGATAACACAGATGCATTTACTAGCCAGAGCAAACAGAAGAAACCACAAGAATACCAAGACTGGGATGACATGTAGAGAGTGAGTACTGAGTACCACATTGGATTAGACATGTCCCCAAGAGTAAAGATATGCAATGAATTTAAATGATCTCTTTCCCTTAGATGTCTTGCTCCCCCTGAATCTAACATGGGATACTGGGAGAAGATAGGGAACAGAAAACAGAGCTGAAGGAAAACAGAGCTGAAGGAAAACAGAGCTGAAAGATATGAATGATGATCAGAGCTAAAGTTCAGAGCAAATGTATGCTAATGCAAAATTTTAGCACAACAAATCATATGCACATGTCTCTCCCCTCAAGAAGACATGTGGACATCTCTCCTCTTGAACCCAAGCATCTGGGATCCTTGAGAAATACTTTCTACTAGTATTCTCTCCCCTTGGAGATCTCTCTCTCCCCCTGAAGGATCTCTCTCTCCTTCTCTGATGTGATCTCTCTCTCTAAATGATAAGCTTTGATGTGATCTCTCTCTCCCCCTTTGACATCAGTTTCCAAGAAGAGCTTGATAAAGATTGAATCTCTCTCTCCCTCTGGAATTTGTCGTGAATGGGTTTGATCCTTGAGTCACAACATAAAGCAATGATAAAAACGTGATGCTTGTAGAGGACAAGATTCATTGAGTGGAGCTGGATCAGAAGAAACACAGAATATGTGGCAAAGAGTTTTTCCTGTTATGAAATCGGTGGCACCGAGTGGTATGCTTCGGTCGTACCGAAAAGATTCGGTTGGACCAAAAGTAACAAATCGGTTTAACCGAGTTCATCGCAGAGAAAACACTTGTCACCTCAGCTCACTAGACTAGTAAGATCTCACAAAGATTTGCAAGGAACTAACAGAAAGATATGCAAGGAATTAGATGCAGAAAATGCAGAGAAAACAGAAAGAAATCTAGATGAAGTTTTTTTTTGAAAGGGGAAACACAAATGCATGAGACAAATGCAAAACTCAGAAAAGAACACAGGGGAACTTCATCTAGAGATGGTCGTGACAAAGTCACCTATGTTAGAGTATATTGACTTAGGAGTCAAGTGAGATCACTTGATCATAGGCCATACTATCGCTTAAGCTCAAAATGGGGTTGCCATTTTTCGCTTAACATCTTGATGTATTCACATCTTGTCGAGTTGCTTTAACTCATGACTCGGAGTAAAGCTTCTCTAAGATGGAATATCATACCTTGGTTGGTGGTGTTGTCCATGTAGTTGAACTTGCGTGGGTTGCTCAAGGTTGATGTAGCTCATCAAGAATTTGGAGCACCACTTGGAATTTGAGTCCATCTACCTACATGGGTTAGTTCTTGCAAGGAAGAGCACTTGGATATCCAAAAATGACAATCATGAAACTCAACATAGAATTTGTCAAAGGATATGTTTGAATGGTTTCGTGCTTCCTTGTCTTCAACCACCTTGTGTAGAGACTTGGTGATGTAGAGATTGCTCAAGATATTAGTAGGTTTCAACCTCATGGAATTTGATTCAACCAAGTACCTACATGGGTTAGCTAAAATGCAAGATACAAATATATCCAAGACATAAGTTTTTCATCATAAGAGAAATATCAAGGATTAGTCATAAGCTCATGTCTTGCATGTATCCAATGGAGTTTCTACTCCAAGTTTGAAGCATCAATGATGTTCAATTTTCCTCTCAACCTGCAAAACACTTTCTCATCAAGAGGTTTAGTGAATATATCCGCTAATTGCTTTTCGGTGCGAACATGCTTAAGATCAATGTCACCCTTAGCAACATGATCTCGAATGAAATGATGACGAACTTCAATATGCTTAGTTCGAGAATGTTGCACAGGATTATGACCAATTTTGATAGCACTTTCATTATCACAAAGCAATGGAACATGTCTCACATATATCCCATAATCTTTAAGAGTTTGGGTCATCCAAAGTAATTGAGCACAACATGAACCAGCGGCAATATATTCAGCTTCAAGGTGGATAAGGATACCGAGTTTTGTTTCTTGGAGGACCAAGACACAAGAGATCTACCAAGAAATTGACAAGTACCCGAAGTGGACTTTCTATCAACCTTGTCTCCGGCATAGTCCGAGTCGGAATAGCCAACAAGATTGAAAGAGGCCCTCTTAGGATACCAAATGCCAAAATTTGGTGTATGGCTTAAGTATCTCACTATCCTTTTCACAGCCTTAAGATGACATTCTTTAGGGGCAGCTTGATATCGTGCACACATGCACACACTTCGCATAATATTGGGACGTGAAGCACATAGATATAACAATGAACCAATCATAGACTGATAAACCTTTTGATCAACCGGTTCACCATCTTTGGTTAAGTCAAGATGTCCACTAGTAGGCATGGGTTTAGTCATACCTTTGCATTCTTGCATATTGAACTTCTTGATAAGTCCTTGGTGTACTTTGTTTGCGAGACAAAAGTACCTTCCTTAGTTTGCTTGATTTGCAAACCAAGAAAGAATTTGAGTTCACTCATCATAGATATCTCAAACTTCTCCGACATTAGCTTCCCAAACTTTTCACTAAAATGAGGGTTAGTTGAACCAAATATAATATCATCAACATAAATTTTTCCACTCACGAAAATACTCTCCATCAAGAATAGGCACTCTATGTCTAAGACTCCCCAAAGTAGACTCATGCATCTTCCTCCAATGGTGATTAAACCAAGGCAATGGAGACCAAAGCTTTGATACCACTTGTAGGACCTTGAGAAGAGGTGTCTAGAGGGGGGGGTGATTAGACACTAAGTACCAAAGTTGCAGTTTTTAAGTTTCTTTAAAGTTTGAGTGGAGTTTAGGCACAAGTTTAACATTCACAACATATAGCAAGCAAGCATGCAAAGAGTATATTAGCAGCGGAAAATAAAGCATGCAACTTGCAAGAATGTAAAGGGAAGGGATTGGAGGATTCAAACACTATTTGAGACACGGATGTTTTTGGCGTGGTTCCGATAGGTGGTGCTATCGTACATCCACGTTGATGGAGACTTCAACCCACGAAGGGTAACGGTTGCGCGAGTCCACGGAGGGCTCCACCCGCGAAGGGTCCACGAAGAAGCAACCTTGTCTATCCCACCATGGCCGTCGCCCACAAAGGACTTGCCTCACTAGCGGTAGATCTTCACGAAGTAGGCGATCTCCTTGCCCTTAAAAAATCCTTGGTTCAACTCCACAATCTTGTCGGAGGCTCCCAAGTGACACCTAGCCAATCTAGGAGAAACCACTCTCCAAGAAGTAACAAATGGTGTGTTGATGATGAACTCCTTGCTCTTGTGCTTCAAATGATAGTCTCCCCAACACTCAACTCTCTCTCATAGGTTTTTGATCTGGTGGAAAGAGGGTTTGAGTGGAAAGCAACTTGGGGAAGGCTAGAGATCAATATTCATATGGTAGGAATGGAATATCTTGGCCTCAACACATGAGTAGGTAGTTCTCTCTCAGAAATAAGATGCTGGAAGTGTAGGTTCAGTCTGATGGCTCTCTCCATGAATGAAGAGGAGGTGGAGGGGTATATATAGCCTCCACACAAAATTCGTTACACACAATCTACCAAACTCGGTGGGACCGAATCGTTAAACTCGGTCAGACCGATGTAGCAAATAATGTGACCGTTAGGGTTTTCGGTGGGACCGGAATGCAACTCGGTGGGTCCAATTCGGTTAGGGTTAGGGCATAACGTAATCTCGGTAAGACCGATTACACAAACTCGGTGGGACCGATTTTGGTAATAAGCTTTCCAGAGTTGGTCGAGCAAACTCGGTTTGACCGATTATCAAACTCGGTGGGACCGATTTTGATAATAAGTTAACCAGAGAGTTTGCATTGTAATCTCGGTAGTACCGATTTCTCAAACTCGGTGAGACCGATTTTGATAATGGACATACATAGAGAGATTACAATCCCATCTCGGTGAGACCGAGATCCCTATCGGTGAGACCGATTTGCCTAGGGTTTGTGGCAGTGGCTAAGACATCCAAACTCGGTGGCGCCGGATAGAAAGAATCAATGGGGCCGAGCTTGACTTTAGGTTTAGGAAAAATGTGTGGAAGTGGGAAAGTAGTTGAGGGTATTTGGAGCATATCACTAAGCACATGAAGCAAGAGGCTCATTAAGCAACACCTCATCCCTCCTTGATAGTATTGGCTTTTCCTATAGACTCAATGTGATCTTGGATCACTAAAATGTAAAATGAAGAGTCTTGAGCTTGAAGCTTTAGCCAATCCTTTGTCCTTAGCATCTTGAAGGAGTTCCCACATCCGTTAGTCCATGCCACTCCATTGTTGAACTTATCTGAAACATACTAGATAAAAGTGTTAGTCCAACAAGAGATATGTTGTCATTAATTACCAAAACCACCTAGGGAGCACTTGTGCTTTCAGCAGGCCAGCTATGCCTCGAGAGGGCTCGCGAAGGAGGGTCGCGAGGCGCGCGGGGACGCGATGCGCCTCAGGATGGCTCGTCTCTCCGGCCGACCTCACCACCAGGGCCCTGCAGCTCGGAGTGCTCAAAGACGGTGGAGAGGGCGGAGCCAAGGGGGATGACTCCTCAGACATCTCCGTGAGCTCGGCGGGAAGGGCCCTGCAGAGCAAGGATCAGTAAAAACAACAGAAGAATCAAGAGCCAGAAAAGGGGAAAGCTTACTCATCGGTGGCGAACTACTTCCTGCGATTCAGCAGGCGACAAGGGTAATCGTCACCCAGGGCTTCCCTTCTCTTCCGAAGAGCCTCAAAATCCATGCGGAATCGGCCCAAGAGTTGAGCGCAGGGGTCAACCTGCGACGAGGAAGGAGCGTCGAGACGACCGGTGACAGGGGCGTCGTCCTGGAGCTCGCCGCCAGTCGCCTCACCAAGGAGGGCAGCTGGGGCCCTAGGGGCCTCAGCCGCAGGCACCACGGGCAGCTGCTCGCCTCCCCCAACCGCGACAGCCTGGGCCTCAGGAGCTGCTCCCTCAAGAGCGCCGCCTGGGACCGTCACCCCTGCAGAGGCCCCCTCGGCCTCCAGCAGCTCGTGCCTCCCTGCACCGCCACTCGAGGTAGAGCCTCCACGGCCGACTGGAAGGGCAGTCACCACCACCGGGTTCTCGCGAGACCCCATGAGGCCTGCGGGGCGCAGCCCCCACTCGTCGAAGCTAGGCATCTGCTTCACAAAGTCACCCCTGCTTGAGCAAAAGTATAGCAAAGCACCCCCTTGCCTAACGCTGCCAGGATTGGGATCCCCAGTCAAGACCAAGAGCACCTTCCTCAGCGCTTCAGGCATAAAGTCCTCCTCCTGGAGCCTCATGCAGTCTTCACGCCCGCTGAAGGCCCACATCCGGTGGGAATGGCGCTGGAGAGGGGCAATGCGGCACAACAGGAACTCCTTCACCACCTTGGGCGCCGTCACCTCGAGCGACCTCAGGAGCGCGAAGCGACGCTAGAAGAAGGCGATCCGGGGGCTCGTGAGCGTCTCCTGGCCCCAACCTGAATTGGGGACAACGGGTGATGTTGGCTCCGACAGCAGGGGGCTGGGCACCCCACATCCACGTACAGCCACCGCTCGCGGAACCCAGGCGCGGGCGGAGGAAGGGTGAAGTCAATCCCTGAAGCCGATGTTTCAGATGCATCAATGAAGCTCACGCACCCCGAACATTGGGTGGGGTCAACAAGGCGCAGAGAGAAGAAGTGGCGCAGCAAGGCAACCGAGGGAAGGATGCCCATCATCGCCTCGCAAACAAAGGCGAAGACCGCAAGAAGAGTGATGGATTCCGGACCCAAGTGCATCATATGGATCTGATAGTGGGAGAGTACATCATTGAAGAAATCAGAGAAGGGAGGAACCAGCCCCGCCCACAGGGCGTCGGCAAAATACTGGACCTCGGTGATTATCCTGTCAATGGCGAAGTGGGATGCGGTCCAGGCCGTCGTCTGCCCGCATTCATTGAAGATGGTGGCCAAGGCCAAGCTGACCTTGCCCAGGCCCTCTCGATTGAGTATAATCGACCGATTGATGGCAGGGGCCGCCAACGACGGCGAGCGAGGCGGAGGCATGGGTTTCTTCCCTCTTCCTTTCTTCGTCGGAGCCATGGTAACGGAAAGGGGGGGGGAGGAAGGTTCGAGATTGGATTGGGAGCAGAAGCTGGAGTTCGAGAGGAGGAAGAGCGGGGGACGGTCGAGCAGCGAAAAGGGGAGCGGCTGTGTGCGGCTACGAGTCCGCCTAGCACGACGCAAAATAAGGAGGCGTGGGGGAACAGTGCCGCCCACGTCCAATCAACTACCACGCGGCGCCCAAGGCCGCAGGCTGTTAGGGCCCGCAGCGCTTCGCACTTGCCCCTTCGCCTCTCTGCTCGGCCAAGTCCGGGCGCGCCTTGGGCCCGGGGGCTACTGTCGGCGTTCTTGGAACGGGGTCCCAGACTTGCTCGCCTGCGCCCGCGGCGTGGCTCAAAGGGGGCCCATCACGGCCCATCTTCATCAAACGATCTCAAGACCTCGCGAGGGGCTGAGATTGCATGGGCGGACGACAGGAGCTTCCTCAGGCACGGCCTCATCAGGCTGGCTCGCGAGGTGGCGGAGAGATCAAGGCGGGGTACCTCACGAGGTGCCCGTGACGCAAGCCATGACGACCAAGGGCGCCAACCCGCGCAGTGTCCTCCTTTCCTCTTTGGTGCAAAGGAAGCAAGCGCATGCGAGAGCATCAAGCAAAGGCGTCCATTTCGGTGCAACGAGACCAAGACCAGTCCAACGGCAGGAAGGAAGTCATTGTGGAGCCCAAGCCGGCGTCACCACCAGAGCCTTTGACAGGCGAGGACCAACTTTAGTCAGGATAAGTGTACCATATGTTCCCCTTCAAAATGGCCAATTGTTGGCGCCCTTCCCGCTCAATATTTGGGAAGAGGCCCAGGGCCTCTGCCTATAAATAGGACTAGCCCCCACAGGGTAGAGGTATGCAGGAAGATAGCAAGAGAACAAACGAGAGAGATAGAGAGAGGCGACTGAACTCCCCCTAGCAGTTCATCGCACCAGCCAAGAACAGACCCTCGCGAGGCTGTTCTTCCTTGTATTGTTCATCACCATCAGCCCAAGAGGCAATCCACCACCCCATAAACTAGAGTAGGGTATTACACCACAATGGTGGCCCGAACTAGTATAAACCTTGTGTCTTTTGTGTTGTGCCTTTCGTAGTTTAGATCCTAGCGAGGCGGCGGGGTGCAGGTAGGTAGAAGGCGAGATTCTGCGCGCACCCCAGTGTTCGAACCTCAAGGGTCTGCCGGAACCCGAACTCCGACAGATCACACGAGGGGCCCAGAGTATATCCCTCCTGATCGGAGGGGCAAATCCCATCTTGCTCGACCATGTCTCGCAGCATGGGACTGGACAAACCAGAAACCTACCTTTGTAACTACCCAGTCACGGAGTAGCATTTGGTCGGCCCAAAGCAAGTCTATCACCATCCCGAGTACATGCTTCAGCTCAGGTCTTAGGACATAGAACGTATGTTGTACTAGAGACTCACAGATGACATATCGCTGCGTCTCATAGTTGGGTCTGTCCGACTCGGACCTTATCTCGACTCGGATCCGACTACGTCGAATCCGACCAGACCTTTCCAAGTCCATATTATACGGTTAGCATCCAATGCTCCATGGCTAGTGAGACCAAGCCATCGACCGTGTCATATGCTAGTCTAGCCGGCTGCGCATCGACACAGCCCTTTCGACTAGGGACCTTTTAGGACAGTCATCATACAATGCATAGTCCCACAAACAAGTCACGTACTTGCTGATACACATCATTGATAATGTCCAAGGACTATCTTTATTCATAAACACACAGGAAATATCATCATACATGATTGCCTCTAGGGCATATCTCCAACAGTTTAGCATGCGCAACTTCAAGCTTCTCATTTTTAGTGTCAAAAACATTGGCCACCTCAAGAGCTCTATCATGAGATTCCTTCACTCTAGATAATTCTAGAGCAAAAGTCTTCTCAAGATATTCCTTGGTGGTTTTTTCAAGTTCGAGAGCTTGGGAGAGGTCCGCGATCTCATTAGCGTAATCACGTTCATGACCTTCCATTTTATCAATGGTGACCTCATGCTCCTCAAGACGAGATTCCAACTCATCAATATATTTCTTGACCTCAATAGCAATAGACATGATTTCCATGAAGTTGGAACGAGCAATTTTATTCTTAAGAAGAGCTTTAAAAATCATTTCCCCCTTAATTTTTAAGGAGGCAACATCATCATTCTTTTCATCATAATCAACATCATCATCACTCTTGCCATCATCAATATCATCACAAGATATATTGGGATTCAAAGTGGGAGATACCTTTGAAGCCTTGGCCATGAGGCAAAATGCAATAGATGATGATGTAGGATCCCTTGAAGCACCATTCAAGACCACATCTTGTTCCATGGAGTGTTGGGTATCCTCTACATTGTTAGCACAACAACTCGAGGAAAAACATGCATTTTTATTATGGCAACAAGATATAGCAAGCATATCATCATGAGATTTAGTCAAGCAATTTCTACATGATATGCAAGGACTATCAACACAAGCATGTGAAACATGTAAGGTGCTCGAAGTGTTAAAGTCCAAAGAGAGATCATTGCAATAAGATAATGATGAAGGATCACCAAGAACAAGCACACTATCATCATTGCAATGACCACCACTACTCACCCTAGCATTACCTTGTGGCAATCCACATGTAGGTGAAGTAGAAGAAGTTGAGAAGGCAACATGGCCGGAGGTGGAGGGAGAACAATCATCCCCACAAATCTTGGACACACCATATTTATCTTGAAGCTTTGTCCATAACTCATGAGCATCACGGAACGACATGAGTTGAAATATAACTACATTGCTCAAAGCATAAAAAAGCACATTAGAAGCTTGAGCATCGAGATAAGTGTTTCTCTCATCCTCTAAAGATAATCTTTGGGGATCCTTTGGAGGAGAAAAACCCATATCTACAATTCGCTCTAAATTTGGGTCCATGACCCTAAAGAGATTAAGCATGCGAATTACCCAAACATCAAAGTTTGTGCCATCGAAACTAAGAGTGTCAGAGAATCCTAATCCTCTAGTCGACATATTTACTCTCTAGGCGGTTAAGCCTGACAAAGAGAGACGAGGCTCTGATACCAATTGAAAGATCGTGGATGTCGCCTAGAGGGGGGGGGGTGAATATGCGCTTTAAAATAATTACGGTTTATGCTTGAACAAATGCGGAATAAACCTAGCGGTTAATTTGTCAAGCACAAAACGTAAAACAACTAGGCTTACCTATGTGCACCAACAACTTATGCTAAACAAGATAAACTACTAGGTGATAGCATCATATATGACAAGAAACAATATGGCTATCACAGAGTAAAGTGCATAAGTAAAGGGCTCGGGTAAGAGATAACCGAGGCACGCGGAGACGATTTATGTATCCCAAGTTCACACCCTTGCAGATGCTAATCTACATTTGGAGCGTGTGGAGGCACAATGCTCCCCAAGAAGCCACTAGGGCCACCGAATCTCCTCACGCCCTCGACAATGCAAGATGCCGTGATTCCACTAAGGGACCCTTGAGGGCGGTCACCGAACCCGTACAAATGGCAACCCTTGGGGGCGGTCACCGAACCCGTACACTTTGGCAACCCTTGGGGGCGATCACCGGAACCCGTCAAATTGCTCGGGGGATCTCCACAACCTAATTGGAGACCCCGACGCTTGCCAGGAGCTTTACACCACAATGATTGAGCTCCGAACACCACCAACCGTCTAGGGGTACCAAGCACCCAAGAGTAATAAGCTTCTCAACTTGTAACTTCCACGTATCACGTGGAGAACTCAAACCGATGCACCAAATGCAATGGCAAGGGTACACGGAGTGCCCAAGTCCTTCTCTCTCAAATCCCACCGAAGAAAGTAATGCTAGGGAGGAAAATGAGAGGAGGAACAAGAAGGAGAACACCAAGAACTCCAAGATCAAGATCCAAGGGGTTCCCCTCACATAGAGGAGAAAGTGATTGGTGGAAATGTGGATCTAGATCTCCTCTCTCTTTTCCCTCAAAAATTAGCAAGAATCCATGGAGGGATTGAGAGTTAGCAAGCTCAAGAAGGTCAACAATGGGGGAAGAACACGAGCTCAAAGGATAAGGTTCATTGGGGAAGAAGACCCCCTTTTATAGGTGGGAAAAAATCCAACCGTTATGCTCACAGCCCGCACAGAGCGGTACTACCGCTAGGGTGGTAGTACCCCTTTGAAAAACAACAGCGAGGAGGCAGAAGGCCAGTAGAACCGTCGGAGCGGTACTACCGCTCGTCCTCATGGTACTACCGCTAGGGATCGCGGTACTACCGCAAAGGGTAGCGGTACTATTGATTGCGAGCGGTACTAAAAAAATACATCCGGGCCTACCACCGCAGGACTTGGGACAATTTTTTTGTCCGTAGCGGTACTACCGTTGTAGGAGTCGCGGTAGTACCGCTCTGGAGCGGTAGTAAAAAATTACATCCGCTCCAATTCGCGGTAGTACCGCTGCAACCTTTTCAAAACACCAAAATTGCCATAACTTTTGCAAACGAACTCCGAATTCGATGAAACCAAGTTTGTTGGAAAGCTAGCGACAAGGGCTAACACAATCTTGAAAGAAATATTAGTAAGAAGCAAATGAGAAAAGGCCCAAAAGAAAATGGTGAGAACCCTTCCTCGGATAAGACCGGTAAAACCTCCAACACCGAAAACATCATAGAAGACGCATGCAAACTCCATTTTTGATGAACTCAAGCTTGTCATCAAGATGACCATAAGCCTAAGACTCACAAAGAGAACCAAACAACAAAAAATAAACATGATGCAAGGATGCAATGGTTTGATCTCTCGACGAACGATACGATCAAGCTACTCACTTGAGAGCCCCCCTTGATAGTACGGCTATCGATCCTATAACCCGGTCTCCCAACTACCACCATGAGACTGGTAAAATAGAAAACCTATCAAGGGCAAACCTTTGCCTTGCACATGATCCACTTGAGCTAGTTGATGACGATCTTGTCCTCCTCAAGATGGACCACCTTTCTTGATTGCATTGGGTCGATGGAGACTAGATGATTGCTCCCCCATACTCCACTATGGGTGGGACACTCTTCGGCACATATTCACAAGTTCATTGACACCACAATGGATGGCAAGCTTCAAGCACTTGATCTCTTCGTGATGCTCCACTTGATCTTGCACACGACAATCTTGATGACGATCACCACTTGATGTCATCCTTTCCATGGGTTGTATGATATCTTCCTCTTGACGCAAGCCCATGGACACGTACCTAACCCCACATAGACTCTCACATAGACCATGGGTTAGTACACAAAGTGCAATGGACAATGCTTACCATACCATGGGATCACTTGATCCCTCTCGGTACATCTTCTACGCTTTGTGAGTTGATCAACTTGATTCACTCTTGACTTAGCCTTGATCAACCTTGAATCTTTCCAACTCTCTTCGTTTGGATGATGTCTTGAAGGTAAACATGAATGATCACACAATCTTCTTCTTCAAGATATGCTTGCAATAAGCTCAACACTCACATGACCAATCTTTGGATAATTCCTTAGTAGCCGCTTGGTCAACCCATAAACTCCTTGAAACCAACACATGGACTGCAAGAAATGCCTATGAAAAAATCCTTCAAATATAACTCAATGCAACCATTAGTCCATAGAGAATGTCATCAATTACCAAAACCACACATGGGGGCACCGCATGTCCTTTCACCATGTTAGTGTGCAGCCACCACGTCTCGCCGAAACTGCAGCTGCACTCCTCCGCGTGCAGCAAGACGTTCCCGTCCTACCAAGCTAGAGCCACAAAGGCCAACCACCGTAAGTCCGTGACCCGACGGCGCCACCTGCAATAGCAGGGAGCACTGAGTAGCGGAGGGATAGATGGTCAGAAACAGCGGCACACTACAAGAAATACGTCAACTTACGACCATCACTATTGGTCACTGAATGGCAGTGGCGGAGAGTGACAATCAACCAAGAGGGGGTCATTTTTCAAAATGAAAGCAAAAAAACATGTGCAACTCACAACATGTTGTGCTGATTGTTTTTCTTGTTCAACACTTTCTTTGCCTCAGTTTCATTTGTAAAAGGACTGCATGTTCTACTATTTCAAAAATAAAATCTTACTTCTCTGAATCAAAACATGGCTCACTGCCCAATACTATCACTGCCTTACAGATTTATAACATCTTAATCAAGTTACTTTAATTGGTACAAACTGGTTAACCCCACGAAGATGGAAATTTACATGGCAGTCAAACGCATGGTTGACTGAGTTAACATCTAATGATCTGAATCAAGTTCACATGGCAATCAAAATCTACACACCTTCGGAGAAGTTCACATGAACAAAACTTGTTGGAACATCAGTACATTACTTTTTCAATTTTCAAAACTGACATTGCTTGCTACTTCGGCAGCAGCCAACCGTTTCCGTTTTCCTGTTCATTGGCGCTCATCGCATTATGCGCTCGCGCCGGCAGTGTCATACTGTCATGCATCACGAGAAGGGGCGTAATGCAGAAGTGGTGGCGTGCAAACTAGATGTAGCAGACGCAGCGGGCCGGCGTGAGGCGGCGATTCGCAGCGGGCAGGCCACCCAAGCCTTGATGTAGCAGGATAGCAGCTGGGAAAGGGAATTAGGATTTGGGGAAGACCTAGATCACCATGGACATGCGAGTCAGTTGAGTCCGGAGAGTAAGAAAAAGCGTGAGAGAGTTGCGTATCGTGCATTGGGCTGATGAGATGAATGGTCTATTGTTGGGCTGGATCAGACGACTAGTGGTAATTTCATTTCCCAAGTTTTGCAAGGGGGGGGGGGGGGGCGTGACCCCGTTTGGCCTCTACGAGGCTCCGCCAGTGCTGAATGGTCATTGTTTTCCATTTGCGACCTTTTTTTGATCAAAAACAGATGGTCAAAAGTTGGCCGTCGTAAACTGAAATTAACAACCTTCTTCGGGATAAGGTCGTGGAAGGCAACGACCAAAACAAAAGGTCGTTGATCCTATGACCTTCTGTTTTGGTCGCTAATTCTCTGCCCAGGCCACGTCGGATCCGACGTGGCAAGCTGACATGGCAAAATTGCGACCAAATGTAAAGGTCGTTGACAAGAATCAGCCTGGTCTAGTTTGGTGTTTTACATGGGCCGAGCCCATTAATTCAGCCTTTCTATATTATTATTTTTCCTTCCAATTTTTGGTCGACTTCATGGGCTAAGACCAACAATTCAGCCTTCTTATTTCATGGGCAGTGGCCTTTTTGTACCAACAGTTTTAGTTTTCCTTTTTATAAAATGGGTCCACTAGTCAGGTTCTGATAAGTGGGTCTCAGCTATTAGGCCTAGATTCTTCACATTTCAATTTGACAGTAAGAAAATAACCAGTAGTTAAATTGGCAAGTAGAAAACACACATGAGATACTTCAAATAACAATAGCCAGATTCAGTACAAGTTCTACAAATGACACGTACTACAAGCTGTCACATATACAGTAATTTACAAGTTCTACAAGTTACACGTATTACAAGCTTAGTTGATACAAGCTCTACAAGTAACTGGTCTACAAGTGTTTTCTTCTTCTACATGTAGCTCCTTCAATAGCGGTCAAATGCCGGACTCACTAGAGGGCCATAGTCAGGACTGGGCCTTCCACGGACGCCCTGTTACATGAATCAGCTGATAAGAATTAGAAAAACTGGAGCCAATATATTATGAACATTCTGTCGGATTTCGGGTTCCGGCAGACCCTCTAGGTTTGAAATTTGGGGTGCACGCGGAGATCTCACCCCTAGCTACCTGCACCTCGTCGCCTCGCAAAGATCTAAACTACGCAAAGAGTAACACAAGAGACACAAGGTTTATACTGGTTCGGGCCACCATTGTGGTGTAATACCCTACTCCAGTGTGTGGTGTGGTGGATTGCCTTAGGGGCTGATGATGAACAATACAAGGAAGAACAGCCTCGCGAGGGTCTGTTCTTGGCCGGTGCGACGAACTGCTAGGGGGAGTTCGGTCGTGCTCTCTCTCTCTAGATTGCTTGATCTTTAGCTCTGTTCTGGATTCTCGATCCCAGATCCTCTCTCCTGTGGGTGGCTAGTCCTATTTATAAGCAGAGGCCCTCGGCCTCTTCCCAAATATTGAGCGGGAAGGGCGCCAACAATTGGCCATTTTGAAGGGGAACATCTAGTACACTTATCCTGACTAAAGTAGGTCCTCGCCTGTCAAAGGCTTTGGCGGTGACGCCGGCTTGGGCTCCACGATGACCTCCTTCCTGCCGTTGCGTTGGTCTTGGTCTTGTTGCACCGAAACGGTTGCCTTTGCTTGATGCTCTCACCTGCGCTTGCCTCCTTTGCACCAAAGAGGAAATGAGGACACTGCGCGGGCTGGCGCGCGCCTGGCGCCCTTGGTCGTCATGGCTTGCGTCATGGGCACCTCGTGAGGTAGCCCACCTTGATCTCTCCGCCTCCTCGTGAGCCAGCCTGACGAGGCCGCGCCTGAGGAAGCTTCCTGTCGTCCGCCCCGCGAGGCTTGGCCCTTCGCGAGGGTCTTGAGCTTGTGCTAATGAAGATGGGCCGTCCTGGGCCACCCCTTGAGCCACGCCGCAGGCCGCAGGCAGGCAAGTCTGGGTACCCCCGTTCCCAGAACACTGACACATTCCATTCAAAAAAGGAGTAAAGGAGTAAAGAAATTTTTTGTTTACTTTACTCCACACACACACACACACACACACATACACACATGAATATTAAGCTCAGTTCCAGCAACTATATCATGGTTGAACAGAGCATGTAATGGATGAAAGTTCAATTTCATAGCCGGCCTCAGCATCATCAAACCACCATGCTTATGCTCATAATCTAAGCATATCATCAAACAAAACCTACACAGATAAAGATCACGGCACATCAAGCCACAGGTGCACCAGCGCTGGCATGAGATTCAACGCAATAGCGATGGGGCTACCATAACAACATCGAAAACCTACACAGTACTTGTGCAGTCTACTGCACAAGTTAAACAACTGACTGTTTACTGATAATGAAAACCTACGGCCTACTCACACACTATGCGCCTAGACCAATTGTCAAAGCATCTTTAGATTTGTCAATCAGTTTGCCAACAAATTCAGTTGATTACATGTCTGAATACTTCAAACCACTGATTTTGTACCAAATTCAAAGAACACACACATTTTGTAAGCCAAAAAAGCTACATCCACCGGCTTAATGCTACATCCACAACAACCTGACTTCTCAAATGGTAGATTCACCTTCCGAATCATGTAGGAGAAAAACATCGAGACCATGGAATCAACAGGTAATCGTACCTTGAGCAGCAGGGCAGGCGCCTCACACGATCACGGGAGCACGTGTTGGAGAACGTTGCAGAAAATAAAAAATTTCTACGGTTTCACCAAGATCAATCTATGAGTTCATCTAGCAACGAGAGAGAGGAGTGCATCTACATACCCTTGTAGATCATGAGCGAAGCGCTCAAGAGAACGGGGTTGAGGGAGTCGTGCTGTCGTGATCCAAATCACGGAGATCCTAGTGCTGAACAGGCAGCACCTCCGCGTTCAACACACGTCACGGTTGGGAAGACGTCTCCTTCTTCTTGATCCAGCAAGGGGAAGGAGAGGTTGATGAAGATCCAGCAAGACGACGGCGTGGTGGTGGATGCAGAGCGATCTCGGCAGGCTTCACCAAGCGCCCTGCGAGAGGAGAGGTGTAGCAAGGGGAGAGGGAGGCGCCAAGAGCATGGATGCGGCTGCCTCCTCCCCCTCTTTATATAGGCTCCTAGGGGCGGCCTTGGAGATGGGATCTCCAAGGGGCGGCGGCCGGGGGTGGCTTCCCAAGCCGGAGGGCGCCCCACCCCTAGGGTTTCCCAACCCTAGGCGCGGGGGCCCAAGGGGGCGATCAGCCCACCAGGCTGGTTTCCTCCCACTTCAGCCTATGGGGCCCTCCGGATAGGTGGCCCCACCAGTGGACCCGGGACCCTTCCGGTGGTCCCAGACAACACCGTGACCCCAAACTTTCCCGATGGCTGAAACCTGACTTCCTATATATAATTCTTTACCTCCGACCATTCCGAACTCCTCGTGATGTCCGGGATCTTATCCGGACTCGAACAACTTTCGGGTTACTGCATACTCATATCTCTACAACCCTAGCGCCACCGAACCTTATGTGTAGACCCTACGGGTTCGGAGACATGCGGACATGACCGAGACGCCTCTCGGTCAATAACCAACAGCGGGATCTGGATACCCATGTTGGCTCCTACATGCTCCTCGATGATCTCATCGGATGAACCACGATGTCGAGGATTCAAGCAACCCAGTATACAATTCCTTTGTCAATCGGTACGTTACTTGCCCGAGATTCGATCGTCGGTATCCCAATACCTCGCTTAATCTCGTTACGGCAAGTCACTTTACTCAGACTGTAATGCATGATCTCGTGAATGCACACTTGGTCACATTGAGCTCATTATGATGATGCATTACCGAGTGGGCCTAGAGATACCTCTCCGTCATACGGAGTGACAAATCCCAGCCTCGATTCATGCCAACCCAATGACACTTTCGAGATACCCGTAGTGTACCTTTATAGTCACCCAGTTACATTGTGACGTTTGGCACACCCAAAGCACTCCTACGGTATTCGGGAGTTGCACAATCTCATGGTCTAAGGAAATGATACTTGACATTTGGAAAAGCTCTAGCTAAACGAGCTACACGATCTTTGAGCTATGCTTAGGATTGGGTCTTGTCCATCACATCATTCTCCCAATGATGTGATCCCGTTATCAATGACATCCAATGTCCATAGTTAGGAAACCATGACTATCTGTTGATCAACGAGCTAGTCAACTAGAGGATTACTAGCGACACGTTGTGGTCTATGTATTCACACGTGTATTACGATTTCCGGATAACACAATTATAGCATGAATAACAGACTATTATCATTGACAAAGAAATATAATAATAACCATTTTATTATTGCCTCTAGGGCATATTTCCAACAGTCTCCCACTTGCACTAGAGTCAATCATCTAGTTACATTGTGATGAATCGAACACCCATAGAGTTCTGGTGTTGATCATGTTTTGCCCTAGGGAGAGTTTTAGTCAACGGATCTGCTACATTCAGGTCTGTATGTACTTTACAAATATCTATGTCTCCATCTTGAACATTTTCACGAATGGAATTGAAGCGACACTTGATGTGCCTGGTCTTCTTGTGAAACCTGGGCTCCTTGGCAAGTGCAATAGCTCCAGTGTTGTCACAGAAGAGTGCGATCGGCCCCGATGCAGTGGGTATGACTCCTAGGTCGGTGATGAACTCCTTCACCCAGATTGCTTCATGCGCTGCCTCCGAGGCTGCCATGTACTCCGCTTCACATGTAGATCCCGCCACGATGCTTTGCTTGCAACTGCACCAGCTTACTGCCCCACCATTCAAAATGAACACGTATCCGGTTTGTGACTTAGAGTCATCCAGATCTGTGTCGAAGCTAGCATCGACGTAACACTTTACGACGAGCTCTTCGTCACTTCCATAGACGAGAAACATGTCCTTTGTCCTTTTCAGGTACTTCAGGATATTCTTGACCGCTGTCCAGTGTTCCTTGCTGGGATTACTTTGGTACCTTCCTACCAAACTTATGGCAAGGTTTACATCAGGTCTGGTACACAACATGGCATACATAATAGATCCTATGGCTGAGGCATAGGGGATGACACTCATCACTTCTTTATCTTCTGCCGTGGTCGGGCATTGAGCCGAGCTCAATCTCACATCTTGCAATACAGGCAAGAACCCTTTCTTGGACTGATCCATATTGAACTTCTTCAATATCTTATCAAGGTATGTGCTTTGTGAAAGACCTATGAGGCGTCTTGATCTATCCCTATAGATCTTGATGCCTAATATGTAAGCAGCTTCTCCAAGGTCCTTCATTGAAAAAACACGTATTCAAGTAGGCCTTAATGCTATCCAAAAGTTCTATATCATTTCCCATCAAAAGTATGTCATCTACATATAATATGAGAAATGCTACAGAGCTCCCACTCACTTTCTTGTAAAAGCAGGCTTCTCCATAAGTCTGCATAAACCCAAACGCTTTGATCATCTCATCAAAGCGAATGTTCCAACTCCGAGATGCTTGCACCAGCCCATAAATGGATCGCTGGAGCTTGCATACCTTGTTAGCATTCTCAGGGTCGACAAAACCTTCCGTCTGCATCATATACAGTTCTTCCTTAAGATGGCCGTTAAGGAATGCCGTTTTGACATCTATTTTCCATATCTCATAATCATAGTATGCGGAAATTGCTAACATGATTCAGACGGACTTCAGCTTCGCTACGTGAGAGAATGTGTCATCGTAGTAAACCCCTTGAACTTGTCGATAACCCTTAGCGACGAGTCGAGCTTTATAGATGGTAACATTACCATCTGCGTCCGTCTTCTTCTTAAAGATCCATTTGTTTTCTATCGCTCGCCGATCATCGGGCAAGTCTGTCAAAGTCCACAATTTGTTTTCATACATGGATCCTATCTCGGATTGCATGGCTTCAAGCCATTTTTTGGAATCTGGGCCCGCCATCGCTTCTTCATAGTTTGAAGGTTCACCGTTGTCCAACAACATGATTTCCAGGACAGGGTTGCCATACCACTCTGGTGTGGAACGTGTCCTCGTGGACCTACGAAGTTCAGTAGTAACTTGATTCGAAGTACCTTGATCATCATCATTAATTTCCTCTTCAGTTGGTGCTAGCACCACAAGAACATCTTCCTGAGCTGCGCTACTCACCGGTTCAAGAGGCAGTACTTCATCAAGTTCCACTTTCCTCCCACTTACTTCTCTCGAGAGAAACTCTTTCTCCAGAAAGGACCCGTTCTTGGCAACAAAATCTTGCCTTCGGATCTGAGGTAGAAGGTATACCCAATGGTTTCCTTAGGGTATCCTATGAAGACGCATTTTTCCGACTTGGGTTCGAGCTTTTCCGGTTGAAGTTTCTTGACATAAGCATCGCATCCCCAAACTTTTAGAAACGACAGCTTAGGTTTCTTCCCAAACCATAATTCATACGGTGTCGTCTCAAGGGATTTAGACGGTGCCCTATTTAAAGTGAATGTAGCTGTCTCTAGAGCGTATCCCCAAAATGATAGCGGCAAATTGGTAAGAGACATCATAGATCGCACCATATCCAATAAAGTGCGATTACGACGTACGGACACACCGTTACGCTGAGGTGTTCCAGGCGGCGTGAGTTGTGAAACGATTCCACATTTCCTTAAGTGCGTACCAAATTCGTGACTTAAATATTCTCCTCCACGATCTGATCGTAGGAACTTTATCTTTCGGTCATGTTGATTCTCTACCTCATTCTGAAATTCCTTGAACTTTTCAAAGGTCTCTGACTTGTGTTTCATCAAGTAGACATACCCATATCTACTCAAGTCGTCAGTGAGAGTGAGAACATAACGATATCCTCGCGAGCCTCAACGCTCATTGGACCACACACATCAGTATGTATGATTTCCAATAAGTTGGTTGCTCGCTCCATTGTTCCGGAGAATGGAGTCTTGGTCATTTTGCCCATGAGGCATGGTTCGCATGTGTCGAATGATTCATAATTGAGAGACTCTAAAAGTCCATCAGCATGGAGCTTCTTCATGCGTTTGACACCAATGTGACCAAGGCGGCAGTGCCACAAGTATGTGGGACTATCGTTATCAACTTTACATCTTTTGGTATTCACACTATGAATATGTGTAACATCACGTTCGAGATTCATTAATAATAAACCATTGACCATCAGGGCATGACCATAAAACATATCTCTCATATAAATAGAACAACCATTATTCTCGGATTTAAATGAGTAGTTATCTCGTATTAAACGAGATCCAGATACAATGTTCATGCTCAAAGCTGTCCCTAAATAACAATTATTGAGGTTTAAAACTAATCCCGTAGGTAAATGTAGAGGTAGCGTGCCGACGACGATCACATCGACCTTGGAACCATTCCCGACGCGCATCGTCACCTCGTCCTTCGCCAGTCTCCGCTTATTCCGCAGCTCCTGCTTTGAGTTACAAATATGAGCAACGGCACCGTATCAAATACCGGTGAGCTACTACGAGTACTCGTAAGGTACACATCAATTATATGTATATCACATATACCTTTAGTGTTGCCGGCCTTCTTGTCCGCTAAGTATTTGGGGCAGTTCCGCTTCGAGGTCCGCTTCCCTTGCAATAAAAGCACTCGCCTTCAGGCTTGGGTCCATTATTTGACTTCTTCCGGCAATCGGCTTACGGGCACGGCAACTCCTTGCCGTCCTTCTTGAAGTTCTTCTTATCCTTGCCTTTCTTGAACTTAGTGGTTTTATTCACCATCAACACTTGATGTTCCTTCTTGATTTCTACCTCCGCTGATTTCAGCATTGAATATACCTCAGGAATGGTCTTTTCCATCCCCTGCATATTGAAGTTCATTACAAAGCTCTTGTAGCTCGGTGGAAGCGATCAAGGATTCTCAATAACCGCGCCATCCGGAGATTAACCC
This sequence comes from Aegilops longissima, assembly GCA_021605205.1. Lineage (NCBI taxonomy): Eukaryota > Viridiplantae > Streptophyta > Magnoliopsida > Poales > Poaceae > Aegilops > Aegilops longissima. The sequence continues at coordinate 109,199,991 of CM038676.1, forward strand.
CAGCTGAGTCAAGCGGTTGTGCAACCTGCACATCTTGAGTATGTGCTCACCGATGAACTATTTTCCTCCATCTTACAGCTAAAGAACTTGTCGGAGACTTCATATCTCTCGACCCGGGCATGAGCTTGGAAAACCATTTTCAGCTCTTCAAACATCTCATATGCTCCGTGTTGCTCAAAACGCTTTTGGAGCCCGGTTCTAAACTCAAAGCATGCCGCACCGAACGAGGGAGTAATCATCAAGACGAGACCGCCAAGCGCTCATAACGCCTTGGTTCTCTCGATGGGAGCTTCACCTAGCGGTGCTTCTAGGACATAATCTTTCTTTGCAGCTATGAGGATGATCCTCAGGTTCCGGACCCAGTCCGTATTGTTGCTGCCATCATCTTTCAGCTTGGTTTTCTCTAGGAACGCGTTGAAGTTGAGGTGGACATGAGCGTTGGCCATTTGATCTAAAAGACATATTTGCAAAGGTTTTTAGACTAAGTTCATGATAATTAAGTTCATCTAATCAAATTATTTAATGAACTCCCACTCAGATTACACATCCCTCTAGTCATCTAAGTGATACATGATCCGAGTCGACTAGGCCGTGTCCGATCATCACGTGAGACGGACTAGTCATCATCGGTGAACATCTCCATGTTGATCGTATCTTCCATACGACTCATGTTCGACCTTTCGGTCTCTTGTGTTCCGAGGCCATGTCTGTACATGCTAGGCTCGTCAAGTTAACCTAAGTGTTTATGCGTGTGTAAATCTGTCTTACACCCGTTGTATGTGAACGTTAGAATCTATCTCACCCGATCATCACGTGGTGCTTCAAAACAACGAACTTCCGCAACGGCGCACAGTTAGGGGGAACACTTTCTTGAAATTATTATGAGGGATCATCTTATTTACTACCATCGTTCTAAGTAAACAAGATGCAAAAACATGATAAACATAACATGCAATCAAATAGTAGTGACATGATATGGCCAGTATCACATAACTCCTTTGATCTCCATCTTCGGGGCTCCATGATCATCTTCATCACCCGCATGACACCATGATCTCCATCATCGTGTCTCCATGAAGTTGCTCGCCAACTATTACTTCTACTACTATAGCTAACGGTTTAGCAATAAAGTAAAGTAATTACATGGCATTGAATCAATGACACGCATGTCATACAATAATTAAGACAACTCCTATGGCTCCTGCCGGTTGTCATACTCATCGACATGCAAGTCGTGATTCCTATTACAAGAACATGATCTCATACATCACATATATATCATTCATCATTCATCACAACTTTTGGCCATATCACATCACAATCACATGCTGCAAAAACAAGTTAGACGTCCTCTAATTGTTGTTGCATGTTTTACGTGGCTGCAATAGGGTTCTAGCAAGAACGTTTTCCTACCTACGTAAAAGCCACAACGTGATTTGTCAACTTGTATTTACCCTTCATAAGGACCCTTTTCATCGAATCCGCTCCAACTAAAGTGGGAGAGACAGACACCCGCTAGCCACCTTATGCAACTAGTGCATGTCAGTCGGTGGAACCTATCTCACGTAAGCGTACGTGTAAGGTCGGTCCGGGCCGCTTCATCCCACAATACTGCTGAAGCAAAATAAGACTAGTAGTGGCAAGAAAGTTGACAACATCTACGCCCACAACAAATTTGTGTTCTACTCGTGCAAAGAGAACTACGGATAAACCTAGCTCATGATGCCACTGTTGGGGAACATTGCAGAAAATAAATTTTTCCTACGGTTTCACCAAGATCAATCTATGAGTTCATCTAGCAACGAGAGAGAGGAGTGCATCTACATACCCTTGTAGATCGCGAGCGGAAGCGTTCAAGAGAACGGGGTTGAGGGAGTCGTACTCGTCGTGATCCAAATCACCGGTAATCCTAGTGCTGAACGGACAACACCTCCGTGTTCAACACACGTATGGTTGGGAAGATGTCTCCTCCTTCTTGATCCAGCAAGGGGGAAGGAGAGGTTGATGAAGATCCAGCAGCACGACGGCGTGGTGGTGGATGCAGCAGCGATCTCGGCAGGGCTTCGCCAAGCGTCTGCGAGAGGGAGAGGTGTAGCAAGGGGAGAGGGAGGCGCCAAGAGCATGGGTGCGGCTGCCCTCCCTCCCACCTCTTTATATAGGCCCCCTAAGGGGGGCGCCGGCCCTGGAGATGGGATTTCCAAGGGGGGCGGCGGCCAGGGGGGTGGCTTCCCCCCCAAGCCAGCTGGGGCGACCCACCCCTAGGGTTTCCCAACCCTAGGCGCAGGGGGCCATAGAGGGGGCGAACCAGCCCACCAGGCTGGTTCCTCCCACTTCAGCCCATGGGGCCCTCCGGGATAGGTGGCCCCACCGGTGGACCCGGGACCCTTCCGTGGTCCCAGACAATACCGTGATCCCGAAACTTTCCCGATGGCTGAAACCTGACTTCCTATATATAATTCTTTACCTCCGGACCATTCCGAACTCCTCGTGACGCCCCGGATCTCATCCGGACTCAACAACTTTCGGGTTACTGCATACTCATATCTCTACAACCCTAGCGCCACCGAACCTTATGTATAGACCCTACGGGTTCGGAGACATGCAGACATGACCGAGACGCCTCTCCGGTCAATAACCAACAGCAGGATCTGGATACCCATGTTGGCTCCCACATGCTCCTCGATGATCTCATCGGATGAGCCACGATGTCGAGGATTCAAGCAAACCCTGTATACAATTCCCTTTGTCAATCGGTACGTTACTTGCCCGAGATTCGATCGTCGGTATCCCAATACCTCGTTTAATCTCATTACCGGCAAGTCACTTTACTCGCATCGTAATGCATGATCCCGTGACCGGACACTTGGTCACATTGAGCTCATTATGATGATGCATTACCGAGTGGGCCCAGAGATACCTCTCCGTCATGCGGAGTGACAAATCTAGTCTCGATTCATGCCAACCCAATGACACTTTCGGAGATACCGTAGTGTACCTTTATAGTCACCCGATTCGTTGTGACGTTTGGCACACCCAAAGCACTCCTACGGTATCCGGGAGTTGCACAATCTCATGGTCTAAGGAAATGATACTTGACATTTGTAAAAGCTCTAGCTAAATGAACTACACGATCTTTGAGCTATGCTTAGGATTGGGTCTTGTCCATCACATCATTCTCCCAATGATGTGATCCCGTTATCAATGACATCCAATGTCCATAGTCAGGAAACCATGACTATCTGTTGATCAACGAGCTAGTCAACTAGAGGATTACTAGGGACACGTTGTGGTCTATGTATTCACACGTGTATTTACGATTTCCGGATAACACAATTATAGCATGAATAACAGACTATTATCATGAACAAAGAAATATAATAATAACCATTTTATTATTGCCTCTAGGGCATATTTCCAACAACACGATCCCGCCACATTGCCTTGCTACTGGCCTCATCGAGCGCTTCACCATTGGCCAGAGGAGGAGCAGCCAGAGAGTCCAAGACTGTAAATGCCAAAGAGAGCAGCGAGTAAAATGAACTGGATTTTTCTGCCGCTAAATGAATGCTATATACCTATGCTGTTGCTAAATGGTGCTTGTGCATAACTGAATTTTCCTGCTGGCACTGATAGTTGATAGACAACTATTGCACTAAACTTTTCTGTTACTAGTATGTGATTTTCAAATGAGCTTATGTAAAAACACATCTTGCGCATGTCCAACTGCAAAGGACACGGCAGATACAACTATGTGAGCCTGCCTGATAGGTAGGTCAGGCAACTTGATTCAGTGAACTGGGAACGATCTAAGATGGACAATAAGAATGGAAAGCAAACATTGAACCCCACGTTGATCTGAAACTTTGGGATTCAAGCAAGAAGTCGCAAACATGCAACCAAAAATGCTCCTATCAACATTATTATTCAAGGTAACAGGCCATCAGGAACACTGCTCAGTGATTTGTATGTGGCATAGACATGATCCAGTTATCATGATACAATGACCATCATGTAAAATGAAAGGCATGTGCTGCTCATTACAATTATTTTAAGCTGAGTGTTTCTTTCTTGTCTTTGATTGATGCAAGCAGAGATGTAGGAGGCAGGGAGGCAGGGAGCCATCACATATGCATGTACATATGAAGCAGAACATGAAATGAGCAACATCTAATTAACTTGATTGCCTTGTAGATGACACACAATATGAAGAGCACTTGGACAGAAGCTACTATACTTGAACAACAATAATATTCTTACTGACATACAAGTTGACAGAATGAACTCAATATATTCTAATAAAAAGGACTGGGAGCAGAGGGAGAGGGAGGTGGAGATGGACGTGCTACCTGCTGCTGCGGTGGTGCCTCTTGGTGGTCGTGCTTGAGCTCCTCCTTCTAATGCTGCTCACTAACCTGCAGGACAAACAAGACCATGGGTGAGCTGCAGCGCAGGCACATACAGGAAGTGAAGGCAAGGAGAAGAACCTGGAAGAAGAGAGGTGCTATGTCCTCCTCTGTCTGTGCCCGTCCTCCTCCTCCTCTGTGCCTATGTCGAACAACCTCCATTCGTCGCTTGTGAGCACCATGCACCTTGGTTGGCCATGAAGCCCTTGTCCTCTGCTGCACGGATGAAACCCAAAGCATCAGTACAGCTACACTGGCACATAGTATAGACATGGTATCACAGAAATTATCTAATTGAATAGCACCCAAATATATATACATGCACCAGTTGAGAAAAATCATGACTTAGACAATGTATTAAAGAAAAATCAGTGTTCCATGCACACCAAATCATTCAAAAAACTAACTACACTACTACAGTTCTGAACAGCTATCGGTGCATCAACAAAATATGGAACAACAAGCAATGCATGACAACTAGAGTATATATATAGCACTCAACAATGAACAATTATCACAGAGAACAAGATACCAAGAGATGAATGATGGCACTCAAATTCTAATCTCACATAGATAAAATTCATTGCCATAGTAACAGACACTGTGCATGATTCAGAAGGGAGGTTCCTAGAATAAAATAGTTGAAACGGGGGATGATTCTATTTTAGAGCTAAGTAGATAACATCATATACTTGGAAGGGGTGATAAACAAACTGAATTTAGGATACAGTGCCATCTTTTACTCTCAAGTAACGATATCAAATGTTGTTTGAAGATTTGTATCTATAGAATTGTTGGGGAACGTAGTAATTCAAAAAATTCCTACAATCACGCAAGATCTAACTAGGAGATGCATAGCAACGAGAGGGGAGACTGTGTCTACGTACCCTCGTAGACCGAAAGAGAAGCGTTTAGTAACGCGGTTGATGTAGTCGAATGTCTTCACGATCCAACCGATCCATGTACCGACCGTATGACACCTCCGTGTTCAGCACACGTTCAGCACGATGATGTCCCTCGAGCTCTTGATCCAGTTGAGGACGAGGGAGAGTTCCGTTAGCATGACGTCATGGCGATGGTGATGATGAAGTTACCGGCACAGGGCTTTGCCTAAGCCCTACGACAATATGACCGAGGTGGTAAACTGTGGAGGGGGGGCACCACACACGGCTAAGAGATTGTCTGTTGTGCTTTGGAGTGCCCCCTGCCCCCATATATAAAGGAGGAGGGGAGGAGGCCGGCCACCAGGGGCGCGCCAAGAAGAGGGGAGTCCTACTCGGACTCCAGTCCTAGTAGGATTCGGCCCCACCCTTTTTTTCCTTCTACCGGAGGGGGAAAAAGGGAAGGAGAGGGAGTTGGAGAAGGAAAGGGGGGTGGCGCCCCCTTCCCAAGTCCAATTCGTCCTCCTCCCTTGTGGGGGGTGCACCAGCCCCTTGTGGGCTGGTTAGCCTCTCTCCTATGGCCCATAAGGCCCATATCTTTCCCCGGGGGGTTCCGGTAGCCTCCCGGTACTCCGGAAAATACCCGAAACAATTCGGAACCATTCTTGTGTCTGAATACAACCTTCCAATATATCGATCTTTACCTCTCGACCATTTCGAGACTCCTCATCATGTCCGTGATCTCATCTTGGACTCCGAACAAACTTCGGTCATGAAATGACATAACTCATATTACAAATCATCATCGAACGTTAAGCGTGCGGACCCTACAGGTTCGAGAACTATGTAGACATGACCGAGACACATATCCGGTCAATAACCAATAGCGGAACCTGGATGATCATATTGGCTCCTACATATTCTACGAAGATCTTTATCGGTCAAACCGCATAACAACATACATTGTTCCCTTTATCATCGGTGTTACTTGCCCGAGATTCGATCGTCGGTATCATTATACCTAGTTCAATATAGTTACCGGCAAGTCTCATTACTCGTTTTGTAATGCATTATCCCGTAACTAACTCATTAGTCACATTGCTTGCAAGGCTTATTGTGATGTGCATTACTGAGAGGGCCCAGAGATACCTCTCCGATACTCGGAGTGACAAATCCTAATCTTGATCTATGCCAACTCAACAAACACATTGGAGACACCTGTAGAGCATCTTCATAATCACCCAGTTACTTTGTGACGTTTGATAGCACACAAGGTGTTCCTCCGGTATTCGGGAGTTGCATAATCTCATAGTCAGAGGATCATGTATAAGTCATGATGAAAGCAATAGCAATAAAACTAAACGATCATTTATGATAAGATAACGGATGGGTCTTGTCCATCACATCATTCTCTAATGATGTAATCCCGTTCATCAAATGACAACACATGTCTATGGTCAGGAAACTTAACCATCTTTGATTAACGAGCTAGTCTAGTAGAGGCATACTAGGGACCCTCTGTTTGTCTATGTATTCACACATGTACTAAGTTTCCGGTTAATACAACTCTAGCATGAATAATAAATATTTATCATGATATAAGGAAATATAAATAACAACTTTATTATTGCCTCTAGGGCATATTTCCTTCAGTCTCCCAGTTGCACTAGAGTCAATAATCTAGTTCACATCGTCATATGATTTAACACCAATAGTTCACATCTTTATGTGATTAGTTCACATCGCCATGTGACTAATACCCAAAGGGTTTTACTAGAGTCAATAATCTAGTTCACATCGCTATGTGATTAACACCCAAAGAGTACTAAGGTGTGATCATGTTTTGCTTGTGAGAGAAGCTTAGTCAATGGGTCTATGAAATTCAGAGGCGTATGTATATTGCAAATTTTCTATGTCTACAATGCTCTGCATGGAGCTACTCTAGCTAATTGCTCCCACTTTCAATATGTATCCAGATTGAGACTCAGAGTCATCCGGATCAGTGTAAAAGCTTGCATCGATGTAACTCTTTATGACGAACTCTTTATCACCTCCATAACCGAGAAATATCTCCTTAGTCTTCTAAGGATAATTTGACCGTTGTCAAGTGATCCAGTTCTGGATCAATATCGGACCTCCTTGCCAAACTCATGGCAAGGTACACAATAGGTTTGGTACATAGCATATCATACTTTATAGAACCTATGGCTGAGGCATAGGGAATGACTTTCATTCTCTTTATATTTTGTGCCGTGGTCGTGTTTTGAGTCTTACTCAACTTTTACACCTTGCAATATAGGCAAGAACTCCTTCTTTGACTGTTCCATTTTGAACTACTTCAAAATCTTGTCAAGGTATGTACTCATTGAAAAATCTTATCAAGCGTATTGATCTATATCTATAGATCTTGATGCTCAATATGTAAGCAACTTCACCGAGGTCTTTCTTTGAAAAACTCCTTTCAAACACTCCTTTATGCTTTCTAGAAAATTCGACATCATTTCTGATCAACAATATGTCATTCACACTTATCAGAAAGGCTGTAGTGCTCCCACTCACTTTCTTGTAAATACAGACTTCACCGCAAGTCTGTATAATACCATATACTTTGATCACTTTATCAAACCGTATATTCCAACTCTGAGATGCTTGCGCCAGTCTATAGATGGATCGCTGGAGCTTGCACACTTTGTTAGCACCTTTAGGATTGACAAAACCTTCTTGTTGCATCATATACAACTCTTCTTTAAGAAATCCATTTAAGGAATGCAGTTTTGACATCCATTTGCCAGATTTCATAAAATGTGGCAATTGCTAACATGATTCGGACAGACTTAAGCATCGCTACGAGTGAGAAAATCTTATCGTAGTCAACACCTTGAATTTGTCAAAAACTTTTTGCGACAATTCGAGCTTTGTAGATAGTAACACTACTATCAGCGTCCGTCTTCCTCTTGAAGATCCATTTATTCTCAATGGCTCGCTGGTCATCGGGCAAGTCAATCAAATTCCATACTTTGTTCTCATACATGGATCTCATCTCAGATTTCATGGCCTCAAGCCATTTCGTGGAATCTGGACTCATTATCGCTTCCTCATAATTCGTAGGTTTGTCATGGTCTAGTAGCATGACTTCCAGAAAGGATTACCGTACCACTCTGGTGTGGACCATACTCTGGTTGACCTACAAGGTTTGGTAGTAACTTGATCTGAAGTTTCATGATCATCATCATTAGCTTCCTCACTGATTGGTGTAGGAATCACTGGAACTGATTTCTATGATGAACTAGTTTCCAATTCGGGAGAAGGTACAATTACCTCATCAAGTTCTACATTCCTCCCACTCACTTGTTTCGATAGAAACTTCTTCTCTATAAAGGATCCAATCTTAGCTATCTTGCCTTAGATCTGTGATAGAAGGTGTACCCAACATTTTCCTTTGGGTATCATATGAAGACGCATTTATCCGATTTGGGTTCGAGCTTATCAGGTTGAAACTTTTTCACATAAGCATCACATCCCCAAACTTTAAGAAACGACAGCTTAGGTTTCTTGCTAAACCACAGTTCATATGGTGTCATCTCAACAGATTTAGATGGTGCCCTATTTAACATGAATGCATCTGTCTCTAATACATAACCCCAAAACGATAGTGGTAAATTGGTAAGAGATATCATAGATCGCACTATATCTAATAAAGTACGGTTACGACGTTCAGACACACCATTACGTTGTGGTGTTCCAGGTGGCGTGAGTTGCGAAACTATTCCACATTGTTTCAAATGAAGGCCAAACTCGTAACTTAAATATTCGCCTCTGCGATCAGATCATAGAAACTTTATTTTCTTGTTACGATGATTCTCAACCTCACTCTGAGATTCTTTGAACTTCTCAAATGTTTCAGACTTGTGTTTCATTAAGTATATATACCCATATCTTCTCAAATCATCTGTGAAGGTCGGAAAATAAAGATACCCGCCGCGAGCCTCAATACTCATCGGACCGCATACATTGGTATGTATTATTTCCAATAAGTCAGTGGCTCGCTCCATTGTTCCGGAGAACGGAGTCTTAGTCATCTTGCCTATGAGGTATGGTTTGCAAGCATCAAGTGATTCATAATCAAGTCATTCCAAAAGCCCATCAGCATGGAGTTTCTTCATGCACTTTACACCAATATGACCTAAACGGCAGTGCCACAACATAAGTTGCACTATCATTATTAACTTTGCATCTTTTGGCATCAATATTATGTGTATCACTATGATCGAGATTCAGTAAACCATTTACATTGGATGTAAGACCATATAAGGTTTTATTCATGTAAACAGAACACCAATTATTCTCTGACTTTAAATGAACAACCGTATCGCAATAAACATGATCCAATCATATTTATGCTCAACGTAAACATCAAATAACATTTATTTAGTTCCAATACTAATCACGAAGGTAGAGGGAGTATGCAATGGTGATCTTATTAACCTTGGAATCATTTCCAACACACATCGTCACCTCGCCCTCAACTAGTCTTTTGTTCATTTTGTAACTCCTGGTTCAAGTTACTAATCATAGCAACTGAACCAATATCAAATACCCAGGGGCTACTATGAACACTAGTAACGTACACATCAATAATATGTATATTATATATACTTTTGTTTACTTTTCCATCCTTCTTATCCGCCAAATACTTGGGGCAGTTCCGTTTCTAGTGACCAGTCCTTTGCAGTATAAGCACTTAGTTTCAGGCTTGGGTCTAGCTTTGGGCTTCTTCACGGGAGTGTCAACTTGCTTGCCATTCTTCTTGAAGTTCCCTTTCCCTTTTACTTGAAACTAGTGGTCTTGTCAACCATCAACACTTGATGCTCTTTCTTGTTTCTACCTTTCGCCGATTTCAGTATCGCGAAGAGCCCGGGAATCGTTTTCGTCATCCCCTTGCATATTATAGTTCATCACGAAGTTCTAGTAGCTTGGTGATAGTGACTAGAGAACTTTGTCAATCACTATCTTATCAGGAATATTAACTCCCACTTGATTCAAGCAATTGTAGTACTCAGACATTCGGAGCACATGCTCACTGGTTGAGCTATTCTCCTCCATCTTGTAGGCAAAGTACTTGTCAGAGGTCTCATACCTCTCGACTCGCGCATGAGTCTGAAATACCGATTTCAGCTCTTGGAACATCTTATATGCTCCTTGGCGTTCAAAACGTTTTTGAAGTCCCGGTTCTAAGCCGTAAAGTATGGTGCACTAAACTATCAAGTAGTCATCATACTGAGCTTGTCAAACGTTCATAACTTCTGCATCTGCTCCTGCAATATGTCTGTTACCTAGCGGTGCATCAAGGACATAATTCTTCTGTGCAACAATGAGGATAATCCTCATATCACGGATCCAATCCGCATCATTGCTACTATCATCTTTCAACTTATTTTTCTCTAGGAACATATCAAAAATAAACGGGGAGCTACATCACAAGCTATTGATCTACAACATAGATATGCAAAAACTATCAGGACTAAGTTCATGATAAATTAAAGTTCAATTAATCATATTACTTAAGAACTCCCACTTAGATAGACATCCCTCTAGTCATGTAAATGATCACGTGATCCATATCAACTAAACCATGTCCGATCACCACGTGAGATGCAGTAGTTTTTCAATGGTGAACATCTCTATGTTGATCATATCTACTATATGATTCACGTTTGACCTTTCGGTCTCAGTGTTCTGAGGCCATATCTGCATATGCTAGGCTCGACAAGTTTAACCCAAGTATTCCACGTGTGCAAAACTGGCTTGTACCCGTTGTATGTGAATGTAGAGCTATCACACCCGATCATCATGTGGTGTCTCAGCACGAAGAACTGTCACAACGGTGCATACTCAGGGAGAACACTTATACCTTGAAATTTAGTTGAGGTATCATCTTATAATGCTACCAACGTACTAAGAAAAATAAGATGTATAAAGGATAAACATCACATGCAATCAAAATATGTGACATGATATGGCCATCATCATCTTGTGCCTTTGATCTCCATCTCCAGAGCACCGTCATGATCTCCATCGTCACCGACATGACACCATGATCTCCATCATCTTGATCTCTATCAACGTGTCGTCACATAGTCGTCACGCCAACTATTGCTTTTGTAACTATTGCTATCGCATAGCGATAAAGTAAAGCAATTATATGGCGCTTGCATCTTATGCAGTAAAGAGACAACCATAAGGCTCCTGCCAGTTGCCGATAACTTTAACAAAAAAAATGATCATCTCGTACAACGAATTATATCACATCATGTCTTGACCATATCACACTACAACATGCCCTGCAAAAACAAGTTAGACGTCCTATACTTTGTTACTGCAAGTTTTACGTGGCTGCTACGGGCTACTAGCAAGAACCGTTCATACCTATGCATCAAAACGACAATGGTTTTTCGTCAAGTGTGCTGTTTTAACCTTCAACAAGGACCGGGCGTAGTCAAACTCGATTCAACTAAAGTTGGAGAAACAGACACCCACCAGCCACTTGTGTGCAAAGCACGTCGGTAGAACCAGTCACATGAACGCGGTCATGTAATGTCGGTCCGGGCCGCTTCATCCAACAATACCGCTGAATCAAAGTAAGACATTGCTAGTAAGAAGTATGACTATTATCGCCCACAACTCATTGTGTTCTACTCGTGCATATAACATCTACGCATAGACCTGGCTCGGATGCCACTGTTGGGGAACGTAGTAATTCAAAAAAATCCTGCGATCACGCAAGATCTAACTAGGAGATGAATAGCAATGAGAGGGGAGAGTGTGTCTACGTACCCTCGTAGACCTAAAGCAGAAGCGTTTAGTAACGCGGTTGATGTAGTCGAACGTATTCACGATCCAACCGATCCAATTACCAAACGTACGGCACCTCCGTGTTCAACACACGTTCAACACGATGACTGATACGTCTCCAACGTATCTATAATTTTTTATTGTTCCATGCTATTATATTATCTGTTTTGGATGTTTAATGGGCTTTATTATACACTTTTATATTATTTTTGGGACTAACCTACTAACCCAAGGCCCAGTGCAAATTGCTCTTTTTTTGCCTATTTCAGTGTTTCGCAGAAAAGGAATATCAAACGGAAACCAAACGGAATGAAACCTTCGGGAGAGTGAATTTTGGAACAAACGTGATCCAGAGAACTTGGAGTGGACGTCAAGAAAGAAGCGAGGAGGCCACGAGGCAGGGAGGCGCGCCTGCCCCCTGGGTACGCCCCCACCCTGGAAACGACACGTATTGTATTGTTTCCATCGAGGATAAAAAGATGGGGTTTATATCATATTGCTTGAGTTTATCCCTCTACATCATGTCATCTTGCCTAATGCGTTACTCTGTTCTTATGAACTTAATACTCTAGATGCATGCTGGATAGCGGTTGATGTGTGGAGTAATAGTAGTAGATGGAGAATCGTTTCAGTCTACTTGTCGCAGACGTGATGCCTATATACATGATCATGCCTAGATATTCTCATAACTATGCACTACTCTATCAATTGCTCGACAGTAATTTGTTCACCCACCGTAATACTTATGCTATCTTGAGAGAAGCCACTAGTGAAACCTATGACCCCTGGGTCTATTCTCCATCATATAAGTTTCCAATCTATTTTACTTTGCAATCTTTACTTTCAATCTATATCATAAAAATACCAAAAATATTTATCTTATTATCTCTATCAGATCTCAATTTTGCAAGTGGCCGTGAAGGGATTGACAACACCTTTATCGCGTTGGTTGCAAGGTTCTTATTTGTTTTTGTAGGTACAAGGCGACTTGCGTGTAACCTCCTACTAGATTGATACCTTGGTTCTCATAAGCTGAGGGAAATACTTACGCTACTTTGCTGCATCACCCTTTCTTCTTCAAGGGAAAAACCAACGCAAGCTCAAGAGGTAGCAAGAAGGATTTCTGGCGCCGTTGCCGGGGAGATTTGCACCAAGTCAAGTCAAGAGTTGATCTCCCAGCAACTAGCCAATTTCTAGCGCTGTTGCCGGGGAGATCTACGCACGAGTCAAGACATACCAAGTACCCATCACAAACTCTTATCCCCCGCATTACATTATTCGCCATTTTCCACTCCCCCACTTCACCTTGCCGTTTTATTCACCCTCTTTTTCCGTTCGCCTCTTTTTTGCTTGTTCCTTGTATTTGCTGCCATTATGTCTGAATCTAGGGAGGTTATTGTTGATAAGGATAATAGTAATAACACAGGAAACTTTGATGCTTTTGATGATCCTCCTGAAGAACCCACTATCATACATACTAAAAAGTTTCGAATCGGTAGTGGTAATATTATTGGAAAAGGAGTTATTCAAGATTTCTTTACTTGTGCCGGTGCTTTGCCCACTATGGGTGGATCTATCCTTCATAGAACTAGTAGCCTTGCGGATGCTATATCTTTGCTCGTAGTTAAACTTGAAAGACAGTTTATTCATATGCATCCTTGCATTCAAAGGATTTTTCTAGAATTTTCCAATATTGAGCACTCTTCTGTTAAGCGAGCAACTACTATCTTTTTGGCTCATGAGTTTAGATTTATAAAGAAAGAAGCCAATGAAATTTTTGTGCATTATAGGGTGGGCGCTGGATGTCCTCCCATAGAAGCTATCCTTTTTAATCAAGAAGACTTAATGCGTTTACGATCTTTAGATCATGTCGCCTACAATGAAAACCTTAGAAAGAAGCTTCCTACCGATGTTCTAGTTGATAGAATTTCTGAACTCAATGATGATTTTTCTATTCAGAATAATGGGTTAGGGTTTTTTCTTGAACGAAGTCTCATGACTTTTTGCCAAAAGAATGCTTATAATGATGAATTGGTTGTGCAATATAAGGGGCCAAAGGAGGAACCCATACCTCCCGAGCTTGATCTTGGGGACGTTTGTCCCATTAAATTTAGCCCTTTTGATTATTTTTGCTTGCCACAAAGGAAACTTGCTGTTGAACGTAGGTAATATGAGAGGAGTTTTCGCGATTTACCTTATCATTATTATGATAATACCTAGATCTATTCTTGCCTTTATGCCTAGCTAGGGGCGTTAAACGATAGCGCTTGTTGGGAGGCAACCCAATTTTATTTTTGCTTATTGCTTTTTGGTTCTTTTTAGTAATAAATATTTAATCTAGCTTCTGGTTAGATGTGGTTTTATGTTTTAGTTAGTGTTTGTGCCAAGTAAAACCTATAGGATCTTCTTGGATGATAGTTATTTGATTTTGCTGAAAAAGTCAGAAACTTTCTGCTCACGAAAACAATTGTTAAAAATCACCAGAATGTGAATAAAATATTGATTCCAATGTCAGTAGATCAATAAACAAATTATATAGGTCGTCCTATTTTGGTAGATTTTTTTGAGTTACATTAGTTTGCGTTAGCTACAGATTACTACAGACTGTTCTGTTTTTGACAGATTCTGTTTTTCGTGTGTTGTTTGCTTATTTTAATGAATCTATGGCTAGTATCGGAAGTTATGAACTAAAGAGAAGTTGGAATACAGTAGGTTTAACACCAATATAAATAAAGAATTAGTTCATTACAATACCTTAAAGTGGTTGTTTGTTTTCTTTCGCTAACGGATCATGAGATTTTCTGTTGAGTTTTGTGTTGTGAAGTTTTCAAGTTTTTGGGTAAAGATTTGATGGATTATGGAACAAGGAGTGGCAAGAGCCTAAGCTTGGGGATGCCCAAGGCACCCCAAGGTAAAATCCAATGACAACCAAAAGCCTAAGATTGGGGATGCCCCGAAAGACATCCCCTCTTTCGTCTTCGTCCATCGGTAACTTTACTTGATGCTATATTTCTATTCACTACATGATATGTGTTTTGCTTGGAGCATCTTGTATGATTTGAGTCTTCGTTTTTAGTCTACCACAATCATCCTTGCTGTACACACCTTTTGGGAGAGACACACATAATTCGGAATTTATTAGAATACTCTTTGTGCCTCACTTATATCTTTTGAGCTAAATAATTTTGCTCTAGTGCTTCACTTATATCTTTTAGAGCACGGTGGTGGTTTTATTTTATATAAATTATTGATCTCTCATGCTTCACTTATGTTATTTTGAGAGTCCTTTAGAACAGCATGATAATTTTCTTTGGCTATAAAATTAGTCCTAATATGATAGGCATCCAAGATGGATATAATAAAAACTTTCATATAATAGCATTGAATACTAAGAGAAGTTTGATACTTGATGATTTTTTTGAGATATGGAGATAGTGATATTAAAGTTGTGTTAATTGAGTAGTTGTGAATTTGAGAAATACTTGTGTTGAAGTTTGCAAGTCCTGTAGCATACACGTATGGTAACCGTTGTGTAACAAATTTGAAACATGAGGTGTTCTTTGATTGTCATCCTTATGAGGGCGGTCGGGGACGATTGATGGTCTTTTCCTACCAATCTATCCCCCTAGGAGCATGCGTGTAGTGCTTGATTTTTGATGACTTGTAGATTTTTGCAATAAGTATGTGAGTTCTTTATGACTAATGTTGAGTCCATGGATTATACGCACTCTCATCCTTCCATCATTGCTAGCCTCTTGATTACTGCATTGCCCTTTCTCACCTTGAGAGTTGGTGCAAACTTCACGGTGCATCCAAACCCCGTGATATGATACGCTCTATCACACATAAACCTCCTTATATCTTCCTCAAAACAGCCACCATACCTACCTATTATGGCATTTCCATAGCCATTCTGAGATATATTGCCATGCAACTTTTCACCATTCTGTTTATCATGACGCACTTCATCATTGTCATATTGCCTTGCATGATCATGTAGTTGACATCGTATTTGTGGCAAAGCCACCATGCATATTATTTCGTACATGTCACTATTGATTCATTGCCCATCCCGGTACACCACCGGAGGCATTCATATAGAGTCATATTTTGTTCTAGCATCGAGTTGCAATCACTGAGTTGTAAATAAATAGAAGTGTGATGATCATCATTAATAGAGCATTGTCCCAATAAAAAAAGGAGAAAGGCCAAATAAAAAAGGCCCAAAAAAAGAAAACAAAAAGGGACAATGATACTATCCTTTTTCCACACTTGTGCTTCAAAGTAGCACCATGATCTTTATGATAGAGAGTCTCTTGTTTTGTCACTTTCATATACTAGTGGGAATTTTTCATTATAGAACTTGGCTTTTATATTCCAACAATGGGCTTCCTCAAATGCCCTAGGTATTCGTGAGAAAGCAAGTTGGATGCACGCCCACTTAGTTTCTTTTGTTGAGCTTTCATACATTTATAGCTCTAGTGCATCCGCTGCATGGCAATCCCTACTCCTTGCATTGACATCAATTGATGGGCATCTCCCTAGCCCATTGATTAGCCTCGTCAATGTGAGATTTTCTCCTTTTTTGTCTTCTCCACACAACCCCCATCATCATATTCTATTCCACCCATAGTGCTATATCCATGGCTCACACTCATGTATTGCGTGAAAGTTGAAAAGGTTTGAGATTACTAAAGTATGAAACAATTGCTTGGCTTGTCATCGGGGTTGTGCATGATGAGAGCATTTTGTGTGACGAAAATGGAGCATGACCAAACGATATGATTTTGTAGGGATGAACTTTCTTTGGCCATGTTATTTTGAGAAGACATAATTGCTTAGTTAGTATGCTTGAAGTATTATTATTTTTATGTCAATATTAAACTTTTATCTTGGATATTTAGGATCTTAACATTCATGCCACAATAAAGAAAATTACATTGAAGAATATGCTAGGTACCATTCCACATCAAAAATTCCATTTTTATCATTTACCTACTCGAGGACGAGCAGGAATTAAGCTTGGGGATGCTTGATACGTCTCCAATGTATCTAATTTTTTTAATTGTTCCATACTATTATATTATCTGTTTTGGATGTTTAATGGGCTTTATTATACACTTTTATATTATTTTTGGGACTAACCTACTAACCCAAGGCCCAGTGCAAATTGCTGTTTTTTGCCTATTTCAGTGTTTCGCAGAAAAGGAATATCAAACGGAATGAAACCTTCGGGAGTGTGATTTTTGGAATAAACATGATCCAGATGACTTGGAGTGTACATCAAGAAAGAAGCGAGGAGGCCACGAGGCAGGGAGGTGCACCTGCCCCCTGGGCGCGCCCCCACCCTCGTGGTCCCCTCGTAGCTCCACCGACCTACTTCTTCCTCCTATATATAACCATATACCCCGAAAACATCCAGGAGCACCTCGAAACCCTATTTCCACCGATGCAACCTTCTGTACCCGTGAAATCTCATCTTGGGGCTTTTCCCGGCGCTCCGCCGGAGGGGGAATCAATCACGGAGGGCTTCTACATCAAAACCATAGCCTCTCCGATGATGTGTGAGTAGTTTACCTCAGACTTTCGGGTCCATAGTAATTAGCTAGATGGCTTCTTCTCTCTCTTTGGATCTCAATACAAAGTTCTCCTCGATCTTCTTGGAGATCTATTCGATGTAACCTTTTGCGGTGTGTTTATCGAGATCCGATGAATTGTGGGTTTATGATCAAGATTATCTATGAACAATATTATGAATCTCCTCTAAATTCTTTTATGTATGATTTGTTATCTTTGCAAGTCTCTTTGAATTATCAGTTTGGTTTGGCCTACTAGATTGATCTTTCTTGCAATGGGAGAAGTGCTTAGCTTTGGGTTCAATCATGCGGTGCTCGATCCCGGTGATAGAAAGGGAAACGACACGTATTGTATTGTTGCCATCGAGGATAAAAAGATGGGGTTTATATCATATTGTTTGAGTTTATCCCTCTACATCATGTCATCTTGCCTAATGCGTTACTCTGTTCTTATGAACTTAATACTCTAGATGCATGCTGGATAGCGGTCAATGTGTGGAGTAATAGTAGTAGATACAGAATCGTTTCGGTCTACTTGTCGCGGACGTGATGCCTATATACATGATCATGCCTAGATATTCTCATAACTATGCACTATTCTATCAATTGCTCGACAGTAATTTGCTCACCCACCGTAATACTTATGCTATCTTGAGAGAAGCCACTAGTGAAACCTATGGCCCCCGGGTCTATTCTCCATCATATAAGTTTCCAATCTATTTTACTTTGCAATCTTTACTTTCAATCTATATCATAAAAATACCAAAAATATTTATCTTATTATCTCTATCAGATCTCACTTTTGCAAGTTGTCGTGAAGGGATTGACAACCCTTTTATCGCGTTGGTTGCAAGGTTCTTATTTGTTTGTGTTGGTATAAGGTGACTTGCGTGTAATCTCCTACTGGATTGATACCTTGGTTCTCAAAACTGAGGGAAATACTTACGCTACTTTGCTGCATCACCCTTTCCTCTTCAAGGGAAAAACCAACGCAAGATCAAGAGGCAACAATGACGTCCCTCGAGCTCTTGATCCAGTTGAGGACGAGGGAGAGTTCTGTCAGCACGATGTCGTGTCGACGGTGATGATGAAGTTACGGGCGCAGGGCTTCGCCTAAGCACTACGACAATATGACCGAGGTGCTAAACCGTGGAGGGGGCACCGCACACGGCTAAGAGATTGTCTGTTGCGCTTTGGGGTTACCCCTGCCCCCGTATATAAAGGAGGAGGGGAGGAGGGGCGGAGGCCGGCCACCAGGGCGCGCCAAGAAGAGGGGAGTCCTACTGGAACTCCAGTCCTCGTAGGATTCAGCCGCTTTTTTTCCTTCTACCGGAGGGGGAAAAAGGGAAGGAGAGGGAGTAGGAGAAGGAAAGGGGGGTGGCGCCCCCTTCCCAAGTCCAATTCGGCCTCCTCCCTTGTGGGGGATGCACCAGCCCCTTGTGGGCTGGTTAGCCTCCCTCCTATGGCCCATAAGGCCCATATCTTTCCCCAGCGGGTTCCGGTAACCTCCCGGTACTCCGGAAAATACCCGAAACACTTCCGAACCATTCCGGTGTCCGAATATAACCTTCCAATATATCAATCTTTACCTCTCGACCATTTCGAGACTCCTCGTCATGTCCGTGATCTCATCCGGGATTCCGAACAAACTTCGGTCATCAAATCACATAACTCATATTACAAATCATCATCGAACGTTAAGCGTGCGGACCCTACGGGTTCGAGAACTATGTAGACATGACCGAGACACATCTCCGGTTAATAACCAATAGCGGAACCTGGATGCTCATATTGGCTCCTACATATTCTACGAAGATCTTTATCGGTCAAACCGCATAACAACATACATTGTTCCCTTTGACATCGATATGTTACTTGCCCAAGATTCGATCATCGGTATCATCGTACCTAGTTCAATCTCGTTACCGGCAAGTCTCTTTACTCGTTCTGTAATGCATCATCCCGTAACTAACTCATTAGTCACATTGCTTGCAAGGCTTATTGTGATGTGCATTACCAAGAGGGCCTAGAGATACCTCTCCGATACTCGGGGTGACTAATCCTAATCTTGATCTATGCCAACTCAACAAACACCATTGGAGACACCTGTAGAGCATATTTATAATCACCCAGTTACATTGTGACGTTTGATAGCACAAAAGGTGTTCCTCCTGTATTTGGGAGTTGCATAATCTCATAGTCAGAGGAACATGTATAAGTCATGATGAAAGCAATAGCAATAAAACTAAATGATCATTTATGCTAAGCTAACGGATGGGTCTTGTCCATCACATCATTATCTAATGATGTGAACCCGTTTATCAAATGAAAACACATGTCTATGGTCAGGAAACTTAACCATCTTTGATTAACGAGCTAGTCTAGTAGACGCATACCAGGGACACTCTGTTTGTCTATGTATTCACACATGTACTAAGTTTTCGGTTAATACAATTCTAGCATGAATAATAAACATTTATCATGATATAAGGAAATATAAATAACAACTTTATTATTGCCTCTAGGGCATAATTCCTTCAAGAATGTTGTGTGGAAATTGTTATTGTTGCAGATGAATCCTATATATTATTTTATATATACTCACTAAGTTACAGTAGTTGTTGTGTAGTGTGCCGGTTATTTTAGAAGATGCCGCGTGAAAATCCTTATCTCGCTACAAAAAAAGACACATCCATTTTGGGCCGAACGAAATTTTTTTTGTCTGACGATAATTGTGACAAAACCCGGTATGATCATAGATGTGGTGGGCTCCTACTTCTATGACAAAATCATGACAGAAAATGGGCTTTTCGTCCTGGGCGGGCCGGAGACGCAGCTGCATGACATTCTTTGGGCCGTCCATGACGGAAAAACCGTGGTAGAAGCGAGGGGAGGAAAATTTCGGGAGTTGCGGTTACGGTGGGAGGTCGGGGCGGAGCGTCGCGTTTCTCTCGTCGTCGCTGCTGCGTGTGTGCGGCGTTAGCTCTAATCAAGCCGAAGCGAGGCGTTGGGCTCTAACTGAACTCGGCGATTGCACTTCAGGCTACGCGTTCTTGAACCAGAGCGATCGGTCGATGGCTGTTAATGAACCCGATGGGCGATTCGCCGCTCTGCTGCTAATCAAGCCGATCGATGCTGCCTGGGATGAGCGGTGAGTGTTGCGGGGGTGGGGTGGGGTTTGGATGAACAATGATCGGTGGCGTTGCCTCTGGATGAACAGGAACCCGTGGTGTGGAGGGCTGGATGAGCAGTGAGCGGTGGAGGGTGGCCGTGGAGGGTGGTTGAACAGGACCCCGTGGTGTGGAGGGCTGGATGTACAGTAGACGGTGGAGGGGTGCCCGTGGAGGGGTGGTTGAACAGTAGCCGGTGGAGTAGCGCGTGGTGGAGGCTGGATAAACAGGAGCCCGTGGAGGCTAGAGGAGGTCGACGGTAGCCCGTGGAGGCTGGAGGAGGTCGACGGTGGAGATGAACAGTATCCCGTGGAGTCCCATTTTGCGGTACGCCACACCCCTCCCCCCCTGTTTCGACCGTAGCGCTCCAACGCAAGTCCGTTTCGTCCGTTTTGCGGTACGCCACACCCCTCCCGATCAACAGGACCCTCGTTTCGACCGTAGGAGGTCCGTTTCCTCCGTTTTGCGGTACGCCAGGCCCCTCCCGATCAACAGGACCCCGTTTCAAACGTGGACGGTCAAACACAAGGCCGTTTCCTCAAGTTGTGCGGTACGCCAGGCCTCATTTCCATCGCCTGTTTCGTCCAAGCCATCCCGATGAACACGACCACGCATTCCGTTCCGACCCAGCTGGTTGGCTCCCCATGAACACGATGACGACGCTGTTTCTCCGTTCCGACCTAGCCATGTATGTATCTATGTGCGAGTAGGCGTTCGAGACCCTGCCCGTATGTACGTACGTGGCCGTATTTTCTTTCTTGCACCCTCGCCGATGTACGTACGTGTACATGCTACGTGCGCGCCTCTACTACGACACATGCGCGCCTCTACATCTACGACACGTGCGCGCCTCTACATCGACCAGTATGTACGTACAAGTTCGCGACCAGAACGACAACGCTATGTAAGCTTCGACCAGGTGGGTCCCGACTGTCAGGCACTTCCTTGCGTGCGAAGATGTAGCTGGTGGGTCCTAGAAGTCAGGGGGCAGAATCATTTTTTTGCCCGGATGCACTTCCTTGCGTGCGAAGGTGTAGCTGGTGGGTCCCAGCAGTCAGGGGGGAAACGTTTTTTTCGAGAAATATGATGGCCCGTCCGGTGGGTCCCCGCTGTCAGGTGGAGGAATAATTATTTTGCGCGTAATAAGGAGGCACTTCCTTGCTGCGGCCGTGGACCCAGCTGTCAGCCTCTCCACGTCAGATCCACGTCGATGGAAGCCGTTCCTTGACCACGTTGAACACGCCGCGCCGAGAGCACCAGGCGGTGGGCGGCGGCGAGGCCAAGGAAGGGGCGACGCGAGCCGGGAAGACGCGGCGGTGGATGCCCACGCATAGAGAGTACGAGGGTTCACTGGTTCGCTGCGGTGTGAGGCTTCCGTCGCCGCAGAATAACAGGGGGTGTGGGTGAGTAGAGGGATGGCCTGGCCAGCGGTGGGAGTAGTAGGGGGCGGTGAGGCCTCCGCCGCATCGCAGCAGGCCACGGGAGGCAGGAGCACGAGGCACGACCGACGCTGGTTTGGGCAGCTGGAGCAAGAAGACCAGAGGTTGAAGAAGCACTACGGCCGTTGGATGGACATCAATACGGTCACTGGAGCTAGAATCGTGCATATTGACTAAGTTGACAAAGCCCTTCGTCCCCGTCAACTTAGTAGGCCCACAAGTCAGCCTGCCACTATACTGGATCCCAGCTAACAGGGGAAGTATTCATTTTTTTTGTGCGTAATAAGGAGGCACTTCCTTGCGTGCGAAGATATAGCTGGTGGGTCCGAGCTGTCAGCGGCGGCAAAGTTTTTTTCACGAAATACTGAGGCCCTTTCGGTGGGTCCCCGATGTCAGGTGGAGGAATCATTGCTTTGCGCGTAATAAGGAGGCATTTCCTTGCGTGCGGCCGTGGACCCAGCTATCGGCCTCTCCACGTCTGATCCACTTCAGTGCATGTCGATCGTTGACCATGTTGACCAGGCAGCGCCGAGAGCACCAGGCGGTGGGCGGCGGCGAGGCCTAGGAAGGAACGACACGGAGGCAGGGAAGACTCGCAGATTGTTTCCCACGCGGAGGGGAGTACGATCGAACGAGGTTCACTGGTTCGTCTGCCGTCGCGGAGAATAACAACAGTGTGGGTGAGTAGAGGATGGCTAGGCCAGCGATGGGAATCTGATGGGCGGTGAGGCTGCTGGCGGCAACAGCCCGGCCGCCATGGAGGAGGGAGCGAGCAGTCCGCGGGCGCTTGTTTGGCGGCCGGAGCAGAAGAGCAGAGATTGAAGAAGACGACGGCCGTTGGATGGCCATCCAACGATCATTGCTTGTCGTCAACCTTTTTTAGGAAAGCCTCAAATCTGTGGAAAACAGCATACAGCCCATCTGCCATTATTTCTAATAATTTACAGCCCATTTGCTAATTCTTAAGGTTTTTTTTGGAGCCCATATTCTTTTTGTTAGCATTACAGCCCATATTGTGGCCACGGTTAAAAAATTATAGGAAATTTTGCATATTTCGGTGCGGTCCGAACTGTTTTTAATCCCGAAATTTCAAGTCACATTCAAACTGATTTTAAAAATAAATGTATATCAATATAAAATCCAACAAATTCTCCATGCATAAAAATTAATGTAATTTAAAATCTCGAAATGAAAAGAAGATATTTGAAACTAATTGCCGGTTTGATGTGTTTTAAAAATGTACAGCCCATGTCTCATTACTGATAGGCCATTTTCTCGGCCAGCCGAATGAAGCTCTCCTCGTCTTGAAAGATTTGCAGCCCAACAGGCCTGACAAAGCGACTTACTTGGAAAATCACAAAAAAACTGGGTTGTGGCCTTGGACCCAGCTGCCAGCCTCTCCACGTACAGTACTCTTCCGATGGAAGTCGATCGTTGACCACATTGACCACGCCGCGCCGAGAGCACCAAGGCGGTGGACGACGGCGAGGCCTAGGAAGGGACGACGAGGAGCCGGGAAAACGCGGCGATGGATGCCCACGCGAGAGGCGCAAAACAATGCCACTGGACGCCAAGGCTGGAGCGAAGCGGTTCCGCAGCGCTGGGGAAGAAGACGAGAGATTGAAGAAGAATGCCGGCCGTTGGATGTATATCCAATGCCTTCTTAGGCTTCGACCTACTGGCCCACATGTCAGCCAGTCCATTTGTTTTTTGGTCCATTTGGTGGGCTGGGTGAAACAATGATGTAGCATCTATGCAGCCCGTTTAAATCCCATTTGCATTTTTCTCGAAATCCGCGGACTTGCTAGGCTGGGTGAAAAATATCATGTTGGCCTAGACGAAGAAATGTTATAAAAACATAAACACATGATTGCACGTCAGTAAAATCTTTGCAAGCTTATGTACGCAATCACTAGGAGTTAACTTGGCAAGTTATATATAAACAATTATTATTATTATTTTGTAAGAACTTTCAACTTACGAAATAAAATATCATTTTAATTTGATGAGTTAATAGTATGTGGGGTATTATTATTTTTAGGCTAGGCGGGGGCAGTTGAGTTGGTTCTAGGGAAAATCTTGGGAGAAAACTCAGTTTACATCGAAAAAGAAAGTGGGAGAAAATTCAGAGACCTCTGGGTCCACGAGGAGAGGAATATGTTGGGAGGAAGGAGATTCAAAGCACGGCAGCCGAGTGAACTAGTTTTTTACGGACAAGTGAACTAGTTTACATACATTAGCAAATAGCCACTAAAAAAAGCAATCAAGTTAATGGGTTCTTAAAAGAAATATTTGGACAAAACAGATAATTACGACACATAGGCTAATGCATGAAACACTCGGATGATAAAGGTGCTTATAAACAGATAAAGTACAACATCTAGACCTTCCCGCACGCTTGATCATGGCGCTGCGGTTGTCCGTGTACTCGCGATTCTGAGGAAGCGAACCGCCCTCATATCCAAGATCTGCTGTACATGTCGTAGCATGCGTATGCGTCCTTGTCCGCGTAGGTTATGTAGGCTAGATTCAGAGGTACCTCCCACGTGTTCAGGTCGTCTTCTTTCATGTTGTCGTATCAGGGGTCGATGATGGTCTCAGCGAGGTCAACCACGGAGTCCTTCTCCTACCCGTTGCTGATGATCTTGTATTGCTTCTGGATGTCGACAAGCTTGTTGCACCAGATGGCCGAATCGTCGCGTTCTTCCTTCTCTCCACCGTAGCAAAGGTGCAGTCGGCGCTGCCGATGAAACGGTCAAATGCTCCAGAACCTGGTGCAGCCATAGGACTGAGGTGAGGCAGAGCTTCACCGAGTCCGTATCGTTGGTGTACATCACATTCAACTTGGTGCAGCCATAGGACTGAACGGCGAACTAACTCCTTGCTGAAGTCCATATCCAGCAGGCTCACCCCTCGGATCGCCATTGGAGTCTCTTCGAGTGAACGAGTGTGTAGGCGGCGGCAGCAGTTCGTTTTTCAGCTCTTGGGGAACTGGATTCAACAATAAGCTGAGTGTGTACATGCAACAACATTTACTACCCCTCCCTCGTCCGCTGCACGCCCGGCAGAAGATGCACCCTCGGCGCATTCAAACACCTCCATTAAGAAACCTACTCCGGCCACACGTCGGTTCACGAGCGGGTCTGTATTGGTAGTGTAATAACAGGAGTTAGTGGTCACTTTACTTAAATTTAATTAGCTTTAATAGATATTTATACTTAAAACAAGCAATGCATTGGCTCGTTCTATCAGTGCCACGGGATCAACATGCACAACAATTAGAATTATTATTCTCAGGACACACACAATCAGCACATTTTTCGCACTTTCACAAAGATAATACTACCAAGTTTGAATTGTTTGTTATGGTTGCTGTCCTCTGCATCATCATGCCGTGTTTCCCAGCTTGCAAGATTCAGAACCAACAAATAAGATCCAAATAATAAGTACAACAAAGATGCCTACACATCTCATTGATTCCCAGCTTGCAAGATTCAGAACCAACAAATAAGATCCAAATAATAAGTACAACAAAGATGCCTACACATCTCATTGATTCTCAGCTTGCAAGATTCAGAACCAACAAATAAGGTCCAAATAATAAGTACAACAAAGATGCCTATACATCTCATTGATTCCCAGCTTGCAAGATTCAGAACCAACCCATTAGAGCCTTTTGATAAAGTGAATATCGGGATTAAATCCATCTTGGCTAGCCATGTCATACAATCGAAGAACTTGGCGAATGCTCTTGACCGTCACAACATCTGTAGTAGAGTATTCCTATTTGCACAGCATGTTTGCATAGCACAAACAAGGAGACAGGAGAGCATGATTTCTCTTTAGTTGAACCATTTTGTGCAGTTCCACCAAAATTGAGAGATGTTGCTCTTGACCGTCACAACATCTGTAGTAGAGTATTCCTGTTTGCACAGCATGTTTGCATAGCACAAACAAGGAGACATGAGAGCATAGTTTCACTTTAGTTTAACCATTTTGTGCAGTTCCACCAAAATTGAGAGATGTTGCCCACGTGACATTTTAGTTGAACTGCACAAGACACTCATTCCAAAAAAAAGTGTTTTGTGCAGTTCACCAAAAGGTCACAATAGCAACAAGGTGAAATGGATATCCCTATCTGCACAAAATGATAGAAAGTAAACAGTTGCTGGTCAATAAGAATATACGAAACATATACAAAATGAAAAGAAGCATCTTAATTATGTTCATGTCAATCACGCAAGGACAGTAGAAATTTTAAAACGTCAGCAATGCTTCATGTTACCAGAGGCATTACGATCAACAATGAGATTCCTCAGATATGGGATTACTTTAATGGTGGCATTGCTTGTTTACCAGACACAATAAATCAACAGTAGCTAAAGAGTTGGTTTAAGGGCATGGGACCGTGGGGACACCAGGGACACTCAAAGGCGTAAAGGAGCAACTTACTTATCATCTTTGGGAAAACAGCAGGAGTGCCATTTGTAACACAGTTTAATTGCATCTTATCACTGGAGGCATTAGATTAACAATAACACTGGTTAGACATGTCCCTAAGGTAACAGTGTGATCGCTTCATTTTACATGCGCCCTTACAGCAAAAGGTTGGTTTACCCAAAAAAAACAGCAAAAGGTTGGTATAAGGACATGCGACAGTGGACGCATCAGCACAATGTACCTACAAGGAGGCATAAAGTGGTGATGCCGAGCTTGTTCACGCTATGTGAGGGCAGCAAACCTAATCCTGGAGACCTTTTACTATGTGAGGGCAGCAAATCTAATCCTGGAGGCCTTTTACTATGTGAGGGCAGCAAATCTAATCCTGAGACCTTTTACTATGTGAGGGCAGCAAATCTAATCCTGAGACCTTTTACTATGTGAGGGCAGCAAATCTAATCCTGAGACCTTTTACTATGTGAGGGCAGCAAATCTAATCCTACGAGACCTTTTACTATGTGATGGCAGCAAATCTAATCCTGGACATACTCTATTGACTTGTCCACCAGCCGCCACTTTCTATCCTTTTTTCAACCAATAATAGATCTGTTCCTTATCCAGTTTGTACTACGTTTTCCCATTATTTCCCTTTTCAACCAAGAGACCGGTTAGGTATCCGGTCTCTACTACTTTCACCATATTATTTCCTCTTTGAATCAAGTCCTAGATTCATGCTACAACTTTCCCCCCTTTCTTCGTTGTTTGAACAAAGCCCTAGATTTGAATGCATGAAGTAGCTTTACCTCTAATAATACTAAAAATTTAGGTGGCTTTGGAAGAGCTGATGGGAGTAGAAAAAGATGCACATGCAGACATGTGGGGAGCTGGGCAGAGAGCAAGGCCTTCAAGAACTTATACCGAGGGTCGCCGGGATGTTGGCGGCAGGTCGGATCTGCGGACAATATGGCAGGGAGGAAGAAGGGTCGGAGGACCTCCCGAGCCGGCGCTGTGTCGGAGAGAACGGCATGGGCAGAGGATCAGGCCCCTCCGGCAGCTCTGGGTTTCCTCCCTCGGCGGTGATGACCGCGTGAACGATGCACCTTTTAGTCCTCTACACACACGGCCAAGGATCCGGCGGATCTGTGACCAGCGGTGAGCAGAGAGAAAATGTCGCTACCGCTGTCTTGTTTATATCTGGATAGGATGAGAGAATGAAGAGAGCAACCCTAGTAAAGCAAGCGCTCAGGCCCCTGCGTCCATATATAGTGGAGCGATTATCTTTTTTCTCTCCACAACAAGCGTTTCAATTTGTGTACATGGCATTAAAGAAAAGAAACTCTCTATTTAAGGTGACTACTCTACGACTCCTACTTACTACTACTACAGTACTACCTCCGTCCTGGTTTATAGGTCCCTTTTATAGTTTGTGCCAAATTTTGACTAAAGATTTAACTAACAAAATGTTAATGCATGTCAAGAAAAATTATTTCATTGGATTTGTATTTGAACATAGTTTAAGAAAATATAATGTTTGGTGACATGCGTGAACATTTTCTTAGTTTAATCTATGGTCAAAATTTGGCACGAAATACAATGGGGACAAATAAACCCGGACAGAGGTAGTATTGTTCACTTGTGCTCCCTGCCCCTCCATTCATTGAACAACCCCACGGGTGAATAAACATACAATAAGTATTGTATTTATATAGAACGAACAAGCTAGAACTATTTTCGCGTAGTTAAAAGTTGAGGGCGGGGCTTTTCCGGGCGAG
This sequence comes from Aegilops longissima, assembly GCA_021605205.1. NCBI lineage: Eukaryota > Viridiplantae > Streptophyta > Magnoliopsida > Poales > Poaceae > Aegilops > Aegilops longissima. The sequence goes on from CM038676.1 coordinate 109,228,524, forward strand.
ATCTGCGGCAGTTTTTAGGTAGGCGGTTTGTGAGAGGCGAGGAGGGTGAGCGAGTGGGGCTGTGCGATTTGACGGCATGTTACTGCTGGAAAGACTTGTGATATGACCACTCACTATAGTCATGAATTACTGGCGCTCCGACCGGGATGATGCCCCCCTTCCGTTCCGCGCTCTAATCTGGTGCATGACACGTCGACCCGGATGCTGGCTCTCCCACATGTCGGAGTAGTAAGAAGGAGCAAAGAATGATGCGGTACATACCAGTACTATACTACTCCCTCCGTTCCTAAATATAAGTCTTTGGAGAGATTTCACTCTGGACCACATACAGAGAAAAATGAGTGAATCTACACATAAAATGCATCTATATACATCCGTATGTGGTCCACAGTGAAATATCTACGAAGACTTATATTTAGGAGCGGAGGAGTACTACTCAGTCGGAGGAGTGCGAACCACGGCAGCCAGTGAACTAGCCGTGCGAACCACGGTAGCCAGTGAACCAGCAGAGAAAACAATAATGTGGTGATATGGCCATAAAAACAATGTGCTACGGTCCACACTGTAGCATGTACAAGAACACTCCTCTTTGTTTGGATCCACGAGTTAGAGCTAGTTTGGGTTGAAATAGCCTCAAATTATCGAAACAAGAGGGGTTAGTTTGAGCTTGTTTGCTCTAACCCAGCTAAAAACTAGCTCGGTGGAGAGGTTCTAATTGGGTTAGTTATCCTGGGCCCACTAAAGAGAACTAAAAAATCTCACCTGCCGCACCAGATCGCTCCCTAAAAAATCTCACCTGCCGCACTGATCGCTCCCCCCTCTCGCACGACTCCTCTCTGCTCCCCATAGGGCCGCCCGCCCAAGCGCCGCTCGCCTCTCTCTCCTCCGGCCGCCCTCTCCCTCCGACCTTGAAGGTCGCCCGCTCCCTTCACCACTGCTTTTCTCCCTACGTAGATGCTGTGGCGTGGCTACCTACCGGGGAGGTCGCGAGAGGGTGAGTTTGTTTGTTCCTTCTCGTCTCACGACCATATCATTGATCTTGCTTGCTCTAGCGCTAATTCTGATTTGGAAAAGTAGATCCCATCAAACTTGCTATAGATTTGTGGTGCACACATGTAATTGTTTGATGCTGCTTGAGGAGGTAATAAATCTTTCTAGAGGCCCAAAGATTCAGGTCACCTTTCTAGGTATTTCAATTTCAGGCTTGCATTATTTGTAGAGGCCCAAAGATTCAGTTCACCTTTCTTGGTATTTCAATTTCAGGCTTGCATTGTTTCTAGAGGCCCAAAGATTCAGTTCACCTTTCTAGGTATTTGAGTTTCAGGCTTGCATTATTTTTAGAGGCCCAAAGATTCAGTTCACCTTTCTAGGTATTTCATTTTCAGGCTTGCATTATTTCTAGAGGCCCAAAGATTCAGTTCACCTTTCTAGGTATTTCAGTTTCAGGCTTGCATTATTTCTAGAGGCCCAAAGATTCAGTTCACCTTTCTAGGTATTTAAGTTTCAGAGCTTGCATTATTTCTAGAGGCCCAAAGATTCAGTTCACCTTTCTAGGTATTTCAGTTTCAGACTTGCATTATTTCTAGAGGCCCAAAGATTCAGTTCACCTTTCTAGGTATTTTAATTCTGAGCTTGCATTATTTATAGAGGCCCAAAGATTAAGTTCCCGATCGGCGGCAAGCGGCCTTGCTACCCATCTTGGTGTCGACCTCAACTTCATAGGGCCGGCGTCGAAGGGGTTCCTGGGCTTGGGCTCTCTGAGCCTTCCTCGAGAGCGGCGATGGTGAGCTCCTCCTTGGTGCGTGAGGGGCTTGGGCTCCCTCCCTATCGTGAACAACTTCCGTGATGAGTTAGCTCATTCTTTGTTTCATGAAGTGTTTTTTTATTTTGTGAAGCTTGATTGACGACTTGTATGTTTAAGTGGGACATCTCATTTGTATGGACAAAGTAAAAATTATCATGTTTTGCATGCTTGATTGTATAGATGGTTCGTTTATGTCAATTGTGAGCAGGAGGAGGCCACAGAAGATCCGGCCATACCAAGAGGGTGCTTGGATCCAAGGGACTTATTTTAGTCTGACTAAAAGTAGAGTCCAAAGTAGTCAAATGATTGAGATAGAGCATTTATTGTCAATCTAACCCTGCCATCCATACACCTCTTTTGTTTAGAGTTAGTTCAGGGTTAGAATCTAACTCTAACCTCTAACTGAGTTAGAGTTCTCCTCGTCTCGGTTCATCGCCATCATACTTTCCCCATTCCTGTGTTTTCAGTATCCTGTGAATCAAAGAGGCCCTTTTTATTCAGGAAAAATCAAAGAGGCCCTTAGACTGGTTTAGGTCCGGTCATTTTTTATAAACGTGTTATGTCCAAAATTTAATGAACGTTCTCCGGTTTCCACGAAAATAATCCGGTTTCATGTAGTAATTCATTGATTTATTTATTCTTCTGCGGGGGGTTTGCATGTAATTCATGAGGTCTGAAATGTAAAGTACCCCGGCATATGCTCCGATTCGTGCATGCACTACGACCCATATGCTCTATGTCCCACATGTCGGCGAATGGGAGCACGTGGAAATAGCCTAGGAGTACATATAGGAGGATAAATGCGTGAAAAATATGTACTGTGAAGCGTAGCCGCGGTTCGAAAAGTAGACCTAAAGTGATGACAGCTATAGGTCGCACACACCCAACTAGTGGTACTAGACATACGACTAATTTTTCCCTAAAAAAAAAGAGGCACGAGTGCTCGAGACTCTATTCTATAAACACGAGTCCCATCTGACAATAGCGTCCGTGCTACAGCTAGCCCTCCTCCCTCGTTTCTCTCTTCTACTCTCTAAGAGCATGGTTAATAAATAGCCAGCTGCTAGCTATATGATGTTGCCATGTCACATATAGTTAAGTTTATAGCCAACAAGTACAATAGCTAGATATAAATATCTACTACTTTGTTGATACATGGCCCATTCCACTCTCTCACAAAGTACCTAGGAGCACGTGCTGCAGCCGGCTGTTAACTAGTAGCCCGCTTCTCTTCTCTCTCCTCTTCTCTCTCTTCCAAGTAAGCAAGAATATAATATTTAATGTCTTACAGCCCGCCTACATCACCTTATTGTACTTACTCTAAACTCGGCCGACGCCCAGTGGGTGGGGTGGGTTTGCTCAACTGCGGCCCCACCTCACAGTGAAAACGTTACGACTGGAATAAAAAATGCCATATACTCCCTCCGTTCATAAATATAAGCCTTTTTAGATACTACTTCAAATGGAATACAACATACAGATGTATGAAGACATAGTTTAGAGTGTAGATTCACTCTTTTTGCTCCGTATGTAGTAGTCACTTGCTGGAATCTTTAGAAAGACTTATATTTGGGAACGGAGGGAGTACTATACTAATAAAACATTAAGGCCACGAGGCGATGCAGTGCTGGTTACAGGAGGCAAGAAGAAGAGATGCATCCATCGACGATGTCCACCTCCTCGACTCATGGCGCCGGCCCACCGAAAGGCGCCTAAGTAGCAGTGGCTTTCGTGGCCAGGTCGACGTGCTTCTGAACAATGGCGTCCAAAGATTCCAGCCGCTGGAAGAAGGACAACGTCTTTCTGTCCTTGTTTGCCTTGTAGTGGCCTATGTAGACGATTTTCCTCGTAGACGTGGATGTGCAGGTCGACCGTTTCTTGCATGGCAAGGCGCTGCGCGGCGAGCGCGGCCTCGAGGTGCACATTCTTCGTCGCGACCTCCGGCACCTGCAGGGCCACCAGGGCTTGAAATAGTTTGTCACCATGTAGGCCGATGAGGGTGGCAGGCAATGAGGAGCCCGGTAGCGCGGGCTGGAGCGATGACGGCAAGGTCGTCCGCGCTTCTTGACGGCGGTGAACTTGCAGATGGAGTTGACCATCATGTCGTCCATGCGAGAGGCGAAGCCGGCGTCGGCGAGGGCTACGATGCATGCGGTCGCCAGCACCGTCCGGAAACGCTGCGCGGTGCGGGGCCGCAGGCCGGCACCTTGGATGATTTGGCACAGCCGACTGCCGCTCGCGTCCATCGCCTCCATAGGTGCTTGTGGCTTCTGGTCACTTGGTCTTGGATTGGAGTGAGCAGTGTTGTGCAGAGACTTGGGAGTAGATGGATTGGAGTGGTGGGCGCCTTTATTATATGAGAGTCAAACTCGTTGCATTCACATCGTCTTGGCTCTAGTCTGCTTCTCCAATTAATTCCCTCTGCATGTAATTGAGGATGCATCATTGACCGTTCAACGTCTCGGGAACCGCTACCCTCTTCCTCCTTGGCATTCAAGCACCTATGGACCCGTCGACGACGAGGTGCCTATGGTGACTTCGTAAATTTTAAGATGATAGTGCCGTGCGTGTGTGCGTTCATAGGGGTGAGTGTATGCGCGTGTATATGAGCGCTTGTGTCTGTACTGTCCCCAAAAAAACGTAAATGCGTGTCAAAAAGAGACTAGTCAGTATACTCAATATTGTGCACCTCGGAGAGGAAAATGATAGAACTAGTACGTATTTATTTACGGTGCAGATTCACTCATTTTGCTCCATATGTACTCCATCTTGGTGTAGTCTAGTCATTTGTTGAAATCTCTAGAAGGGCAAATAATCCTTTACGGTTTATGAGGCTATACTAGCAAGTAGTTATGCGTACTAGTACAATAGTGGGCTCACATAGCAATTTTGTCTCATGCAAGAGCCTGGCTATATCGTGCTCAATGTTACGCAAATCGCAACGTTCGGTTTGCACTTGGCTCTTCGCCTCTTGAGAAGGCGAACAATGATGTTACTACTCTGCTTCTACAGTGTCGAATACACTGCTGCATGTCCGTCCACCGTGAGCGGGACGGATAGCTTGTTGTGGAAGTTCTACTACTAAGCAAAAGCCTGTCCTCGTTTGCGAGCAACCGCGCGCATGGGCAAGGAGAAGGCGTGTAGTAAAATGAAGCTTCTCCTCGTTCTACGAGTTGACGCGACACATCATAGCACTAGCCCCACATGCTTGCCTCTAAACTTGGCTGAAAGACCCGCAGTGTACAATATATTTGCTGCAACCTCTAACATTTACCCACCACAAATTAAAATATATGTGTTCGTATGCATCGTTCTGATGCAGAGGCCGAGGAGTCCCCCCTTTTCGAAAAAAAAAACAAATTAAAATATATATTCCTGCCTTGACCAGATGAGCGTGCAAACTACAATCACCAGGGTCACAGGTAGGGCCAGAAGACTATTTTAATTTAAAAAAAACTTCGGCGGCCACATAGCATGGAGCTGACCCCAACGATTTTAAGCTTACGAGCACGATACACGCTATCTAGACTACTCTACACATGAAACTGCCACACGGCGTCCGGGCTGCGCTTGGCTCTTCGCCTCTTGAAGTCGAACAATGATGGTGTACTACTGCCTTTGGAGGAGTACTACAAGACGCTTCGGCCATCGGCACCGATTGAACTGCTGCATGTCCATCAGCGTGCGGGAGGGAGAGCATGTAGCAAAGCTTCTCCTAGTCTTGCCAGCCACCACGCTCATGGGCGAGGGAGGGACGCTCTGTCTTTGCGTGTATGACAGGTGGGCCCGACAGGTGTGTGGCCAACCTGTCATACAGCCAAAGGAAGGTGCAGTTAAGTCCGCGAGGGAGAGCATAATCAAACTTCTCGTTGATGTACGAGTTGACACGACACATCAAAGCACCGCACTCGATATATTTCAATAATTTGCGTTTACCGATGCATTAATTACAATGCATGCATGCATGCCGTGACTCTTCTTTTGGTAGTACTTGCATGTGTTGATTTAATGCACCTTGAAGGATGGTTGTGCACGAGGAGGCGAGATCATGCAGACCGAACAGGAACAGGACCCGATGATGGAGCTCTCTAAGGTCTCGATGGACCTCACCGTGCTCCACGCCCTTGTGCCTCCACCCTTGACGCCTCCGGTGTATGAGGTTCGAATACACCTTGTCCGTTGGCTGCTTGAGCAAGGTGCAGGTTTCTTGATTGATGTGTTGTTGGATTGATTTACGAAGTGCAAGGGAGGCACACTGTCTGCGCGGGATGCGCGTCGGCGCCCGGGAACCAGCGGCGATGCGAAAGTGCGGCGGCGGCGGTGGACTCCGTCCTTTCGTCAGTGAGGGTGGAGTGCCCGCACGAAGGCTATGGGCTCTACGTCACTTACCACAAGCTCGCCGATCACTAGAGCGTTTGTCCGCTTGCGCCCTGCAAATGCCCCGTGCCCGTCTGCGGCTATGAAGGCCCGCCGCCGGAGCTCTACCACCACATCAGCACCGCGCATCCCATGCCCGTGCACAGGATCCAGTACGGCAAGGTGCTCCAGCTGCAAGTGCCACTCTCGGAGCCACAACTCTTGCTGTTCGCGGAGGAGGACCGCCGCGTGTTTTTCTTGGTCGGCGGCGTGCTCGACATCGGCGCGCATATCGCCGTGTCGGTCATCTGCATCAGAGCGGGGTCGTCCCCACTGCCGCACTACTTGGCCAAGCTGTGGGCGAACGGCCCGCCGGGGGAGCCCAAAGGCACGACCGACGCTGTCAAGGTGGAAATGGAGGTGACAAGCAGCAAGGATCCCGGCGACGTCGACGTGCAGGAGCTGGCCTTCTTGATAGATCCGCCCAAGCTGCTGGCCGGAGCTAAGCTTGTGTCCCTCCACATTCAGATTGACAAGCTCACATCCTAAATGTTTTGATAGTGCCTTCTATTTATCTTAGTAATATGCTAATATAGGGATTACCTTGGTCTACTTTAGCTTAAGAAATGGTGGGTTTTGGTGGCGCTGCAGCAATTACTTCGACATCAGATCAGTAATTTCCAACAGTCGAACGGATATTTTGTGTCTGTTGGATATAAAGTTCCTTTGGGTAAGAGTACTACTTGTCATCAAAATGGATAAAAGGAGATGCATGTAGATGTATTTTAGTTCTAGACACGTCCCTTTTTACCCATTTTGATGACAAGCACTCCCTCCGTTCCACAATACATGCCTTCCATTTGTCAAAATATAGATGTATCTAGACATGTTTTAGTATATAGGTACATCCATGATAGAGCCAATCGGATGGTTGAGAACACTACAATTAAGTAGCTACAGATCGTGTGTGACTCCCGGATCACGAAGCGGGGTCATCATCCTCTTTTCAAGAAAAACAGGCGCGTGTGTGAGAGGGCGAGTGCATGCGTGCACCTCTTCTCTTCCTGTATAACATACTACTAAACTCAGAGTACAAGTTTTTGAGCTTGCGTCTCATCACATTCCAAATTATTCCATGCTATATTGAATTGCAAACCTGTTCACACCGATCACAACCTAAACGGTTTCCCACTTAGGAGCGTATTAGTACCACGCTAGTATATTGAATTCAAACCTGTTCACACGATCACAACCTAAACGGTTTCCCACTTAGGGCGTATTAGTACTCGGTTATAAATACTAGTATGCCAAGATGGCTGCACATTCCTCCTCAACTCCTCATCCACAAAAACAAACAAGTCATTCAGCATCCTTCCCTTGCGTCTGCCATGGCCAGCGTGAGTTCTGGGTCGAGAGATTGCTACCAGGGAGAGGCGAGCATGGAAGCGGAAGCACGAGAGATGTCCTGCCTCGCTGCGAGAGCAGCCGACATGTCCTGCCACGCGGAAGTAGTAGCATAGAGGTCCCTCCACGCCGCTGAAGCAGCACGAAGGTCCCGCCGCGCTGTCGATGCAGCAGACTGGTCCGGCCGCGCCGTGGAAGCAGCAGAGATGTTCCGCCGTGCCACGAATGCAGCAGAGATGTCCCTCCGCGCCGCGGCGGCCTGGGAAAATTTCTCGCGGGCAGGCGACGACTATTACAGTCGCATGAATGCGATCGTCCATAGCCAGATGGATCAGATCTCCGGCTTGGTGAGGTTGCAGGATGACGTGAAAGCCTTGTTTGAACATGCTACTGGCGTCATCCGGCAACTAAGGGAGGGCAATGAGAGGCTCCGGGCCGAGCGCGACCTGCTGAGGGAGAAGATCGTCCGAAGTGCAGACTAGCAAGAGGAGACCAGTGCCTTGTTGAAGAGGACCGGTGTCATCGTCAAGAAACTTATGGATAGGAATGACATGCTCCGCAACGAGCTGTTGGGGAACGTAGTAATTTCAAAAATTTTCCTACGATCACGCAAGACCATGGTGATGCATAGCAACGAGATGAGAGTGTTGTCTACGTACCCTCGTAGACCAGCAGCGAAGCGTTGGCGCAACGTAGAGGAAGTAGTCGTACTTCTTCCCGATCCAACCGATCCAAGTACCGAGCGTCGGCACCTCCGAGTTCTGCACGTTCAGCTCGATGGCGTCCCTCGAACTCCGATCCAGCCGAGTGTTGAGGAGAGTTTAAATCGACCTGACGGCGTGGTGGCGATGTTGATGTTCCACCGGCGCGGGGCTTCGCCTAAGCTCCGCAGCGGTATATTCGAGGTGTAGTTTGGTGGAAGGGGCACCGCACACGGCTGAGAACGATCTCAATGATCAACTTGTGTGTCATGGGGTGCCCTCTGCCCTGTATATAAAGGAGGGAAGGGAGGGGCTGGCTGCCACCTATGGCTGCGCTGGGAGTCCTACTCCCACCGGGTAGGATTCCCCCAATCCTAGTCCAACTAGGGTTTGACCAAGGGAGAGGGAGAGAGAGGCCACCCCTTCTCCTAATCCTAATAGGACTAGGGAAGGGGAAGGCTGCGACCAGCATATGGCCCCTTTCTCTTTCCCTAAGGCCCATCAAGGCCCATTGACTCCCGGGAGGTTCCGTAACCCCGGTACTCGATAAAATTCCCAATTTCACCCGAGTGATTCCGGAGTCAAACATAGGCTTCAATATATCAATCTTTATGTCTCGACCATTTGAGACTCCTCGTCATGTCCGTGATCTCATCCGGGACTCGAACAACCTTGGTACATCAATATCATATAAACTCATAATAAGCATCATCGAAACTTTAAGCGTGCGGACCCTGCGGGTTCGAGAACTATGTAGACATGACCGAGACACCTCTCGGTCAATAACCAATAAGCGGGACCTGGATGCCCATATTGGCTCCTACATATTCTCGAAGATCTTTATCGGTCGGACCGCATAACAACATCGTTGTTCCCTTTGTCATCGGTATGTTACTTGCCGAGATTCGATCGTCGGTATCAATACCTAGTTCAATCTCGTTCTTGGCAAGTCTCTTTTCTCGTTCCGTAATACATCATCTCACAACTAACACATTTAGTTGCAATGCTTGCAAGGCTTATGTGATGTGCATTACCGAGAGGGCCAGAGATACCTCTCCGACAATCGGAGTGACAAATCCTAATCTCGAAATATGCCAACCCAACATGTACCTTCGGAGACACCTGTAATGTACCTTTATAATCACCCGATTCGTTGTGGACGTTTGGTAGCACCAAAAGTGTTCCTCGGGCAAGCAGGAGTTGCATAATCTCATAGTCATAGGAACATGTATAAGTCATGAAGAAAAGCACTAGCAACAAACTATACGATCAGGTGCTATGCTAATGGAATGGGTCATGTCAATCAGATCATTCAACCAATGATGTGATCCCATTAATCAAATAACAACTCCTTGTTCATGGTTAGGAAACATAACCATCTTTGATTAACGAGCTAGTCAAGTAGAGGCATACTAGTGACACTCTGTAGGTTTATGTATTCACACATGTATTATGTTTCCGGTTAATACAATTCTAGCATGAATAATAAACATTTATCATGATATAAGGAAATAAATAATAACATTTATTATTGCCTCTAGGGCATATTTCCTTGATCTCCCACTTGCACTAGAGTCAATAATCTAGATCACATCACCATGTGATTAACATCGATAGTTCACATCATCATGTGATTAACACCCATAATTCACATCGCCATGTGACCAAGACCCAAAGGGTTTACTAGATTCAGTAATCTAGTTCACATCGCTATGTGATTAACACCCAAAGAGTACTAAGGTGTGATCATGTTTTGCTTTGTGAGAGAAGTTTAGTCAGCAGGTGCCACATTCAGATCCGTATGTATTTTGCAAATCTATATGTCAACAATGTTCTTGCGGAGCTACTATAGCTAATTGCTCCCACTTTCAATATGTATCTAGACCGAGATTTAGAGTCATCTAGATCGGTGCCAAAACTTGCATCGGCGTAACCCTTTACGACGAACTTTTTATCACGTCCATAATCGAGAAACATATCCTTATTCTACTAAGGATAATTTTGACCGCTGTCCATCGATCTACTCTTAGATCACTATTGTACTCCTTGCCAAACTCGGTGCAGGGTATACAATAGATCTGGTACACAACATGGCATACTTTATAGAACCTATGGCCAAGGCATAGGGAATGACTTTCATTCTCTTTCTATCTTCTGCCGTGGCGGGTTTTGAGTCTTACTCAATTTCACACCTTTGTAACACAGGCAAGAACTCTTTCTTTGACTGTTCCATTTTGAACTACTTCAAAATCTTGTCAAGGTATGTACTCATTGAAAAAACTTATCAAGCGTCTTGATCTATCTCTATAGATCTTTAATGCTCAATATGTAAGCAGCTTCACGAGGTCTTTCTTTGAAAAACTCCTTTGAAACACTCCTTTATGCTTTGCGAATAATTCTACATTATTTCCGATCTACAATATGTCATTCACATATACTTATCGAAATCTTGTAGTGCTCCCACTCACTTTCTTGTAAATACAGGCTTCTCCAAAAGTCATATAAAACTATATCTTTGATCACACTATCAAAGCGTTTATTCAACTCGAGATGCTTGCACCAGTCCATAGATGGATCATTGGAGCTTGCACATTTTGTTAGCTCCTTTAGGATTGACAAAACCTTCTGGTTGCATCATATACAACTCTTCTTTAATAAATCCATTAAAGAATGTATTTTTGACATCCATTTGCCAGATTTCATAAAATGTGGCGATTGCTAACATGATTCGGACAGACATAAGCATCGCTACAGTTGAGTAAATCTCATTGTAGTCAACACCTTGAACTTGTCGAAAACCTTTCTGCGACAAGTCGAGCTTTGTAGATAGTAATACTACTATCAGCATCTGTCTTCCTCTTGAAGATCCATTTATATAATATGGCTTGCCGATCATCGAACAACTCCATCAAAGTCCACACTTTGTTCTCATATATGGATCCCATCTCAGATTTCATGGTCTCAAACCATTTCGCGGAATCTGGGCTCATCATCGCTTCCTCATAGTTCGTAGGTTCATCATGGTCTAGTAACATGACTTCTAGAATAGGATAACCGTACCACTCTGTGCGGATCTTACTCTGGAAGACCTACGAGGTTTGGTAACAACTTGATCTGAAGTTTCATGATCATCATCATTAACTTCCTCACTAATTGGTGTAGGAATCACTGGAACTGATTCTGTGATGAACTACTTTCCAATAAGGGAGAAGGTACAATTACCTCATCAAGTTCTACTTTCCTCCCACTCACTTCTTTCGAGAGAAACTTCTTCTCTAGAAAGGATCCATCTTAACAACAAATATCTTGCTTTCGGATCTGTGATAGAAGGTGTACCCAATAGTTACCTTTGGGTATTCTATGAAGACGCATTTCTCCGATTTGGGTTCGAGCTTATCGGTGAAATTTTTTCACATAAGTATCACAACTCAAACTTTAAGAAAGCGACAGCTTAGGTTTCTTGCTAAACCATAGTTCATACGGTGTCATCTCAGCGGATTTAGATGGTGCCCTATTAAGCGTGAATGCAGCTGTCTTTAATGCATAACCCCAAAGCGATAGTGGTAAATCGGTAAGATACATCATAGATCGCACCATATCAAAATAAAATGCTGATTCTGACGTTCGAACACACCATAATGTTGTGGTGTTCCATGTGGCGTGAGCTGTGAAACTATTCCACATTGTTTTCATTGAAGACCAAACTCGTAACTCAAATATTCATCTCCACGATCAGATCGCAGAAACTTTATTTTCTTGTTGCGATGATTTTCCACTTCACTCTGAAATTCTTTGAACCTTTCAACTATTTCAGACTTATGTTTCATCAAGTAGATATACCCATATCTACTCAAATCATCTTGTGAAGGTCGAGAAAATAACGATACTTGCCACGAGCATCAACATTCATTGGATCGCATACATCGGTATGTATTATTTCCAATAAGTCGGTAGCTTGTTCCATTGTTCGGAGAAGCGGAGTTTTAGTCATCTTGCCCAAAAGGCACGGTTACGCAAGCATCAAATGATTCATAATCAAGTGATTCCAAAAGTCCATCGACATGGAGTTTTCTTCATGCGCTTTACACCAATATGACCTAAGCGGCGATTACCACAAATAAGTTGCACTATCATTATTAACTTTGCATCTTTTGGTTTCAATATTATGAATATGTGTATCACTATGATCGAGATCAATGAACCATTTTCATTGAGTGTGTAACCATATAAGGTTTTATTCATGTAAACAGAACAACAATTTATTCTCTTACTTAAATGAATAACCGTATTGCAATAAACATGATCAAATCATATTTATGCTCAACACCAAATAACACTTATTTAGGTTCCACACTAATCCCGAAAGTATAGGGAGTGTGAGATGATGATCATATCAATCTTGGAACTACTTCCAACACTCATCGTCACTTCCCCTTCAACTAGTTTCTGTTCATTCGAAACTCCGTTTGATTACTACTCTTAGCAACTGAACCAGTATCAAATACTGAGGGTTGCTATGAACACTAGTAAAATACACATCAATAATCTGTATATCAAATATACCTTTGTTCACTTTGCCATCCTTCTTATCCGCCAAATACTTGGGGTAGTTCCGCTTCGATGACCAGTTCCATTGCAGCAAAAGCACTTAGTCTCGGGCTTAGGTCTAGACTTGGGCTTCTTCACTCGAGCAACAACTTGCTTGCCGTTTTCCTTGAAGTTCCCTTCTTCCCTTTGCCCTTTTCTTGAGACTAGTGGTCTTGTCAACCATCAACACTTGATGTTTTCTTGATTTCTACCTTCGCGATTTTAGCATCGCGAAGAGCTTGGGAATTGTTTTCGTCATCCCTTGCATATTATAGTTCATCACGAAGTTCTAGTAACTTTAGTGATGGTGACTAGAAAATTCTGTCAATCACTATCTTATCGGAAGATTAACTCCCACTTGATTCAAGCGATTGAAGTACTCGGACAATCTGAGCACATGCTCACTAGTTGAGCGATTCTCCTCCATCTTTTAGCTATAGAACTTGTTGGAGACTTCATATCTCTCAACTCGGGTATTTGCTTGAAATATTAACTTCAATTCTGGAACATCTCATATGGTCCATGACGTTCAAAACGTCTTTGAAGTCCCGATTCTAAGCCGTTAAGCATGGTGCACTAAACTATCAAGTAGTCATCATATTGAGCTAATAAACGTTCATAACGTCGCATCTGCTCCTGCAATAGGTCTGTCACCTAGCGGTGCATTAAGGACATAATTCTTCTGCGCAGCAATGAGGATAAACCTCAGATCACGGATCCAATCCGCATCATTGCTACTAACATCTTTCAATACAATTTTCTCTAGGAACACATATAAAAACATAGGGAAGCAACAACGCGAGCTATTGATCTACAACATAATTTGCAAAATACTACCAGGACTAAGTTCATGATAAATTAAAGTTCAATTAATCATATTACTTAAGAACTCCCACTTAGAAAAATATCCTCAATTCTCTAAGTGATTGCGTGATCCATATCAACTACACCATGACCGATCATCACGTGTGATGGAGTAGTTTCAATGGTGAACATCAATATGTTGATCATATCTACTATATGATTCACGCTCGACCTTCGGTCTCCGTGTTCGAGGTCATATCTTATATGCATAGCTCGTCAAGTATAACCTGAGTATTCGCGTGTGCAACTGTTTTGCACCGTTGTATTTGAGCGTAGAGCCTATCACACCGATCATCACGTGGTGTCTCGGCACGAAGAACTTTCATAGCGGTGCATACTCGGGAGAACACTTCTTGATAATTTAGTAAGGGATCATCTTATAATGCTACCGTCAATCAAAGCAAAATAAGATGCATAAAGGATTAACATCACATGCAATCAATATAAGTGATATGATATGGCCATCATCATTTTGTGCTTGTGATCTCCATCTCGAAGCACCGTCATGATCACCATCGTCACCGGTAGCGACACCTTGATCTCCATCGTAGCATCGTTGTCGTCTAGCCAACTATTGCTTCTCGACTATCGCTACTCCTTAGTGATAAAGTAAAGCAATTACATGGCGTTGCATTTCATACAATAAGCGACAACCATATGGCTCCTGCCGATTGCCGATAACTTCGGTTACAAAACATGATCATCTCATACAATAAAATATAGCATCACGTCTTGACCATATCACATCACAACATGCCCTGCAAAAACAAGTTAGGCGTCCTCTACTTTGTTGTTGCAAGTTTTACGTGGCTGCTACGGGCTGAGCAAGAACCGTTCTTACCTCGCATCAAAACCACAGCGATACTTCGTCAAATAGACTCCGTTTAACCTTCTCAAGGACGGGCGTAGCCTTTCAGTTCAACTAAAGTGAGAGAGCAGACACCCGCCGGTCACCTTTAAGCAGCGAGTGCTCACAGGCGGTGAAACCAGTCTCGCGTAAGCGTCTGGCGTAATGTCGGTCCGGGCGCTTCATCTCACAATACCGCTGAACCAAAGTATGACATGCTGGTAGGTAGTATGACTTGTATCGCCCACAACTCACTTGTGTTCTACTCGTGCATATGACATCAACGCATAAAACCAGGCTCGATACCCTTTGTTGGGGAGCGTAGTAATTTCAAAAATTTTCCTACGATCACGCAAGACCATGGTGATGCATAGCAGCGAGATGAGAGTGTTGTCTCGTACCCTCGTAGACCAACAGCGAGCGTTGGCGCAGCGTAGAGGAAGTAGTCGTACTTCTTCCCGATCCAACCGATCCAAGTACCGAGCGTCGGCACCTCCGAGTTCTGCACGTTCAGCTCGATGGCGTCCCTCGAACTCCGATCCAGCCGAGTGTTGAGGAGAGTTTAAATCGACCGACGGCGTGGTGGCGATGTTGATGTTCCACCGGCGCGGGGCTTCGCCTAAGCTCCATAGCGGTATATTCGAGGTGTAGTTTGGTGGAAGGGGCACCGCTGCAGCTAAGAACGATCTCAATGATCAACTTGTGTGTCATGGGGTGCCCTCTGCCTTGTATATAAAGGAGGGAAGGGAGGGGCTGGCCGGCCACCTATGGCTGCGCTGGGGAGTCCTACTCCCAGGGAGTAGGATTCCCCAATCCTAGTCCAACTAGGGTTTGACCAAGGGAGAGGGAGAGAGGCGCCACCCCTTCTCCTAATCCTAATAGGACTAGGGAAGGGGAAGGCTGTGGCCAGCATATGGCCCCTTTCTCTCTTTCCCTAAGGCCCATCAAGGCCCATTGACTCCCGGGAGGTTCGGTAACCCCGGTACTCGATAAAATTCCCAATTTCACCGGAGTGATTCGAGTCAAACATAGGCTTCAATATATCAATCTTTATGTCTCGACCATTTGAGACTCCTCGTCATGTCCGTGATCTCATCCGGGACTCGAACAACCTTGGTACATCAATATCATATAAACTCATAATAACATCATCCGAAACTTTAAGCGTGCGGACCCTGCGGGTTCGAGAACTATGTAGACATGACCGAGACACCTCTCGGTCAATAACCAATAGCGGGACCTGGATGCCCATATTGGCTCCTACATATTCTCGAAGATCTTTATCGGTCAGACCGCATAACAACATCGTTGTTCCCTTTGTCATCGGTATGTTACTTGCCGAGATTCGATCGTCGGTATCAATACCTAGTTCAATCTAGTTCTTGGCAAGTCTCTTTTCTCGTTCCGTAATACATCATCTCACAACTAACACATTTAGTTGCAATGCTTGCAAGGCTTATGTGATGTGCATTACGAGAGGGCCCAGAGATACCTCTCCGACAATCGGATGACAAATCCTAATCTCGAAATATGCCAACCCAACATGTACCTTCGGAGACACCTGTAATGTACCTTTATAATCACCCGATTCGTTGTGACGTTTGGTAGCACCAAAGTGTTCCTCGGGCAAGCAGGGAGTTGCATAATCTCATAGTCATAGGAACATGTATAAGTCATGAAGAAAAGCACTAGCAACAAACTATACGATCAGGTGCTATGCTAATGGAATGGGTCATGTCAATCAGATCATTCAACCAATGATGTGATCCCATTAATCAAATAACAACTCCTTGTTCATGGTTAGGAAACATAACCATCTTTGATTAACGAGCTAGTCAAGTAGAGGCATACTAGTGACACTCTGTAGGTTTATGTATTCACACATGTATTATGTTTCCGGTTAATACAATTCTAGCATGAATAATAAACATTTATCATGATATAAGGAAATAAATAATAACATTTATTATTGCCTCTAGGGCATATTTCCTTCACGAGCGCCAATGGCTGGTGGAGGAATCCGTGGATGTTCTCAAGCAGCGTCTTGAGGACATGAAAGAGCTCATCGCCGCTCACCGCGGAGACTAGTTCCCGCGGCCTGCAGCAACGCATCAAGAAAGTATAGATCAGCGAGTCAGATCCTTGTCTTCCTTCTTCTTTTGCCCTTGTGTATTTCGGGCGTAGCCGCATGTGGCTTTTTTAATTATCTTTCTAATTATGTAAGACAATTAATCATCCTTATATTTCTGTGGAAGATCAATGTTGCGAGGCTGGAATGAAGAAAACTCTTCTTGTGGCGACCACAGCATTGCTTTGTTCTTCTAGTTCTTTGCTAGGCTTCCTTGAGTTTCTGGTTTCTTTTGATGTAATAATCGGTTTAGGATGTCGATTGTGTCGTCGGTTGTGAAATGTTGGGTTCTAGCGCAGATGTTTGGCCTTTGTTGGTCTCTTGGGATGTTGCGATTTCAATCTGGTACTTTTAGTCCTTCATGTTAGGCTGGAGTTGTGCTGAACTTCTTGTGAATTGTGGTGGTTTTCAGTAATGAAAATCGGAAGGGGCAAGCCCTTCTTTGATAAAAAAAAATCATCCTTATATATTCATCAGTCTTGCTATAAGTCGCAGTAGATGCTATATAGGTCCGTCGGATCTTACATCAAGATCCGTCTTTGTCAGATTTTCTTTTTCTCTCTTAAATCTCAGTCGAGTGAGACATAGCCACGCCATTAAGCAGAGGCTCGGGCGCCATTAATGGAGACCTTGGGAGAGAGGTGGGCGGCAGATGGAGGTAAAGGGCTCTCCTCCCGATAAGCACGCCAGAGGGTCGATCGCACGCCTCTCGTACTCAAATAGCTACCCTGCACGGCGCCTCCTAGCTAATAAAAAATGGGGGCGCATGGCGGCACGTAAATGGTACTAGTAAGTAGAAGCATACGGTTTCAATAATACTTGTGTTTCCGATTGTAACGTGACATCACTTGTTCCAAAATGACTTTGTTGATTGTTAATGTGTGCGCCTTCGCCGTCGGACTGCAAATTTACCACAGCATGTTGGTGCCATGTCATGGCACCAAGCCAAGTTTCATTATTTTCATGCGTGTTTTGGATTTACAGGAATTAAAAACTAAGTTTCTCAATATTTCCAACCCAGCCACGACACCCAAATTTTGAATTTCATTCCCATTTCTTGCATGGAACCTAGAAATTTACCGAGGACACACATGTGATTTTTCAACCAACTTTGGTGCCTTTGGAACATGTGCTTGTATTTCAAATTTGAATTATGCACACAAAGGTGACACGTTCCCTCCGAGAATCACGAGCCTTCTTGAGAGAAGCTCCGATTTGCAAGAAGCTTATACCAAAATTTGTTCCTATTCGGCCAATTTTTTTACCACGGCATGGTACTACCATGACATGACACCATGCCAAGTTTCATGATTTTAAAACCAAGTTTCTCAATGTTCTTGACCGAGCCACGATGCCCAGATGTTTGAATCTTATTCTCATTTTTTTCATGGGAGTAGAAATTCACCCGAGGACACAAATGTGATTTTCAACCAATTTTGGTGCATGGGAGCACGTGCTTGTAGTTCAAATTTGAATTATGCACATTAAATGACCAAAAACTCAATTAATGTGTAAATAAGGCCAAACGAAGGCGGAATAATTCCAAAATTTAACAGGGCACTCATGTAGTTCTATGTTGCCTTTGTAAATAAACTCAAGGGGGACAACGTATATCGTTTCGCACTCAAAGGTGACACGTTCCCTCTCAGAACCACGAGCCTTCTTGAGAGAAGCTTCGGTTTGCAAGAAGCTTATACCAAAATTTGTTCCTATTCAGCCATTTTTTTACCACAAAATGGTAGTACCATGACATGACATCCATGCCAAGTTTCATGATTTTCAGACGTGTTTTGGATTTACAAGAATTTTAAAACCAAGTTTCTCAATGTTCTCGGCCGAGCCACGATGCCCAAATGTTTTAATTTTATTCTCATTTCTTGCATCGGACCTAGAAATTCACCCGAGGACACAAATGTGATTTTTCAACCAACTTTGGTGCACGAGAGCATGTGCTTGTAGTTCAAATTTGACTTATGCACATTAAATGACCGAAACTCAATTAATGTATAAAAAGCGACAAATGAACCGGAATAATTCCAAAATTTAACATGGCACTAATGTAGTTTTATGTTGCCTTTGTTAAGAAACTCAAGAGGCGGGGGGTGTACGTTCCCTCTTAGAACCACAAGCTTCCAAATCGGCCCAATTTTTACCACAACATGTTAGTGCCATGACATGACACCATGCCAAGTTTCATTACATGAATTTAAAATCTAAGTTTCTCGATGTTGTCGGCAGATTCATGGCCTTGATGTTTGAAGTTCATTCTCATTTCTTCCATGGGACCTAGAAATTCAACCAAGGACACACATGTGATTTTTCAACCCACTTTGGTGCCTTTGGAGCATGTGCATGCAATTCATATATAGATTATGCACATTAAAAGTCCGAAACTCAATTAATGTATAAAAAGGCCAAATGAACCCGAAATAATTCCAAATTTAACAGGGCACTCATATAGTTCTATGTTGCCTCTGTAAATAAAATCAGGGGGGAGGCAGCGTATATCGTTTCGCACACAAAGGTGACACGTTCCCTCTCGGAACCACGAGGCTTGTTGAGAGAATCTCCGGTTTTGCAAGAGGCTTATACCAAAACTTGTCCCAAAACAGGGTTTAGATTATCCCGAACATCTCGCTACCTAGACCAATAATGTACTATGATTTGAATTTAACATAAAATGGATACAGATATTTGAATTGGAGAGCGTATGGTACATGTAGTTCATAGTGAAATATGATTACTGCTATATGCATGTCTTTTTGTTATCAAGATAATATTTAAATTATTGTATAACTTGACAAAATTGTATTCAAATAAGGAAAATTGATTCAAATTTAGTTCATATGGTAGCGACAATATATATGTTCACATGGTGGAGTAAAATGTTCATATATGATGGAAGATCAAAATGTATGACTACATCAATTATAAACCGCAAGGTCACCTAATGATATATTCAAATTCAACATAACGGGATTCAAAATTGAAATTGAGATCATGGCATCTGTAATCATATAAAAGGGACATTACTCTTTCTTTGGTGGGAATTGATTTGTTTTTGTTGTTGTTGAGGGAAGTGCGAATCGATTTGGTCTTGTGCAGGGTAATCATGTTCTCCGATTTTTTACATTTTCTTGTAGTTTTTCAATGGCATCTATAGCAATATAGTAAAGGGACATGACTCTCTTGTGTCTTGTATGATTTTTTACGTTAAGTTTGTTACGCGAACAAGGAATCCGCACCTTGTTATCCCGAAATTTTCAAGCTCGAGTATCTTTTGTCTCACCTGCTTTGAAACTCCGATTCTTCAACCCATGCAGCGCCTTGTTATCCGAAATTTGGGCCTTGCGAGAACTCCCTCCTCATCCGAAATCTCTCCCGCAGCCCAGACACGCGGAATCCCCCTTCTACCCCTCAGCCGGAAATGAAGCTCCACGTCGCGGTGTCAAAACCGGTGGGAGTACGCTGGTAACTTACCCTACATTTCGGACAAGCGCGTCCCTGAGCTTGGCTCCCCCCTCCCCCTTCGCCCCCCATTCGTACACCGAGGCCGCCAAAACCCACGAAACCCCACGCTCCTCCGTCGGCCTCCCGACCGCCGCCCAGCCGGAGACTCTTCCCCGACTATGTCGTCCACCGCAATAGCTCGCCGTCCCTCATCCACCGCACCGGATGAGGATCAGTTGTCGATCTAGTCGTCCCGCCGGATCAGCCGCCCCATCCTCCACCTCCAAGGAGCTGCCCCGACGTTCGCCTCGTCTATCGCGCCACCTCAATCCCCACAGCGCCATCTTGACCTGCCCCACCGGAACCGCAGCACCCTCACCAATTCCTCCGATGAAGCCGAGGCGAACTCGGCGCCACCAAGGAGGTTCTGCACTCACTGCTGCATTTTATCTTTTATTCAATCTCACTGGGAAAACGTCGACGTTTGCTGGCTTATTTGGCAAAGAAAAATACAGTACATTATAAGAAATTAATCGGTCAGTTGAATATTCGGGAGCAGTAATTTAATCGTTCAATTTTTTTTCTTGTTTTATTATTTTTTTAGTAGTCTTATAGTAGTCTTAGATTTTTCATTTTGATGAGCCTCGCAGGGAATAGATAAATTCCACCCGCCCAAGTAGAGAACTGTTACAAATAAAGAAGAAACTAATAAATTTAGGTAAGAAACAAGATAAAATAAACCATATTTGATACCGGAATATTCAGTTTGGTAACCGGGCTGACGGTGCTCGATACCGAGCAGACATGGCGTCTCCATCGACGGCGCCGTCGCCGGCCACATCATCCACAGCGTCTCTCGCCCATGTCGTTGCTTCCTCAGCGGCGACTTCCACAACGGCACTAGCTGCAGCTGCTCCGGCTCTTGCTCGCGTCGTGGCTCTGTTCTTCTTTGTCGGTCGCTCTTTGCCTTTGCTCCTGCTTTAGTTCGTGCTGCTGCTCTGCTCTTGCTCTCACTTGCGCTGCTGCTGCTGCTGCCACGACCTCTGGCAGCTTCTGAGGAGTTGCTGCTTAGCACTTCCTTCATGGTGCTCTTGCACAGTGCTCTCTGCTAGTGCGTTCCCTGCTCGGCGTCTGCTGATTTAGATCACTGCTTCTCTGCTACTAGTGCTCGAACGCCCTAAACATCTATTGCAATGCTCATTACTAGTTCAATCAGTTTGACGGTAAAATTCAGTTTATTTGTGAAGTTCATTTTCTTGATTAAGTTCGAGTGAACAGTACTCACAACATCTGTCGGGCGGCCATGGCGCTGACTGATCGTTTACATCTAGCAGTTTTGGTGATGTATTTTACATCATCTATTGCAGATGATATTAGGATCCACTTTAGATTAAAGTTATGCATCTTGTCATGCTTCAGCCTCATCGCGTACACCTTAGCGGAGCTGCTCCAACGATGGAACCGTCCATCACAGTGAGCAGTACCCTCGGCGCCGTTCCGGAGGCCTCGGATCTTCTTCCCGCCTCAAAAGTCACACCAGCATCATCACCATCCTCCACGTCCAACCCAATGATCTTTGAGGTCCACAAGGCTATGCCAAAGAGGTTGTACACTCGTCGCATCACTTTGTTTCTCCATTCCTCTGTTCTTCCAATTCATGTGAGCCAAACACCCAGGTTGGTGAAATCCTATGTTTCCAAATGCCTGTTTTGCACGTGCATTCCTATCCTATTCTGTGTTTTTCCTGTCCCTGCGTTTATAGAATCCTCCAATTCTAAGGAGCCCTTACAGATTTACTTCATTTTCAGATTGGCGTCAAAAAAACTCTGTGTGTTATGTCCTGCTCTGTCGTGCGTCATCCACCCACGAGGTGCACCATCGACGAAGCGTTCACTGCGATAGAGATCCCCCTGCAGACTTTCTTTCGCCGCCTTAGATCATCTTCCCGTTGTCGGCAGCCACGCCAACTGCATTACCATCATTGGTGAGCGAGATGAACACGAGGACTAGACAGTTCGGAAGAGAGGTCGCGATCTTTCGTGTTTGCTTCGTTATACATCGGTTATTATTACCTGCTACTTTATCGTTCAATCTTGAGTTTTAAATTGCCCATGGGTCTCATATCGAGCCAGCAACGAATAGTATCTGTCTACTATCTGGTTCATCTGGGGTCCTCTATGTGGTTCATGTTGGGTGGGCAACAAACGATAGATGATCCATTGTCTATCTTTTTAAACTGAAGCTATAATCTACCTGCTATCATTAGTTTCGGATCCATCCACTCGTTTGCTACCATCAGTCTTGATTTTTGCATGCACCCCTTAGGCCTTACAAAATCTAACTATTTTTTTATTATGCATGTCAGATATTGTACACAATCGTACTGAACATGTAGAGAAAAAGAGAAGACCATTGCGTGCGAATATAATGTCATGCAGATGCTGCTCCATGGTGGGCGAAGTGCCTCCCCCTCTCCTGCATTTCCAGTTGTATTCGAGAGGAAGATAAGCTGTTGGATGGAGATTCGAAGGAGCCGACCATGCTGTTTACCACACAGGTGTTTGCTCTAACTTTGCATCTTGATGTTGGTCATATCATGCATATGGCGCCTTGCATTGCTTACATTATACATCTTATATGTCATCATCTTAGTTTAGATTTGCTTTATGTGAATGCCACCTGTTTGGTTTCTATATCATACTCCCACCATTCCTAAATATTTGTCTTTTAGAGATTTCAACAAGTGACTACATACGGAACAAAATGAGTGAATCTACACTCTAAAATATGTCTATATACATCCGTATGTGGTAGTCCATTTGAAATATCTAAAAGACAAATATTAAAACGGAACGGAGGGAGTATATAGAATTATGCAATGCCATCTTCTTTAGCAGGGCATCATATCGTGAATCATGCAATGCCATCTGTTTAGCAGTCATCGTATATGTGAATTGTATCGTGCCATATTTTTTCCATAATGTGTTCCATTTTTCAGCAATGTTTATACATTCATCTACTCTTCCTGTGCATCAACCATTTGAGTCGGTCATGGGAAAATCTGGAGTGAAAACAAGGTCTTACGAGCGATCGATGCTACTGTCGATGCAGATTTCTTGCTGATTCTGAATAGCTCCTCGAGGAGGATTGAGAGAGAGATGACGGTCGTATTCCCCAGGTGCATGCTCTAACTTGGCTGGGTTATATTGCTCATATCATGCACATGGTGTCTTGCATTGCCATGCCATCTGCTTAGATTAGACATGCTTTGTGTGAATGCCTCCTGTTTACTTTCTATATCAGATATGTGAATTATGCAATGCCATGTTTTTCAGCCAGTTATCATATATGTGAATTATGCACCGCCATGGATCCAGACATCATATATGTGAATTATCTCATGCCATCTTTTTTTTCATTACGTATTCCATTTGTCGACAATCTGTGTATATTGAACTACTCTTCATGTGTATCAGCCATTTGAGCCGGTTATGGAAAAATATGGAGTGAAAACAAGGTCTTGAGCGCAATGGTACTGTTGAAGCATATATCTCGATGGTTATAGGGAGTTCCTCGGAGGAGGATTGAGAGACAGATGACCAGTCCTATATCCCACAGAGGTGTATGCTCTAAGTTGCAATGTTTATATTTCTCATATGATGCATATGGTGTCTTGCATTGCTTAGTTTAGACATCATATGCACAATATTGAATTCTATCTGCTTAGTTTAGAGATCATACATGCGAGTGCCACTGCTTAGTATATGAATCAATTATGTCAATTATATCATGCCATCCTGTATACTTAGACAACATGTATGTGAACTATTTCATCCCAACCTATTTTAGAAAGACATCATATAGTTTTGTCATGTCATCTGTTTAGGTACTCATCATATGTTGAATTATGCCATTATATCCTGTTAAGTTATCCATCATATATCTGAAACTGTGTCATGCTATCCTGTTTAGTTAGGCATCATATATGTGAAATTGTGTCATGTTCTCCTGTTTGGTTAGACAACATATATGTGAATTACCACATCTGTCTATCATACAATGTCTGTACATTCAATTTCTTTTCTTGTTTATCAGCCATTTGAATTGGAGGGGATGATGGCAGTATCTAAGGGAGAAAAAACTCGTTCTTCACAAAAGACAGTGCTACCCATCGATGCAGATAGAACCATGGTTGTACTGGTCCACAAACTAGTCCCACCACACATAATCGAGACTCTTCCAGATTGCACACTTACACTGTTGGGCAGAGAACCAGCTACAACCCATCTAACCGCAACCCCAACGAATAGTAACCCACTTATAGTTGACAAAGCACAATGTCCACCACAGAGTACCCCCACACGAGCAGTTTGTAAAGCTCTGCGGTGCCCAAAGCACGAAGACCACCACAGCTAACCCAAACTCCACGTTTAAGCGGAAGAGCAAGCTGTTCTCGGTCGATTCCGTAGCTATGGTCCATACTCCTTTCTTTGTTGCATCACCAGATTTACTCATACCAACTACTTTCAATTTGAAGGATCAATTGAAACTCCAATGGCGCATGCAGGTATGTTTTAAACCTATTTCTTTAACTGGATTGTTGTTCTAACTTCTTGCTCTATGTTGATTTCAGTTTAAGTTGTATAAACAGTTATGTTCTCATGTGATGCACATTACAAGTGCTGCCAATCTTGTGTAGTTTCTCACACTTATATTACTGTCTATGATGTAGAAAAATATATGAGTTGAATTGTGTCTCTATCTTGATTAGGAACATAAACTAGAATGATATGGAAAATCAGTGACCATAGTACATAGATATATGTTTGTTTCATGTTGTTATCCTGTCCACCTTACTCTTGAACGGTTTAGCAAAATGAGTTTGGTATACTACAAGCTAAACTGTGATGTATGCCTTGTTTCTCTTGTAGTATGCAAACAGAATATTGGAGAAGAGCACCCACTATGCAATGGTAGAAAAGTAATGCGAGATAAGGTTCAAGATAGTGAGACAACCTGTTGGTCTCAAGAAAGGTGATAAAAGCGATCTTGTAGACGGTGAGAAACCCCACAGATCCTGCGTTGATGCGAGTGTTCGAGTTCTTGGCGACACACGGCACAAGCTCTTGAACTTCGCTGCTGAATCACTTGACTTCTTGATCTCAGCTACCAGCTGAAAGGCATCGATCATCGTGCTGCGACAAGAAGCGAAGGACCGAGGAAGTCCTGCAAAATTCAGATCGTACTTTCTTGTGCAACGACAATATTTGGAGGATTTAAGCGCCAAACAAGAGAAAGTTAATAAGCTTGCTAAGCATCTTGCCGACATTATGGGTACCGGGATATTGTTTCTTGAACTCTTGAAGTGGTTTCATTACGGACTTGTTTTGCTGCGGTGTTTATATGTTCTTGTGTTCCCTATATTTGCCTTTGGTGGTGAACTTTGATGCCCGATGGATGTAATATGTGTAATAGCCGTGATAGCCTAGCATAAGTTGCTTGCTTATTTATTTCCTTGTTGTCTTGTTTATTTGTTTGCTTGTAGTCGATGCAGTTCTTTTCCACGGTTTGCTAGTGGCTGCAATAACCTATTTTTAAAACTAGGCCACAATAACCATGGGCTAATATTTTGTAGTGACCTTTGGGCCTCCTACGGGCCGTAGAAAGCGATGGGCCTTCTATGGGCCGTAGAAACAATAGGCCTTCTACGGTCGTGTGAAACATTGGGCCTTCTACGAGCCGCGAAACAATGGGCCTTCTCGGGCCCTATCATCAATGGGCCTTATCACGGTCGTATGATCGATTGGCCAAACATGGGCCAATAACGAGCCGCATTATGGCGTAAGCGGGCTAGAGTTGGAATCGTCCGTTTATGGGCCGACCATAATGGGCCATCGTTAATAGGTTGTATTTGATGGCGCTATGAAAATGGCCCAATGTATTAACGGACCACAAGCGGGTCGATTGTAACCACGAGCTGAATTTGGCCCTAAGCGAAAAATTACGATGTGGGCGTAAGTAAGCGAATGCTCGAAATGAGCCCAAGAATAAATGGGCTCGAGAAGGCGAAAGATAACATGGGCTGGAAGCGGCCCAACTGAATAACGGGCCATTAATGGGTATAAAGTGATACCTTTGTTCATTACGGGTCGATTTCACCACAGTACATTAATGGGTCTAAAGTGATACCTTTGTTCATTGCGGGCGGTTTCACCACGGACGTTAATAGGCCAAGAGTTACATAGGGCCTCATATGGGCTGAAAGGCGTCATGGGCCATACATGGGCCGGAGCGTGAAAACAGGCTGGAATCATATTGGATGGCCCAGATAGCGCTCTTGGGCCTAATTCGGTAGGGCGTAGCGGGCCTTGGGTTAGCGGGCTGTAAATGGGCTATATCTTGAACAGGCTGTTAACGAGGCTTTCCTTGGGCGGCCCGTCACCTTTTGACCAAGTCAAGCGGGCGGCCTTTTCACGAGAATGGGCATCTGTTGGGTCGGGCCACATGTCGGCGTATCATAGGCGCTTTTGTCCAATGAGTGGATGACATCTGTCCCAACAATGAGCCGACCGTGTTTCCTCCGACCAATGAAGATTTTACCGTGGAAAATCCCCATTGGTCGAGGCTGTTAACGGGTTATCGGATCCAAAACCCGACCCGATAGCTTAACGGCGTTCGATTACGGTGGATGCCGCGTGTCGGTCACCCTTGGCGAAAGCACTTACATGACGCGATTTATCGTCATGGAAGTGGACACTTCGTGATGATAATTTTGGTAATGTCATGGAACACTTCTCGACAGCACATGTATGACTATCTTGATTACTCATAAATTTGTCATGGATGTACATGCATGACAAAAAACGCGACCTACTGTGACAAACACGTATCATCATGGAAGTGTATTTTTTTGTAGTGTCTCTGTAGGTGATTCTCAATAATTATAACAAAGGAAGGTTAGTAAGAGTTGGTCTCCATCTCCAATATATCTGTTGGATTTTAGTTGTAATATTTTCCAATGTGGCAATATGAGTTAACATATTACCTGGAGGTCGTCCATTTTCTAATAATTTTGTCCTTGCATGCATTTTTAGGAGAGATAGGGAAAGATTAGCATGGCTGAATCTTCCGCAAGACAGCCAACATGCATGTGCCTAACAAGCGGCAGCAGCTTTACTGACAAGTATGAAATTGATACCTAGCTGCAAGCATTTCTCCTCCATGCCCAATAGAATTAACTTTTAAATAGATAGCAATGTTTATTTATTTTCACATGATTTTGGAGATATAAATTTAGGAAAATGATAGAATTACATGTGAAAGCTAACAAATTATCCTTTGTGGCAATGCTTAAGATCCTGAGTTTAGGATACGGTGCATGACATATCATCAAAGTTTTGAATAGCATGCTGTCTCGACACTATAGCATCACTATAATAATTTGAGGGGCATCATGCTAAGCCACTTAGCACAAACTTAGCACGCTAATGCTACTGCCGCTATTTGCCGTAGCCATCTATTTAGACTTTGCATGTTATACTCTCAAGTAACGGCAGTTGATGCTATGTGCAGATTTCTCTTCTACAAGGTGTACGCAAATGATTGTGCAAATTTATCTTCTAGAAGGTGTACATAGAGAATAGACAAATCGTATGCTTCTCCAAGCGAGTTGAAGGTAGTACCGTGAAGGAAATATTCCCTAGAGGCAATAATTAAGTTGTTATTTATATTTCCTTATGTCATGATAAATGTTTATTATTCATGCTAGAATTGTATTAACCGGGAACTTAGTACATGTTTGAATACATAGACAAACAGAGTGTCACTAGTATGCCTCTACTTGACTAGCTCGTTGAATCAAAGATGGTTAAGTTTCCTAGCCATAGACATGAGTTGTCATTTGATTAATGGGATCACATCATTAGAGAATGATGTGATTGAGTTGACCCATCTGTTAGCTTAGCACGGTGATTGTTTAGTTTGTTGCTATTGCTTTCTTCATGACTTATACATGTTCCTATGACTATGAGATTATGCAACTCCCGAATATCGGAGCAACACTTAGTGTGCTATCAAATGTCACAACGTAACTGGGTGATTTTAAAGATGCTCTACAGGTGTCTCTGATGGTGTTTGTTGAGTTGGCATAGATCAAGATTAGGATTTGTCACTCCGATTGTCGGAGAGGTATCTCTGGGCCCTCTCGGTAATGCACATCACTATAAGCCTTGCAAGCAATGTGACTAATGAGTTAGTTGCGGGATGATGCATTATAGAACGAGTAAAGAGACTTGCCGGTAACGAGATTGAACTAGGTATTAAGATACCGACGATTGAATCTTGGGCAAGTAACATACCGATGACAAAGGGAACAACGTATGTCGTTATTCGGTTTAACCGATAAAGATCTTCATAGAATATGTAGGAACCAATATGAGCAGCCAGGTTCCGGTATTGGTTATTGACCGAAGATGTGTCTCGGTCATGACTACATAGTTCTCGAACTCGTAGGGTCCGCACGCTTAACATTCGATGACGATCGGTATTATGTGATTATGTGTTTTGATGTACTGAAGGTAGTTCAGAGTCCCGGATGTGATCACATACATGACGAGGAGTCTCGAAATGGCCGAGACATAAAGATTGATATATTGGACGGATATGTTCGGACACCAGAAGTGTTCCGGAGAAGTTTCGGATAAAACTGGAGTCTTGGGAGGTTATCGAAATCCCGGGGGAACTAATGGGCCTCGATGGGCCTTAGTGGAGAGAGAGAGAGGGGCTGCCAGGGCAGGTCGCGCGGCCCCTCCCCCTTGAGTCTAGGAAGGGGGGGGGGGCTTCTCCTTTCCCCTCACCTCTCCTTCCTTCCCCCTCTCTCCCTTTTGGTGGAAACCTACTAGGACTTGGAGTCCTAGTAGAATTCCCCTCTTGGGGGCGCGCCAAGGAGGGCCGGCCGGTCTCCCCCTACCTCCTTTATATACGTGGGGAGGGGGGCACCCTAGAACACACAAGTTGATTGTTTAGCCGTGTGTGGTGCCCCCCTCCACAGATTTCCACCTCGGTCATATCGATGTAGTGCTTAGGCGAAGCCTTGCGTCGGTAACTTCATCATCACCGTCATCACGCCGCCGTGCTGACGAAACTCTCCCTCGACCTCAGCTGGATCTAGAGTTCGTGGGACGTCACCGAGCTGAACGTGTGCAGATCGCGGAGGTGCAGTATGATACGTCTCCAACGTATCTATAATTTTTTATTGTTCCATGCTATTATATTACCTCTTTTGGATGTTTATGGGCTTTATTTTACACATTTATATCATTTTTGGGACTTACCAACTAACCGGAGGCCGATCCCGTATTGCTATTTTTTTTGCCTATTTCAGTATTTCAAAGAAAAGGAATATCAAACGGAGTCCAAACGGAATGAAACCTTCGGGAGCATGATTTTTGGAATGAACATGATCTGGAGATCTTGGAGTGCAAGGCAAGAAGCAGCCGAGGCCCCCACGAGATAGGAGGCCGCGCCCCCCCTGTAGGGTGCACCCCTGTCTCGTGGGCCCCTCGGGCGGCCACCGACGTACTTCTTCCTCCTATATATACCTACGTACCCCGAAAACATCCAGGAGCTCCACGAAACACAATTTCCACTGCCGTAACCTTCTGTATCCGCGAGATCTCATCTTGGAGCCTTCGCCGGCACTCTGCCGGAGGGGGACTCGACCACGGAGGGCTTGTACATCAACATCCTTGCCCCTTCGATGAGTTGTGAGTAGTTTACCACAGACCTACGTGTCCATAG
The DNA here is from genome assembly GCA_021605205.1 of Aegilops longissima. Taxonomy (NCBI): domain Eukaryota; kingdom Viridiplantae; phylum Streptophyta; class Magnoliopsida; order Poales; family Poaceae; genus Aegilops; species Aegilops longissima. The sequence continues at coordinate 109,258,463 of CM038676.1, forward strand.
TTATTAGCTAGATGGCTTCTTCTCTCTTTTTGGATCTCAATACAATGTTCTCCCCCTCTCTTGTGGAGATCTATTCGATGTAAACTCTTTTTGCGGTGTGTTTGTCGAGATCCGATGAATTGTGGGTTTATGATCAAGTTTATCTATGAATAATATTTGAATCTTATCTGAATTCTTTTATGTATGATTGAGTTATCTTTGCAAGTCTCTTCGAATTATCAGTTTGGTTTGGCCTACTAGATTGATCTTTCTTGCCATGGGAGAAGTGCTTAGCTTTGGGTTCAATCTTGCGGTGTCCTTACCCAGTGACATAAAGGGTTGCAAGGAACGTAGTGTATTGTTGCCATCGAGGATAACAAGATGGGGTTTATATCATATTGCATGAGTTTATCCCTCTACATCATGTCATCTTGCTTAATGTGTTACTCTGTTCTTATGAACTTAATACTCTAGATGCAGGTAGGAGTCGGTCGATGTGTGGAGTAATAGTAGTAGATGCAGGCAGGAGTCGGTCTACTTGCTATGGACGTGATGCCTATATACATGATCATTCCTAGATAATCTCATAACTATGCGCTTTTCTATCAATTGCTCGACAGTAATTTGTTCACCCACCGTAATACTTATGCTATCTCGAGAGAAGCCTCTAGTGAAACCTATGGCCCCCGGGTCTATCTCTTATCATATTTGCTTTCAATCTACTTTTATTTGCATCGTTACTTTTTGCATCTATATTATAAAATACCAAAAATATATTTATCTTATCTTACTATCTTTATTAGATCTCACTTTCACAAGTGGCCGTGAAGGGATTGACAACCCCTTAATTGCGTTGGTTGCGAGTTCTCAATTTGTTTGTGTAGGTGCATGGGACTTTTGAGGAGCCTCCTACTGGATTGATACCTTGGTTCTCAAAAACTGAGGGAAATACTTACGCTACACTTGCTGCATCACCCTCTCCTCTTCGGGGAAAACCAACGCAAGCTCAAGATGTAGCAAGAAGGATTTCTGGCGCCGTTGCTGGGGAGATCTTCGCTCAAGTCAAGACATACGAAGTACCCATCACAAACCCATCTCCCTCGCATTTACATTATTTGCCATTTGCCTCTCGTTTTCCTCTCCCCCACTTCACCTTTGCCGTTTTATTCGCTCTCTCTTTCCCAATCTCCTCCTCTCTTTTCGCTTGCTTTTTTTCTGCTTGCTTGTGTGTTGGATTACTTGTTGCCATGGAGCAAGATAATACCAAATTGTGTGATTTCTCGAATACTGTTGGGGATATAACTATTTGTGTAAGCCGCCCAGGAGGGGCCAGGTTACGTAAAGAGTTACCAGACAGAAGCCCAAGTCCAAGCATGAAGATGGCGTCTCAACAAGGGGCCTAAGGCCCACAGGCGACCTAAGGCCCGTTGTAGGAAACCGCCATAATGGCATGACTTGTATCATAAGGTAGACTTGACTAGTCAGCGGCGGACCTTTGTTTATGAGCGGCGGGACTCTGTAAGCCACAGGCGTCAACCCGTGTATATAAGGGGCGACCACTTGGCGCTTAGGGCAAAACAACCAATCGAGAACCGGGCATGGCGTGATCCGCTCCACAGTTGCTCGAAACCTCAAACAATACCAACCCAACTAGGCGTAGGCCTTACCTTCACCGTAAGGGGCGAACTAGTATAAACCTCTCATGTCCTTTGTCGATTAACCCTTTAAGCTTCCTAGTTGCGATGGCTCCACGATGAAGTCCTTGCAAGAGGACATATGCGTGACAATTCCACGATAGTTGGCGCCCACCGTGGGGCCAGCGCGCAGTGGTTGAGTTCTTGAAGGGCAGCGAAGGGCTCAAGGGATCTGCATGGGCGGATGACCAAGATTCGTCGCGGCAAGATCTACGCCGACAACGAAGGCTGGGGCCCCGAGGCCGACTCAATTGAGTCTGGTGCGGGTCCCCTTTAGCGGAATCACGTCTTCATCGGCCGGATTGGTGAGCCGGGCCCAGAGCCGGATAGCTGCACCAACCTCATTGAGACGGCTCAGTGTGTGAGACCCGCCCCGATTCAACCTGTCATGAAGCGTGCCTTTGTGGGATGTGTTCATGGAGAGGCACTTTCTGAAGGATCTAAAGATGGCGAAGAGACGGCCGTCCCATCAGATGATGATTCATCCTCCGGCTCAACAAATTCTCTGTATCAGGTCCAAGAAGGCATGCTAGGGGGCTGTTCGGACGACTCTAGCGTTCGAGATTGCTATGAGCCACCAAGCTGGGCAGGAGTCTTCATGGCTGGTACCCAACCCGGCCAAAACTTCGGCGGTTGCGACAACAATAGCGTCCGGGTTAGGGCGGCAGGCAGGAAGGCCCAGCGCCCGCCGACTCAGTCTTGATAGATCTTATGGACAAGTTGGCGGCCTTGTTAACCTCCACGGTTATTCCTGCAAATCGAGATGAGCATAGCGGAGGTGGCAAAGGTGCGTGAGGAGATAGCCAGGGCAAGGAGGCCTTGGCAGCCGAGGACACCGAGCTAGCTGCGGGCGGGCGGCTTTGGATGCACGGCGCGATGACTCGGTCGAAGCTTTCGAGCTTAACATGAGTCTGAATGCATCAAATGAGGTGATCGAAGGAGACATCGAAAACCCAGTCCGTCGCCTCCGGTTTACGATCCTCGGAATATTTTCACGACACCGGAGCTGGTCCTAGCAATCCGCCGAAGCCAATCAATTTATGACACCGGGCGGGAGGGCGGTTCAGCCTCGAGAGACGGCACCTCTTCACGGGAGCATGGCCCGCCCGATACATACCAACACCTCCGGGCCACTTTTCCAACCCCATGGAGAACGATAGCAGCATCGGCGCGTCGGGCGGCTCTTCCGGTGGATGGTGGCGACCGACGGCGGTGGAAACCGGAGGTTAGGGAGCTTCTTCGACGGCCTTGGCACAGCAAGAGACCTATTCTTCTGGCAGGGGCAGATTCATTCCACTCCTCGACCTTGGTAGCACCTCGTCCAAACCGGAGTCCGAGTTGCAGCAGACACATGGAGTCGAGGTTTTATCAAGCAATGCCCACCGTCGCAACCAACCCGGCGGCTATAACCCGTGCGGGATCGATTCGTCGGGAGGATGAGCAGGCGGCTCAATTAGCGGCTCGGCGGACGGCGTATGACGGTTTCCCAGAGTATCAATGACTTCATTGGGCGGGTGGCCATTAGAACGGTGGTGTCCCTTTTACGGTGCCGGCTCTGCGAGATGTCGTCGCCCATGGATTTCAAGGGTCCTCGAAGGTGCCAAATTACGGCCGACTTACAGCCGAGGGCATGGATTGAAAGTTCTGAGATGGCCATGGAATTATTGGAAGTCGACAACGCGGCAATGGCTAAATATTTCACCATGATGTTAGATGGGCGGCCCAAACTTGGTTGAAAAGCTTGCCTCCCAATTCCATCAGTTCATGGGCGAGTTAAAGGCCGGTTTATCGAGAACTTTAAGGTACTTGCAAGCAATTATGTCCATTGTGGACTTGACCAATTATAAGCAGGAGGAGGTGAGTCCACAACTCATTGGGTGCGCGGGTCAAGAAATAATACATTCATCGATAAGATGGATGCCGCTCTGCGATACTTATGCTCCATCGAATTGTCGTTTGTGCCACTAAAGCGAAGGGGCGCTTTAAGCATGATTGCAATGACATGGAGTGCGCTGATGGCGGCTTTGGTTAAATATGCCGATTACGATACTCTTGATGATCCGTGTGCGAGGAGGAAAAGACAGGGAAGGAAAAGAAGAACGGCAACAGAAAGGGTCAGCAGCAATAGCCGGTAAGTCAAGGTGGTAACAAGCATAAGCCGAACGGTAACCCGGCGTTTGTGGCCAATGCTAATGCCCAAGGTAATAACAAGAAGCATAAGGGGAGAGGACCTCCTCGATCTGGTGGCTCAGGTCCATCTCTTGAGCAGCTTTTGAACGAGCCTTGTCCAAGACACGGTACTCGGGAAAATCCTGCCACCCACTTATGGAAGGATTGCACGATCATGAAAGCTTTCAAGAATTCAAACATGTTTGATGGCAATCACAGATCGGTGGCGGTTCAGGCAGGTGGTTTCCATGGCCGGGTGGCGGCTCAAGTTCGGTTTTCAAGGTGGTCAAGGTGGCTATAATCAGCAGCATCCGGTCAAGGAGGGCAGGAGCAGCAGCGATCAGGTTATCGAGTCATCAAAACAGTTAAATGGTGGGCAATACCATGTGTTTACCACTAACTTGTGTAAACGTGACGAAAAGGTTCATAAAGGGCTGTGAATTCGGTTGAACGGCGGTTCCCGTTATCTGAGGTGGTCGAACAGCCTATCATTTGGAGTAGAAGATCACCCCCTCCCGGGTTGATAACCCGGTCGATTAACTTAGTGGTGGCCCCTCGGGTTGGGGATATAAATTCACTAAGGTGCTCATGGATGGCGGAGCAGCATCAATATTCTCTATTATGAGACCTTTCGCCGTATGGAATTACGGTGATAAGGACTTGAGGACATCTAACACTATTTTCCATGGGGTGGTACCCGGTAAGTCGGCGTATCTGTTGGAAAGATCGAGCTGGAAGTGGCTTTTGAGCGAATACGATTCGAGGCTGAGAAGGCGGCGTTTGAGGTAGTCAAAATCGAAGCCCATATCATGCTCTATTTGGATGGCGGCTTATGCCAAGTTTATAGCACGACCGTGTTATGTTTATCTGCAGCTCAAGATGCGGGTTACAAGGGCACCATCACTGTACATGGGAGTCGCAAGGTGGCCTTGGAGTGCGAGGAAGGCGATGCGGCTTATCTGAATCCGTTTGTCTTTGAAGAGGAGCTGAAGTTTTATCAAACTAATGTTGACCCGGCAGATATGACCTCTTTGAAGAAGCCAACCACGAGCAAGACTCGGCTTTGAAATTTAAGTCGGCCGCGAGACAAAACTGGTTGACTTCACTCGGTGACTCTTCCAAGCGATTCGACATCGGTACCAATTTGGATCCCAAATAGGAAAGCGCTCATCGAGTTCATCCGTGAGAGTCGGGACATCTTTGCATGGAAACCTTCGACATGCGGGTGTCCCAAGAGAACTCGTGAGCACACTCTTAATATTGATCCAAAGTATAAGCGGTCGAGCAGTTTCTCCGGCGATTCAATGAGGAAAGGCGAAGGCTATAGGGAAGATGTCGCTTCGGCTCTTAGCGGCGGGTTCATCGTGGAAGTTTTCACCGGAGTGGTTGGCTAACCCGGTGCTTGTGCTCAAGAAGAACGGCACTGGCGGATGTGTGTGGATTACGGACCTAAATAAAGCTTGTCGACTGATCCCTTTTCCTGCCCGCATTGATCAAATCATCGATGCCACTGCGGGTTCGCGCGATTGAGTTTTTGGATGCTTACTCTGGTTATCATCAGATCAGGATGGCGATTAAGGACCAGGAGAAGGCGGCTTTCATTACTCCATTTGGAGCCTTACGCTATGTGTCTATGCCATTTGGGCTCAAGAGTGCCAGGCGACTTATCGGCGGTGTGTGCGAAATTGTCTCCACAGTCAGATTAGGCGCAATGTTCATGCTTATGTGGATGACATTGTGGTGAAGTCGAGAGAAGAAACCTTGATCTCCGATTTAAAGAAACCTTTGATAATCTCGGGTCTACAAGATGATGCTTAACCGGACAAGTGCGTATGTAGGCGTACTGCGAGCAAACTTTTGGGATTCCTGGTCTCAAATAGGGGCATTGAAGCTAACCCGGAGAAGATCAAGGCGATTACCTCTCTGGCTAAACCAGCATGCATCAATGATGTTCAGCGACTGGCGGGTCGCATTGCTGCTTTAAGCCGATTCATAAGCCGGCTAGGGGAGAAGGCTCTACCGCTGTATCAGATGATGAAGAAAACAGACACCTTTGTCTGGAGTGAGGCTGCGGATGCTGCCTTTGAAAATTTAAAGAGACAATTGGCTGAGCCTCCGGTTCTTGCAGCTCCGATTGATAAAGAGCGATTGTTATTGTATGTTGCTGCTAACTCACGTGCGGTTAGTGTGGTCATCGTGGTGGAGCGTAAGGAGAATGGCAAGGAGCATCCGGTTCAGCGGCCGGTTTATTACATCAGTGAGGTGCTCATCGAGTCGAAGCAAAAGGTATCCGCATTGGCGTAAACTGGTTTATGGGGTGTTCATGGCGGCCGTAAGCTAAGCGATACTTCTGGGTCATCCTATAAGCGTGGTAAGTTCAGCCCCTTGGGAGACATCATCGAAATAGGAAGCCACGGGACGAGTTGCCAAGTGGGCCATCGAGCTTGGGCCTCATGGTTTGAAGTATATGCCACGACGGGCTATCAAGTCTCAAGCCCTAGTGGACTTTATCAATGATTGGGCGGAGTTGCGGGCACGGAGGAGAAGCGGATAACACGTATTGGACTATTCACTTGATGGGTCGAGGCGGTTGGAGGCTCGGGGGCTGGGGTTGTTTTAACTTCCCCCCGAGGTGACAAATTTTGTTATGTGCTCCGGCTTATGTTTCCCTGTACTAACAATGTAGCTGAATATGAGGCTTTACTCCATGGCCTCCGGATGGCCAAAGAGACGAATTTGAGCCGGTTAAGGTGCTTGGGCGATTCAGACCTCGTCGCTCAACAGGTGTCAGGCACATGGGATTCTAAGGATCCCCTCATGGCGGCTTATCGTCATGAGGTTGATGTGGTGGCTGGGCACTTCAAAGGTTATCAAATAGAGCACATTGATCGAAGGAAGAATGAGGCGGCTGATGCTTTAAGCCGGCTGGGGTCTCAGCGTAAGCCGGTGCCGCCTAATACTTTTCTTGACATTTTGCATAACCCTTACATCAAAGTGCCTACAGAGGAAGAGCTTGCGATGCCGGACCGGGCGCAGCTGGTGGCGGCTCTCCATGCCATCCCGGACTGGATGGTCCCATACTTAGCCTATATGACCAGGGGAGAATTGCCTGAGGACGATACCTTGGCAAGACAAATCGTCAGGCGGTCCAAATCCATGACCATTGTTCATGGCGAGTTGCATCACCGCAGCGTCACTGGGGCATTTCAATGTTGTGTATCACCTACGGAGGGTCAGGAGATACTTCATGAGATTCATGAAGGTGATTGTGGTCATCATGCCGGTTCAAAGTCTCTGGTGGCCAAGGCTTTTCGTCACGGTTTTTATTGGTGACGGCTCATCGCGATCTGCGGAGGATCTGGTCGACAAATGTGACGGATGTCAAAACTTCTCAAGACGAGCTCATGTGTCGGCTCAAGAATTGAGGATGATTCCAATTACTTGGCCGTTTGCAGTTTGGGGGCTTGATATGGTTGGACCTTTCAAAAGGTCTAAAGATAAGAAGACACACCTGTTGGTGGCAGTGGATAAATTCACCAAGTGGGTTGAAGCAGAGCCGGTCAGTAAGTGTGATGCAGCCATGGCGGTTCAGTTCATCAAAAGGTGATCTTCGTTTTGGTTTTCCGCATAGTATTATAGCGATAATGGCACTAATCTCTCCAAGGGTGCCATGGAAGAGTTCTGTCAACAAGAGCACATCCGGCTTGATGTTTCGGCTGTTGCTCACCCCCAGTCTAATGGTCAGGCAGAAAGAGCTAATCAAGAGATCTTGAAAGGTATCAAACCCCGACTCTTAGTTCCTTTACTGGCGAACTCCGGGTTGTTGGGTGGAGGAATTACCTTCGTGCTATGGAGCATCAACACAATGCCTAACAGGTCTCTGGTTATACACCTTTCTTCATGGTGTACGGAGCAGAGGCGGTTACGCCAAGTGACATCGGCATGATTCACCACAGGTGGCGACTTACGTTGAGGCTGATAACGAAAAAGCTCGTCGGGGATGCACTTGACTTGTTGGATGAAAGGCGAGACTTGGCCATAGCCCGCTCGGCGATTTACCACAAGACCTGCGCCGTTATCACACCCGCGGGTTAGAAGCGAACTTTCGGGAAGGTGAATTAGTGCTCGGCTCATCCAGGATCAAGCGATATGCACAAGTTGTCCCTCCTTGGGAAGTACCTTTCGTGGTAAGCAAGAATCTCAACAACGGGTCATATTACCTCATCGATGTTCGAGAGCACAAAGACTCACGTAAGTCGGAGGAGGAGACCCGTCGGCCGTGGAACATAGCGCATCTCCGGCCCTACTATACTTAAGCCGCTGGCTTTCAGAGTATATTTATATTTTCTTTTTTAGCAATGTATATATTATATAAAGCAATAAAGCAGGACCTTTTTCTTTTCCATCCTACAAGGTTTATGTGTCTTCTTTACCAGGTGATGGAAACGACTAACAGGGAGCAGATCATATTTGAATCCGGTTTTCCCTTTGGTTCGGCTTATGATCATATTTGAATCAAGCCATGGTCATTTGGGGCCTTCATGTTCAAACATAGGTCGTATTCGAACCAAAGAGAACATAGCTGTCGATACCCAATTGATTGGCACACTGCCGAACCCACTTGGGGGCTTCTTGATCATATTTGAATCATAGCTTAACCTCTTTGGGTCTGACATGGATCGTATTCGAATCAGCGTCATTAAACAACTCTCATGGTCACTTGGGGGCTTCCTTTTGAAACATAGGTCGTATTCGAACCAAAGAGAACATAGCTGTCGATACCCATTTGATCGGCATCGCCAAAGCCATTAGGGACTATATGATCGTATCCGAATCTTAGCTTAACCCCTCTGGGACGGTTCTACTGATCGTATTCGAATCAGAGGCCTTTGAAAATCAGGTTTACTTTATTCTATAAGAGTAAATAATACTAAGGGCCAGGTAAACATTATATGTGCCAATTTTGAAGTTAAGTATAAGCTATGCCTTTTTGGGATCAAGTAAGCGGTAAGGTACTCCTTAAACGGTGATACTTATGATGTTTTGGTTCCTACTCCGGATTAACGTTATCTTACATGACCCGGATGTGGTGAGATGCCAAAGGAAGTTTTGTTTTATACGAGGTAAAGCGAAAGCTTTTGGAGGATTCAAGCAAGCGGCGGTACACATTCTTGGGCGGCTTGAGACATTATTAAGCACCGCAAAACATGCGTGAAGGCATGACATGAGAGTTAAGAAGTTTTTCTACCCTATTACAAGACTCCACGATTCTGAATAATGAAGTATTGTTTTCTTTAAAAGACTTAAGTGCTAGGCGGATTACTCCTTTGGTGGACTTGGCGACTCGGGTTATCCTTCTCCGCCTCTTAAATGCTGCTGCTTTGTCTGGAAGGTTGACGAGGTCGATCAATGCAGCAAGGCTTCAAATTCAGCTTCATCATCTATTAAACTGGCGGGTCAACTTCAGGAGCAAAGGTATGCTTCGAGTTGGAGGATCGGTGACATCATCATAATGCGGAGTTGGAATCCTCCGGTTCTCGTTATTATAACCGGCTGGTACTTTGTAAGATCAATATCGTTGCCGATGATGGTGGCCACAGGACGTCGACTCTCACACGGTGGTGAAGTATGATTGGTGAATCGAGCCGTCCTCCTTTAAGCTGGGGTATCCAAGAGCAACATCGCTAAGTCTAGCTCTGGAGCCAATGCTTTGGCCCGACTTAAAGCGGCTATGGCCCGACTCTACGGATGCTCGCCTTAACTCCTGAATCCGTTGAGGTAACACGGCAAGCAGCTTGAGTACATCCTGCAGGAGTTAAGGAGTATCATTTGATAAAGCCACAACGGCCAAAGCATCGTTGTGACCGGTGTACAAGCTGTTCCACTAGAGTGTACACCGCCTTAAGCAATCGGCATATTACGCTTGAGTTGGTACTCACAGGACCTGCGTTTATGCATATAAGATTAAGCGGAGATCATATCTGAAATAGTTATCAAATGAATCATGGTGATGTTCAAAGGTTACACATCACTTACCAAAATTGCTGAGACCATTTGGGATATCTGGTTTTTAAGCGGACAATTGGCGATTGCTTGACAAGAGCTGCTTCTATTGTCTCGGCCGGGTCACAAGTGAAGATTTTCATCCGCCCAGGCCTGCTTCTCCGTCAAAATCCTTCTTCAACTTTTCTTACTCGAGAGATGTTGAAGGCGAATTTGAGTCGGCTTTTGAATCTCAAGCTCTTGGGCGCCAGGCCGGTCTTGAGATCAGCAATCTACAATTCGAATTGACTGGTGGAGACCTGCAACACGCCGGGTTATGGTAAGGTTATGGTAAGATGTTATTAAAGTCTCAAGCACTTTACAAGTAAAGACCCTTGACACTTGGGGGCTAATGTATGCTGAAGAAAATTTTAATTTATAATGCCAGATTATGCATATTAAAGTCTCAAGTACTTTATAAGTAAAGATGCTTGACACTTGGGGGCTAATGTGTATCGCTTCTTTAAAAAGTTGCTATATTACAGCCGGGTTCAAAATGCATTCTTATAAACCGGGTGAGCTAACGATGGCGGTATCTAAGTCTCGACATATTTACATATAAGCGATGAGACTTGGGGGCTGGTCTGATAAGTAAGATTCAGGAGAAATGATATAAGTTATACCTCAGATTTATGCTGTATCTGTTTCACCATGTCAATTTCCAGGTCGCGGCTGTTATGCACTTGATTCAGATAGCCTGAGACTATATCGCCAATGCTTAAGTGGGCATAATCAGCGATGTCCTGTTTGGTCTTCCGGCTTTTGACAAGTTCTTCCTTAGCGGTGCACCTGGCAAGAACAGTAGGCCGCACCGGCTCAACATACTGGCTTTTCAAGTATTCAACTTCCAGTTCAGCCGTCCGGACCGGGCTAGAAATTTCCGGTTTATCGGAGTTATCAAGAGTGCTTTCTTGAAGCGGGTCGGAAGATGGTGTCGGAATTTCATGGGCCGGCTCGGAAGGAGGTTGATGAGTAGAAGCCTCAGGGGCAGTGGTTCCGGGTTCCGGTTCCGTCGCTACCGGATCTTCGATTGGCTTATTCGTCTTTGCCCTCTTACTGGGCTTCGCCTGCACACTGTAATAAAACAAAGGGATGAGTACAAAATATGAGTAAAGCAAAGCATGAGGATAACAAAGGTATGTTACCCAGGGGCATTCTTGAAAGCCGGCATGTTGGATTGCATAGACTCGCCAGAAGAAGGAGAGGTATCCTGATAATTGGAGTCAGATGAATTGAGAGGTCGATTAATTAAACCCGCCAAAGGATAAGCAGAGCATAAGCGGAGATGACCTCAGTTCGGCGCTTCACCTTCGTCGTGTAAGCGGAAGAAAGCTCTACATCCTTGCTTGTCCGGGTTAGCCTCCGGTTCTCAAGCTGTTGTTGCTTCAAAAGAAATTGAGGATCTTGATAAGCTAAGGGATGTGAAAATCTTACTTTCCTGGTCACCCGCCGGGTTTTGTGCTTTGGCAAAGGCTCTGAGTCGGAGGAAATTATAGTTACCTCTTTGCTATGAGCTTGGCTGTTTCCAGTGTCTTCCTGAAAGGCGGAAATATCAATAAAAATAGTAACAAAAGAGTTAAAGAGAATAAGAGATTACCTCTTCCTCATCTGAAGAAGAGTCATCCAATTTGAGTAATTCAGAGGCGCTGGGTTTCTTCTTCTTTGAAGTCCCTGTCTTGGCGTTTTTCCTTTCTTTCTTCTTGGCGGCTCTGGCTTGTTGGGCAGCCTCGTGGTCATATTTGACTTTCCAGAAATCATCACTGGCCTGTGGGAAAGATAAGGAATTATAAGTACAAGGAGGTAAAACATATTAAAATGTACTTATTAAGATTGGTAACTTACTGCAGGAGCCGGGTTATTCTTGCAGAAGGGAAGTAGCCCGAAGGTATTGTTGATAACAGTACCCTCCTTCAGCAGTGACTGGGTTGTAGCATCGGCTACGTCATCTGGTAAGTCGTCAGAACTGTGGCGCATTGGGTCGCTCTGTTCGCCTGTATAAGTGCACATTAAGCCGGAGCGGCTGCTTAATGGGAGTATACGCCAAGTGACCCAGACCCGGACCAAGTCAATGTCGTTCAAACCATTTCCTAGAAGGGCTTTAATCTTCTTGATGGTGGGGTTGAGCGGCAGACGTTCAACAGCGGTCAGTTTATCCGCCAATGGGTGGTTGGATTCAAGTCGCAGGGCGCGAAAGCTGGGCAGAGGCGGCTCGTCAACTGGGGAAGTATCCTGACAATAGAACCATGACAGGTTCCAATATTTGGGGTGACTCGGCAGCTCAGCGTAAGGAAACAGACAGTCTCTTCGTCGCTGGAATGAGATACCGCCAAGTTCAAGACTCGGCCCGTTGGCGCACTCATTCTGCCGGTTCAAGTAGAACAGTTCTCTGAATAAGTGCAGGCTTGGTTCCCCTCCCAGGTACACCTCACAGAAAACTTGGAAATTGCAAAGATTGGACACGGAATTGGGTCCAATGTCTTGAGACCTAAGGTCAAAGAAATTTAAAACTTCTCTGAAGAACTTTGAGCCGGGAGGGGCAAATCCCCGGCTCATGTGATCCGTGAAAACTATTACTTCCCCTTCTTTGGGTTGAGGCTTCTCTTCAGATGGGTCAGGGACACGATAAGACATGACTTCCTTCTTTGGCAAATGACCAGATTTCACAAATTCAGCCAGTTTGCTTTTGGTGACAGTGGATGGGACCCAGTTGCAGGTTACAGGAGCTTTGGTCGACTTAGGCGCCATGACAACAGATTGGCCTATTGCAAAATAAGAAGTTCCAGCTTAAATTTTAACCCGGAAGAAAATATTCAAATTGCTGAATGGTAGCGTCTTAAAGGGGCCTAATGACATAAGGATAATTGGGCAGCATTATTTAAGCCGCCACAAGTGTTAGCAATAGTTTAAAAAGTTTTAAAGACCTGAGAAGGTGCCAAGGTTTACAGATCAAGTGGGATGTGTTTAAACCGGGTATTTGGACAGTTATGTTGAAGGCATTTAACATAAGAAGTGTTCCGGGTGATAAAAACAGATTCCATAAGTTACAACTATTATTTTGGATCAAATGGTCGTTCAGAAAAGACAAATTTCTAGACCTAAGGCAAGTACAGAGAAGTTTATACACTGGAAGGAAGCTTCTGAACAAAGGAAAAGGGATCTGTTTTCATATAAAAAGGGAGTGAAACAGCTACCGCAGCAGTTCCATACCATCTGACGATCAGAAAAGGGCGTCGAGGGTGAGATCTATCAAGGGTTCATAGCGGGCGGCGATGAACACCGACGAACTTGACGAAAACTGTAATGCAGATCTATGTAGCGACCTGACCCAAAATCGGTCAAGTCTCTGTGTCTGTACCATCCCAAGATCATGCTGGCACTCACAGTACATTGATGAAATAATCAAAGTTCAATCACACCTGAATTTATTACACGATTCTCATATCGAGTCTTTATTACAATAGAATAAATTCGGCCGAAGGCCAACTCATGAGAAATAAACTAAGTAAAGCTGCGGAAGCGTAGAAGAATAGCGAGTCCATCCGACTCCAAAGGGCAATCGCCAAGCGCGGAGCGTAGCCTCACTCTGATCGAATACTCCTCTTGCAACATAAGGCGTTGCAGCCGTGTAGTCAGCATTTTGAATATGCCGGCAAGTCATGAAGAGAGAATAACAATAAAATATTACTAATACTATATGCAATTTGGTGTGGGCTCTAAGTTTCATCATTTTGCGAAAAGCCAATTTTTCCCTACTACATGGACTTGCTTGCAAATACTACAAAATTGTTGGTAGTTATTGAGATGGTTCCGCCAACCAATGTCTCATTCCCAAATTACTAAGTCATAACCCCTCAATTAATTTATTAATTTTAGTGTTGAGATTTCGAATACTTCCAAGTTCGAGGCTCAAATTGTCCGTAACGGGGACACGGCTAATCGATTAGATCTTTTCTCTGCAGAGGTTTATGACTTTACCCGCAAGAATCGTTCCCTCCTTTTAAGTCTTCGCACTTCATGGTGTTTGAAGACGGACGAACGCAACAGGGTCTTCCAAGAGTTCTTACGGCCACCGCCGTACCCATCAATACTACCGTTCTTCTACATCTCGTAGCACCGTCCGCCGAGTCACAACTAGGGTTGACCAAGCCAGAGCCCATAATGGCTTGCGGCTGCAGAGTAAGCTTCCGTCAATGGGGTATCCATCCGTCTCTTCGTGGCTGGGTGAAGCTGTCCATAAGATGTCATGGCACTTCTCCATGCATCCCGGCCAACCACTGGGTTCTCCAGGGTGCCCGTCAACCGTCCTCCACCCAGTAGTGAATTTCGAAGTCCATCTTGAACTTGAAGTTCATGGGGTTGTCATCATCTTGACTCTCACATCTCCCTTATGAATTCACTCAACCAATCCGTCTCTGAGCATAGCAAAATAAACTACTTCGTCCCGGGTCATGGTAACAAGGGGAATTGGTTCATCCTACCTCATGATACTACTCAAGAACATAACTTCAAAATTTCTCCTACTGCATGCATGGTGGGGAGGTATAATTCTAATGCAATAAAATCATAGGTATTGTAAAGAAACATGATCAATGACTTGCCTTGCTGACGATCTTCGTAAGCTAGGGACTCGTGGTAGCAAGCTTCGCACTCCGGAAATTCTACCGAGACAAACAACAATCATAATAAGCATATAACATATGACCACTTAACATAATAGCATGCTAACATAACACACCAAACAAACGAATCAACACCCAAAGGAAAACTCGAAGAAATCCAACTCAATGTTTTCCTACTTCAAGCAACAACTAAAAATAGTTTTACATAATAAAAAATTTCTTAACAGAACCTAAGCATGGGTTTATGCTACCTAACAGAAAAGAATTCGTCAAGCAACTAGGAGCAAAAAGAATCACCTTAAAATCTATTATAAAACTCCTATTAGGCCTAAAGCAAATTCTAGTAGGAAAAATAAAATAAAAGTTTTATTTATTATAAATAAAAGTTCATGCTCTAAAGTTACAGAAACTAATCAAGAATAAACTATCACATAATAGAAATAAAATTATTTGCTAACTAAAACAATAGGAAAACAGTAGCTAGTTAAATAATTAAGAATAACATGATTCTGGTTTAAACTATTTTTTATTAATCCTAAAATGCCCAAATAAATTCCTACGGTTAGGCAATGTCAAAACAAAGTTGTGACAAAAGAATCATTAAAAATAATATTCCTAACTCATTTTATAGCAGATTTACTATTCTGTCAAAATCTAAAATAAAGAAATTTTAAATAATTTTAACATGACTAATTATATTTTCTTCAGAAACTATAAGAAATTTGCAAACCAACAAAAAAGAATCACTTAAAATATTAAGTAGATTAAAAGATATGAATTTTTCAAATCTGAAACTATTCTGTTAAAACAGAAAACGAAAATAAAGAAAAAGCGGGCTAATGGGCCTATCTAGCATACAGGCGTTAAATAACTAAACTACGCACGTGGTTTTAAACCGAGTCGGCGGTTTAATAAAACCCTAAATAAACCGATCTAAACCGAACTAAACCGGTTTTATAAACTAAACCTACCGCTTGAAGTCTAATCTACACCGTTGGATTTAGATCTAACGGCGGGGGACTCGGCGACTTACCGAGGCGGCGACGCGACGGCGCTCGGGCGGCGACGGTTCCAGTGGCTCGGTGGTCGGGGCGTCGTGCGGGACCTCCGGGCGGTGCGGCGTGGCGAGGAGTCCGGGGTGGGGTCAGGCGAGCTCGGGAGGTGTGAGGTGTTGGGACGGAGCTAATGGCGGCGCGCTCGGGCTCCGTGGGGTTTCTTGGCGAGGAGAGAGCGCGGGGCGAGGGGAGGGGAGGGGTAAATAGGGGCCTCGACTTGGCGAGGGGCGAAGCGCGCGGCGAGGATCTCGGAGGATCCCGGATCCGGACGATGGCGGCGGCGCGCGCGGTTGGCGTCGCAGGGGAAGACGACGGGTGGGGCCACCCGTCGGTGAGAGAGGGAGCGGCGTCGGTCGGCGACCGGTGGCTAGCCGATTCGGCTGGGCGCTTGGTCGCTCGCGCGTGGGCGGTTGGGGCGCGGTGGGCAGGCCGGGTGGCGCTGGTGGGCCTCAAGCTGCATTGGTGGGCAGGGGCTGGCTCAGCTAGCGCCAGGGTCCTTTCCTTTTTTTGAAAATTAGAGAGAGGAAAAATATTAAATATAAATATTTTATATAGGACATATATATATCAAAATGATCGGGGTATATTCCTATAATTTGAACATTTTCCAGGCAAAACTCAAACTTTATAAAAATCATTTTTCTAAAATTCCAAATAAAACTCAAATTTGAATTCAAACTTTTGGCAATGTTTTTCCTCTGATATTTTTGGAGTGTCATGTTTACTCCTCTCATACTTTTCTCAAGTATTTATCAGGCATAGTTTTGAAATAATTTCCACCGCCAAAATTTGAATTCAAATTCCAACAACTCCAAAACTTCAAACTTCAAATGCCACTCAAATTCAAACAGAATGCATAGATGCTTAGCTATAATTGTAAAACATTCCAAATAGGAAATTTGGGATGTTACAAACCTACCACCTTAAGATGAATCTCGCCCTCGAGATTCGGGTTGGCTAGCAAATAGGTGCGGGTGGTCTCGAAGGAGGTCTTCTTCTCGCTCCCCGGTGGCTTCCTCCTCGGCGTGATGACTCCACAGCACTTTGCAAAACTTGATGATCTTGCTGCGGGTGACTCTGTTCGCAGTCTCGAGAATTCGGACGGGTTTCTCCTTATAATTCAGATCACTATCGAGCTGTATGGCCTCTAGGGGCACTGTGTCTCTCAACGGAATTTCGGCCATGTCGGCATGACACTTCTTCAGCTGAGAAACATGGAAGACATCATGAACTCCGGACAATCCTTCCGGCAATTCCAACTTGTAAGCAACTTCTCCACGACGTTCAAGGATTTTGTAGGGGCCAATGAATCGGGGTGCTAACTTTCCTTTGACACCGAACCTCTTGATTCCACGAAGTGGGGACACACGAAGATATGCTCGGTCTCCCGCTTCGTAAGTTACTTCCTTGCGTTTACTGTCGGCATAACTCTTCTGCCTCGACTGAGCTATCTTGAGCCTATCTCGAATCAGCTTGACTTTCTCTTCGGAATCTCTGATAAGATCGGAACCGAAAAGTGTTCGATCTCCAACATCATCCCACAACAATGGTGTTCTGCACCTCCTTCCGTATAGAGCTTCGAAAGGGGCCATCTTCAGACTGGTCTGATAACTGTTGTTGTATGAGAACTCTGCGTATGGCAAATTATCATCCCAGCTAGACCCATAGTCTAGCACACAAGCTCTCAGCATGTCCTCCATAATCTGATTGACTCTCTCGGTCTGTCCATCTGTCTGCGGATGAAAAGCCGTACTGAACTCCAGCCTCGTACCCAAAGTTTCATGCAACTGATTCCAAAACTTTGAGGTAAATTGTGTTCCTCGATCTGACACGATACTCCTCGGAACTCCATGCAGACATACGATCCTGGTCATGTATATCTTGGCCAACTTAGCACTGGTATAGGTAGTCTTCACGGGAATGAAGTGAGCTACCTTGGTCAATCGATCAACCACTACCCAGATAGAATCATAACCTGAACGGGTCCTGGGTAATCCTGTGATAAAATCCATTCCAAGTTTTTCCCATTTCCAATCGGGAATCGGCAAAGGTTGAAGTAACCTGCTGGTTTCGATGTTCCGCCTTTACTCGTTGGCAAACATCGCATCTTTGCTACGTACTCGCAATATCTTTCTTCATACCGTCCACCGAAACTTTCCTTCAAATCCAGATACATCTTGGTGTTACCGGGTGAATCGAGTATGGTGAATCATGAGCCTCTGAAGGATTAGCTTCCCGAGTTCGGGATCATTGGGTACATAAATACGATCCTCGAACCATATAGCTCAGTATTCATCCTTACGAAACCCTTTAGCTTTTCCTTCATTCATCTTTTCTTTATCTCATCAATTTCCTTGTCCGACTTACGGCTTCACGAATCCTTTCGCCAAAGTGGACTGAACTTCCAGAGTTGCAACATATCCTCTTGGAACTATCTCCAGTCGGAGATCTCTGAGGTCATCGACTAACTCCTGAGGTAATCCTCCTGCTATAAGAGTATTCACATAACTCTTACGGCTCAAAGCATCTGCTACAACATTAGCCTTACCGGGGTGGTAATGCAATCTCATGTCATAGTCCTTGATTAACTCTAGCCATCTCCTCTGCCTGAGGTTCAACTCTTTCTGCGTGAAAATATACTTCAAGCTCTTGTGATCTGTGTAAACATCACAACGGTTTCCGATGAGGAAATGTCTCCAGGTCTTGAGTGCATGCACTACGGCTGCTAACTCCAAATCATGTGTGGCATAATTCATCTCGTGAGGTCGTAGCTGTCTGGAGGTATAAGCTACAACTTTTCCTTCCTGCATGAGTACTCCTCCGAGTCCCCGACGAGAAGCGCCACAATATACCGTAATCCTTGTGTATGTCCGCAAAATCAGCATCGGGCTGTAACCAAACGTTTCTTCAATTCCTGAAAACTGGCTTCACAATCCTCGGTCCAAATGTACTTGGCTTCCTTCTTCAACAGCTCAGTCATGGGCTTGGCAATCTTCGAGAAGTTCTCAATAAACCTCCGATAATATCCTGCGAGTCCGAGAAAATCATGGATCTCCTTGATCGAGGTGGGCGACTGCCAATCGGTGACTGATTCAACCTTGGCGGGGTCAACTGCTATTCCTTCTCCTGAAATAACATGTCCGAGGAATCCGACTTCCTTCAGCCAAAATTCACATTTGCTGAATTTGGCATACAACTGATGTTCTCGAAGTTTCTCCAGAACTAGACGCAAATGTTCCTTATGGTCTTCCTCGCTCTTGGAGAAAATCAGATATCATCGATGAACACCACGACAAACTTGTCCAGATATTCCATAAATACCTTGTTCATCAAATTCATGAAGTATGCAGGGCATTAGTCAATCAAATGACATGACGGTATACTCATATAGACCATACCAGTGGTGAATGCTGTTTTGGGTATATCCTTTTCACGGATCTTCAATCGATGATACCACGATCAAGATCGATCTTGGAGAATACCTTGGCTCCAACTAGCTGATCAAATAGATCATTAATCATTGGCAGAGGGTACTTGTTCTTGATGGTCACGTCGTTCAACGAATGATAATCCACAACCATTCTCAAGGTTCCATCCTTCTTCTCTACCAAAAGAACTGGGGCTCCCCAAGGTGATGAGCTTGGCCGAATATATCCCTTCTCCAATAACTCATTAATTTGGTTCTTGATCTCTTTCAAATCATTCGGGGGCATCCGGTAGGGTCTCTTGGATATTGGGGCTGTGCCGGGCAATAACTCAATCAGAAATTCAATGTCCCTATCCGGTGGCATTCCTGGTAATTCCTCTGGAAACACATCGGGAAAATCTTGCACCATCGGCACTTCCTCTGAACAACTCCGTGAGGGAATTCACTGATTCTTCATCGGCTATGTCTCGATACATACTTGATCCTCTTACGCTCCGGGGTGGTGAGCGAATAGACTTCTGAGCACAGATCTATGTTTCCTTCAAACTTCGTCAACCAATCCATGCCTAGGATTACATCCAAGGTCTGGGTTTCCAATACTATGAGGTCTGCGGGAAATTTATGGTTTCCGATGTTGAGGGTTGCATGACAGCCTAAACCTGCCATCATTTCTCCTCTTGCGGAACTGACGCGAAGGGGGCTTCTAAGGGTTTTAGTGGGCAACCCGTACTTTTCCACAACTACCCTTGATATGAATGAATGCGTTGCACCAGAATCAAAGAGTACCAATACTGAACGTGAATTCAATAAAAACTTACTAACCACAGTGTCTGGCTGATCATAGACGTCCTCCACGTCAATGTGGTTCACCTGAGCACGAGGGAAAGGGTTGGGCTTCTTCGCTGAGCTTCCATTGCCGTTCCCATTCCTCTGCTTGGCCTCCGGGCAGTCGGTGGCATAGTGCCCTGTTTTCTGGCACTTGAAACAGGTGATGTGACTCAGATCCTTCGGAGCCGGGGCAGGACGATGCTGGTTACCATTGCCGTTTCCATTGCCATTTCCATTGCCTGACTTGTTGTCCTGGTTGCGGTTGTTCCCATTTCCTCCATGGTTATGTCCTCCATGGTTGTGATGGGTATGCCCTCCTGAGTATGGGGCATAACGGGCTTCGCTGAGCTCGAGTTGTACTTCCCTGGTTGTACTTCCGCTTGCTATCAATCTGCTGCTGCTTGCCTTCAAGTATGGTGGCCTTGTCTACCAGCTCACGGTAGTTGGTGAAGGTAGCCACCATAAGCTGCATACCCAGCTCGTCATTGAGTCCTCGAGAAACTTTTCCTGCTTTGCGGCATCGTGGCCACATCATCCGGGGCATAGCAAGCTAACTTGCTGAACTCATCCACGTCTCGCCCCACAATGCGGTTCCCTGGCGTAAGTTGCGGAACTCACGCTTCTTGCACTCATGGCTCCAGCTGAAACATGAGCGGTGCGGAAAGCTTGCTGGAACTGATCCCACGTGATGGTGCCGATGGGATAAGTGGCGGTGTAGTTCTCCCACCAAGAAGCTGCAGGTCCATCAAGTTGATGTGCGGCAAAGCGCACTTTCTCTGCATCAGTGCATCCAACAGTGACTAACTCTCTTCCGACCTTGCGGAGCCAATCATCGGCCACAATCGGCTCAGTGCTGCTAGAGAACACTGGCGGATTCAGCCTTAGGAATCGAGTCAAGTTGTCAACAGGGGGTGGTGGCGGTGGATTGTTGTTGTTGTTGTTGTTGTTCTGGTTCTGAATGAGCATCTGCATGAGGGCATTCTGCTGCTGGATCAGCTGGGTGAGCTCCGGCGGGAAGTTGAGACCGGGGTCACGTCTCGGAGGCATCTGGTGTTTTGGAGTGGATGAGAAAATTAGAATAGAACAATGGTCTAATGAGAAAATATCACTACCCATATGAATGCACAATCATAATCACACCAATCATTTATTCATTCCACTCAAACATGGTTCAATCTCGATTACAAAATCTCACGACTAATCGAAAATAACGGCCTAACTGTTCGACGAAAATAAAATAACATGGCGGCCGACTAAATGTCTTCATCAATCATCCTTGCGTCCTCTGGTGCGGTGTCCTCCGGTGTGGCGTCCTCTGATGCGGCGCCTCCTCTTGCGGCTTTCTCCAGTGGAGCTCCCTTCATAATCCTGATCATTGCTCACGAGAGGTCCGTCATCTCCACTCGGAAAAAGGTCCTCTCCCAAGTCCATCTTTTCCTCTAATGCGGCAACATTCATCTTCAGGTTGTCGACTCTCTCCATGAAGTCCGCGATTTCTTCCTCATGGTCAAGGAAGTCTGCGTGTGCCTTCTCCTCCAGTTCCAGTTCACGGAACAACAGCCTCCTGTGTACCTTCGAGTTACGGCGAGTCTGGATCTCCCGTTTCCTGAGGAGACACTCCAAGTCTTGGACATACGAGAGAATGGAGTCGTCCTCTACGGTACGGATGATATCTCTATTCCTTGCTCTGCGAGAAACCATGGCGAGGTCTGATGGATCGAGCTCGGCCCTGTACTCTTCTCGGAGATGTCCAAGTGCACGATAAATCGCCATGTCTCTTCCGAGGATCCAGTTGAAGTCGGTAAACTCAAAGTCAATAGGCTCAGATGTCCTCCGGGTTCTCCTCGAATGTGCACCTCGATCCTGTAGCGGGTATCCGTCGGAAGTGCATTGGTAGGCTTCCCGGTGATCGAGGGCAGAGCAATCTTCAGCTTCTTCACGATCTGGACCAGCTTCCGCCAAGGGCATCGTCTCATCTGGTGGCAAAACTCCGTAGCAAAACTGGGTGAACTCGGCGGCCATCTAGAATGTTGAAAATCGAGAGAAGTCGAAATGAACAGGGAGAATTACGGAATGATAAGGATATAAAATAAATAGTCTTTTCCTATGGCTTTCCGATCCTAGGGGTTACATCCTACGGTCACGTGTGCTCGATACCATCTCTGTGAGCGACCGACCCAAAATCGGTCAAGTCTCGTGTTCTGCATACCATCCCAAGATCATGCCGGCACTCACAAGACATTGATGAAATAATCAAAGTTCAATCACACCTGAATTTATTACACGATTCTCATATCGAGTCTTTATTACAATAGAATAAATTCGCCAAGGCCAACTCATGAGAAATAAACTAAGTAAAGCTGCGGAAGCGTAGAAGAATAGCGAGTCCATCCGACTCAAAGGGCAATCGCCAAGCGCGGGCGTAGCCTCACTCCTGATCGAATACTCCTCGCAACATAAGACGTTGCAGCCGTGTAGTCAGCATTTTGAATATGCCGCAAGTCATGAAGAGAGAATAACAATAAAATATTACTAATACTATATGCAATTTGGCTGTGGGGCTCTAAGTTTCATCATTTTGCGAAAAGCCAATTTTTCCCTACTACAAAGGACTTGCTTGCAAATACTACAAAATTGTTGGTAGTTATTGAGATGGTTCCGCCAACCAATGTCTCATTCCCAAATTATTAAGTCATAACCCCTCAATTAATTTATTAATTTTAGTGTTGAGATTTCCGAATACTTCCAAGTTCCAGAGGCTCAAATTGTCCGTAACGGGGACACGGCTAATCGATTAGATCTTTTCTCTGCAGAGGTTTGCGACTTTACCCGCAAGAATCGTTCCTCCTTTTAAGTCTTCGCACTTCATGGTGTTTGAAGACGGACGAACGCAACAGGGTCTTCCAAGAGTTCTTCCGCCACCGCCGTACCCATCCAATCCTACCGTTCTTCTACATCTCGTAGCACCGTCCGCCAGAGTCACAACTAGGGTTGAACAAGCGAGCCCATAATGGCTTGCGGCTGCACAGTAAGCTTCCGTCAATGGAGTATCCATCCGTCTCTTCGTGGCTGGGTGAAGCTTTCCGCAAGATGTCATGGCACTTCTCCATGCATCCCGCCAACCACTGGGTTCTCCAGGTGCCCGTCAACCGTCCTCCACCCAAAGAGTGAATTTGAAGTCCATCTTGAACTTGAAGTTCATGGGGTTGTCATCATCTTGACTCTCACATCTCCCTTATGAATTCACTCAACCAATCCCGCTCTGAGCATAGCAAAATAAACTACTTCGTCCCGGTCATGGTAACAAGGGAATTGGTTCATCCTACCTCATGATACTACTCAAGAACATAACTTCAAAATTTCTCCTACTGCATGCATGGTGGGGAGGTATAATTCTAATGCAATAAAATCATAGGTATTGTAAAGAAACATGATCAATGACTTGCCTTGTCGACGATCTTCGTAAGCTAGGGACTCGTGGTAGCAAGCTTCAGACTCGGAAATTCTACCGAGACAAACAACAATCATAATAAGCATATAACATATGACCACTTAACATAATAGCATGCTAACATAACACACCAAACAAACGAATCAACACCCAAAGGAAAACTCGAAGAAATCCAACTCAATGTTTTCCTACTTCAAGCAACAACTAAAAATAGTTTTACATAACAAAAAATTTCTTAACAGAACCTAAGCATGGGTTTATGCTACCTAACAGAAAAAAATTCATCAAGCAACTAGGAGCAAAAAGAATCACCTTAAAATCTATTATAAAACTCCTATTAGGACTAAAGCAAATTCTAGTAGGAAAAATAAAATAAAAGTTTTATTTATTATAAATAAAAGTTCATGCTCTAAAGTTACAGAAACTAATCAAGAATAAACTATCACATAATAGAAATAAAATTATTTGCTAACTAAAACAATAGGAAAACAGTAGCTAGTTAAATAATTAAGAATAACATGATTCTGGTTTAAACTATTTTTTTTATTAATCCTAAAATGCCCAAATAAATTCCTACGGTTAGGCAATGTCAAAACAAAGTTGTGACAAAAAGAATCATTAAAAAATAATATTCCCAACTCATTTTATAACAGATTTACTATTCTTTCAAAATCTAAAATAAAGCAATTTTAAATAATTTTAACATGACTCATTATATTTTCTACAGAAACTATAAGAAATTTGCAAACCAACAAAAAAAGAATCACTTAAAAATATTAAGTAGATTAAAAGATATGAATTTTTCAAATCTGAAACTATTCTGTTAAAACAGAAAACGAAAAATAAAGAAAAACGGGCTAATGGGCCTATCTAGCGCCCTGGGCGTTAAATAAATAAACTACGCACGTGGTTTTAAACCGAGTCGGCCGGTTTAATAAAACCCTAAATAAACCGATCTAAACCGGAACTAAACCGGTTTTATAAACTAAACCTACCGCTTGAGGTCTAATCTACACCGTTGGATTTAGATCTAACGGCGGCGGGGACTCCAGCGACTTACCGAGGCGGCGACGGCGGCTCGGGCGGCGACGGTTCCGGTGGCTCCGGTGGTCGGGGGCGTCGGCGGGGACCTCCGGCGGGTGCGGCGTGGCGAGGGGAGTCCGGGGGTGGGGTCGGGCGAGCTCGGGGAGGTGTGAGGTGTTCGGGACGGAGCTAATGGCGGCGGCGGCGCTCTCGGGCTCCGGCGGGGTTTTGCGGCGAGGGGAGAGCGTCGGGCGAGGGGGCGAGGGGAAAACGGGGCGAGGGGGAGGGGTATAAATAGGGGGCCTCGACTTGGGCGAGGGGGCGAGCGCGGCGAGTGGATCTCGGAGGATCCCGGATCTCGCGGGATCCGGCGAGCGGCGGCGCGGGCGGTTGGCGTGCGCGAGGGGAAGACGACAGGGTGGGGGCCACCCGTCAGTGAGAGAGGGGAGCGGCGCGTCGGTCGGGCGACCGGTGGCTAGCCGATTCGGCGCTGGGCGCCGGTCGCTCGGCGTGGGCGGTTAAGCAGTGGGCAGGGGCTGGTGGCGCTGGTGGGCCTCGGCGCTGGCTGGGCCGGGGCTGGCCTGGCTAGCGCCCAGGGGTCCTTTCCCCCTTTTTTTTGAAAATTAGAGAGAGGAAAAATACTTAAATATAAATATTTTATATAGGACATATATATATCAAAATGATGAGGGAATATTCCTATAATTTGAACATTTTCCAGGGCAAACTCAAACTTTATAAAAAGTCATTTTTCTAAAATTCCAAATAAAACTCAAATTTGAATTCAAACTTTTGGCAATGTTTTTCCTCTGATATTTTTGGAGTGTCAGGTTTACTCCTCTCATACTTTTCTCAAGTATTTATCGGCATAGTTTTGAAATAATTTCCCTTTGCCAAAATTTGAATTCAAATTCCAACAACTCCAAAACTTCAAACTTCAAATGCCACTCAAATTCAAACAGAATGCATAGATGCTTAGCTATAATTGTAAAACATTCCAAATAGGAAATTTGGGATGTTACAATCTAAGACAGGAAAGGGACTTACAGATGTAGGGCTGCGGCGGTGGTGCGTCGCGTTTCTCTGATCAGATTCAGGGTGATGCAGCGGCCTGAGTTGATGAAGACGAGGAACTCGGAGGCGGCGGCAATGGCGGAGCTCGAGCGACAGGGAGAGAGCGAGCGGAGGAAGACGACTGGAAGGGGGGGGAATGAAACCCAGGTCACGCCTATTTATAAGGAGAGAATAACTGAGACGGCACGGGAAACGAGGAGATAAGAATTACTATCCAGCGGCCCCGACGCCTCGATTCTCGGAACGGGCAATAAAGACAAAGATCCGTTGGGCCGATTCGGCGGGATAAAAGGAAAGATGACGTCATGACGGGTTAACACGGATCCAAAGAATGACGTCACGCCGGGTTAAAGAAAGTCTTTTTGCGCAGTCCGAAGACTGAAGATTTATGTTTTAAGTTATTTTAAGATTGACATGAGCAGGTTCAAATCAATCTGGGGCCTAATGTTGGGGATATAACTATTTGTGTAAGCCGCCCAGGAGGGGCTGGGTTACGTAAAGAGTTACCAGACAGAAGCCCAAGTCCAAGCATGAAGATGGCGTCTCAACAAGGGGCCTAAGGCCCATGATTTACTTAAGGCCCGTTGTAGTAAACCGCCATAATGGCATGACTTGTATCATAAGGTAGACTTGACTAGTCACCGAGCTGGACACTGTTTATGAGCCGGCCGGGACTCTGTAAGCCGCAGGGCGTCAACCCGTGTATATAAGGGGACGACCCGCCGGCGGCTTAGGGCAAGAAACAACCAATCGAGAACCGGGCATAGCGTGATCTGCTCCCTGGTTATCGAAACCTCAAGCAATACCAACCCAACTAGACGTAGGCCTTACCTTCACCGTAAGGGGTCGAACTAGTATAAACCTCTCGTGTCCTTTGTCCCGATTAACCCCTTTAAGCTTCCTAGTTGCGATGGCTCTACGATTAAGTCCTTGCAAGAGGACATCTGCCGTGACAATTCCACGACAAATACCAATAACAATGATTTCCTTAGTACTCCGATTGCTCCTCTTAATGATGTTGAGTCTTGTGAAATCAATACCGCTTTGCTGAATCTTGTTATGAAAGATCAATTTGTCGGCCTTCCTAGTGAAGATGCCGCTACTCATCTAAACAACTTTGTTGATTTGTGTGATATGCAAAAGAAGAAAGATACGGATAACGATATTGTCAAATTGAAGTTATTTCCATTTTCACTTAGAGATCATGCTAAAGTTTGGTTTTCATCTTTGCCTAAAAATAGTATTGATTCTTGGAACAAGTGCAAAGATGCTTTTATCTCTAAGTATTTTCCTCCCGCTAAGATCATCACTCTTAGGAACGATATTATGATTTTTAAACAACTTGATCATGAGCATGTTGCCCAATCTTGGGAAAGTATGAAATTGATGCTTCGTAATTACCCTACACATGGTTTGAATTTATGGATGATCATACAAAAATTTTATGCCGGTTTTGAAAGTGCAACTATCCCTAGGTGGTTTTGGTAATTCATAACAACATATAACTCATTGAGCTAATGCTATTCCAAGGTGAACATTTCATAAAAGCTCAATGAATGGCATGGCATGGATGATGAAAGTGGATCCCTCAAAATGCTATTGACAAAGGATTGGCTCAAGCTCAAAAGCTCAAGACTCTTCATTTTATATTTTAGTGATTCAAGATCACATTGAGTCTATAGGAAAAGCCAATACTATCAAGGAGGGATGAGGTGTTGCTTAATGAGCCTCTTGCTTCATGTGCTTAGTGATATGCTCCAAAACCCTCAGCTACTTTCTCACATCCACATATGACCTAAACCTAAAGCCAAAATCGGTCTCACCGATTCTTCCTATCCGGCGCCACCGATTCCATATGTCATAGCCACTGCCACAAACCCTAGGCAAATCGGTTCTACCGATAGGGATATCGGTCTCACCGAGATGGGATTGTAATCTCTCTGTTTCCTTTTCATAACTTTTCGGTCTCACCGAAAGAGCGGATCGGTCCCACCGAGATTGCAATGTAAACTCTCTGTTTCCCTTTTGTAACATTTTGGTCTCACCGAAAAGAGCAAATCGGTCCCACCGAGTTTACCTGACCAACTCTCTGGTTAGCTAATTACCAAAATCGGTCTCACCGAGTTTGTGTAATCGGTCTCACCGAGATTACGTTATGCCCTAACCCTAACCATATCGGTCCTACCGAGATGCAAGTCAGTCCCACCAAAAATCCTAACGGTCACTAGGTTTACTAAAATCGGTCGGACCGAGTTTGTTGATTCGGTCCCACCGAGATTGGTAAATTGTGTGTAACGGTTAGATTTTGTGTGGAGGCTATATAAACCCCTCCACCTCCTCTTCATTCGTGGAGAGAGCCATCCGACTAAACCTACACTTCCAACTTACCATTTCTGAGAGAGAACCACCTACTCATGTGTTGAGGCCAAGATATTCCATTCCTACCATATGAATCTTGATCTCTAGCCTTCCCCAAGTTGCTTTCCACTCAAATCTTCTTTCTACTAGATCCAAATCCTATGAGAGATAGTTGAGTGTTGGGGAGACTATCATTTGAAGCACAAGAGCAAGGAGTTCATCATCAACACACCATTTATTACTTCTTGGAGAGTGGTGTCTCCTAGATTGGCTAGGTGTCACTTGGGAGCCTCCGACAAGATTGTGGAGTTGAACCAAGGAGTTTGTAAGGGCAAGGAGATCGCCTACTTCGTGAAGATCTACCGCTAGTGAGGCAAGTCCTTCGTGGGCGACGGCCATGGTGGGATAGACAAGGTTGCTACTTCGTGGACCCTTCGTGAGTGGAGCCCTCCGTGGACTCGCGCAACAGTTACCCTTCGTGGGTTGAAGTCTCCATCAACGTTGAGGTACGATAGCACCACCTATCGGAACCACGCCAAAAACATCCGTGTCTCCAATTGCATTTGAATCCTCCAAACCCTTCCCTTTACTTTCTTTCAAGTTGCATGCTTTAATTTCCGCTGCTCATATACTCTTTGCATGCTTGCTTGAATTGTGTGATGATTGCTTGACTTGTCCTAAGATAGCTAAAATCTGCCAAACTCTAAAACTGGGAAACAACTAAGTTTTTAATTGGTCAAGTAGTCTAATCACCCCCTCTAGACATACTTCAAGGTCCTACAAGTGGTATCAGAGCTTTGGTCTCCATTTGCTTTGACTTCCATAGCTTTTGGTGGTCATAGCCTTGGTTTCACAACCTAGGAGAGTATGGCGTCTAGCGAGGGAAATTATCACCGTAGAGGTCCTTACTTTGATGGTACTAATTTTGCTAGTTGGAAGCATAAGATGAAAATGCATATTCTCGGACATAACCCTGCCGTTTGGGCAATTATTTGTATTGGCTTGGAAGGTGAATTCTTTGATGGGAGAGAGCCGAACCGTGAAGCTAATGCGGAAGAATTGAAGATGTTGCAATACAACGCTCAAGCTTGTGATATCAGCTTCAACGGATTGTGCCCCGAAGAATTCAACAAAATCAGCCGCCTTGAGAATGCAAAGGAAATTTGGGATACTTTGATTGATATGCATGAAGGTACCGAATCCGTCAAGGAATCCAAGTTGGATGTGCTCCAAAGTCAGCTTGACAAGTTCAAAATGAAAGATGGTGAAGGTGTCGCTGAAATGTACTCTAGGCTTGCACTTAGGGAGTGAAGAGATGACTGATAGATTCATCATCAAGAAGATCCTAAGAGCATTGGATGGAAAGTATGATACCGTGTGCACTTTGATTCAAATGATGCCAAACTACAAAGATCTCAAGCCAACGGAAGTCATTGGAAGAATTGTTGCTCATGAGATGTCACTTAAGGATAAGGAGGAACTTCACAACAAGTCAAGTGGTGCTTACAAAGCCTCAAGCGAAGCCCCCACATCATCAAGTGAGAAACAAACCTTCAATGAAGAATTGAGCTTAATGGTGAAGAACTTCAACAAATTCTACAAGAGTAGAAGCAAAGAAAGAAGCTCCAAGTCAAGGTCTTACAATGATAAAAGATCTTCTAGTCGAGAGCGCAATTGCTACAATTGTGGGAGACCCGGACACTATTCCAATGAGTGTATGGCACCCTACAAGAGAAGAGAAGACTCTCCAAAAAGAAGAAGTAGAAGAGAAGAATCACCACCAAGAGAGAGGAGGAGTAGAGATGATCATTATGAACAAAGACCCTCACGGAGAATCAAGGATTCGGAAAGGAAGGACAAGTCATCAAAGAGCTACACAAAACGAAGACATCAAGCTCATGTTGGTGAATGGGTATCCGGCCCCGACTCCGACCATCACTCCGAGAGAAGCTATCACTCCGACTCTGAATATACTCAAGATGAAGGTGTTTCCGGTCTAGCACTTGTCTCAACCAACTCCTACGACATATTTGAATCACCAAATGAAGGAATTGGTAGATGCTTCATGGCCAAAGGTCCTAAGGTAACACACCCTGAGTATATTGATTTTGATGTTGATGAAGATGACTTGCTAGGTGATGATGATTTACTTGTTGACAACTCTAGTGATGAATACTATGATGGAACGTCAATTAATCATGCTAATCAAGTTGAAACGAATGACAATGATAAGGAGAAAATTGAGCGTCTAACTAAAGAACTAAACACTCTTAAGTTAGATCATGAAACTATCTTTGAAGATCATCGAGAACTTTTAAGTGCTCATGAGAAGTTACGCTTTGAGAAGCTCAATCTTGAGCAAGAGCATGAGTTCTTAAAAGCAATCAATGACGATCTTCGTAAGAAAAGTTCTTCTTACATTGCCAAGCATTTACTCTTATCTACTTACATGCCTCAAGTCAAGTCTAGTAACAAGAACAAGAAAGATTCTTCTTTTAGTAGTAACAATAACAATGCTAAATCCAATATTGTTGCTTCTAGTAGTTCTGTTGATTCCACTAATGATTCTCTTAGCCAAGTTACACTTGAGCAAGAAAATAGCTTATTGAAGGGAATTATAGAGAAAGCTGTATACAAGAGCCTTGCTAGGAGTAAGAAATTCGAGGAAATTGTACGCAAGCAAGGAAGGCACCGGAAGAATCAAGGTGTTGGTTTTTAACAAAAGTTCAATGCCAATGGAGTTGAGTGGGAAGAAGATCAATACCCCAAGACGAAGTTGGTTCCTCAACAAGAGAAGTATGATCCTACTTCCTTCAAGGGAACACAAGCACAAGATGATCTTCCACCACAAGACCACAAGAACAAAGGCGAGGACAAGCTTCAAGAAGAGATTGATGCATTTGAAGAAGCACCTAAGGTCTCGGTCAAGTGGATTCCCAAGACTACGTCAAGTTCTACCTCATCAAGTACAACTACAACTCCAAGGATTCCCATCAAGATGATGTGGATCCAGAAGAAGAAGAACTAGAGAGTTCTTGAGGGTGACTCCACCAACATATTTCACTCATATCATTATGGCAAGGACAAGTGCAATCAACTTCCATATCTTGCACTAGGTTAAGGAGTCACAAACCCTCATGTTGGTAAGGCAAGGGACAAGGTAACCTAATGATTTCATGGACATCATTTTGTGTGTGCATCACTCTATGTCTATGGGTATACTTGTTTGTTCCTTGTGGGACTAACCCATGTAGGTATTGAAAGTGCAACTCACTCCAAAGGATTGCTCCAAAAAGATCTACATCAACATTGAGCATCCACATCTTCAACACCTACATGAAGTCATCATCGACAAAACCCAAGGTTAGTTCATCCCTCTTAGGGGGGATCTCACATCTAGGGGGAGCTTAACTCTAAGAATTGAGTCAAAGCAACTCTAATGATGTGAACACATAAATGCTTTATGTAAAAGTGGTAACCCCACTTCAGCTTAAACGATGAGTATGACCTATGATCAAATGTCTATCATTTGACTCCTAAGTCAATATACTCATATATAGATGACCTAGTCATCGTCAATTGCTTGATAGATGCTAGAATTGGTTGTGCATGCTTTGTCACATATTTCATTTGCCATCTTATTGTGTGAGCATGTTGGATGCATACTTTACTCATTCGAGGACATCCACTTGTTGTTTTGATTGATTGGCTTCTTTTTCTTTGGCCAAGTGGATGGACAAGAATGCCTAAGAACCTTCTCTAGATATCTATGCTTTTCTCGTCTCAAACTCTGTTCATGCTACAACACAAAATTTGATCAAGTCAGATTCGAACCACTCTGTGTGAGGAGCACTCGGAGTCCCCGATTCGTCATAGACTTAAACTTCCAAAACTTCTTTGTGATTCTCGGTCTTATCGATTTCACCATTTCGGTCTTACCGAGATCACTTAGTCGATCTAGGTTTTCAATCTCGGTGCAACCGATTTGAACTCTTCGGTCACACCGAGTTGCAATAACTGTACACAGTTTTGCATCTCGGTGCCACCGAGTTGTTCCACTCGGTCACACCGGCAGTGGTCGGGCTATATATAGTCACGGGCAAAATTTGGAAATTTCTCTGAATCTCTTCGCCCGCGCAATAGCTCGCTCTGCCTCCATGGTCTCCGGATCGTCTCCTCATCGCCATCCGCCTCCTGTCGCTGGTATCCGCCGCCGTCAACGGAATTCAACCCCGTCGTTGTCGCCGTAGCGAGTCTCCGCCGAACTAAGGTATGGACTCGATCACTGTGCTTTCCTCGTCCGATTCTCAGCATAATGTGTTCTTATTGATTCTTGCCACGATTGAAACACTCCTATCCAGTCAATGCAATCCGTAGAATAGTTTTGATTCAAAAATTTAGGGTTAGGTTTCCGCCGAAACCATCTCGGACCCACCGAGTTGAAAAACTCGGTCCCACCGATTTGGCTTATGCCATTGCACTAGTGAGACTCGGTCTGACCGAGAATTGCTAATCGGCGAGACCGATTTTAGGACTTTGTGAAACCCTAGCAGTCTCGGTGCCACCGAACTGTGACTCGGTCCAACCGAGTTCATCAGTTTAGGTTCCAAAACTGCTTCGGTATCACCGAGTTTGAAAATCGGTTGATCCGAAATGCTTTCTGTGGAAAACTAAAACTGAATTTTGAGTCATTCTTTGCAAAAATCTCTGCATTTTGTGATGCTCATCCACTCTACCTCATCTATAACTCTTCACAGGGTCAGCAGTCAGTCTTTTGCAGCATGTCAGACCAGAATGACAGTCAGAACAGGTCAGAGGAACAGGTGAACATGAGTGAGGGCACTAGTCTGTGATAGCCTGGCTTATTAGGGATGATAGACTACTCATATCAATAAGGAATTCCTTCTTTTCCGGGAGCCCATTCGGACAGAACTCCAAAGTTAAGCGTGCTCAGCTTGGAGTAGTGTCGATGGGTGACCGACCGAAGTTGCTCCGGTGCGCATGAGTGAGGACAAAGTGCGCAGAAAAGACTAGTATTGATCTGTGGGGCCAGTCTAGATCCCGCCAGGAGTAACGACCACCGCGGGTGTGTCCGGGCGTTACAAGTTGGTATCGAGCCGACCCTCGCGGTTACACGGATGGTTGCGACAGGTGCGTGGTCATGTTGTTCATGACGCTTGTGACCCGTCGTGGCACCCGACATGGCACATGTACGGACCGGAAGCACGACGCTTGTGCCAAGAGGAACGTTCGTGTGGCCCGACGAGGACGTCGGTTCCTCCGAGTGGGGGTGTATGTGATAGCCTGGCTTATTAGGGATGATAGACTACTCATATCAATAAGGAATTCCTTCTTTTCCGGAGCCCATTCGGACGTAACTCCAAAGTTAAGCGCGCCAGCTTGGAGTAGTGTCGATGGGTGACCGACCGAAGTTGCTCCGGTGCGCACGAGTGAGGACAAAGTGCGCAGAAAAGACTAGTATTGATCTGTGGGGCCAGTCTAGATCCCGCCAGGAGTAACGACCACCGACGGGTGTGTCCGGGGCGTTACATAGTCCCTCCAGCTCTTCAGATGAAGGTAGCAGGAGCACCCCAAGCAATTTGCCTAAAGCTGCCACCAGGCAAAGGAAGAAGAAAACCTCAGATTCAAAAGATGAGGATTATAGGGCAGAAGAGGATGAAGCAACCTCCAAGAAGGTTGTGCTCAAAAAGGAGTATGGCTCAGCACATAGCTCAAAGCCTGGACTCAATAAGAAGGTTCCTGCCAAGAGGACACCAATGCCAAAAGTCAGAGCATCAACTCAAATTCCTGAAAAGCCTGATCCCAAGGAGCCAGTTGCTGCTGAAGGGAAGAAAAGGAAAGAGAGGGTCAAGAAGACCACAATCAGAGTTATTGGGAAGTCTTCCATGATGGAAGAGGAAGAAGAGATTGCTGCACCAGCACCAAAGGCACCCAAGCTTATGGGTGATGCTATAAGATAAGGGGCTGCCACATCTAAGCCCAAGGAAGCACCCAAAGCTGCCCCCAAGGCCAAGTCTGCACCAAAGAGGAATACCAGAGTATTCCACTCTCGAGAAGAACAAGGCCCCAAAGCTCAAGCTGCGAAGAAGAAGATGAAGAAGGACTAGTTCTGAGGAAGCTCAAGCCAAAGATACCAGACCACAATGATGCCCATCCTGTGGCTGAGGACATGAAGATCAGAAGAGACAATGGGTTGAGGCTATGGAGGATGACAGATCCATATGCCTCAAGGAGAAGGACAGCTGTGGACTACAGATTCCACACCAAGGAACAACAGGACTTTTATGAGACTGTTCTGCTGGATAAGAAGCCCATAGTGTGTGATATGAGGTGGGTCGACTGGACCTACATGAAAGAAAATGTAGAGCACTATCCTGGAGTGCAAGACAGTTTTGTTGCTGTTGGAGTTGCAGACTTTGTTGGGAAAAAGCTCACCAACTGGAACGATGAACTTATCATGCAGTTCTACTCCACGGCACACTTTTATCCAGATGGCAGGATAGTGTGGATGTCTGAAGGTACAAGGTACCAGTCAACTGTTGAGGAGTGGGCAAAGCTGATAAATGCCCCAAAGGAGAATGAAGATGATCTTGATGTATATGCCAAGAAGAAAATGGACCACAATTCCATGGCACACATGTACAAGGAGATCCCAGACACAGCCATTGAGACACATAAGTTTGGATCAGTCCACTTCCTTCTGTCAGGGCTGCCAACTATCAATAGAATCTTAAGGCATACTCTACTGCCTAAGTCTGGTGACCACAACATGATAAGAGGGCATGCAATCAACATGTTGCATTTGTTTGACGTGCCACAGAAATTCAAAGTCATGAGCCTTATGGTTGAAACCATTAAGAGGACTGCAGCTGATCAGAAAAGGAGTTGTGGATATGCCCCTCAGATCCAGGAGTTGATTAACTCAAAGATGGGCACAGGCAAATATCTATTGGATAAAGAACATTTTCCACTTTATCCATATTTTGAGGACAACGAGGTTGTCATGAATGAGAATGATCCATCGTCAGTTCAAGCACAAGAGAAGAAGGAGAAGGCAAGGAAGGAGAAGGCTGCCAGGATGCCAACTCAAGAGGAGGCATCTGAGTATTTCTTGAAGAACAAGCGAGAGCAGCTCGGATACTTAATAGCATCAACACCGAGGATTGAGAAGGATTGGCCACCTCACTCAAAATCAGGAGAGCTTGAAAGAATCATAGAACAAAAGTTCTATGACTTAGATGTGAAAGTAACTGAGATTCAATCTGCTGTGGAGCAAATACAAGATGACATGCAGGAGAGGAAGGGCAAAACAACAACTGATGCATTTGCCAGAGTGCCTAGAGCCCAGAGGTCATCTGCTGTGCGCCTTCGACACGAGCCACTTCATCTGCACCAGCTACAATCTCAGTGCCACCAGCTCCAGCACCTACATCAGCTCCAGCTCCATCTACTTCAACTGAAGTTTTGGTCCTCTGCGCTATCCGGACTCCACCACCTGAAGATCAAGCCTGAGAGTCGATCTAGCACTATGCATTTTCTATGAACTTTTTGGTAACTTGTTGCCAAAGGGGGAGAAAAATGTATAGATCATAGGCCTTGAGAGAGAGAGTGTTGCTTTTGTTCTCTCTTGATTTGGTGGTTTTTAAACTTGTTTGCTTTTGTTTGCTTGAGATACTATGCTATGTTTGTGAGACATTGATGATCATGTGTTTGATCATAAGCTACACTTATGCATGTTTGATGATATTATCTTATCTATCGTATGTGATCATTCACTTTGCTTGGTGATGAGTGCATGTATTCAATCTTTATCATTTTGAGCGCTCCACCAAGATGTATGTGACATGGAAGAGTAACCCATGAGCCTAATTCCTTGTGCATTTGCAGTCCAAAGCAAATCATAATCTATGCACAAATTTAGGGGGAGCTCTTGCTTATCACATACTTCTCAAAGTGACGATGTTTTTCAATCTTATTATTATTTGACGAAGCTTTGATCTATGTGTTGTCATCAATTACCAAAAAGGGGGAGATTGAAAGTGTCTCATTGAGCTAATGCTATTCCAAGGTGAACATTTCAGGAAAGCTCAATGAATGGCATGGCATGGATGATGAATGTGGATCCCTCAAAATGCTATTGACAAAGGATTGGCTCAAGCTCAAAAGCTCAAGACTCTTCATTTTATATTTTAGTGATTCAAGATCACATTGAGTCTATAGGAAAAGCCAATACTATCAAGGAGGGATGAGGTGTTGCTTAATGAGCCTCTTGCTTCATGTGCTTAGTGATATGCTCCAAAACCCTCAGCTACTTTCTCACATCCACATATGACCTAAACCTAAAGCCAAAATAGGTCTCACCGATTCTTCCTATCCGGCGCCACCGATTCCATATGTCATAGCCACTGCCACAAACCCTAGGCAAATTGGTTCTACCGATAGGGATCTCGGTCTCACCGAGATGGGATTGTAATCTCTCTGTTTCCTTTTCGTAACTTTTCGGTCTCGCCGAAAGAGCGGATCGGTCCCACCGAGATTGCAATGTAAACTATCTGTTTCCCTTTTGTAACATTTCGGCCTCACCGAAAAGAGCAAATCGGTCCCACCGAGTTTACCTGACCAACTCTTTGGTTAGCTAATTACCAAAATCGGTCTCACCGAGTTTGTGTAATCGGTCTCACCGAGATTACGTTATGCCCTAACCCTAACCATATCGGTCCTACCGAGATGCAAGTCAGTCCCACCAAAAATCCTAACGGTCACTAGGTTTACTAAAATCGGTCGGACCGAGTTTGTTGATTCGGTCCCACCGAGATTGGTAAATTGTGTGTAACGGTTAGATTTTGTGTGGAGGCTGTATATACCCCTCCACCTCCTCTTCATTCGTGGAGAGAGCCATCAGACTAAACCTACACTTCCAACTTACCATTTCTGAGAGAGAACCACCTACTCATGTGTTGAGGCCAAGATATTCCATTACTACCATATGAATCTTGATCTCTAGCCTTCCCCAAGTTGCTTTCCACTCAAATCTTCTTTCTACCAGATCCAAATCGTACGAGAGAGAGTTGAGTGTTGGGGAGACTATCATTTGAAGCACAAGAGCAAGGAGTTCATCATCAACACACCATTTGTTACTTCTTGGAGAGTGGTGTCTCCTAGATTGGCTAGGTGTCACTTGGGAGCCTCCGACAAGATTGTGGAGTTGAACCAAGGAGTTTGTAAGGGCAAGGAGATCGCCTACTTCGTGAAGATCTACCGCTAGTGAGGCAAGTCCTTCGTGGGCGACGGCCATGGTGGGATAGACAAGGTTGCTACTTCGTGGACCCTTCGTGGGTGGAGCCCTCCGTGGACTCGCGCAACCGTTACCCTTCGTGGGTTGAAGTCTCCATCAACGTGGAGGTACGATAGCACCACCTATCGGAACCACGCCAAAAACATCCATGTCTCCAATTGCGTTTGAATCCTCCAAACCCTTCCCTTTACTTTCTTGCAAGTTGCATGCTTTAATTTCCGCTGCTCATATACTCTTTGCATGCTTGTTTGAATTGTGTGATGATTGCTTGACTTGTCCTAAGATAGCTAAAATCTGCCAAACTCTAAAACTGGGAAAAGGCTAAGTTTTTAATTGGTCAAGTAGTCTAATCACCCCCCCCTCTAGACATACTTCAAGGTCCTACAGGTTTGAACTTTGCTTCTACAAATCTCTTAGATTAGAGGCACGTTTATGGAAATCACGTTAGGAGATGCTACAAATTTGCTCGATAATATTATGGCTAATTATTCTCAATGGCACACCGAAAGATCTTCTAGTAAAAAAGTGCATGCTATAGAAGAAATCAATGTTTTGAGTGGAAAGATGGATGAACTTATGAAGACGTTTGCTACTAAAAATACTCCTCTTGATCCCAATGATATGCTTTTGTCTTCTTTGATTGAGAATAATAATGAATCTATGGATGTGAATTTTGTTGGTAGGAACAGTTTTGGAAACAATGCTTATAGAGGAAACTTTAATCCTAGACCGTTCCCTAGTAATTCCTCTAATAATTATGGAAATTCCTACAATAATTCTTATGGTAATTTTAATAAGACGCCCTCTGATTTTGAGAATAGTGTGAAAGAATTTATGATTTCTCAAGAGAATTTTAATGCTTTGCTTGCAGAAAAATTGCTCAAAGTTGATGATTTGGCTAGGAACGTTGATAGACTTTCGCTTGATGTTGATTCTCTTAAAATTAGATCTTCTTCTACTAAACATGATATCAATGAGTCCCTCAAAGTAATGAGAATTTCCATTGATGAGTGTAAGGAAAGAACCTCTAGATTGCGTGCTAAAAGAGATAGCTTTATAAAAGCGTGTTCTTCTAGAGTCCGTGAAAATAATGATGACGATCTTAAACTTATTGATGCTTCTCCTATTAGATATATGTTTTGCAATATGAATTTTGATGATTATGGGTCTGATGATGAATCAACTTTGCCTAGAAGGCGTCCCAAGAATTCGGAGTCTTTAGATCTTAATGCTAAATTTGGTAAAAGTGAGATTGGAGAATCCTCAACTTCTAATAATATTGAACCTACTATATTGGATTTCAAGGAATTTTATTATGATAATTGTTCTTTAAAAGGTTGTATTTCCTTGTTGCAATCCATTGTGAATTCTCCTCATTCTTATAGTCAAAATAAAGCTTTTACCATACATATCGTTGATGCCTTGATGCAATC
This sequence comes from Aegilops longissima, assembly GCA_021605205.1. NCBI lineage: Eukaryota > Viridiplantae > Streptophyta > Magnoliopsida > Poales > Poaceae > Aegilops > Aegilops longissima. Next base: position 109,296,931 of record CM038676.1, read on the forward strand.
TTATGATGAAAAACTTAATTTGGAAGTTTGTATACCTAGAAAACTTAATGATGATTGGGAACCTACTATAAAGATTAGAATTAAAGATTATGAGTGTTTTGCTTTGTGTGATTTGGGTGCTAGTGTTTCCACGATTCTGAAAACTTTATGCGATATTCTAGGTTTCCATGATCTTGATGATTGCTCTTTAAATTTGCACCTTGCGGATTCCACCATTAAAAAGCCTATGGGGAGAAAGGATCAATGATGTTCTTATTGTTGCAAATATAAATTTGGTGCCCGTAGATTTTATCGTTCTCGATATAGATTGGAATCTTTCTTGCCCTATTATTCTTGGTAGACCTTTCCTTAGAACGATTGGTGCGATTATTGATATGGAGGAAGGGAATATTAGATTCCAATTTCCATTAAAGAAAGGCATGGAGCACTTTCCAAGAAAGAAAGTAAAATTACCTTATGAATCTATCATGCGGGCTACCTATGAATTTAGTGCCAGAGATGGCACCCGTTGAATCTATCTTCGCTTTTATGCCTAGCTAGGGGCGTTAAACGATAGCGCTAGTTGGGAGGCAACCCAATTTTCTTTATGTTTTTTTTGTTTTTGCTCCTGTTTAGGAATAAATAATCCATCTACCTTCTGTTTAGATGTGGTTTTACGTTTTAATTAGTGTTTGTGCCAAGTTAAACCTATAGGATCTTCTTGGATGATAATTATTTGATCTTGCTGTAATTTCCAGAAACTTCCGGTTCACGAAAACAATTTTTAAAAATCACCAGAACGTGATAAAATAGTGATTAAAATTGCTTCTGATCAATAAACAAATTTCCGAGGTCTTCCTATTTTGGCTGAATTTTTGGAGTTCTAGAAGTTTGCGTTAGTTACAGATTGCTACAGACTGTTCTGTTTTTGACATATTCTGTTTTTCGTGTGTTGTTTGCTTATTTTGATGAATCTATGGCCAATAAAATAGTATATAATCCATAGAGAAGTTGGAATACAGTAGGTTTAACACCAAAACAAATAAAGAATGATTTCATTGCAGTACCTTATGTGGTGGTTTTGTTTTCTTTCACTAACGGAGCTTATAAGATTTCCTGTCAAGTTTTGTGTTGTGAAGTTTTCAAGTTTTGGGTAAAGCTTTTATGGACTATGGTATAAAGGGTGGCAAGAGCCTAATCTTGGGGACGCCCAAGGCACCCCAAGATATTCAATAATAGCCAAAAGCCTAAGCTTGGGGATGGCCCGGGAAGGCATCCCCTCTTTCGTCTTCGTTCATTGGTAACTTTACTTGGAGCTATATTTTTATTCGCCACATGATATGTGTTTTGCTTGGAGCGTCGGTATTATATTAGTCTTTGCTTTTTAGTTTACCACAATCATCCTTGCTGTACACACCTTTTGGGAGAAGCCTATTTGATTAGAATTTGCTAGAATACTCTATGCGCTTCACTTATATCTTTTGAGCTTGATAGTTTTTGCTCTAGTGCTTCACTTATATTTTTCAGAGCACGGCGGTGTCTTAATTTTTAAGAAATTATTAGTCTCTCATGCTTCACTTATATTATTTTGAGAGTCTTTTAGAACAGCATGGTATTTGCTATGGTCATAAAGTTGGTCCTTGAATGATGAGCATCCAAGTTGGGTATAATAAAAACTATCATAGGAAGTGAATTGGATGCTATGATCAATTTGATGCTTGATAATTGTTTTGAGATATGGAGGTAGTGATATTAAAGTCATGCTAGTTGGGTGATTATGAATTTAAATAATTCTTGTGTTGAAGTTAGCAAATCTCGTAGCATGCACGTATGGTTAAAGTTGTGTAACAAATTTGAAACATGAAGTGTACCTGGCTTGTGCATCCTTATGAGTGGCAGTCGGGGACGAGCGATGGTCTTTTCCTACCAATCTATCCCCCTAGGAGCATGCACGTAGTACTTGATTTTTGATGACTTCTAAATTTTTGCAATAATTATATGAGTTCTTTTGACTAATGTTGAGTCCATGGATTATACGCACTTTTATCTTTCCGCCATTGCTAGCCTCTTCGGCACCGTGAATTGCCCTTTCTCACCTTGAGAGTTGGTGCAAACTTCACCGGTGCATCCAAACCCCATGATACGATACACTCTATCACACATAAACCTCCCTATATATTCCTCAAAACAGCCACCATACCTACCTATTATGGCATTTCCATAGTCATTCTGAGATATTGCCATGCAACTTTCCACCGTTCCGTTCTTCATCATCATGACATACTTTACTTTTGTCATGTTGCCATTGCATGATCATGTAGTTGACATCGTATTTGTGGCAAAGCCACCATGCATTATTTTTCATACATGTCACTCTTGATTCATTGCACCATCCCGGTACACCCCCGGAGGCATTCATATAGAGTCATATCTTGTTCTAGTTTCGAGTTGTAATTCTTATGTTGTAATCAATAGAAGTGTGATGATCATCATTATTAGAGCATTGCCCAAAGAAAAAAAAAAGAAAGGACAAAAAAAATAAAGGCCCAAAGAAAAAAAAGGAAAAAAAAGAAAAAAAAGAAAAAGGGCAATGTTACTATCTCTTTTTCCACACTTATGCTTCAAAGTAGCACCTTGTTCTTCATGTAGTGAGTCTCATATATTGTGCTTGAAAGTAGCACCATGTTTTTCATATAGTGAGTCTCATAAGTTGTCTTTTTCATACTAGTGGGAATTTTTCGTTACAGAACTTGGCTTGTATATTCCTACGATGGGCTTCCTCAAATGCCCTTGGTCTTCGTGAGCAAGCAAGTTGGATGCACACCCACTAGTTTTCTTTTGTTGAGCATTCATTTATAGCTCTAGTGCATCCGTTCCATTGCAATCCCTACTCCTCATGTTGACATCAATTGATGGTCATCTCCATAGCCCGTTGATTATCCTCGTCAATGTGAGACTTTCTCCTTTTTTTGTCTTCTCCACACAATTCCCATCATCATATTCTATTCCACCCATAGTTCTATACCCATGGCTCACGCTCATGTATTGCGTGAAGGTTGAATTTTTTTGAGATTGTTTAAGTATGAAACAATTGCTTGGCTTGTCATCGGGGGTATAGAAGTTGGGAACATCTGTGTGTGACGAAAATGAAGCATAGCCTAACTATATGATTATGTAGGGATGAACTTTCTTTTGCCATGCTATTTTGAGAAGACATGATTACTTTGATTAGTATTACTTGAAGTGTTACTATTTATTTTATCATTATGAACTTTTATTTTGAATCATTTGGATATGAACATTCATGCCACAATAAAGAAAATTACATTGAGAATTATGCTAGGTAGAATTCCACATCAAAAATTTCTTTTTTTATCACTTACCTACTCGAGGACGAGCATGAATTAAGCTTGGGGATGCTTGATACGTCTCCAACGTATCTATAATTTTTGATTGTTCCATGCTATTATATTACCTCTTTTGGATTTATGGGCTTTATTTTACACATTTATATCATTTTTGGGAATAACCTACTAACCGGAGGCCCAGCCCGTATTGCTTTTTTTTTGCCTATTTCAGTATTTCAAAGAAAAGGAATATCAAACGGAGTCCAAACGGAATAAAACCTTCGGGAGCGTGATTTCTGGAACGAACGTGATCCGGAGAGCTTGGAGTGCAAGGCAAGAAGCAGCTGAGGCCCCCACGAGATAGGAGGTCGCCCCCCTGTCTCTTGGGCCCCTCGGGCGGCCACCGACGTACTTCTTCCTCCTATATATACCTGCGTACCCCGAAAACATCCAGGAGCACCACGACACACAATTTCCACCGCCGTAACCTTCTGTATCCGTGAGATCTCATCTTGGAGCCTTCGCCGACACTCTGCCGGAGGGGGACTCGACCACTGAGGGCTTTTACATCAACTTCCTTGCCCCTCCGATGAGTTGTGAGTAGTTTACCACAGACTACGGGTCCATAGTTATTAGCTAGATGGCTTCTTCTCTCTTTTTGGATCTCAATACAATGTTCTCCCCCTCTCTTGTGGAGATCTATTCGATGTAAACTCTTTTTGCGGTGTGTTTGTCGAGATCCGATGAATTGTGGGTTTATGATCAAGTTTATCTATGAATAATATTTGAATCTTATCTGAATTCTTTTATGTATGATTGAGTTATCTTTGCAAGTCTCTTCGAATTATCAGTTTGGTTTGGCCTACTAGATTGATCTTTCTTGCCATGGGAGAAGTGCTTAGCTTTGGGTTCAATCTTGCGTTGTCCTTACCAAAGGATGTAAAGGGTTGCAAGGAACGTATTGTATTGTTGCCATCGAGGATAACAAGATGGGCTTTATATCATATTGCATGAGTTTATCCCTCTACATATGTCATCTTGCTTAATGTGTTACAATGTTCTTATGAACTTAATACTCTAGATGCAGGCAGGAGTCGGTCGATGTGTGGAGTAATAGTAGTAGATGCAGGCAGGAGTCGGTCTACTTGTTATGGACGTGATGCCTATATACACGATTATGCCTAGATAATCTCATAATTATGCGCTTTTCTATCAATTGCTCGACAGTAATTTGTTCACCCACCGTAATACTTATGCTATCTCGAGAGAAGCCTCTAGTGAAACCTAGGGCCCCCGGATCTATCTCTTATCATATTTGCTTTCAATCTACTTTTATTTGCATCGTTACTTTTTGCATCTATATTATGAAATACCAAAAATATATTTATCTTATCTTACTATCTTTATTAGATCTCACTTTCGCAAGTGGCCGTGAAGGGATTGACAACCCCTTTATTGCGGTTGGTTGCGAGTTCTCAGTTTGTTTGTGTAGGTGCATGGGACTTTTGAGGAGCCTCCTACTGGATTGATATCTTGGTTCTCAAAAACTGAGGGAAATACTTACGCTATAGTTGCTGCATCACCCGCTCCTCTTCGGGGAAAACCAACGCAAGCTCAAGACGTAGCACCGTACTTTTGGTACTAGGATCGGTCGGATCATGAAGACGTACGACTACATCAATCGCGTTGTCATTACGCTTCCGCTTTCGGTCTACGAGAGTACATGGACAACACTCTCCCCTCTCGTTGCTATGCATCACCTAGATGGATCTTGCATGTGCGTAGGAATTTTTTTGAAATTACTGTGTTCCCCAACATACCCAGCACTGGAGTGATTACATTAGCCTCTTCTTCTCTGTGGTGTCTGATACGTCTCCGTTGTATATACTTTTCCAAACACTTTTGCCCTTGTTTTGGACTCTAACTTGCATGATTTGAATGGAACTAACCCGGACTGACGCTGTTTTCAGCAGACTTTCCATGATGTTATTTATGTGCAGGAACAAAAGTTCTCGGAATGACCTGAAACTCCACGGAACGTCTATTTGGAAATAATAAAAAATCCTTGCAAAAGATGAAGACCAGGGGGCCCACACCCGGCCCCCTACCTTGTGGGCCCCCTGGAGCTCCTCCGACGCCAAATCCCACTACAAAAAAAATACACTTTCGTGATGATACGTGTTTGTCACAGTAGGTCGCTTTTTTTGTCATGCATGTACATCCATGACAAATTTATGAGAATCAAGATAGTCATACCTGTCTTTGTCGAGAAGTGTTCCATGACATTACCAAAATTATCATCACGGAAGTGTCCACTTCCATGACGATAAATCGCGCGTCACAGAAGTGCTTTCGTCAAGGGTGACCGACACGTGGCATCCACCATAACGGAATGTCGTTAAGCTATCGGGTCGGGTTTTGGATCCGATAACCCGTTAACAGCTCTGACCAATGGGGATTTTCCACGTGTAAAATCATCATTGGCTAGAGGAAACACGTGTCGGCTCATCGTTGGGACAGATGTCATCCACTCACTGGACAGAAGGCGCCTATGATACGTCGACACGTGGCACGGCCCAACAGTGGCCCATTACTGTGAAAAGGCCGGCCCATTTCACTTGGTCAAAAGCTAGCGGGCCGGCCCATGGAAAGCCTGTTAACGGCCTGTTCTCATATAGCCCATTTACAGCCCGCTAACCCAAGGCCCGTTACGCCCTATCCGAATTAGGCCCAGTAGCGTCATCTGGGCCGTCCAATATGATTCCAGCCCATTTTCACTTCTGGCCCATGTATAGCCCATGACGTCTTTCGGCCCATATGAGGCCCTTTGTAACTCTTGGCCCATTAGCGGCCCGTCTTTGAACCGCCCGTAATGAACGAAGGTACTACTTTACACCCATTAACGGCCCGTGGTGAAACTGGCCCGTAATGAACAGTGTATCACTTTATACCCATTAACGGCCCGTTATTCCGTTGGGCCGTTTCCAGCCCAGGTTAACTTTCGGCCTTCTGAGGGCCCATTTATTCTTGGGCTCATTTGCAGCATTCAGTTACTTACGGCCCATTACTGTCATTTTCTGCTTGTGGGCCAAATTCAGCCCGTCGTTATAGTCGGCCCGTTTGTGGACCGTTAGTCTGTTGGGCCATTTTCATAGCATCACCAAATACGGCCTATTAACGGCCCGTTATAGTCAGCCCATGGATCCTACGAGATGTAGAAGGCCCATGGATCCTACGACACGTACAAGGCCCATGGATCCTACGAGACGTTGAAGGCCCATGGATCCTACGAGACGTAGAAGGCCCATGGATCCGACGGCCCATGAGGGCCATGGTCGGGCGAGTTGGCCCCCGTTTTTATGATATAGCATATTCAAAGAATTATCCTACTCAATACTATCACCTCTAAAAAGCATACACTATACAACAAAGAGATCAAGGCATAGAAAGGTAGGATAATCCTACACTACACAATAAAGAAATTACAGCCGATTATACCCACTGGGCATTATGGTTCGGCACATGTGATAATAAAGCATACACAAACAGCAAATTACATACACTGGGAAAATACATCTCATACATCATGGACGCGCATCAACTTAACTCCATTTGAACTATAATCTCTTCAAAAAATAGGATTGGCCGGATTCAGATAGCACAAATTTCAGTCTGCAAAGTCTCCAATTCCTTCATGGTTACCTCAGTGTCTTGTTTCATTTTTTTGACTCCTGCATCTAATACCTGCATGTCCAGTCTCAACTTGTTGATTATACGTTGACAATCATGTACACGTTGTCTTGCCACCTCTAGTTGATGCTCGAGAAGATCAGCACATTCCAATTCTAATCCACAATCATTCGGTAACGGCCATGCCGCACTGCTCAAAGATCTTTGTGTTGATGTCACTTCATCCTGAAATGTTTCTGTAAGTACACATGACTAGGGCAAAAATATAGTTACAACAGTGAAGCGAACAAGACACTATTTTGTACTACATGGCAAAACAACACTAACAATAATGTTACACGTCACTTTCAAAAAAAATGTTACACGTCATGAAGCATAAGCAGGTGATATTTTAAAATTATAAAAAGATAGTCTGTAGCCTGCATACAGAAATCCTCTTAGCTCACCAGAGGAGCATGATGTTGGGGCCCAATCGAAAACACGTATACCGTTACAAATTTAGACAGCACGTTGCGTATAAGTAAGCAAGCAGTTGGCCATTCTGTGCCTCAATTAAAGTCTTAGGGAGCATAATGAACAACAGAGGGTTTCATAGAAACATACTACAGTAGGCAAAACTATGCAATCATTAGCGTAGTATAAACTAGATTGTGAGCTCATGCAATAATAGTTGGTTAATAGACTTCAAAGCTTCAGGCACACTTCGGCAGAGTAATTAAATGGTAAGGCCTTTAATTATGTCAACTAATAGTGATACAAGTACCGAACATCGGGCATGATTATTTGGGCATCTCATTAACTGATGACAAATAAAGCAATTGAAAAGAGAAAATTAACTATGCCTGAAGCAAACAAGGACTTGAACTGTTGAGTTGCATACAGTGACTTACCTTAGCAGGTTGAAGAGGCTCAGCGCAGATCCTACTTCTCTTGCAAGGCTCCTTCCTAACATCTTGTACTTGGAAATCCTCAATCTTATCTTCATTGCACCCCCTCTGCAAGGTGACACAAACTAGTTACTCGTCTCCTTGGAAGATAAATATGCATACTTTCCAGTCTGTGAACACAAAAGTATGAGATTATAACAAAACAACACCACATAATGAAACATGTCGCATCTCTTGCACTTGCACACAATGAAATGAGCATTTACTATGTCTCACTATGTAAAACTAGACATACCTTGAACTGGATCTCCGGTACTCTTGTAGAGCCCTCTTGTAGTGTACAGCCAAACCTTTATGTCACCTATGAGTTAGACAAGGCCCCACTACAGCAGCCCTTAGTATTTAAATCGTTGACAAGCTCTGTTAGAGTGTTAGGTCAAGAACAGCAAGTAATCAAAGCAAACAGTCCTAGTATGGCTGGCTGATGCAAACAAGCAATTGAACAAATGTGTGAGCAAATCTTACATATCAAGAAAAGAAGCAAAGAAGGAGGCTTAAAGACCATCACTTGACTGACCAGATTTAAGGGGCATTTAAACATCATGTTCAATGTATGAACTAACATAAACATTGCATATTCCAGATTCTACAATGGAATGCACATGTATTAGGTTATGCCATGTATGATGATGCCTAAATGTATTGATAGCAGGCAGGAGTGATTCATCATTGCATGCACAATTGAATTGCAGGTTAAGGGCCAGCTCGATTCCGCCTTTTCAGGGCATATTGTCAAAATAAGCCATAAAAGATGTAAAGAAGTCATTTTTGAGTTATGGGCTTGGGCTTAACTAATTTCTATTTGGAGGGGGGTGTTTCTGGTAGAACCTCACTAAAAATTGAAGGGAAGGGGAATAGTGAAATGACTCTGTTGTCTACCTATATTACACTCAAAATGCAACTGATGACGCCCGTGTCACACCTGACCCTCAAGTAAAAACAAACACGCAAGCATTCATTGCCCTGCCCGCTTGCATCTCCTCTCCCCTTTCCCTCTACCTCGATACCCTGCCTGCAGCAGTAGGGTTCCTCCAGTGAGCCGTCGCCACTGGTCCCATCTGGCCTGGTCCTCGACGATACTATGTCTAGCTAGGCTACATGGCCGGACGGTAGGGGCAAATCTCCCTGGCTGCTCCTCCCTCTGGCGCTGCCCCTCATTCTCATGGTCTCCAGTAGCTACTCCACTGTGGTTCGTATAACGCACTACTCCGACGGGCGCTGCACAACTACGGCTGATGCCACACTGCGGCAGAAGGCACCTTATTCCCCCTCCCCTCCTCACAGGCCATGGCCTTAAGGTGCTGTTGAAGGATGAGCTCATCCAACAAGGTGAGGATATCCTCTGATTTTTTGCCAAATTTTCATTCTGATCCACTATACGATGAAATTGCTATGAGCTGCTTCTGCTGCTGCTATATGATGCATTGCTATGAGCTGCTCCTACTGCTGCTATATGATGAATTGCTATGAGCTGCTGCTGTTGTATGATGAGTTGCTATGAGTTGTTGCTGCTGCTATATGATGAATTGCTATGAGCTGCTGCTGCTATATGATGATTTGCTACAAGCTGCTCCTGCTGCTGCTATATGATGAGTTGCTACAAGCTGCTCCTGCTGCTGCTATATGATGAATTTCTATGAGCTGCTCCTGTTGCTGCTATATGATGAATTGCTATGAGCTGCTCCTGTTGCTGCTATATGATGAATTGCTATGAGCTGCTGCTGGTATATGATGAATTGCAGACTGCTGCTGCTGTATGATGAGTTGCTATGAGCTGCTGCTGCTATATGATGCTTTCAGGTGGTGCTGCTATACGATAATAACCAGCCACTTGGACCATCGAATTTCAATAAATAATTGTTCTTCTTTTAAATGTGGGTCATGCATTCTTCGTTTAAATTAGGCAATGGGATCTCTATGGAAAACATTGACCAAAGTAGATTGTGCCAAGTAGATGGTATCTTTGTATTTGCATTTTGAGCAAATAGTGATGGTCCGTTTTCCTATCATATTAATTACTGCACTGGGTTCAATTTGTGATGTTTGCAAGTCAAATTAATTTCCATATGGGCAGCAAAATGAAAAAATATAATGCAATCTAGACATTCCACTGATCATACCAAAGATAAGCTGAAAACTCAATGAAAAGAACTGGTTGGCTTATTACATGGAGCTTATATTCACAGGTGCTTATTTTCTTAGGATAACTCGTAATAACGTCCCTAAGAAACTTGGCTAATAGAACTGGCATACAAATAACATGTCACGATGATTACAATGGAGGAGTGACGTACCATAGCACACTGTATAGGCTCACCGCCGCCTCTCCTTTTTTTGCGATGTTCCATGAAATTGCCACATACATCTTGTACTTTTTCATTGTGTAACCCTATCTGCAAGTTGACACGGCTAATTTCAGACATCTCTACATGATACTACATTGCATATCCCTTGCATATTTAAACCACCAATTAACGATTGTGTGTGTACCATAAACTAGCCATGACTCAGATGTCTGGACTAGCAGGCACTCTAAGGGAGCCTAATGTAGTGCCTTTGGAATTCCTACATGCCACCTACGATTTTGTGTAATGTATCGCCTCTGTTCCTAAATATATGTCTTTGTAGAGATTCCAAGATGGACCACATACAGATGTATATAGATGCATTTTCGAGTGTAGATTCACTCATTTTGCTCCGTATGTAGCCTATAGTGGAATCTCTAGAAAGACTTATATTTAGGGACGGAGGTACGAGGTAGTATCATGTATGACATCTACATATCTAATTTAGTAGACAGTAGTAGAAATCATTGTCTGCACAAAGGGATTAATGGTCGAAAATCCTAGCAAAGCACGCAGGCAGGCACAAAACAATACAAGAGAGATGTAACGCCCGGATAATCATGCTACAGTAATCTCACGTTGATGGTGCCACGTCACCTCTGTCACTGTAGTTAATCACGGGTTAAATCAAAACGGTTTCGAAATTCAATTCAAAATTATGATGGCAATAAAAGTTTTCAAAAAAATAAAACTAAAATGTTCGGGGGTTGTCAAATATTACAAAGTTAATTATGGTGCAACAAACCCATTTTTATAAAATGCCTAAATAGGTTTAAATGAATTAAAACGGAAAAGTAAATAAAAAAAAGAAAAAGGGAAAAGCAAAAAAAAAAAGGGAAGGGGCCAGAGCCTGCCACCCAAAGGGCTTCGCCCACCAGAGCCAACTGCCCAGGCTAGGCCGCCCACTTCCCATGCCGTCTTCCCCTCCTCCATTTGGCGAAGCGATCACAGGCTGTCGCCAACGGACCAGCTCGCCGCCAAGGCCCTCTGGGCCGGAGAGGATAAGGCGCCGACATCGCCCCTCGGCTCCCACTCGCCCACTTGCCCTCTCTCTCCATCATCGCCTCTCCCTCGCCCCCCAGATCCCCTTCTCTCCCCCCTCACCAAACGCCGTCGCCGCCGTTCTCCGTCGTCCTCGCAGCCACCGTCATCCACACGCCCTTCCATCATGCCGTAGGCGTCCGCCGTCCTCCTCCCCGTCGACCGGTGCCCGCCGTTGGAGCCGGAAGGCACCATAGTGTCGGATCCACCTCGTCCCCTTCCGCCTCGGCTGCCGGTGGTTCCCGTCGACCAAGGCCTCCCTCTGCGCTCCCGCTCACTCACGGGGCCTCCTTGCGCCCGCACGGTGAGCTCCTCCCTCCCTCCTTTCTTCTCCTCGCACCGCTTCACCCTCCCTAGCTCGAGCTCGCCCGAGCTCCGGCGTCCGCCGCAGTCGACGCCACCGTCGACACCGTCCATCCCAGCCTCGGCTGAGACCTCGAATGGGTGCGCCCGACCCCCTGCTTGTGAACGCGCTGCCCCACGCTGCTTTTGAACGCCCGTAGCCCCGTCCCCGATGATGCCCGAAGCCAACCGCCGCCCACGCTCACCGTCGGCGCCGCTCCGGCCAACCCAGCCCCTGCCGCCACTACCGCCGGATGCGCCACCGTTGTAGCTCTCGAACGCGGGGTCCGGCGCCCCAAACGGCTGCCCGGAGCCGAATTCCGACGAGGCCCGAGGCCCTCCGCCGCATTTTGGTGTCGCCGGCGTCGAGCCGCTGGCCACCGCCGACGTGGCCGACCTGGGGCCACCCCCAGAGTCGCTGCCCTGTCGCTCATAAATGTAATTAGGTTAACTAAAACGGTTTTATAATTAAAGTTATTTAGTTAGCTTAACTAGGCACTAACAGGTGGGCCCAGTAGTTTTACTAACTAAATTTAGATTAGTTTTAACTCTGTTTAAACCCGCTGTCTATGACAGGTGGGTCCCCCATGTCAGTTTTGACCACCAACTTGATCGTTGATCTGCTGACGTCGAAGATGACATCATGCTGACATCATAAATCCATTTTCGAATTAATTAAATAATTAATTAAATTCCAGAAATTAATAAAATCTTTAGAAAATCATATCTTTTAATCCGTAACTCGGATTAAAATATTTTCAACATGAAAGTTGCTCAGAACGACGAGACGAATCCGGATACGCAGTCCGTTCGTCCGCCACACCCCCTAACCTATCGAACCCGCAACTTTCCCCCTCCGGCTCCTCTGCCCGAAAACACAAAACCCCGGGGATATTTTCCCGGATGTTTCCCCCCTTAACCGGTACCACCTCATACCACGTTAGGGCACGCCTAGCATCGTTACTTGTCTTGTCATGCATCAATATGCATCTGTTTGCATGGTATTCATTGTTTCTTCCCCCTCTTCTCTCCGGTAGACTACAAGACCGACGCTGCTGCTGCCCAGTTCGACTACGGAGTTGACGACCCCTCTCTCTTGCCAGAGCAACCAGGCAAGCCCCACCCCCTTGATCACCAGATATCGCCTACTCTTCTCTATACTACTTGCATTAGAGTAGTGTAGCATGTTACTTGCTTTCGATACTCCTATACCGCTGCATAGCTTTGTCCTTGTTACTATTGTTGTTACCTTACCGCAATCCTATATGCTTAGTATATGATGCTAGTATATTCATCTGTGGCCCTACATTCTTGTCCGTCTCGCGTGCTATACTATCGGGCCGTGATCACTCGGGAGGTGATCACGGGTATATACTATATACTTATACATGATACATGTGGAGATTAAAGTCGGGTCGGCTGGTGGAGCACCCGTGAGTGGATCTTTGTGGCGGAGCGACAGGGCAGGTTGAGACCGCCTAGGAGAGAGGTGGGCCTGGCCTGTTCGGCGCTCATGGATACTTAACACGCTTAACGAGATCTTGGTATTTGATCTGAGTTGGCTACAAGCTTATACGCACTAACCAACTCGTGGGAAAGATATGGGCACTCGGCGTCGTGGTATCACCAAGCACTTCGTGACGTCGGCTGACGGAGCGGCGCGCCGGATTGGACTGAACGCCACTAGGCTAGGTCTGCTTCCGGCCGCCCTCATAGCGTCTTGGTGTGCTATGGGCGATGGGCCCGCACCCTGTCGCTTAGGTTTAGACCGCGTGTTGGCCTCTCTGTTGTGCCTAGGTGGGGCTGCGACGTGTTGATCTTCCGCGGCGGGCATGACCCAGAAAGTGTGTCCGCCAAATGGGATCAAACGTGTTGGGTAAGTTGGTGCACCCTGCAGGTAGTTAATCTATTCGAATAGCCGTGATCTTGATAACAGGACGACTTGGAGTTGTACCTTGACCTTATGACAACTAGAACCGAATACTTAATAAAACACACCCTTCCAAGTGCGGATACAACCGGTGGTCGCTCTCTCTCGTGGATACGAGGAGGGATCACCGGTAGGATTATTGCTATGTGATGTTACTTGGAGGACTTCAACCTACCCTCTTCTACATTGCAAGACAAAGGTGACGAAGCGTAGTCTTCGATAAGACTAGCTATCCCCTCTTATTCGGCATTCTGCAGCTTCAGTCCACCGATATGGCCCTTTACACATATATCCATGCATATGTAGTGTAGCTCCTTGCTTGCAGTACTTTGGATGAGTACTCACGGTTGCATTGTTTCCCCTTTTCCCCTATCTCTACTCGATTGCTGCAACAGACGATGGAGCCGGGGCGCGACGCCACCGTCGATGACGACTACTACACCGGAGGTGCCTACTACTACGTGCAGCCCACCGACGACGACCGGGTGAGTAGTTAGGAGGATCCTGAGCAGAGGCCTGCGCCTCTTCGATCTGATCCCGCTTTGTGCTAGCCATCTTATGGCAACTTGTTTAACTTATGTCATGACGCAGATATTGTTGCTTCCACTGACTGCCTATGATCGAGCACTTGTATTCGAGCCCTCGAGGCCCCGGCTTGTATTATGATGCTTGTATGACTTATTTTATTTGTAGAGTTGTGTTGTGATATCTTCCCGTGAGTCCTTGATCTTGATCGTACACATTTGCGTGCATGATTAGTGTACGATTGAATCGAAAAGGCCACAAGTTGGTATCGAGCCATTGCTGTAGAATCCCCTTCCACACTCCTTTGGCCGAGTCGAGTCTAGACATTGCAAAAACTTTTACTAACTTGGCTGTGTGCCTTACGGGCCCACGTCGCCATCGGGTGGTACTAGGATCTTTTACTCCTCGACCTTTACTCTGGGACTCTGAACTCTCTTCTACTCGGGTTAAACATATTTACTAACTAACACTAGGATCCCGTGACCACATTCACCCCAAAGTTGGATAAAGACATAGTTATTTCTTGGAATTGTATTTTGATCAATTTCCACACTGTCATTTGACTCCTTTGAAACATCTTTGTTTTCAGATGGAACCCACGAGGCAGGTCGTGCGCCACACGACGGCCATTGGTGCCTCGGGATCACCTCATGGTGCTAGCGAGATGATGACCTATCTGGGTTATCGCTGGCACCCTGAGTACACCGCCTTTGAGGAGTACCAGACTTTAACCAGAGCGAGAGAGCCATCGTCCACCTCTACTCTCGGGAGTATGACTCCACTACTGTGCTGCACACCGCACATGGTGTTGGGGTGACTATCGATATGGAAGTCCACGATGCTGCTTATGCTGCTTTGACACGTCTTCGTGGAGAGTATCGGGAGTTGGACACCTCCCCCTTCAGGCACATTGCTATCGCGTCTGATGTTGGTGAGGAGGGTTACTACACTGCTGCCTACTCCACTGTCACCAGAGAGCCCTTCTACCATCAGAACTTTGTTATGCATGCTGATGGGCTGGATCGAGCTAACCGAGCCCTTCGCCACGAGTTGTACATCACCCGTCAAGACCTTTACCGTGCTCGACGCTCTCGCACCTTTGTCCGATCCAGAGCTGCCGTTCTGCGATCTACCCAGCCAGACCGTGATGCCCCAGGGTGTCGGTTGGCGAGGTGGGAGGCTACTCTCCGCGCTTGGTCCTCTTCGCCACTTGGTCGCCGGGTTCGCACTGAGTATCCATGCCCCTGTGTCACCGACGTGGAGGACTATCCGCTGCCACACTACCAGCTTTCAGGCTACTGCTACCTCCGCATGCAGCGTGGGACTGATGTAGGCTTGCTTGTTAATGTTAGATGCATTCGCCATGAGCCTCGTGCCGCCTATGATGTCTTAGTCTATGTAATGAACTCGTGTGCGAACTCTATGCATGATCCCTTTGTAAGATATGCCGACTACTATGTAGTTTCTATCGTCTTGCTTTCATTATGCATGTTTCATCATGAGTGATTCTTGTCCTTTGCATAATTTCTCAAATGCTGAACTACCCTCGTTATATATTAGCAGGATGGTTAGACCAGCTGGTCGTGGTCGTGGTGGCAACTTCCCACCACCGCCGAGTACATGGCTGGTATGATCCAACAGCTTGAGATGAATCGCCACCATGGAGAACATGATGGCTCGGTTTCCTCGCCCCAATATGAACCAGCAGCCAAACACAACAACTCTGCAGGATTTCATACGCCTCAACCCAAGTGTGTACCGCAGCTCAACCCAGCCACTGGATGCTGATGACTGGCTCCGTGACATCACCTATGAGATGGAGTCTGCTGATGTAGCCCTGCCAGCTATGTCACTTTTGCTTCCTTCTTCCCAAGGGACCCGCAGCTCAATGGTGGGACAGCCACAAGCGTACTCTGCCAGTTGGAACACTCATCACCTGGCCAGACTTCCAAGCTGCTTTCCGTGTCCGCTTCATCCCTCAAGGAGTCATGGACCGGAAGAAGCATGAGTTCCGCAACCTCACCCAAGGCAACAAGACTGTTGAAGCTTATCAGCGAGAGTTTCTGGACTTGTCTCGCTATGCTGAAGAGGACATTGCAACTGATGCACGCAGACAAGAGAAGTTCCGTGACGGCCTTCAAGCTGACATCAAGCTCGCACTTCTAGTGCACGACTTTGCTGATTTCGCCACCTTGGTGAACAAGGCTATCAATGTCGAAACTGGTCTGCAGGAATACTAGAGCTCTAACAGACGCAACCGTGACACGGGCTCATCTTCGGGCCCGTCCTCGCAGAAGCGTAAGATATGGATTCCCAATAGCATGTACCAGCCGAATGCACCTGCTCCAAGGCAGAGCTATGCTGCACCTCGTCTGCCTACTCCAGCTAGGCAGCCAAAGCTTCCAGCTCCACCACCCCAAGCTCCTGTTCCCACTCCCAATAATGGTTTGTGCTTCAGGTGTGGACAACCAGGGTACCGTGCTAGAGAATGCAACCAGAACCAGAATCAGCTGGCCCTTCCAGCGACTGGCCGTGGAAGCAACCAGCCCCGCAACAACAATGCCAAGCCTTATGGTCGAAGTTCAGGCCAACCACGCTGATCTGAACGAAGCTCAAGACCAACCTGCTCATCGTGATGGGTACACTTCTCGTAAATTCAGTACCAGCATGCGTTTTATTTGATCTGAGGCATCCCATTCATTCATGTCTGAAGATTTTGCATTCATGCATGGCATTAAAAGTGAAGACATGAATGCTTCACTATTAGTACGCACCCCTGCGGGCCAATGTTGAACCTCCATGATTTGCAACGACGTCCCCGTTGAAATCGAAGGACTGGAATTCCTTGTCTCACCCATCGTACTGAAGTCTTATAGCATTGACCTCATTCTGGGAATGAATTGGTTAAAGGCGCATACTGCTTCCATAGTTTGCGCCACGAAGACCGTCCCATCTGCTACACCCTTCGATGAAATAGTCACTTACCAAGCTCATCGGTGCAAAATGCGAGGCAAGGCTCTATGCATTGAATGCATTGAACTCTGCACCACTCGAGGGTATTGAAAACATTCCTGTCGTACGTGAATTCCTCGACGTCTTCCCTGAAGAACTTCCAGGGATTCCCCCTGCTAGAGCTGTCGAATTCGTCATCGACTTGAAACCAGGCACCACTCCTATAGCCAAGCGACCCTACAAGATGCCGCCGCATGAACTCCTTGAGCTTAAGGAGGAAATCGACAAGTCTCTTCGCAGTGGTTTCATTCGCCCAAGTTGCTCTCCTTGGGGAGCACCTTCTCTCTTTGTCAAGAAGAAGGATGGGACAAACCGATTGGTCCAAGACTACCGCCCTATAAATCAAGCTACCATTCGAATAAGTATCCTCTTCCTCGATCAATGATCTGTATGATCAACTGGCTGGTTCGTCAGTGTTCTCGAAACTCGACTTGAGGTTGGGTTACCACCAGATCCGTGTTCATGAGGAGGATATCCCCAAGACCGCCTTTGTGACTCGTTATGGTTCATACGAGTACACCGTCATGTCTTCGCTTAACCAATGCTCCAGCCACCTTCTCTCGCCTGATGAACTATATATTCATGGATTACCTCGACAAGTTCGTCGTGGTTTATCTGGATGATATCCTGATATTTTCCAAGAATGAAGAAGAACATGCTGAACATCTTCGTCTTGTGTTGGAAAAGCTACGAGAGCATCAACTCTATGCCAAGTTCTCCAAATGTGAATTCTGGCTTCCCGAAGTAACCTGTCTTGGGCATGTCATCTCTAAGGATGGTATTGCCGTCAACCCTGAACGAGTTCAGGCTATTCTCGATTGGACTCCCCCGAAGAATGTCAAGCAAGTCAGAAGTTTTCTCGGTCTCGCCAGCTATTGCCGTCGATTCGTCGAGAACTTCTCCAAGATTGCCAGGCCTCTGACTAAACTATTGCATAAGGGCGTCAAGTTCCAATGGACAGATAAATGTCAGGAAAGTTTCCAGGCACTCAAAGACAAGTTGACTTCTGCCCTAGTACTAGCTCCTCCTGATACTAAGAAGGACTTCATCATTTACTGCGATGCTTCCGTCAAGGATTAGGCTGTGTCCTAATGCAGAGCGCAAAGTGGTTGCTTATGCCTCTCGACAATTACGCCTCACGAAGATAACTACCCAGTTCACGACCTCGAGCTTACTCTTTGTCATTCATTCATGCGCTGAAGCAAAGGCGACATTACCTACTCGGTAACCGTTAAGAGATCTTCACCGACCACCAAAGTCTGAAGTATCTGCTTACTCAGCCAGACCTGAACCTCCGTCGGCAGAGATGGATGGAGACTGCTGCAGACTTTGATTTGGGTATTTCCTATACACCGTGCAAGGCTAATGTAATGGCTGATGCCTTGAGCCGCAAGTCTTCTGCAACAACCTCCAGTTCACAAAGTTCAGCCTCACTGCTGAAGAGTTCGAAAGCTGAACCTCCATATTGTTCCTCCGGTGCACTTCGCCCCCCTCCTCCGGAGTTACGCAAGATGAACCTCCATGTTGTTTCGGGGTTCTCTCAATACCCTGGTTGCGAAACCAGATCTTGTGGACACCATCAAATGGATACAGAAATGTGACGATGAAGTCGAGAGGATTAAACTTTATCTCGCAGAAGGAAGACCCTCATTCTTCACTGTGGATGACGACGGCACCTTAATCTTCAAAGATCGCCTAGTGGTACCGAGTAAGAGGGCAAAACTGAATCTGACTCCAAAGGTTATGAAAGAAGCTCATGATACGCCTTTGTCTATTCATCCCGTAGCACCAAGATGTACCAAGACATTCGCCGAGATTCGGTGGTCTAATATGAAGCGAGACATTGCTCGTTATGTTGTTGAATGTGGCGTTTGCTTTGTCGTATCAAAGCGAACATCAACGGCCTCTTTGGAACTCGCAACCTATTTCTATTCCTGAATGGAAATGGGACCATGTTGAAATGGACTTCGTCACTGGATTTCCCAAATCGCAGAAAGGTAATGATGCTATTCTTGTCGTCATTGACCGGCTTTCTGAAGTTGCACATTTTCTGGCGGTCAAAGAAACGATCACTGCTAGTCAGCTTGCAACTCTCTATATTGTTGGGGAACGTAGTAATTTCAAAAAATTTCCTACGCACACGCAAGACCATGGTGATGGCATAGCAACGAGAGGGAGAGTGTCCGTCCACGCACTCGTGAGACCGAAAGCGAAGCGTTATAACAACGCTGTTGATGTAGTCGACGCGTCTTCACGATCCGACCGATCCAAGTACCGAACGTCGGCACCTCCGAAGTTCTGCACACGCTCAGCTCGATGACGATCCCCGGCTCCGATCCAGCAAAGCGTCGGGGATGAGTTCCACGAGACGACGGCGTGGTGACGATGATGATGCTCCACCGACGCAGGGCTTCGCCTAAGCTCGCGACGATATGACTTTCACGGCGCAGGCTTCGCCTAAGCTCCGCGATGATATGACCGAAGTGGAATATGGTGGAGGGGGCACCGCTGCGGCTAAGAACGATCACGAGATCAACTTGTGTGCTATGGGGTGCCCCCCCTCAGATATAAAGGAGCAAGGGGTGCGGCCAGCCCTAGGGCGCGCTGGAGGAGTCCTACTCCCACCGGAGTAGGACTCCCCCTTCTCCTAGTTGGATTAGGATTGGGAGGGAAGAGGGAAGGGGCGCCGCCTCTCCTTGTCCTATTCGGACTAGAGGGGAGGGGGCGCGCCTGCCCTTGCCGCCCCTTCCTCTTCTCCCTATGGCCCATCAAGGCCCATTGACCCCTCGGGGTTCCAGAACCCCGGTGTTCGATAACGCCCTTTTTCATCCGAACCTTTCCAAGTCCAAACATTGGCTTCAATATATCAATCTTTATGTCTCGACCATTTAGAGACTCCTCGTCATGTCCGTGATCACATCCGGACTCGAACAACCTTCGTACATCAAAACTTATAAACTCATAATGAACTGTCATCGAAACGTTAAGCGTGCGGACCCTACGGGTTCGAGAACTATGTAGACATGACCTAGAACCATTCTCGGTCAATAACCAATAGCGGAACCTGGATGCCCATATTGGTTCCTACATATTCTACGAAGATCTTTATCGGTCAAACCTCATAACGACATCGTTGTTCCTTTGTCATCGGTATGTTACTTACCCGAGATTCGATCGTCGGTATCCAATACCTAGTTCAATCTCGTTACCGGTAAGTCCCTTTACTCGTTCCGTAATACATCTTCTCACAACTAACTCATTAGTTGCAATGCTTGCAAGGCTTATGTGATGTGTATTACCGAGAAGGCCCAGAGATACCTCTCCGACAATCGGAGTGACAAAACCTAATCTCAAATTAGCCAACCCAACAAGTACCTTTGGAGACACCTGTAGTACTCCTTTATAATCACCCAGGTTACGTTGTGACATTTGGTAGTACCCAAAGTGTTCCTCCGGTAAACGGGAGTTGCATAATCTCATATTTACAGGAACATGTATAGGTCATGAAGAAAGCAATAGCAATATACTAAACGATCAAGTGCTAAGCTAACGGAATGGGTCATGTCAATCACATCATTCTCCTAATGAGGTGATCCCATTAATCAAATGACAACACATGTCTATGGTTAGGAAACACAACCATCTTTGATTAATGAGCTAGTCTAGTAGAGGCATACTAGTGACTATCTGTTTGTCTATGTATTCACACATGTATTATGTTTCCGGTTAATAAAATTCTAGCATGAATAATAAACATTTATCATGATATAAGGAAATAAATAATAACTTTATTATTGCCTCTAGGGCATATTTCCTTCAGCCTCCCACTTGCACTAGAGTCAATAATCTAGATTACACAAGAATGATTCTAACACCCATGGAGTCTTGGTGCTGATCATGTTTTGCTCGTGGAAGAGGCTTAGTCAACGGTCTGCAACATTCAGATCCGTATGTATTTTGCAAATCTCTATGTCTCCCACTTGGACTTGGTCCCAATGGAATTGAAGCGCCTCTTGATATGCTTGGTCCTCTTGTGAAATCTGGATTCCTTTGCCAAGGCAATTGCACCAAGATTGTCACAAAAGATCTTCATTGGTCCCGATGCACTAGGTATGACACCTAGATCGAAATGAACTCTTTCATCCAGACTCCTTCATTTGCTGCTTCGAAGCAGCTATGTACTCCGCTTCACATGTAGATCCCGCCACGACGCTTTGTTTAGAACTGCACCAACCGACAGCTCCACCGCTTAATAAAAACACGATCCGGTTTGCGATTTAGAATCGTCCGGATCAGTGTCAAAGCTTGCATTGACGTAACCATTTACGACTAGCTCTTTGTCACCTCCATATACGAGAAACATATCCTTAGTCCTTTTCGGGTATTTCAGATGTTCTTGACCGCTGTCCATGATCCACTCTTGATTACTTTGGTACCTTCCTGCCAAGCTTATCGCTAAGCATCGTCGGTCTGGTACACAGCATTGCATACATGATAGAGCCTATGGCTGAAGCATAGGAACATCTTTCATTTTCTCTCTATCTTCTGCTGTGGTCGGGCATTGAGTCCGACTCAATCTTACACCTTGTAATACAGTAAAAACCTTTCTTTGCTCGATCCATTTTGAACTTCTTCAAAACTTTATCAAGGTATGTGCTTTTGAAAGTCCAATTAAGCGCCTTGATCTATCTCTATAGATCTTGATGCCCAATATGTAAGCAGCTTCACCGAGGTCTTTCATTGAAAAACTTTTATTCAAGTATCCTTTTATGCTATCCAGAAATTCTATATCATTTCCAATCAATAATATGTCGTCCACATATAATATCGAAATGCTACTGAGCTCCCACTCACTTTCTTGTAAATACAAAGCTTCTCCAAAAGTCTCAGAAAACCATATGCTTTGATCACACTATCAAAGCGCTTATTCCAACTCCGAGAGGCTTGCACCGACCATAAATTGATCGCTGGAGCTTGCACACTTTGTTAGCACCCTTTGGATCAACAAAACCTTCTGGTTGCATCATATACAACTCTTCTTCTAGAAATCCATTCAAGAATGCAGTTTTACATCCATTTGCCAAATTTCATAATCATAAAATGCGGCAATTGCTAACATGATTCGGACAGACTTAAGCATCGCCACGGGTGAGAAAGTCTCATCGTAGTCAACCCCTTGAACTTGTCGAAAACCTTTCGCAACAAGTCGAGCTTTGTAGACGCTTACATTACCATCGTCCGGTCTTCTTCTTAAAGATCCATTTATTCTCAATGGCTTGCCGATCATCGGCAAGTCAACCAAAGTCCATACTTTGTTCTCATACATGGATCCCATCTCAGATTTCATGGCTTCCAGCCATTTCATGAATCTGGGCTCACCATCGCTTCTTCATAGTTTGTAGGTTCGCCATGGTCAAGTAACATGACTTCCGAATAGGATTACCGCACCACTCGTGCGATTTTACTCTGGTTGACCTCACGAAGTTCAAGAGTAACTTGATCTGAAGTTTCATGATCAACATCATTAGTTTCCTCACTAATTGGTGTAGTTGTCGAGGAACCATTTCTTGTGGTGAACTACCTTCCAATAAGGGAGTAGATACATTTATCTCATCAAGTTCTACTTTCCTCCCACTCACTTCTTTCGAGAGAAACTCCTTCTCTAGAAAGGATCCGAATTTAGCAACGAAAATCTTGCCTTCAGATCTGTGATAGAAGGTGTACCCAACAGTCTCCTTTGGGTATCCTATGAAGACACATTTCTCGATTTGGGTTCGAGCTTATCTGGTTGAAGTTTCTTCACATAAGCATCGCAGCCCCAAACTTTAAGAAACGACAACTTTGGTTTCTTGCCAAACCACAGTTCATACGGTGTCGCCTCAACGGATTTAGATGGTGCCCTATTTAACGTGAATGCGGCCGCCTCTAAAGCATATCCCCAAAACGATAGCGGTAAATCAGTAAGAGACATCATAGATCGCACCATATCAAGTAAAGTACGATTCGACGTTCGGACACACCATTTCTCTGTGGTGTTCGGGTGGCGTGAGTTGCTAAACTATTCCACATTGTTTCAAATGTAAACCAAACTCGTAACTCAAATATTCTCCTCCACGATCAGATCGTAGAAACTTTATTTTCTTGTTACGATGATTTTCCACTTCACTCCAAATTCTTTGAACTTTTCAAATGTTTCAGATTTGTGTTTCATTAAGTAGATATACCCATATCTGCTCAAATCATCTGTGAAGGTGAGAAAATAACGATACCGCCACGTGCCTCAACATTCATTGGACCACAAACATCAAGATGTATGATTTCCAACAAATCAGTTGCTCGCCCATAGTTCCGAGAACGGCGTTTTAGTCATTTTGCCCATGAGGCATGGTTCGCAAGTACCAAGTGATTCATAATCAAGTGATTCCGTAGCCCATCAAGATGGAGTTTCTTCATGCGTTTTACACCGATATGACCCAAACGGCGAAGCCACAAATAAGTTGCATTATCATTATCAACTCTGCATCTTTTGGTTTCAACACTATGAATATGTGTATCACTACTATCGAGATTCAATAAAATAGACCATTCTTCAAGGGTGCATGACCATAAAAGATATTATTCATATAAATAGAACAACCATTATTCTCTGTCTTAAATGAATAACCGCCTCGCATCAAACAAGATCCAGATATAATGTTCATGCTTAACGCGGCACCAAATAACAATTATTTAGGTCTAAAACTAATCCCGATGGTAGATGTAGAGGTAGCGTGCCGACCGCGATCACATCGACTTTGGAACCATTTCCCACGCGCCGTCACCTCGCCCTTAGCCAATCTTCGCAATCCGTAGTTCCTGCTTGAGTTGCAAATATTAGCAATGAACCAGATCAAATACCAGTACTCTGCGAGTATTAGTAAGGTACACATCAATAACATGTATATCACATATACCTTTGATCACCTTGCCATCCTTTTTATCCGCCAAATACTTGGGGCAGTTCCGCTTCCAATGTCCAGTTTTCTTGCGGTAAAACACTCGGTTTCAGGCTTAGGTCCAGACTTGGGTTTCTTCTCTTGAGCAGCAACTTTCTTGCTGTTCTTTTGAAGTTCCTTCTTCTTTCCTTTGCCCTTTTCTTGAAACTAGTGGTCTTGTTGACCATCAACACTTGATGCTCTTTCTTGATTTCTACCTCCGCTGCTTTTAGCATTGCGAAGAGCTCGGGAATTGTTTTGGTCATCCCTTGCATATTATAGTTCATCACGAAGCTCTTGTAGCTTGGTGGCGTGATTGGAGAATTCTATCAATGACACTATCATCCGGAAGAGTAACTCCCAGTTGAATCAAGTGATTATTATACCCGGACATTTTGAGTATATGTTCACCGACGTAACTATTCTCCTCCATCTTGCAGCTATAGAACTTATTGGGACTTCATATCTCTCAATCCGGGCATTTGCTTGAAATATTAACTTCAACTCCTGGAACATCTCATATGCTCCATGACGCTCAAAACGCCGTTGAAGACCCGGTTCTAAGCCGTAAAGCATGGCACACTGAACTATAGAGTAGTCATCAGCTTTGCTCGCCAGACGCTCACAACTTCGGCGTTGCTCAAAGCAGGCCTGCACCCAGCGGTGCTTCCAGGCGTAATTCTTCCGTGCAGCAATGAGGATAATCCTCAAATTACGGACCCAGTCCGTAATTGCTACCATCATCTTTCAACTTTGCTTTCTCAAGTAACGCATTAAAATTTAACGGAACAACAGACGAGCCATCTATCTACAATAAACGATAGACAAGCAAAAATACTATCGGTACTAAGTTCATGATAAATTTAAGTTTAATTAATCATATTAAAACTCCCACTTAGAAAGACATCTCTAGTCATCTAAGTGATTACGTGATCCAAATCAACTAAACCATGTCCGATCATCACGTGAGATGGAGTAGTTTCAATGGTGAACATCACTATGTTGATCATATCTACTATATGATTCATGTTCGACCTTTCGGTCTCCGTGTTCCGAGGCCATATCTGTTATATGCTAGGCTCGTCAAGTTTAACCTGAGTATTCCGCGTGTGCAACTGTTTTGCACCCGTTGTATTTGAACGTAGAGCCTATCACACCCGATCATCACGTGGTGTCTCAGCACGAAGAACTTTCGCAACGGTGCATACTCAGGGAGAACACTTCTTGATAATTTTAGTGAGAGATCATCTTATCATGCTACCGTCAATCAAAGCAAGATAAGATGCATAAAGGATAAACATCACATGCAATCAATATAAGTGATATGATATGGTCATCATCATCTTGTGCTTGTGATCTCCATCGCCGAGCACCGTCATGATCACCATCATCACCGCGCGACACCTTGATCTCCATCGTAGCATCGTTGTCGCCTCGCCAACTATTGCTTCTATGACTATCGCTATCGCTTAGTGATAAAGTAAAGCAATTACATGGCTTTTGCATTTCATACAATAAAGCGACAACCATATGGCTCCTGCCGATTGCCGATAACTCGTTACAAAACATGATCATCTCATACAATAAAATATAGCATCACGCCTTGACCACATCACATCACAACATGCCCTGCAAAAACAAGTTAGACGCCCTCTACTTTGTTGTTGCAAGTTTTACGTGGCTGCTATGGGCTGAGCAAGAACCGTTTTACCTACGCATCAAAACCACAACGATAGTTTGTCAAGTTGGTGCTGTTTTAACCTTCGCAAGGACCGGGCGAGCCACACTCGGTTCAACTAAAGTGAGAGAAACCGACACCCGCCGTCACCTTTAAGCAACTAGTGCTCAAGCGGTGAAACCAGTCTCGCGTAAGCGTCTGGCGTAATGTCGGTCCGGCCGCTTCATCTCACAATACCGCCAACCAAAGTATGACATGCTGGTAAGCAGATGACTTATATCGCCCACAACACACTTGTGTTCTACTCGTGCATATGACATCAACGCATAAAACCAGGCTCGGATGCCATCATGTTGGGGAACGTAGTAATTTCAAAAAATTCCTACGCACACGCAAGACCATGGTGATGGCATAGCAACGAGAGGGAGAGGTCCGTCCACGCACCCTCGAGACCGAAAGCGAAGCGTTATAACAACGCGGTTGATGTAGTCGACGCCTTCATGATCCGACCGATCCAAGTACCGAACGTATGGCACCTCCGAGTTCTGCACACGCTCAGCTCGATGACGATCCCCGGCCCGATCCAGCCAAGCGTCGGGGATGAGTTCCACAAGACGACGGCATGGTGACGATGATGATGCTCCACCGACGCAGGGCTTCGCCTAAGCTCTGCGATGATATGACTTTCATCGGCGCAGGGCTTCGCTAAGCTCCGCGACGATATGACCGGTGGAATATGGTGGAGGGGGCACCGACACGGCTAAGAACGATCACGAGATCAACTTGTGTGTTATGGGGTGCCCCCGCCTCAGTATATAAAGGAGCAAGGGGTGCGGCCAGACCTAGGCGGCGCTGGAGGAGTCCTACTCCCACCGAGTAGGACTCCCCTTCTCCTAGTTGGATTAGGATTGGGAGGGGAAGAGGGAGGGGGCCGCCCCCTCTCCTTGTCCTATTCAACTAGAGGGGAGGGGGCGCGCCCTGCCCCGGCCGGCCCTTCCTCTTCTCCCTATGTCCCATCAAGGCCCATTGACCCCCCGGGGGGTTCCGGTAACCCCCCGGTGTCCTGGTA
The DNA here is from genome assembly GCA_021605205.1 of Aegilops longissima. Taxonomy (NCBI): domain Eukaryota; kingdom Viridiplantae; phylum Streptophyta; class Magnoliopsida; order Poales; family Poaceae; genus Aegilops; species Aegilops longissima. Next base: position 109,323,810 of record CM038676.1, read on the forward strand.
ACGTCCTTTTTTCATCCAGAACCTTTCCGAAGTCCAAACATTGGCTTCCAATATATCAATCTTTATGTCTCGACCATTTAGAGACTCCTCGTCATGTCCGTGATCACATCCGGGACTCCGGACAACCTTCGGTACATCAAAACTTATGAACTCATAATGAACTGTCATCGAAACGTTAAGCGTGCGGACACTACGGGTTCGAGAACTATGTAGACATGACCTAGAACCATTCTCGGTCAATAACCAATAGCGGAACCTGGATGCCCATATTGGTTCCTACATATTCTACGAAGATCTTTATCGGTCAAACCGCATAACGACATACGTTGTTCCCTTTGTCATCGGTATGTTACTTACCCGAGATTCGATCGTCGGTATCCAATACCTAGTTCAATCTCGTTACCGGTAAGTCTCTTTACTCGTTCCGTAATACATCATCTCACAACTAACTCATTAGTTGCAATGCTTGCAAGGCTTATGTGATGTGTATTACCGAGAAGGCCCAGAGATACCTCTCCGACAATCGGAGTGACAAAACCTAATCTTGAAATACGCCAACCCAACAAGTACCTTTGGAGACACCTGTAGTACTCCTTTATAATCACCCAGTTACGTTGTGATGTTTGGTAGTACCCAAAGTGTTCCTCCGGTAAACGGGAGTTGCATAATCTCATAGTTACAGGAACATGTATAGGTCATGAAGAAAGCAATAGCAATATACTAAACGATCAAGTGCTAAGCTAACGGAATGGGTCATGTCAATCACATCATTCTCCTAATGAGGTGATCCCATTAATCAAGTGACAACACATGTCTATGGTTAGGAAACACAACCATCTTTGATTAATGAGCTAGTCTAGTAGAGGCATACTAGTGACTATCTGTTTGTCTATGTATTCACACATGTATTATGTTTCCGGTTAATACAATTCTAGCATGAATAATAAACATTTATCATGATAAAAGGAAATAAATAATAACTTTATTATTTCCTCTAGGGCATATTTCCTTCATATATGTCCAGAATTGTTTCACTTCACGGTATTCCACTGGTTATCAGTTCGGACCGTGGCAGCTTATTCACTTCAAGATTCTGGGCAAGTTTTCAAGAAGCTATGGGTACTCATTTATCTTTCAGTACTGCGTTGCATCCGCAGTCACAAGGGCAAGTTGAACGTTTCAACCAAGTTCTCGAAGACATGCTTCGAGCTTGTGTTATTTCCTTCGGCAAGAAATGGGAGGAATCTCTCCCGTATGCTGAGTTCTCTTATAATAATAGCTATCAAGCTAGTCTGAAGATGGCCCCCTTCGAAGTGTTATATGGACGAAAGTGCCGAACCCCTCTGAACTGGTCAGAAACTGGGGAACGTCCACTCTTCGTCCGGATATTATCCAACATGCCAAGAACAAGTCCGCATTATTCGCGAGAATCTCAAGACTGCTCGACCACGCTAAAAGAGTAATTATGACCGTCATCATAAAGACATGGTCTATCAACTTTGGCGAAAAGGCCTATCTTCGCGTTACACCAATGAAGGGTGCTCACCGCCGGGATCAAGGGCAAGCTAGCTCCTCGCTATATTGGCCCATTCACTATTCTGGAAAGGCGTGGAAAAGTGGCCTGTCAACTGGAGCTTCCGTCGAACCTTTCTCAGGTTCACGATGTGTTCCATGTGTCACAACTCCGACGCTGCTTCAAGGACCCAATCCGAGCAGTGGACCATGAAGTGCTCGAATTGCAACAGGACCTCTCCTATAAAGAGCATCTGGTCCGCATTCTCGATCAAGCTGAACGCCGCACACGTCAGAAGGCGATCAAGTTCCTCAAGGTCCAGTGGTTGAATCACTCTGAAGACGAAGCCATCTGGGAACGCGAGGATCGTCTTCGAGATGAATACCCCGCACTCTTTCCTTCTACCTCCTAAATCTCGGGACGAGATTTCTTGTAGTGGAGGAGATTTGTAACGCCCGGATAATCATGCTACAGTAATCTCACGTTGATGGTGCCACGTCACCTCTGTCACTGTAGTTAATCAAGGGTTAAATCAAAACGGTTTCGAAATTCAATTCAAAATTATGATGGCAATAAAAGTTTTCAAAAAATTAAAACTAAAATGTTCGGGGGTTGTCAAATATTACAAAGTTAATTATGGTGCAACAAACCCATTTTTATAAAATGCCTAAATAGGTTTAAATGATTTAAAACGGAAAAGTAAATAAAAAAAGAAAAAGGGAAAAGCAAAAAAAAGGGGAAAGGGGCCAGAGCCTCTGCCACACAAAGGCTTCGCCCACTGAGCTAATCGCCCAGGCTAGGCCGGCCCACTCCCCCCTGCCGTCTTCCCCTCCTCCATCAGGCGAGCGATCACAGCTGCTGTCGCCGACGGACCAGCTTCGCCGCCCAGCGCCGCATCTGAGGCCCGGAGAGGATAAGGGCGCCGACGCTGCGCCCCCTCGGGCTCCCCACTCGCCCACTTGCCCTCTCTCTCCATCATCGCCCTCTCCCTCGCCCCCCCAGATCCCCTTCTCTCCCCTCTCACCGAACGCCATCGCCGCCGTTCTCCGTCGTCCTCGCGGCCACCGTCCTCCACACGCCCTTCCATCATGCCGTAGGCATCCGCCGTCCTCCTCCCCGTCGACCGGTGCCCGCCGTTGGAGCCGGAAGGCACCATAGCGTCGGATCCACCTCGTCCCCTTCCGCCTCGGCTGCCGGTGGTTCCCGTCGACCACCGCCTCCCTCTGCGCTCCCGCCACTCACGGGCCTCCTTGCGCCCGCACGGTGAGCTCCTCCTCCCTCCTTTCTTCTCCTCGCACCTCTTCGCCTCCCCTAGCTCGAGCTCGCCGAGCTCCGGCGTCCGCCGCGGTCGACGCCACCGTCGACAACGTCCATCCCAGCCTCGGCTGAGACCTCGAATGGGTGCGCCCGACCCCCTGCTTGTGAACGCGCTGCCCCACGCTGCTTTTGAGCGCCCGTAGCCCCGTCCCCGATGATGCCCGAAGCCAGCCGCCGCCCACGCTCACCGCCGGCGCCGCTCCGGCCAACCCAGCCCCTGCCGCCACTATCGCCGGATGCGCCACCGTTGTAGCTCTCGAACGCGGGGTCCGGCGCCCCAAACGGCTGCCCGGAGCCGAATTCCGACGAGGCCCGAGGCTGGAACGCCCCCGATGCGGCTATATCTCCCACGTGTCGAGGCACGACTTAGAGGCATAACCGCATTGAAAGCAATGTCGCAAGTGAGGTAATCTTCACACAACCCATGTAATAATTAAGGGAAAGAGATACATAGTTGGCTTACAGTCGCCACTTCATACAGTACATAAATAAACATCCATCATTCAGAGTACACTCAAGGTCCGACTACGGAACCAAAATAAAAGAAGATACCCCAAATGCTAACACAGATCCCGAATCGTCCCAACTGGGCACCACTACTGATCATCTGGAAAGACACATAGTAACGACCATGTTCCTCGTCGAACTCCCACTTGAGCTCGGTTGAATCACCTGCACCGCCTCATCGGAACCTGCAACTGTTTTGAAGTATCTGTGAGTCACGGGACTCAGCAATCTCACACCCGCGAGATCAAGACTATTTAAGCTTACAGGAAGGACTGAGTGGTAAAGTGGAGCTGCAGCAAGCGACTAGCATATATGGTGGCTACATCGCAAAAGAGAGCGAGGAGAGGAGCAAAGCACGGTCGTGAAACTAGTAGTGATCAAGAAGTGATCCTAAACTACTTACGCCGACATAACTCCAACACCGTGTTCACTTCCGGACTCCGCCGAGAAGAGACCATCACGGTTACACACGCGGTTGATGTGTATTTTATTTGAGGTCAACTTTGGGTTTTCTACAACCGGACATTAACAAATTCCCATCTGCCTCATAACCGCGGGCACGGCTTTCGAAAGATATTACCCTGCAGGGGTGTCCCAACTTAGCCCATTATAAGCTCTCACGGTCAACGAAGGATATTCCTTCTACCGGGAAGACCCGATCAATCTCGGAATCCCGGACTACAAGACATTTCGACAGCAATAAAACAAGACCAGCAAAGCCGCCCGATTGTGCCGACAAATCCCGATAGGAGCTGCACATATCTCGTTCTCAGGGCACATCCGGATGAGCAGTACGTATGGCAACCGAAGATGCCCCAAGTTGCCTCAGGGTGGCACCGCAAGTGGCTCTAGTTTGGACCAACACTCGAGGAGCATTGGCCCGGGGTTAAATAAAGATGACCCTCGGGCTCGCGAAACCCGGGGAAAAGGCTTAGGTGGCAAATGGTAAAACCAAAGTTGGGCCTTGCTGGACGAGTCTTATTCAAAGCGAACTGTCAAGGGGTCCCATAAATCACCCAACCGTAAGGAACGCGAAATCAAGGAACATAACACCGTATGACGGAAACTAGGGTGGCAAGAGTGGAACAAAACACTGGCATAAGGCCGAGCCTTCCACCCTTTACCAAGTATATAGATGTATTAATTATAGCAGATATATATTGTGATATCCCCAACAAGTAACCATGTTCCAATAAGGAACAACATCTCCATGTTCAACAAGGAACAAACTTCACTTCACCGCAACTAGCAACGCTATAAGAGGGCTGAGCAAAGCGGTAACATAGCCAATCAACGGTTTGCTAGGAAAAGGATGGTTAGGGGCTGACATGGCAATATGGGTGGCATGATATAGCAAGTGGTAGGCATCGCAGCATAGTCATAGCAAAAGAGCGAGCAACTAGCATAGCAAAGATAGAAGTGATTTCGAGGGTATGGTCATCTTGCCTGCAATGTTCTCAGAGTTGTCGAAAGCTTGATCCTCGAAAGCCTTCTCAACAGGCTCCTCGTTCACGTACTCGTCTCCCGACTCTACCCAAAGCAACAACACAAACAAAGGAACCACAATAAATCACGGTGCAATGCACAATCAACATGATGCAAAACATGACATGATATGCGGGATGCGATATGCAATGCGTATAAAAGCTCGGAAGGTAATGATGAACCAGGCATCAACTTGGCAAACCAAGCATGCCACTGGAAAGATGAGATGATTTCGTTGAAATCGATATAAAGATCACCGGAATCGGATGCACGGTTTGCAAAAGGCAAGCAAAACAAGAATGGCGCAAATCTGCCATTAACAGCATGATGCCACTTAGCAAGCAACAATTAAATAAGCTACTGCACCCAAACGTATCAACAAAGCACATGGCAGTGATCTACACATGATGCTCGACAAAAGATGAGCACTGAGCTACGGCTAGTTCACATCATAACAGGTTCAAACAAGCATGGCAAAAGTGCTCAAAGTAACAGGCTGGACATGGCAAAAACAGTAACAGGTTGCAATGTTCAGAGCATCAAAACTACATGCTACAGGAACTTAAAATAGCAAAACATGGCATGGCATGAATCTACTCAAAGCCTAGAACAAAAGTCCCTTACTGACCATAAGCCAAAAAGGACTAGAAAATATAGTAACACGCATGTCAATATTGAAAGTCTTGTTAACAGATTCAGCAACTTGACATGTCAAAAACTGATAACGAGATGGCATGTTAACAAGCTCAATGCACTCACTACAGAGCCTCAAATGATAAACTAAGCATACATACATCAAGAAGACATGACATAGAAGACATACATGGCAAGAACACTAACATAGCATATATGGATCAACCACAACAAGCTAGGCAAAATTGAATAACATGTATACAATCTGCCAGGAATCATTTGATAGCAAAAGTAGAGCTCGATTGACTCAAGCTATGGCATCCCATAATTGCAAATAAAGGCATGGATGGATAGAGCAAGTCATGCTTTACAAAACACCCTTACTGAAGTATCTCAAAATATGCATAGATCTCTCGGTATCATCAAGTAAACATGGCATCAAAATCAGCTAAAACAGGGCTGAAATCAGCAACAACAGGACACCTACTTTGCATGCTTGTGCTAGTCACCACATAGATCACAAAAATACATGGCATATACCACTGGAAAGATGACATGGCATTTTACAAAACACATGTAGGAATCAAATTCATAGGGTGCACATATTAATCATGGCGAAAATAACAAAAGTGCAACTTCTGATAAAAATCAGAAACTATCAGCACATAGCACTTTTCCAACAGCATTTCGGGCATTAAGATGAGCTCAAATGAAAATGATGCAATGGAATGAAATGATCTACTCTTCGAGACGAACATTTTGACATATTATACGCGAAAAATGGATCTACGGATGCGAAGATATAGCATGTTGAAAAATGCACGAAATTACAAAGATCTAAAGACTTAGAGAAAAAATAAGGGAGGGAGAGAGGTCAACGGCTCGCGGCTCCCGAGGCCGGATCGGGGCCCGACCGGATCGGTCGAGGACGGCGGCGGCGGATCCGGTGGAGGTCGCCGGGGGGAGGCCGGAGCGCCGCACCCGGCGGCGAGGTGGCCGGGCGCCGGGGCAGCGACCTCGGCGCGGCGGCCGGAGGTCGGGCGAGGCGGCGGCGAAGCTCGCTGGCCGGCGGGCGGCGGCCGGCGGCGGGCGCGGAGGCGCCGGGCGGCGGAGGCGGCGGCGGAGAGGCGGCGGGCGCGGTCTGTGGGCGGGCGGTCGGCCGGGAGGGCAGGCCAGGGCCATGGGGGCCGCGCGATGGGGGCGCCGGGTGGCGACGTGGCGCCCGGGATTACGCGGCGGCGGGCGGGCGGACGCGTCCGGCTCGCCCGGACGTGTCCGGCGGCGCGGAGGGACGAAAAATAGCTAGGGTTTCGGGGGATGATCCGGATTTCGGGGGAGGTTTGCTTAAATAGGCATAGAGGGAGCTAGGAGAGTCCAAATGAGGTGTAGTTTTCGCCCACACGATCGTGATCGAACGACGGAGAGCATGGAAGTGACTTAGATGGGTTATTGGGCTGTTTTGAAAGGGTGTTGGGCTGCAACTTAAAAGAGGCCTTTGCGAGAGTGCGGTTAACCGTTGGAGTACCAAACGAGCTCCAAATGACCCGAAACTTGACCGGTGGTCTCCGGGTGTTATACCAAGGCCACTAGACAAACCTCGGTCCATTTCGAGACGGTTTAATACCCGCACGGAAAAAACGTAAAAGGACCGCCGGGGAGATAGGAGTGCGGATTGCAAAACAGACAACGGGAAAAATGCTCGGAATCATGAGACGAACACGTATGCAAATGCGATGCACGTGATGACATAATATAAAATGCATGACATGGACAAAAGGAAAAAGAGGAAAACCCAACCACGGAGGGAATATCATATATCAATGCCGAAAATGGCAAGAGTTGGAGTTACAAATATGGAAAGTTACTTCCGGGGTGTTACAACACTCCACCACTACAAGAGGATCTCGTCCCGAGATCTAGGACTGAAAGAACTCCGGATATTTAGAACGGAGGTGATCCTCGCGCTCCCAGGTAGCTTCTCGGTCGGAATGGTGTGACCACTTTACTTTCAGGAATTTGATTGACTTGTTGCGAGTCTTACGCTCGGTTTCTTCAAGAATAGCAACGGGGTGCTCATGATAAGAGAGATCTTCTTGAAGGTCAATCTCTTGAAGTTGATAGTGCGTTCAGAGTCTTGAAGCACTTGCGAAGCTGTGACACGTGAAACACATCGTGCACGCTTGCAAAGTTGGATGGAAGCTCGTTGATAGGCGAGATCGCCTCTTTTCCCAATTATCTTGAAAGGACCCACGATCTAGGGGCAAGCTTCCTTTGATACCGGGCGACGAGTGCCTTTCATTGAGAGACGCGGAGGTAGACATGGTCTCCGATTTCAAAAGTCACATCACGGTGCTTATCATCATAAAGCTCTTCCGGCGCGATTATGCGGCTTTGACATTCTCACGAATGACTTGGCACATTTCTTCCGCTTCAGGATCAAGTCATTGCCAAGAAGTTGGCGCTCACCTGCTCTCGCACCAATTGAGAGGAGTACGGCACTTTCTGCCATAGAGAATTTCGAATGGGGCCTTGCCCGAACTCGCTTGGAAGCTGTTGTTGTAAGAGAACTCGGCATATGGAAGACAATCTTCCCACTTCATACCGAAAGAAATGACACAAGCCCTGAGCATATCTTCAAGGATTTGATTTACTCGCTCAACTTGGCCACTTGTTTGAGGATGGAAAGCTGTGCTGAAACGAATGTTGGTGCCCATGGCCTTCTGAAAAGAATCCCAGAACTTGGAGGTAAAGATGCTGCCACGGTCTGAAGAGATCACTTGAGGAATACCGTGCAAGGAGACAATCCTGGAGGTGTATAGCTCTGCCAACTGAGCTGCAGTGATGGATTCTTTGATAGGAAGAAAATGAGCCACTTTAGTCAGCTTGTCAATGACAACGAAGATAGCATCATTTCCACGCTTGGACTTTGGAAAGCCAGTCACGAAGTCCATTTCAATATGATCAAACTTCCATTCAGGAATAGCAAGAGGTTGAAGGAGACCAGCTGGTCTTTGGTGTTCTGCTTTCACTCTTCTGCAGACATCACATTCATTCACGAATTGAGCAATTTCTCGCTTCATTCGAGTCCACCAATATGACTGCTTGAGGTCATGGTACATCTTCGTACTTCCGGATGAATGGATAGAAGCGAATTGTGAGCCTCGCTCATAATGACTTTTCGCAGATCACCCTTAGGAACCACAATCCGTCCTCAAAGAACAGAGTGTCTTTGTCATCAACGTGGAAGCACTTGTACTTGGAAATGCCCTTGTCGATACCACGTTTCACTTTCTTCACCATGGTATCCAGAAGTTGAGCCTCACGAATCTGATCTTCCAAAGTAGGAGATACTATGAGGTTGGCAAGAAAGCCTTGAGGAACAACTTGAAGATTCAGCTTATGGAAAGATTCACAAAGATCCGGTGGAAGGGCTTGAGGATTAGACTGTTGCGATAAGCTTTCCTGCTCAAAGCATCTGCAATGACATTGGCCTTGCCCGGAGTATATTCAATACTTGGGTTGTACTCTTGAATCATTTCACCCATCGAGTCCGCTGAGGTTGAGGTTGGGTTGAGTGAAGATGTACTTGAGACTCTTGTGATCGGTGAAAATGTCCACTTTCCTTCCCAACAAGAGATGTCTCCATGTAATCAATGCATGAACAATCGCCGCCAACTCAAGATCGTGAGTGGGGTAGTTCTTCTCGTTGGGCTTCAATGGCGAGAGGTATAAGCCACAACTCTCTTCTCTTGCATTAACACAGCACCGAGACCTTGAAGAGAAGCATCACGTAAAACTTCATATGGCTTGGATTCATCAGAGGAGTCGAACAGAGCTGTGACGAGTTTCTCTTTGAGGGTATTGAAAGCAACGCCACACTCGGGAGACCGACATACTTCACCTGCTTCTGGAGAAGGTTGGAAAGAGGCTTTGCAATCTTGGAGAAGTTCTCAACGAATCTTCGGCAATAGCTTGCAAGACCAAGAAAGCTGCGGAGCTGCTTGACATTCTGAGGAGGTTCCCAATTCACAATTGCGGACACCTTCTCGGGATCAACAGCGATGCCCTTGGCAGAGATGATATGACCAAGATAAAGCACTTCATCAAGCCAGAATTCACATTTGGAGAACTTCGCATAGAACGCCCCGGACACACCCGCCGGTGGTCGTTACTCCTGGCGGGATCTAGACTGGCCCCACAGATCAATACTAGTCTTTTCTGCGCACTTTGTCCTCACTCGTGCGCACTCCGGGAGCAACTTCGGTCGGTCACCCATCCCGACACTACTCCAAGCTGAGCACGCTTAACTTTGGAGTTCTCGTCCAATGGGCTCCGGAAAAGAAGGAATTCCTTATTGATATGAGTAGTCTATCATCCCTAATAAGCCAGCTATCACATACACCCCACTCGAGGAACCGACGTCCTCGTCGGGCACACGAAACGCTCCCTCTTGGCACAAACGTCGTGCTTCCAGTCCGGTACATGTGCCATGTCGGGTGCCACGACGGGTCACAAACGCCATGAACAACATGACCACGCACCTGTCCGCAACCATCCGTAATCATGAGGGTCGGCTCGATACCAACTTGTAACGCCCCGATGCGGCTATATCTCCCACGTGTCGAGGCACGACTTAGAGGCATAACCGCATTGAAAGCAATGTCGCAAGTGAGGTAATCTTCACACAACCCATGTAATAATTAAGGGAAAGAGATACATAGTTGGCTTACAGTCGCCACTTCATACAGTACATAAATAAACATCCATCATTCAGAGTACACTCAAGGTCCGACTACGGAACCAAAATAAAAGAAGATACCCCAAATGCTAACACAGATCCCCGAATCGTCCCAACTGGGCACCACTACTGATCATCTGGGAAAGACACATAGTAACGACCACGTTCCTCGTCGAACTCCCACTTGAGCTCGGTTGAATCACCTGCACTGGCCTCATCGGAACCTGCAACTGTTTTGGAAGTATCTGTGAGTCACGGGGACTCAGCAATCTCACACCCGCGAGATCAAGACTATTTAAGCTTACAGGAAGGACTGAGTGGTAAAGTGGAGCTGCAGCAAGCGACTAGCATATATGGTGGCTACATCGCAAAAGAGAGCGAGGAGAGGAGCAAAGCACGGTCGTGAAACTAGTAGTGATCAAGAAGTGATCCTAAACTACTTACGTCAGACATAACTCCAACACCGTGTTCACTTCCCGGACTCCGCCGAGAAGAGACCATCACGGTTACACACGCGGTTGATGTGTATTTTATTTGAGGTCAACTTTGGGTTTTCTACAACCGGACATTAACAAATTCCCATCTGCCTCATAACCGCGGCACGGCTTTGAAAGATATTACCTGCAGGGTGTCCCAACTTAGCCCATTATAAGCTCTCACGGTCAACGAAGGATATTCCTTCTACCGGAAGACCCGATCAATCTCGAATCCCGGACTACAAGACATTTCGACAGCAATAAAACAAGACCAGCAAAGCCGCCCGATTGTGCCGACAAATCCCGATAGGAGCTGCACATATCTCGCTCTCGTGGCACATCCGGATGAGCAGATACGTCGGGCAACCGAAGATGCCCCAAGTTGCCTCAGGGTGGCACCGCAAGTGGCTCTAGTTTGGACCAACACTCGAGAGGAGCATTGGCCCGGGGTTAAATAAAGATGACCCTCGGGCTCGCGAAACCCGGGAAAAAGGCTTAGGTGGCAAATGGTAAAACCAAAGTTGGGCCTTGCTGGACGAGTCTTATTCAAAGCGAACTGTCAAGGGGTCCCATAAATCACCCAACCGTAAGGAACGCTAAATCAAGGAACATAACACCGGTATGACGGAAACTAGGGTGGCAAGAGTGGAACAAAACACTGGCATAAGGCCGAGCCTTCCACCCTTTACCAAGTATATAGATGTATTAATTATAGCAGATATATATTGTGATATCCCCAACAAGTAACCATGTTCCAATAAGGAACAACATCTCCATGTTCCAACAAGGAACAAACTTCACTTCACCGCAACTAGCAACGCTATAAGAGGGCTGAGCAAAGCGGTAACATAGCCAATCAACGGTTTGCTAGGAAAAGGATGGTTAGGGGCTGACATGGCAATATGGGTGGCATGATATAGCAAGTGGTAGGCATCGCAGCATAGGCATAGCAAAAGAGCGAGCAACTAGCATAGCAAAGATAGAAGTGATTTCGAGGGTATGGTCATCTTGCACGCAATGTTCTCGAGTTGTCGAAAGCTTGATCCTCGAAAGCGTTCTCAACAGGCTCCTCGTTCACGCACTCGCCTCCCGACTCTAACCAAAGCAACAACACAAACAAAGGAACCACAATAAATCACGGTGCAATGCACAATCAACATGATGCAAAACATGACATGATATGCGGGATGCGATATGCAATGCGTATAAAAGGCCCGGAAGGTAAATGATGAACCAGGCATCAACTTGGCAAACCAAGCATGCCACTGAAAGATGAGATGATTTCGGTTGAAATCGATATAAAGATCACCGGAATCGGATGCACGGTTTGCAAAAGGCAAGCAAAACAAGAATGGCGCAAATCTGCCATTAACAGCATGATGCCACTTAGCAAGCAACAATTAAATAAGCTACTGCACCCAAACGTATCAACAAAGCACATGGCAGTGATCTACACATGATGCTCGACAAAAGATGAGCACTGAGCTACGGCTAGTTCACATCATAACAGGTTCAAACAAGCATGGCAAAAGTGCTCAAAGTAACAGGCTGGACATGGCAAAAACAGTAACAGGTTGCAATGTTCAGAGCATCAAAACTACATGCTACAGGAACTTAAAATAGCAAAACATGGCATGGCATGAATCTACTCAAAGCCTAGAACAAAAGTCCCTTACTGACCATAAGCCAAAAAGGACTAGAAAATATAGTAACACGCATGTCAATATTGAAAGTCTTGTTAATAGATTCAGCAACTTGACATGTCAAAAACTGATAACGAGATGGCATGTTAACAAGCTCAATGCACTCACTACAGAGCCTCAAATGATAAACTAAGCATACATACATCAAGAAGACATGACATAGAAGACATACATGGCAAGAACACTAACATAGCATATATGGATCAACCACAACAAGCTAGGCAAAATTGAATAACATGTATACAATCTGCCAGGAATCATTTGATAGCAAAAGTAGAGCTCGATTGACTCAAGCTATGGCATCCCATAATTGCAAACAAAGGCATGGATGGATAGAGCAAGTCATGCTTTACAAAACACCCTTACTGAAGTATCTCAAAATATGCATAGATCTCTCGGTATCATCAAGTAAACATGGCATCAAAATCAGCTAAAACAGGGCTGAAATCAGCAACAACAGGACACCTACTTTGCATGCTTGTGCTAGTCACCACATAGATCACAAAAATACATGGCATATACCACTGGAAAGATGACATGGCATTTTACAAAACACATGTAGGAATCAAATTCATAGGGTGCACGTATTAATCATGGCGAAAATAACAAAAGTGCAACTTCTGATAAAAATCAGAAACTATCAGCACATAGCACTCTTCCAACAGCATTTCGGGCATTAAGATGAGCTCAAATGAAAATGATGCAATGGAATGAAATGGTCTACTCTTCGAGACGAACATTTTGACATATTATACGCGAAAAATGCATCTACGGATGCGAAGATATAGCATGTTGAAAAATGCACGAAATTACAAAGATCTAAAGACTTAGAGAAAAAATAAGGGAGGAGAGAGGTCAACGGCCGCGGCTCCGAGGCGGATCGGGGCCCGACGGATCGGTCGAGGACGGCGGCGGCGGATCCGTGGAGGTCGCCGGGGGGAGGCCGGAGCGGCCGCACCGGGCGGCGAGGTGGCGGGCGCGGCGGGGCCGGGCGACCTCGGGCGCATGGCGCCGGAGGTCGGGCGAGGCGGCGGCGAAGCCGGGGGCGCGGGCGGCGGCGGCGGCCGGCGCGTGGAGGCGCCAGCGGTGGAGGCGGCGGCGGAGAGGCGGCGGGCGCTGGTCATGGTGCGGCGCGCCGGGCGGGGGGCAGCTGGCAGGCATGGGGGCGGGCGATGTAAAGCGCCGGGTGGCGACGTGGCGCCCGCGATTGGCCGACGGCGGCGGACGGACGCGTCTGCTCGCCGGACGTGTCGGCGGCGCGAGGGACGAAAAATAGCTAGGGTTTCGGGGATGATCCGGATTTGGGGAGGTTTGCTTAAATAGGCATAGAGGAGCTAGGAGAGTCCAAATGAGGTGTAGTTTTACGCCACGATCGTGATCGAACGACGGAGAGCATGGAAGTGACTTAGATGGGTTATTGGGCTGTTTTGAAAGGGTGTTGGGCTGCAACTTAAAAGAGGCCTTTGCGAGAGTGCGTTAACCGTTGGAGTACCAAACGAGCTCCAAATGACCGAAACTTGACCGGTGGTCTCCGGGTGTTATACCAAGGCCACTAGACAAACCTCGGTCCATTTCGAGACGGTTTAATACCCGCATACGGAAAAACGTAAAAGGACCGCCGGGGAGATAGGAGTGCCGGATTGCAAAATGCATAACGGGAAAATGCTCGAATCATGAGACGAACACGTATGCAAATGCGATGCACGTGATGACATAATATAAAATGCATGACATGGACAAAAGCAAAAAGAGGAAAACCCAACCACGGAGGGAATATCATATATCAATGCCGAAAATGGCAAGAGTTGGAGTTACAAATATGGAAAGTTACTTCCGGGGTGTTACAGAGGCCCTCCGCCGCATTTTGGTGTCGCCGGCGTCGAGCCGCTGGCCACCGCCGACGTGGCCGACACAGGGCCACCCCTGTGGTCGCCGCCATGAGGGCCCCACGGCCCCAGATTGGCCGACCGGTTGACCCAATAATCGGTGATCGGGCAGCCCGACCACTAACGTGCGGGCCCCACCACGTAATTAGGTTAACTAAAACGGTTTTATAATTAAAGTTATTTAGTTAGTTTAACTAGGCAATCGGCAGCAATGGGCCCGATGAGTTTTACTAACTAAATTTAGATTAGTTTTAACTCTGCTTAAACCCATTGTCTATGACAGTGGGTCCCCATGTCGATTTTGACCAATCAACTTGATCTGTTGATCGCTGACGTCAAGATGACATCATGCTCGACGTCATAAATCCATTTTTCGAATTAATTAAATAATTAATTAAATTCCAGAAATTAATAAAATCTTTAGAAAATCATATCTTTTAATCCGTAACTCGGATTAAAATATTTTCAACATGAAAGTTGCTCAGAACGACGAGATGAATCCGGATACGCAGTTCGTTCGTCCGCCACACCCCCTAACCTATCGAACCCGCAACTTTCCCCCTCCGGCTCCTCTGCCCGAAAACACAAAACCCCGGGGATATTTTCCCGGATGTTTCCCCCCTTAACCGGTACCACCTCATACCACGTTAGGGCACGCCTAGCATCGTTACTTGTCTTGTCATGCATCAATATGCATCTGTTTGCATGGTATTCATTGTTTCTTCCCCTCTCTCTCAGTAGACTACGAGACCGACGCTGCTGCTTTGCTAGTTCGACTATGGAGTTGACGACCCTCTCTCTTGCCAGAGCAACCAGCAAGCCCCCCCCTTGATCACCGATATCGCCTACTCTTCTCTATACTGCTTGCATTAGAGTAGTGTAGCATGTTACTGCTTTCAGATACTCCTATACTGCTGCATAGCCTGTCCTTGTTACTATTGTTGTTACCTTACCTGCAATCCTATATGCTTAGTATAGGATGCTAGTATATTCATCTGTGGCCCTACATTCTTGTCCGTCTGCCGTGCTATACTATCGGGCCGTGATCACTCGGGAGGTGATCACGGGTATATACTATATACTTATACATGATACATGTGGAGATTAAAGTCGGGTCGGCTGGTGGAGCACCCGCGAGTGGATCTTTGTGGCGGAGCGACAGGGCAGGTTGAGACCGCCTAGGAGAGAGGTGGGCTTGGCCTGCTCGGCGCTCATGGATACTTAACACGCTTAACGAGATCTTGGTATTTGATCTGAGTTGGCTACGAGCTTATACGCACTAACCAACTACATGGGAAAGATATGGGCACTCGGCGTCGTGGTATCAGCCGAAGCACTTCAGACGTCAGCGACGGAGCGGTGCGCGCCGGATTGGACTGGAACGCCACTAGGCTAGGTCTGCTTCCGGCCGCCCTCGCAACGTGTAGGTGTGCTATGGGCGATGGGCCCAGACCCCTGTGCGCTTAGGTTTAGACCGGCGTGTTGGCCTCTCTGTTGTGCCTAGGTGGGGCTGCGACGTGTTGATCTTCCGCGGCCGGGCATGACCCAGGAAAGTGTGTCCGGCCAAATGGGATCAAACGTGTTGGGTAAGTTGGTGCACCCCTGCAGGGAAGTTAATCTATTCGAATAGCCATGATCTTCGGTAAAAGGACGACTTGGAGTTGTACCTTGACCTTATGAGAACTAGAACCGGATACTTAATAAAACACACCCTTCCAAGTGCCAGATACAACCGGTGGTCGCTCTCTCTCAGGGATACGAGGAGGGGATCGCCGGGTAGGATTATTGCTATGTGATGTTACTTGGAGGACTTCAACCTACCCTCTTCTACCTGTTGCAAGACGAAGGTGACCGAAGCGTAGTCTTCGATAAGACTAGCTATCCCCTCTTATTCGGCATTCTGCAGCTCAGGTCATCGATATGGCCCTTTACACATATATCCATGCATATGTAGTGTAGCTCCTTGCTTGCAGTACTTTGGATGAGTACTCACGGTTGCATTGTTTCCCCTTTTCCCCTATCTCTACTCGATTGCTGCAACTGACGATGGAGCCTAGGAGCGACGCCACCGTCGATGACGACTACTACATCGGAGGTGCCTACTACTACGTGCAGCCCACCGACGACGACCGGTGAGTAGTTAGGAGGATCCTGTGCGAGGCCCGCGCCTCTTCGATCTGTATCCCGGTTTGTGCTAGCCATCTTATGGCAACTTGTTTAACTTATGTCTCGTACTCAGATATTGTTGCTTCCGTGACTCGTCTATGATCGAGCACTTGTATTCGAGCCCTCGAGGCCCCGGCTTGTATTATGATGCTTGTATGACTTATTTTATTTGTAGAGTTGTGTTGTGATATCTTCCCATGAGTCCTTGATCTTGATCGTACACATTTGCGTGCATGATTAGTGTACGATTGAATCGAGGACGTCACAAGAGAGAAACGCGCTTACAAGATCATAGCAATGCCTCAGTCTAGGATCTTGGTTGGCCAAGCTGTTAGATCCAGAAGAAACATCGTCCTTGTAGTTTTTGCCAGCTGCATAATAGGTAACAGCGACCGGTTAGTATATTTGAAGTACATCGGGCAGGTGATGCTGGGCGGGTTTAAAGGTGACAAGTACCTAGGCCGTGGTGGGTGCTTAGCATCTCTCCAGACGGTGGTAATTAGGTTAGAAATGTCGAGGGTGATGACGCTGCGCTGGCTGTCGGGGTCTCGTAAGGAGATCTAGAACTGTCGAGTAGGGTGTTTGTGGAGCAGCTCCGGTAGGGTGGACTACGGTGTGGGCAAAGCGGATCTGTGGCCGTGGACGAGGGCGTAGGTGAAGCTGCTCCGGTGGTTGGGTTAAGGATGGTGTCGACGACGCGGATCTGCGCGGCCGTGGGCGTATGCCGGCTGCTCCGGTGGTTGGGTTAAGGATGGTGTCGACAATGCGGATCTGCTCCGTGGACGGGCGCCGGTTGCTCCGTGGTTGGGTTAAGGGTGGTGTTGACGATGCGGATTTGCAGCCGTGGATGGGGCGCGAAGTTGCCCGTAGGTTGGATGAGGTGCGAGGAAGCGGATCTGAGGCCGTGGACTTGTGAGTTGGCAAAGCGGCCCCGGTAGGGTTGAGAATGGTATAGGCGAAGCTACTCCGGTAGGGTTGAGGAAGGTGTCGGTGAAGCGGCTCCTGTAGGGTTGAGGAAGGTGTCGGCGAAGAGGATCAGAGGCCGTTGACGGGGGCGTCGGTGGGGTGGCTCGGGGGGGACGGCGGCCTCCGGTGGGAGTATCTGAATGAGCAGCAGAGATGCGCCGGGCGGTTGACAAGAGTACCGGCGAGCAGATCCGGCGCCGTGGACAAGGCCGGCATTGAATGGGCTGTGGTACAGTGGTGGATGAGCAGTCTACTTGTTTCTAGGGAGGTGGGAGGGTAGATGCGGCCGCAAGCAGATCCGGCGAGGTGGATGCTGCTGGCGATGAATGGGCTATGTTACGCGGTGGATGAGCAGTCTAGGGTTTCGAGAGGAGGGAGAAAGGGCGATGAAATGCGGACGGCGTGATGTAAGATGCTCTGGTGCTGTGGAGTTAGTCGTTTTTGCGGGAGGGGGAGAGGAAATGGGGGTGCTGTGTAGTGGGGGAACCAGAAGTTACCAAAGCAGCCCCGACCTATCATGTAGATGAGGGCGGTATTGTAACTGTTGGTCTCCGTGCACCAAGGATAAAAGGGGGATTTCGCATGCTAAAGACTAAGGTGGCGGAAATTTTAGAAGGAGGTGGGAGATTTTGCCGCCCGCGGGATCGTTCGTATCCAGTTTCAACTAATTTTGGACCGTGCTAGCACGAAGGTCATGCTAGACTGTGTACACGGGGCATGCGTCAGTAGTTAATAACTGGTGTGAAGTCCACCCCGAAGAAAAAGACAATAACTTGGGATGATGCGCTGATAACTTGGACGTTCACACGGGCGCGGCCAATCGTACGGGTGTAGTGGCGCGTTCACAAAAAAAGGGATCAAACTCTCAGCCTATGTATTTCTCGTGTAAATAGATAATTTAGTGCCATTGGTTATTTACTTTAAACATAATGCATTGGCGTGTTAGTGTAGAGGCGCACAAAAAGAAATGGATATTGTAGTCAGCTACTTAAAAGTGTTACCTCATATGATTACATAGCCTCCATTTCATAAATTATGCACCGTTGAATTCATATATGAATATTACATATATTACTTCAAAATAGAAACTTAAATCATCCAAGACTAATGAATTTGAATGCAAGAGTAATAATGGTGCATGTACATGATAGCTACATTGGTTGTTTGAAGAAACATCACTGTAACTTTGGCATGCACAACTGAAAAGGTTTATTTAAATAGAAAAAATGTGATATGTGAGTTTCCAATCTTTATAGCGTTGAATCGATATTGTACCTTTGGCCATGATACGAAGTAGATATTGACTTATGTTCATGCGATGCACGTCCACGATCGCTAGATAGTGATACGTGAATGAATTGTGCAATCTCTCTCACACGCATACATATCTCATTTCCCTATGGGCATCGGAATCACACACGCGCACTTCATGTATTTCTCTCCCTCCGTCAGGGTTAAATTCGTCTTTCTACCCCGTCCTACAAGTCTCTCACACAGAAACACACATGCTCTCTATGTCTAACACGCCCACCCCTTTAATTCCGCCCACCCACAGCCACTAATGTCTCAAAGTATAATAATGTCTCTCACACATATGCTATCTACCTATCCCTTAATATAGCTAGATATGTGCACACAAACTCCTTCTCCCTACTAGCAAGATGCCCATGCGTTGCACGGAACATCAAGATGCATTTGTATGAGAAGTTTATCTTGTGGGAGAAAAGGATGAACGAGGGAATGCCTTATTTGCAAATGCAGAGAGGGGTGTGGGTATCTTTTTGCAAAATTGCCATAGTTTCCTTCCTGTCCGTCGGATATAAATCGGATGGCCTATATTGCAGGATGGCAGGAACACCATCAGCACCAACTCTGTTTTTTTATAAGAGTAGATATATGTGAGTATCACTGCCCCCCCCCCACACACACTTCCCAACACTGAAGGAGTAGGGTGACACCTCGATCTTGATACTATCTATCGACTGGCTTCTCTCTCAAACATGCACACACACACACTACCCGGCACCGAAGGAGTAGGGTGGCACATCGATCTTGATAATAATCTATCTACTCCTCTTTCAAACACACACACACACACACACACACACACACACACACACACACACACTCGCTAGTTGTGCCTCTGTGCCTACCGCGCACACTCTTGATACGTCTTTCTCTCCCTCCCCCCCCCCCCAACAATGATAGCAGAAGGGTGACAACTCGATCTAATCATAATCTGTCAATTGGTTTCTCTCTCAAACATTGTGTCTCGGTGCCTCGCTCGGTAGCCCCCTCGATATGTAGACTTCTCGCGCGCGCACAGCTGTAGTGACGATGACGTTGAACCCAGTGTGCTTTGTTTTTACCGGCCTCATGTGATATTTTTCACCCTGTTTTCTGTTAATTAACAAGGCAACATTATCTTTGTTACTACTAGTGAATCTGAAATCATTCGGGGCAGACATAAAATATATCACTTCAACCCAATTACGCAGCAACTATTTTAAAAGAAATTAGCTAGCTGCCCGTTCGTTGCACGGAACATCAAGATGCATTTGTATGAGTAGTTTATCTTGTGAGAGAAAAGGTTGAACGAGGGAAGGCCTTATTTGCGAACATGGAGAGACGTTTGGGTATATTTTTGCAAGATTGCCATAATTTATTTCCTATATGTTAGATATAAATCCGACGGCCTATGTTGCAGGATGGCACGCACACCATCATCACCAACTCTGTTTTCTACTCCCTCCGTGCAAAAAATACTTGTCATCAAAATGGATAAAAAGAGATGTATCTAAAACTAAAATACGTCTAGATACATTTCCTTTTATCCATTTTGATGACAAGTATTTCCTGACGGAGGGAGTATTTGTCTTTTAGAAATTTCAACAAGTGACTATGACCGAACTTACCAACATACTCAAAAAGTAGTCCATAATTTAGATGTTACCTCTTTTCTTGGCGGTGCAAAGGCCATATGGATACCTCATAAATAAATCAAGGACAAATCGGCCCTTCCTAAAAGACATACGGAGAAAAATGAGTGAATCTACACTCTAAAATATGTCTACATACACATCCGTATGTGGTAGTCCATTTGAAATCTGAAAAGACAAATATTTAGGAACTAATGGAGTATATATAAGAGTAGACATGGAGATATATCTCCAAATGGTCTACAACAAAAATGTCTGGGCTGGTTAGCGTCGGATGCTCGCAATGCGATGACATGAGTTTGTATTCTGTCTTTTAACTTTATATTTTTATATTATATATTACTCTACTTATTTGATATATACTTCTTTCGCCATCTTTATCTTGACAAAGTGGAACCCACAGAGTAATCGAGAATACAAGATTAAGGATGGACTTGTTTCTTTTTAACTTTCACATCTGAAGTTGTAGCCACCACGCAAGTCACCGTACACTATGCATGCAATTAACTTTTTATAGAGGGACAATCATACAGTGCAATTAACTCAAATGGATTGGATGTCACTCTATTATTTCCAGCATAAAGAGCATCTCCAACGGCAGCCGGCAAATTTCCTCCCGCTTCCTTAAGCGGAGGACGACATCAAACGCCAGTACATACATTTTACAACTCTAACCAACCAGATGAAATTCGTGCAAACACGGACTGATTTCATATAAGTATGAAGGATTTCGTATAAAAAAGCCGGATCTTCATATAAACATGATGGATTTTATTACATTTACATGAACTAAGAGGTGCCAATCCGACTCTCTTGTATAATTAATACTCCTCCGTCCGAATTGGATGTATCTAGACTTATTTTAGTTCTAAATGGTCACCATGATCCCTTTCTCTTCCTCATGTCCGCCGACACTTGCGGGTCGAGAAGGTCCTCGGAAGAGACGAAGCAGCAAAGAAACCACCTGAATCATGCTGGCGCGCCGGGCGGTGGCCTTCATGGGTCCCAAGTGGCGGCGGCCTCCGTGTTCTACTTCTCCTCGATGATGGCGGCAACAGAGAAGCTGGCCACCGACTCATTGCTCTCCACACACCGGCTTCGCTCGCCGCATGGCGCTGCCGCAGTAACGGCAGCGCGCCACGCATTACATGAGGTGCGGCCACCGCAGACATCGGTGGCACGGTACAACACGGCAGCGATGGCGCCTGCATCGGCGTGGAGCAACTTGCCACCTCATCGAGCTGAACTGAGCGGCGAAGTTGCTGAACCACGCTACCGCTTGGGGCGGCAAATCGGCTCCATCGGGACAAGCGAGGTTGGTGAAGACCGAGCGGCCTCGCCAGATCCGGAGGGCTCGGCGGGCCACCCAATGGTAATATGCTGGAGAACGGCTCATCGGAAGCCATCGAGGAGTGGAGAAAATGGTGAAGGAGGAGATGGGGAGCGGCGGAGGGTGCGATTCTTGCCCGCTGTGTCTCGGCCTCGTAAATAGAGGGCGGACGGTAGGAGCTTGGCGGCGTCGCCTCGCTTAAACCGAGGCGGGCGGGAGGAGCTCGGCCGTGTTGCGTTTAATTCCGCCCGCCATGAACGGACGTGTGGCGGGTAGGATTCTCGGTTTGCGTGGGTTTAATGGAGGGTTTAATGGAGGCGCCGGGCGTGTGGCGGGCGAAGATTATTCGACGGACAGCAGTAATGAGCCGTCAAATCACAAAGGCCCTTGCCTCTCGTGAAACCGACCGAGCTAGACTGCCCGCCTCTAGCCTTTTAAAAATGTATATACTCCACTTTTGTACAAGAGTAGTATCGATGGTTTGCGCCATCGAGCAAAACTTGAAATTAAAAAAGGTGGTACATATAGAGAGCGCTGTCGCCAAATTATGCATATAGTACTATTAAAAGGCTTGTCACAATAATGGTGTCCAACACAAGTGCACAACCCACCCTCAAATAAAACTAAGCACCACGAATTCTTTGACAAAACTAAGCACCCTGAAATTCTTTGACAACTAAACTGCTGGCTATATGATGTTGGCCATGTATATTGTACGATATAATGTGAAGAAATGAGTGGTAGTACTATACCAACTAAAAGATGAAATGTAAGAAATACTAGTATGTACGCATCAAGAGTTAAAGTAACAAGAAGAAACATAACATAGTTCTCTGGGGGCTCAAAGACGACACACCCTCAAATTAAATTAAGCACACCTGAAATTAAAATTTGCAACTATTCCGGTAGACACTGCATTAGAACCACCATGAGCAACGACACTGCCACCTTACTCGGAGTCCTCGTCCACGTCCTCGACTTCGTCCTTGTCCCTCTTCCTCCTGGCCGATACTTCTTTGCTTGAACCGCACACTTGGCTATTGCTCTTCATCCAACCCTTGTAGATATTGAAGCAAAGGTAGCCATCCATTGCAGCGTAGTGGATGTGGTCTATATCTAGTACATTCTGCTGCCATGCATGACGATGAAACGTGTATGGAGGTTTCTCCAGTTTACCGTACAAAGGATGAACCATGGCTCCTGCCAGGGTCAACATTGAAGGCTGAAGAGAGGACACAAGCCGATTCTTCTGGAGGTCGAAGGTGTTGGCTACAACGAGGCCTATCCGATGCAGGACTTCTTTGTCGTTACCAAAGTCTACAGTAACGAATTTGACTAGGTTGCTCCCGAGTAAGTCCTTAAAATCCTGGCACTCTACATCGACATGGCATATGTGGTAGACCAAGCATAAGTCATGCACGCAAACCTGGATCACGGCGGGCTTCTTCCTCTCTTCGTCCTTTAGATCCTTATCTCGTCCCAGGACTGTGGTGTACTCAACATCTAGCCCAGTGACCCACTCATCATCTGAGTTTTCCAACTTGCGTCTGAAGCGAGAAAGGCATCCTTTCACCGTCGCGGAAGAACGGGTGTAGATGACGTCAAACTCATCGCCGGTGATGGTTCTAACCTTGTACTCACCGCCAATCGGGGAGATTTGGGACGCCATGGATTTGGGAGGAGGGTTAGGATTAGTGGAACTGCTGTAATGTGAATGGATGGGACGACTAGGAGCGAACCGCCGTAGTATTGAAGGACATGCGGGGACGAGTAGGAGCGAACTGCCAGCGTGCGAACGACTGGGTAGTGTCTTTCCATTCTCCCATGATACGGGCTTCCAAGATCCCTTGGATCTGAGATCGAACGGTTGCATGGCGTGATTCTAGACCTATGGGTGAATATCCTATCCTGGAGGGCTATTCTGCAAATTTTCAGCAACTTAGCATGCGATCGTTTGATCTCAGATCCAAGGGCTGCCAACAGCCCGTATCATGGTCGCGCCTTACCACGACCGTCGCGTCGCTTTCATGGGTCGCTTCTTTGGAGATTTAACACGGTGCGTTAGGCTATCTGATGTTGGCATGTCATACATAGTCATCACTTAGTCACTCATACTACAACAAGGTTGGCTATAAGTGTATTTTTTTACTCCTCTCTATCTCTTTCTTCGTACTCCCTCCGTCCCATAATATAAGAACATTTTTGACACTAGTGTAGTGCCAAAAACGTTCTTATATTATGGGACACATGGAGTACTAGTATTTATTGCATTTGCCAAGGAGTGACCTCTTCCAATGAAATGGTGTTGCTAAGATTGCTTCACTTAATTAGCTATAGACTCAAAATTGTCTTTTCACCTAGGTACACGCGCTTAGCACCGCTTTCTTCCTTGGGCCACCAAACTAGTCTCTCTCTTCTTGATTAACTTGTCAGATCGACTTTATGCCTATGTGGCAAGCTTAAGCACCAGAGGAGAAAGTAAAAGTAAGTACAATAGTGCGCTTTACATGGCATTTTGCATATGTGGAGGAAAGAGAGGCCAGGAAAAAGTGGAGAAGTGGGCTCTCATGCAAGAGCCAGCCTCTACTACATGGTGGAGCATTGGGAGAGGCACCTGTATGGAGGTGGTCAGAATCGAGACTCACGCCGGTAGTAGCGCCTGCAGCTTAAAATGATAATGGCAAGTCAAATCACGGGCTCCACCTGTCCAGCAAGAACTCATTGTCAAATCACACAGCCCTCGCTTGCAGCAGCCTACTCCCTCGTCTTCTCGCGTCTCTGTCAAGGCGACTAGGCGGAACTGCCCGCCACAGCAAGCAGAAAAGCCAGCGCCAGATACTCCCTCCGCCTAGGTGACTAAGGTGGAGAGGAAAACAAGAGAACTTAATGTTTAGTATTTGCTAAGGCTGGTTGTAATGGTACTAGCCCTAGCAATTTTGATGAGGTGTCATAGAATTAAATGAAGAAAGAGAGAGAGCAATAAATAAAGTACTACATGATACTAATATATAATACATGGCGCAGGAGTACTAAGTATTATTAATACAGTTTTGCTAGAACTCATTCATCTTTTATAGCCATGGCGCATGAGTAGATGAGAAATAATTTGGTCTCATTCATCTTTTATAGCCATTGGATGTGATGCTATATAAGATGCGTGTGTGCTGACGTGGGTTGCATTTGTTATGGTGCAACAAACTGACCACTGCATGTCATGTTTGATAGTCTCAAGTCATTAAAAGCATACAAGCCCCACATCTTTTCTTGGTTGATTCCTCTATTTATGTCAAAAAATAAGAAACAATGTGAGAGTTAATGCACCATGCCTATGTGTTTACTATTTGGTTTTCGTAAGATGACTTAATACTCACCTAGACGGAGGGAGTATTCCATTTGACAGCGGGCCGCGCAGTTCCCGATACGGCTTTAATGCGCATTTAGGAGGGAGAAGCGGTTCCCGATATGTTGAACGACCAATGCATCCTCCTTCAATTAATGCATGAGGGAAGTAATGGGAGGAGGTCCGGGAAAAGAGGCTGCACGATGTGAATTGTCGGAGTAATTGGACACGGATACCCCGAAGACGGCGAGACAATAAATCAAGACATCGGGCTAGCAAAGCCCTCACCCGACCGCCTCGCCGCTCCGCCGCTCTCCCGTCCGACCGCTTTCTGCCCGGCCGGTTGTCGGCTGCCGATCGCGCCAACCAGCCGGGTTGCCGATCGCCGATCAAGCTTAACCAGCCGACTGCTGACTGCAGCCCGACCCGACACCGACAAGACACCGACGAGACAACCGTACCGCGACGTCATCTACAGTGTATCTGTCCTTGGGCACTGTTTTATAAAATGCGCCAGGGACAATGAGGCATGCACATCACGTACATGGGCATTGTGCCCCATGCCCACTTGCCCCCCACGCCACTACCTAGCTTAGGTAGTAAGCTACCCCCACACTATATATAGTTAGCAACCATCCATCCATGGGGGCTGGCCACAATGGCTCCCTGGGCTTTCTCACACACTCCATGCATGCATGCATGCTAGCTAGCAAGCAAGCTAGCTAGCACACACATATCCATTCGGCCTAGAAACACTTGTGCTCATATCCATATACGAGATCAGATGCACCTGGCACTGATCTCAGATACAGCTCCAGGAGCACTATGTACCAAATATACATACCAGATATACTCAGACATGCAGGAGTAGGGGTGTTATCTCTCCGGAGAGCCCTGAACCTGGGTAAAGTAGCGCGTGCTACTCGTATACCCGTCCCTGGATATTCCGGCAGCAGTCTTGTCCTCACACGGAGCCACCTTGTGGCATATGTCATCCTGCACCCCCCGTGAAAATACCATGACATTTGGCGCCCACCGTGGGGCGGTACTATGCTACCGCGCTGCTGCTGGTTTCCCAGTCCGGGCGGGACCATCTTCGCCATCACCACTGCAGCGTCCTGCCGTCTCTCCGGTAGCGCTCGGGGGCTCTGTTGGAAATATGCCCTAGAGGCAATAATAAATTAGTTATTATTATATTTCCTTGTTCATGATAATCGTTTATTATCCATGCTATAATTGTATTGATAGGAAACTCAGATACATGTGTGGGTACATAGACAACACCATGTCCTTAGTAAGCCTCTAGTTGACTAGCTCGTTGATCAACAGATGGTTATGGTTTCCTGACCATGGACATTGGATGTCGTTGATAACGGGATCACATCATTAGGAGAATGATGTGATGGACAAGACCCAATCCTAAGCCTAGCACAAAGATCGTAGTTCGTATGCTAAAGCTTTTCTAATGTCAAGTATCTTTCCTTAGACCATGAGATTGTGCAACTCCGGATACCGTAGGAATGCTTTGGGTGTGCCAAACGTCACAACGAATCGGGTGGCTATAAAGGTGCACTACAGTATCTCCGAAAGTGTCTGCGGTTGGCACGAATCGAGATCGGATTTGTCACTCCGTAAACGGAGAGGTATCTCTGGCCCACTCAGTAGGACATCATCATAATGTGCACAATGTGACCAAGAGGTTGATCATGGGATGATGTGTTATGGAACGAGTAAAGAGACTTGCCGGTAACGAGATTGAACAAGGTATCGGTATACCGACGATCAAATCTCGGGCAAGTACAATACCATTAGACAAAGGGAATTCAATACGGGATTGATTGAATCCTCGACATCGTGGTTCATCCGATGAGATCATCGTGGAACATGTGGGAGCCAACATGGGTATCCAGATCCCGCTGTTGGTTATTGGCCGGAGAGTTGTCTCGGTCATGTCTACGTGTCTCCCGAACCCGTAGGGTCTACACACTTAAGGTTCGATGACGCTAGGGTTATAAAGGAAGTTTGTATGTGGTTACCGAATGTTGTTCGAAGTCCAGGATGAGATCCCGGATGTCACGAGGAGTTCCGGAATAGCCCGGAGGTAAAGATTTATATATGGGAAGTCCTATTTTGGCCACCGGAAAATGTTCGGGATTTTTCGGTATTGTACCGGGAAGGTTCTAGAAGGTTCCGGAGTGGGGCCCACCTGCATGGGTGGACCCACATGAACGTGGGTAGTGGGGGCAAGGCCCCACACCCCTGGTCAAGGCGCACCAAGATCCCCCCTTAGAAGGAATAAGATCATATCCCGAAGGGATAAGATCAAGATCCCTAAAAAGGGGGGATAACAATCGGTGGGGAAGGAAATGATGGGATTTCTTTCCTCCCACCTTTGCCAACGCCCCAATGGACTTGGAGGGCAAGAAACCAGCCCCCTCCACCCCTATATATAGTGGGGAGGAGCATGGGAGCTTCACCAAAGTTCTGGTGCAGCCCTTCCCCTCTCCCAAGTCCTCCTTCTCTCCCGCGGTGCTTGGCGAAGCCCTGCAGGATTGCCACGCCCTCCATCACCACCACGCCGTTGTGCTGCTGCTGGATGGAGTCTTCCTCAACCTCTCCCTCTCTCCTTGCTGGATCAAGGCATGGGAGACGCCACCGGCTGTACGTGTGTTGAACGCGGAGGTGCCGTCCGCTCGGCACTAGGATCTCCGGTAATTTGGATCACGACGAGTCGACTCCTTCAACCCGTTCTCTTGAACGCTTTAAACTAGCGATCTACAAGGGTATGTAGATGCACTCTTCTTCCCCTCGTTGCTAGTCTCTCCATAGATAGATCTTGGTGACTCGTAGGAAAATTTTGAATTTCTGCTACGTTCCCTAACAGTGGCATCATGAGCTAGGTCTATAGCGTAGATTCTTTGCACGAGTAGAACACAAAGTAGTTGTGGGCGTTGATTTTGTTCAATATGCTTACCGTTACTAGTCCAATGTTGTTTCGACGGTATTGTGGGATGAAGCGGCCCGGACCGACCTTACACGTACACTTACGTGAGACAGGTTCCACCGACTGACATGCACTTGGTGCATAAGGTGGCTAGCGGTGCCGCCTCCCACTTTAGTCGGAACGGATTCTATGAAAAGGGTCCTTATGAAGGGTAAATAGCAATTGGCATATCACGTTGTGGTTTTGCGAGGTAAGAAACGTTTTGCTAGAAACCCATAGCAGCCACGTAAAACATGCAAACAACAATTAGAGGACGTCTAACTTGTTTTTGCGGGGTATGCTATGTGATGTGATATGGCCAAGAAGAATGTGATAAATGATATGTGATGTATGAGATTGATCATGTTCTTGTAATAGGAATCACGACTTGCATGTCGATGAGTATGAAAACCGGCAGGAGCCATAGGAGTTGTCTTAATTTATTGTATGACCTGCGTGTCATTGAACAAACGCCATGTAATTACTTTACTTTATTGCTAACCGGTAGCCATAGTAGTAGAAGTAATAAGTTGGCGAGACAACTCCATGGAGACACGATGATGGAGATCATGATGATGGGGATCATGGTGTCATGCCGATGATGATGATGATCGTGGAGCCCCGAAGATGGAGATCAAAAGGAGCAATATGATATTGGCCATATCATGTCACTATTTGATTGCATGTGATGTTTATCATGTTTATACATCTTATTTGCTTAGAACGACAGTAGTAAATAAGATGATCCCTCATTAAAATTTCAAGAAAGTGTTCCCCTAACTGTGCACCGTTGCGAAAGTTCGTTGCTTCAAGCACCACGTGATGATCGGGTGTGATAGATTCTTACGTTCACATACAACGGGTGTAAGCCAGATTTACACACGCGAAACACTTAGGTTAACTTGACAAGCCTAGCATGTACTGACATGGCCTCGGAACACAAGAGACCGAAAGGTCGAGCATGAGTCGTATGGAGGATACGATCAACATGAAGATGATCACCGATGATGACTAGTCCGTCTCACGTGATGATCGGACACGGCCTAGTTGACTCGGATCATGTAATCACTTAGATGACTAGTGGGATGTCTATCTGAGTGGGAGTTCATAAGATGAACTTAATTATCCTGAACATAGTCAAAAACCCTTTGCAAATTATGTCATAGCTCGCGCTTTAGTTCTACTGTTTTAGATATGTTCCTAGAGAAAATATAGTTGAAAGTTGACAGTAGCAATTATGCGGACAGTAGAAAGCTTATGTCCTGAATGCACCGCTCAGTGTGCTGAACCCCAAATGTCGTCTGTGGATGTTGCGAACATCAGACATACATGTTTTGATAACTACGTGATAGTTCAGTTAAACGGTTTAGAGTTGAGGCACCAAAGACGTTTTTCGAAACGTCACGGAACATATGAGATGTTTCGAGGGCTGAAATTGGGATTTCAGGCTCGTGCCCACGTTAAGAGGTATAAGACCTCCGATGATTTTCTTAGCCTGCAAACTAAGGGAGAAAAGCTCAATCATTGAGCTTGTGCTCAGATTGTCTGAGTACAACAATCACTTGAATCGAGTGGGAGTTGATCTTCCAGATGAGATAGTGATGTTTCTCCAAAGTCATTGCCACCAAGCTGCTAGAGCTTCGTGATGAACTATAACATATCAGGGATAGATATGATGATCCTTGAGATATTCGCGATGTTTGACACCGCGAAAGTAGAAATCAAGAAGGAGCATAAATTGTTGATGGTTGGTGAAACCACTAGTTTCAAGAAGGGCAAGGGCAAGAAGGGATACTTCATGAAACGGTAAATCAGCTGCTGCTCTAATGAAGAAACCCAAGGTTGAACCCAAACCCGAGACTAAGTGCTTCTGTAATAAGGGGAACAGCCACTGGAGCAGAATTACCCTAGATACTTGGTAGATGAGAAGGCTGGCAAGGTCTATAGAAGTATATTGGATATACATTAAGTTATTGTGTACTTTACTAGTACTCCTAGTAGCACCAGGGTATTAGATACCGGTTCGGTTGCTAAGTGTTAGTAACTCAAATAAAAGGCTACGGAATAAACGGAGACTAGCTAAAGGTGAGTGACGATATGTGTTGGAAGTGTTTCCAAGTTTTATGTGATCAAACATCGCACGCTCCCTCTACCATCAAGATTAGTATTAAACCAGAATAATTGCCATTCGGTGTTTGCGTTGAGCATAGACATGATTGGATTATGTCTATCGCAATACGGTTATTCATTTAAGGAGAATAATGGTTACTCTATTTATTTGAATAATACCTTCAATGGTCTTGCACCTAAAGGAATGGTTTATTGAATCTCGATCATAGTAATAGACATTTTCATGCCAAAAGATATAAGATAGTAATGATGGTACCACTTACTTGTGCCACTGCCATGTAAGTCATATTGGTATAAAACGCATGAAGAAGCTCCATGTTGATGGATCTTTGGACTCACTCGTTTTGAAAAGTTTGAGACATGCGAACCATGTCTATTGGTGTATACGCATGAAGAAACTCCATGCAGATGGATCGTTTGGACTCACTTGATTTTGAATCACTTGAGATATGCAAATCATACCACATGGGCAAAATGACTGAAAAGCCTCGGTTTCAGTAAGATGGAACAAGATAGCAACTTGTTGGAAGTAACACATTTTGATGTGTGCAATCCAATGAGTGCCGAGGCATGCAAAGATGAATATCGTTATGTTCTTACTTCACGATGATTCGAGTAGATGTTGAGTATATTTACTTGATGAAACACAAGTCTGAATTATTGAATGGTTCAAGTAATTTCAGATTGAAGTTAAAGATCATCGTGACAAGAGGATAAAATGTTTATGATATGATCATAGAGATGAGCATCTGAGTTACGAGCTTTGGCACGCAATTAAGACATTGTGGAAATTGTTTCACAATTAATACTGCCTGGAACACCATAGTGTGATGGTGTGTACGAACATCATAGTTGCACCCTATTGGATATGGTGCATACCATGATGTCTCTTATCGAATTACCACTATCGTTCAAGGGTTAGGCATTAGAGACAACCACACTCACTTTAATAGGGCACCACGTAATTCCGTTGAGACGACGCCGTTTGAACTATGGTTTGGAGAAACCTAAATTGTTGTTTCTTAAAAGTTTGGGGCTGCGACGCTTATGTGAAAAAGTTTCAGGTTGATAAGCTCGAACCCAAAGCGGATAAAATGCATCTTCATAGGACAACCAAAACAGTTGGGTATACCTCCAGTCTCAGTTCCGGAAGCAAAAAGGATTGTTTCTAGAATTAGGTCCTTTCCCGAGGAAAAGTTTCTCTCGGAAGAATTGAGTGGGAGGATGGTGGAGACTTGATAAGGTTATTGAACCGTCACTTCAACAAGTGTGTAGCAGGGCACAGGAAGTTGTTCATGTGGCGCGTACACCAATTGAAGTAGAAGCTTATGATAGTGATCATGAAGTTTTGGATCAAGTCACTACCGTACCTCGTAGGGTGACAAGGATGCGTACTACTTCAGAGTGGTACAGTAATCCTGTCTTGAAGGTCATGTTGCTAGACAACAATGAACCTACGAGCTATGGGGAAGCGATGGTGGGCTCATATTCCGACAAATGGTTAGAAGCCATGAAATCTGAGATAGGATCCATGTATCAGAACAAAGCATGGACTTTGGTGGACTTGCCCGATGATCGGCAAGCCATTGAGATAAATGGATCTTTAAGAAGAAGACGGACATGGACGGTAATGTCACCGTCTATGAAGCTCGACTTATGGCGAAGAGTTTTTCACAAGTTCAAGGAGTTTACTACGATGAGATTTTCTCATCTGTAGCGATGCTTAAGTCCGTCGGAATCATGTTAGCATTAGCTGCATTTATGAAATCTGGCAGATAGATGTCAAAATGAGTTTCCTTACCAGTTTTCGTAAGGAAAGGTTGTATGTGATACAATCAGAAAGGTTTTGTCGATCCTAAGGATGCTAAAAGGTATGCTAGCTCCAGCGATCCTTCCATGAACTGGAGTAAGCATCTCGGAGTTGGAATATGCACTTTGATAAGATGATCAAAGATTTTGGGTTTATACAAAGTTTATGAGAAACTTGTATTTCCAAAGAAGTGAGTGGGAGCATTATATAATTTATGATGAGTATATGTTGTTGACATATTGTTGATCATAAATGATGTAGAATTTCTGGAAAGCATATAGGGTTATTTGAAAGGTGTTTTTCAATAGAAAAAACCTGGATTAAGCTACTTGAACATTGAGCATCAAGATCTATGAGGATAGATCAAAAACGCTAAATGGTACTTTCAAATGAGCACATACCTTGACATGATCTTGAAGGTGTTCAAGATGGATCAGTCAAAGAAGGAGTTCTTGCCTGAGATGTAAGGTACGAAGTTAAGACTTAAAGCTCGACCACGGCAGAAAAGAGAGAAAGGACGAAGGTCGTCCCCTATGCCTTAGACGTAGGCTCTACAAAGATGTTATCTTGTGTACCGACCTGATGTGTGCCTTGCTACATATCTGGCAAGAGGGTAAAAAGGTGATCAAGGAGTGGATCACCAGATAGCGGTCAAAATTATCCTTAGAGGAATAAGGATATGTTTCTCGGTTATGGAGATGATAAAGAGTTCGACGTAAAGAGTTGCGTCGATGCAAGCTTAACACCTATCCGGATAGCTCTGAGTAGAGATATCGGATACATATAATGGAGCAACAATTTGGAATAGCTCCAAGTGGAACGTGGTAGCAGCATCTACGATATGACATAAAGTTTTGCGAAATACATAGGGATCTGAATATTGCAGACCCGTTGACTACAACCTTTCTCACAAGCATAAACATGATCAAACCCATAACTCATTGAGTGTTAATCACATAGTGATGTGAACTAGATTATTGATTCTAGTAAACTCTTTGGATGTTGGTCCATGGCGATGTGACCTGTGAGTGTTAATCACATGGCGATGTGAACTAGATTATTGACTCTAGTGCAAGTGGGAGACTGTTGGAAATATGCCCTAGAGGCAATAATAAATTAGTTATTATTATATTTCCTTGTTCATGATAATCGTTTATTATCCATGCTATAATTGTATTGATAGGAAACTCAGATACATGTGTGGGTACATAGACAACACCATGTCCTTAGTAAGCCTCTAGTTGACTAGCTCGTTGATCAATAGATGGTTACGGTTTCCTGACCATGGACATTGGATGTCGTTGATAACGGGATCACATCATTAGGAGAATGATGTGATGGACAAGACCCAATCCTAAGCCTAGCACAAAGATCGTAGTTCGTATGCTAAAGATTTTCTAATGTCAAGTATCTTTTCCTTAGACCATGAGATTGTGCAACTCCCGGATACCGTAGGAATGCTTTGTGTGTACCAAACGTCACAACGTAACTGGGTGGCTATAAAGGTGCACTACAGGTATCTCCGAAAGTGTCTGTTGGGTTGGCACGAATCGAGATCGGATTTGTCACTCCGTAAACGGAGAGGTATCTCTGGGCCCACTCGGTAGGACATCATCATAATGTGCACAATGTGACCAAGAGGTTGATCACGGGATGATGTGTTACGGAACGAGTAAAGAGACTTGCCGGTAACGAGATTGAACAAGGTATCGGTATACCGACGATCAAATCTCGGGCAAGTACAATACCGTTAGACAAAGGGAATTGAATACGGGATTGATTGAATCCTCGACATCGTGGTTCATCCGATGAGATCATCGTGGAACATGTGGGAGCCAACATGGGTATCCAGATCCCGCTGTTGGTTATTGGCCGGAGAGTTGTCTCGGTCATGTCTACGTGTCTCCCGAAGCCGTAGGGTCTACACACTTAAGGTTCGATGACGCTAGGGTTATAAAGGAAGTTTGTATGTGGTTACCGAATAATGTTCGGAGTCCCGGATGAGATTCCGGACATCACGAGGAGTTCCGAAATGGCCCGGAGGTAAAGATTTATATATGGGAAGTCCTATTTTGGCCACCGGAAAATGTTCGGGATTTTTCGGTATTGTACCGGGAAGGTTCTAGAAGGTTCGGAGTGGGGCCCACCTGCATGGGTGGACCCACATGAACGTGGTAGTGGGGCAAGGCCCCACACCCCTGGTCAAGGCGCACCAAGATCCCCCCTTAGAAGGAATAAGATCATATCCCGAAGGGATAAGATCAAGATCCCTAAAAAGGGGGGATAACAATCGGTGGGGAAGGAAATGATGGGATTTCTTTCCTCCCACCTTTGCCAACGCCCCAATGGACTTGGAGGGCAAGAAACCAGCCCCTCCACCCCTATATATAGTGGGAGGAGCATGGGAGCTTCACCAAAGTTCTGGCGCAACCCTTCCCTCTCCCAAGTCCTCCTTCTCTCCCATGGTGCTTGGCGGCCTGCAGGATTGCCACGCCCTCCATCACCACCACGGCGTTGTGCTGCTGCTGGATGGAGTCTTCCTCAACCTCCCCCTCTCTCCTTGCTGGATCAAGGCATGGGAGACGTCACCGGGCTGTACGTGTGTTGAACGCGGAGGTGCCGTCCGTTCGGCACTAGTATCTCCGGTGATTTGGATCACGACGAGTACGACTCCTTCAACCCCGTTCTCTTGAACGCTTCCGCTTAGCGATCTACAAGGGTATGTAGATGCACTCTTCTTCCCCTCGTTGCTAGTCTCTCCATAGATAGATCTTGGTGACTCGTAGGAAAATTTTGAATTTCTGCTACGTTCCCCAACAGGCTCGACATCGACCCGCCCCCAGAGCGGCCCCGCGGGATGGCGCGTCCTTGTCGCGGCCTCGCCATCTTCGTCACCTCCATCGTGGCATTGCCGTCGCCTCCCTGGAGGCGCTGGGGGGGCTCGACGTCAGCACGCCCCCGGCGCGCCCGTCCGGTGTGGCGCGCCCTCGTTGTTCGCCTCCGTCCGCGTGCGCCGCGGCACATCGCTCCGCCCAGGGCTGCGCAACCGCTCCCCTCTGCAGCGCCTCGCTCTGGCCAGCCGTGCCGCCCTACGCGCCGTTCTGCTCGCGAGCTCGCGGACGCTCTGCTCCAGTCTCTCCTTCGTTCTTCTTTTTTACACTAGTACAAGCAAAAGAAAAAGCTTCCGTCAAAGAAAAGCGCCCACGCCACAGCCTTGCCACCACCTACTATGCATACACTACTCGTACAGTATTAGCCGCTGGCCATGCAATGCTCGATGCATGGCGTATAGTGGCGAACACAACATGATAGCGCGCATGCGCGCACCCATGCTCAAGGGTCCTGCTTTCGACACTCTCCTCCGCCGTCACAGGCGCACCGCCGCCAGCCAGCGCTGCTCCCTGCCTTCCCTCCATCACGCGGCTCGCGGTGTGCTCGGCTGCTCCGCTTGCTGCCGCCGCTAGCCCATACGTCGCTCCCCGCGGGCCGACTCCCCGCCGAGCCCCAGCGCTGCCGGTCCGCCTCCCCGAGCCAACTCCACCCAGCAGTGTACGCCAGACCGCCTGCCCCAGCCGGCTGCCGGCTCGCCGCTCCTCCGGTCGCCCTGCCAGCCGGCGGGTCCCGCCTCACAGACTACACCCGCCGGTGCTGCCGTGCCCCGCCGCTTCCGCTGCTAGCTCCCGCTGGCGGCCTCCTCGCGCACCTCCCGGGCGCTTGCAGCGTCGCCGATCCCGCCTCTGTTCCGAAGCGCGCCCGCCTCACGCTGCTTCCGCTCCGCCCGTCGCCCGCATCCGTGCCCACCTGGCCGCGCTGGCCGACTCCCAGGGCACCTGCTGCGCCTGCAGCGGTCCCGGCCGTCCTCCCTGCTGCTGCGGCTCAGCGCCGTCCGACCTCCTCCTGCGCTGCCCGCATCCTCCTGCCCTCGGCTCCACGACCCAGCGCTTGCGCCGGTCCACCAGGCCAGCTGCCCAAGCGCCTCCTCTACTGACGCGCCCGTCCCCGCCTGCCCGGCTTCCCAGCCAACCGTGGTGCGCGCCCGCCCGGCCGGCTCCGCAGACTGGCCGACTCCGCCCTGCCCGAGCACCCAGCCGCCTGGCCCCCACGTCGCCTGGTCGCTGGTCGCGCCCGCCTCGCGACGCCCTTGATCGGCCTCGCCGCCTGGCCCGCGCCGACTCCCCGGGACCTCCGCGCCAGCTCTGACTCGCGCCCACCTCTGCCTCCCACAGGCACGCCGGCGCCGGCTACTCTGCCTCCTGCCTGCCGGCTGCAGGCAAATGAGAAATAGAGGTCGGCTGCCCCCATGCGAGAAGAAAAAAGAAAGAAAAGAAGGAGGTGCCAGCTGAGAAAAGTGAAAGCCGCCGGCTGCTAGAAAAAAAAGGAGGGCCGCGTGAGAGAAAAGAAAAGGGTTGTCTGCCCGCTGTGGCCGAGTGCCTGATCCGGCTGAGAAAAGAGGTCGGTTGCTGAAAAAAAAATGTTGTTGCCGGTGGAGAAAAGTCAGGCCGGATGGCCAGCCGACTGCTCGTGGAGAAGAAGCGTCCGGCTGCCGACAGCCGGTAAAAGAAGAAAGAGGGCGCTGCCAGACGCCTCACCGCCTGGCCGGCTGTCCACGCCGGCTCGGCCGTGTCCCGCTCACCCCCTGGCCGGTCAAGCCCGACCGGTCGGACCCTCCTCGAACGCTCAGAGGCTCGGGGGCTACACCCAGCGGGTGCGCTGGCGCGCCCCCGTGAGAAAAACAAGACAAAGTAGTTGCCGGGAGATCCGGCCCGACTGCTCAGCAGTCGGCCCAAATCTCGGGGGCTACACCCAGCGGGCGCGCTGACGCACCCCCGCGAAGAAGAAGACAAAGTAGTTGCGAGAAGATCCGGCCCGACTGCTCGCAGCCGCCCGAATCTCGGGGCTACACTTTAGTGGGTCTTGTTGGCGCGCCCACCAAGATTGCAGACAAGAGAAGAGCTTTGTCCGGCTGCCAGCAACCGGCAAAAGAGAAAAAGAAGAAAAAAGGGCGCTGCAAGCCGCCTCGCCACCTGGCCGGTCGAGCCTGACCAGCCGGGACCCCCTTCGAGCACCTGGAGGCTCGAAGACTACACCCAGCGGGTGCGCCGGCACGCTCAGCAAGCGTTGAGCCGCGCTGGCTGTCTTCGGCAAACTCCGCCTCGGCTACACGAAAACCAATGTGAGCTCCTCACTCGCATATTTTTTGCACAACGCAAGCACGGATAACCCCGAGCGATGCTCGGGGGCCGTCTTCGCATTTTATTACAGTAGCATCACCGTTCGCCCCGGCGTCAGCCAGAGTTGGCTCGGGGGCTGGCCGCTTGGCTTGAGACGTTGTTCCCGCAGACGGCTTAGTACCGTGCGCGGTACCAAAGGCCCACTCTTAGTCACAGACCGCAGAGCGGCTGTCCGACTAGCAAGAGTGGACGCTGGAGGCCACCCACGCGAAAAACGTCCGGGAAGAAAAACGGATCGGGCGATCCGACCGTTTCCTTTACAAGTATCTACTCAGTTGAATCTGCTCCCAGACTCTGAGTACTGTACACTCCACTTCGCGGCCCACTCCAAGCCACAGACCGCAGAACGGCTGTCCGGCAAAGCAAGAGCACAAGCCAAAAACCGGAGGGAACACGAAAAATGTTAAGGGGGCTCGGACGAAACCGAGTCGGCACCCTCCGCAAAAAACTTGCAATGCTAAAAGCAAATATTTGTGTGGACTGACTTTGTCTTTTTCATGATCATTTCCATGAACACTCGCCAAAAAACCTCCGCCCAACTTTGCCAAGTTGCCCGAAGGCTTGGGGGCTACCGTCGGAGTAATTGGACACGGATACCAGATATACATACCAGATATACTCAGACATGCAGGAGTAGGGGTGTTATCTCTTCGGAGAGCCCCGAACCTGGGTAAACTAGCGCGTGCTACTCGCATACCCGTCCCTGGATATTCCGGCAGCAGTCTTGCCCTCACATGAAGCCACCTTGTGGCATATGTTGTCCTGCACCCCCCTGTGAAAATACCACGACATGAATGCAACGCAGTTTGCCCTCATTGCCCTCATATAAAGGCGCCCCTCCATTCCAATGCATCTACCACAACGTACGCACCTAAGCATTTGCCTAAGCACCTACACTAAGCGCAAAAGAGCTCACTCCAGACCCATGGCAGCGATGCGCATGAGCGGCCAGCGGCTGCGCCAGATGGTCCACGATGCCGGCCTGCGGCATGGCGCCAAGGATCGTCTCCAGACGGTGTTGGAGACCGGCTGGTGGATGGCCGCCGTCGACGCCAACTACGACTCTCAGTTGGACCAGATGATCGTTGCCACCAGCAACAAGTTCACCGTCATCAAGAAGCTCGCGGACTACATCGCCGTACTCCTCCAGCCCGCGCGCCCGGGCTCCTCATTGCCTGCCACCCTAATCGGCCTCCATGGCCGGAACCTCTTTCAAGCACTGGTGGCCATGCGACTCCCCGCCGACGCCATGAAGAATGTCCACCTGGAGGTCGCCCTCGCCACGAGGCGCCTCGCCTTGCAAGAATTCGTCGACCTACACATCCACGTGTACGAGCAAATCATGTACATAGGTATCTACAAGGCCAGTGAGGACGCTACAAGGTTGGCCTTACTCAACCGGCTGGAAGCCTTGGATGCCTTTGCTGAGAAGCACCTCGACCTCGCCACAAAAGCCGCCGCTCCTTAGCCGCCGCTCGGTGGCCCGACACACTAAGTTGAGGAGGAGGAGGTCGTACATTCGTGGATCCATCTTTCTTCTTGCCTTCTGTAACCGCCACTGCGATCGCATCATCGTGGCCTTAATTCTTATTGTGTTGTTGCATTCTCGTTCCAGTCAATACCGACATGTGCGATCCCTTTGATTAATTATATGCATCACTGTAACTAGTACTCCATCCGTCAATTTTATAAGTTGTGCTTACCTTTTCCATCAACTTCGTGCAACGCTCGGGCATCTTGCTAGAAACACTAGAATATGTCTATATAATCCGTATGTGATAGTCCATTTGAAATCTCAAAAAGACAAATATTTAGGTACGGAGGGAGTAATATATTATGAGTATATCAAAACAATAGTGATTTCTTTCAAGTTTGTGAACAAATACTACTATTCTACTACTTTGGATCCGTCGCAACGCACGGGCACATTGCTGGTAAAAGGAAAAGGCCGGTCGCGTTCGCATCGCACCCCCACACGCCCGGGAATTGGGAGTATAACACGGCCCGTCTGGCACGACACATAGCTTAGGGAAGGCGTGTTGCCTAGCATTTTCACTTTCATGTGGGACCGTCGTTGAGCAAACCAACACACCACCCGCCGCCGGGTTGGAAAACAGAAGCGAGGGGAAGATCTAGCTGTAGCACGGAAGCCAAGAAATTTGGTGTCAGACGGGGCTCGTTGATAGAGTAGGAGCATTCCGTACTAGCACTACTCCTACTAGTACCAAGTTTTTACTCCTAATACTATATTACCAGTACTACCACTATACAACTAGTAGGTACGTGCACGGCACAACATCGTAGGAAGAAAAAACGGGAAGATCTTGTTTTGGGTGATTTATCTTTTTTTCAATCAACGTAGTATGAATAATATGATGTGGGGGGCACCCATGAAGCTTATGTGGCTTGGTTGCATGGCTACGGAAGGTTAGAGAAAAATAAATAGATAATGTGTTTAGAGTGCACTCCACTAAATAGATACTAGTAAGGTACACGTGCATTGCACGCATGATGTTTGGCAACCAAATTATGAACAAATACAACATTATAGCATGTAAGCTTTGAGTCATATATGCATGATGTAGATGTTCATTTAATAATTATAGTTCATCTCATTCAAAATCATTTAGTTTTCATAAAAAAGCTAATCTATTTTAAGATTCATGGAATTGTGCGTTGTAAAGCATAAAGTAAAAACAACTAATGGCAATTCATGTAGAAAGAAATTTGGGCAATTATGATACGGAAGATTCTAGAACAAAGGAGAAGTGCTTGTGTTTTGAGGTTTGTGCATTATGCTTAAGTTCAACCATGGAGTCTTCTAGATTGTACATGTGCCAAAATCTGGTGGAATGTAGATGATATCCAACGACCAGTAGTGCTCGGATTTGCCATCTCTGCAATGGATCCAAAGTATATCTATACCCCTATATAGTGTGCGAATAACTTTGAAAGATGGTCGTTGG